>CM069297.1:5472500-6090000 GCA_035609425.1 Epinephelus awoara
ATTGCTCATTTGCTCAGACTTTGTCATTGAAACTTCTCTGTGGAGGTTACTGAGCACTGGTGTTCAGCTGGATCGATAAACAGAAAACAAGTGCCAGGGGCTTTCTTTACTGGACTGTGCAAATGTTCTGTTTCCCTTTGTTAAACTTCTTGTTCCAAAGTAGAGCAAACAGCACAAAGTACCCTCTTAAGTGTGCTGGGTTCAAAACATTGATTATCTGATGTCTTTTGCAGGCTCAGGGTGTGAACCCTGCTTTTCACTCTCTATGGTTTAAAAAAGAATCTAGGACAATAGACAAACATTTTACATTACACAAACCATTACATGTAACTTAGATTCACTCTATATTGTTATCTGTCAAATGTATAATGTGTTCAGAGGTGTGGACTTGAGTCCCATGACTTGGACTGAAGTCAGATTAATTACAAATTTAATGACTAAAATCAAAAAGATTTGCAATTCAATTGGGACACTACTACCAATGACTCTTGACTTCACTTGGACTTAAGCCTTTTGACTTGAAAATACTTCAAACCTTCCCGCAAACACAAAGATTAAAAAAGATGTCATTTTAAAAGTGTGCCAATAATTAACATTAAGGCTTTTCATTCCCAGCAAGTTGACACTTTGTTCCCCAGATCTACTTTATTTGAACCAACCAGCATCGAGTCAAGTTGCAGGAGAGAACCATAAAGAAGACTTTTTAAACTTTTCAGTCTTGACTTGACATTTGACTGTAAAGACTTGAGACTTGTGACTTTGCAAACTAATGACTGTTTCTCTGCTGTATAGTAATTGTAACTGTTTTCTGTGTATGTATTATGTTCACACTGAAATAAATGACAGTGCTAGACTATGTACCAGAGAAATAGGCTAATAGGAATGCATGTACAGGCATGCACCCTCACACAACAGAGGCTTGTTTAAGCAGATGTTAAACAAACATTTCAAACAACATTTCAAGCTGATTTGTTATGCTGTTTCTGTGATTTTGCTTCTTGTTAACCAAAGCATATTAATATGTAACTGGATGGTGCTGCAAAGCTAATATGAATCCGTGTATCAGTCGTTCATTCTTTTTTTCAAAATAAAACCAAATATGAAAAAACAGTATAATGACTTGTTTTTTCGATATTTGTTTCCAGAACCAAAATGAAAAGACAGAGAACGACTCGTTTTCCGATTTTCCGCTTAAATAGAAAATGGAAAAACAGGCTGGATTCGGGCCTTTCATACACTTTCAATATTTTCCACACATATTCATATTTTCGCACATTGCATCACCCGGAAGCCAATTATTGTTATTATTATTATTATTATTATTATTATTGAAGAAATATACAAATATATCACACAAAATATCGTGACAAAAACAAAACACCCTACTCTGTTTCTGCTCAAATTGTGTGCTCGCACTCAGATACCATGTTGCTCGCACTCATGTTGCTTGCACAGATTTCCTGCTTGAGCTTCGGCTTTTCTTCTCGGGCTCAAACTGTTTCTGTGCGCTTGCGGAATTTCTGCTCTCAGATTTCTGACCTGCTCTTGGATGTTTTTGTGTAACAACCCTGTCAAAATCCCCCAACTAATAGAACGTCAGGTTTACTGTTGACCAATGAAATGATCCCTGCCCCCTTACGGGCGTGCTCACTTTAATTTTAGAGCGTCCCGTCCGGGCGAGTACTCTTTAACCGGGATCATCCACTCCCACCCTCCAGGGCTTTATTAAATGTTCTTCCCTTGCTTTATTTATGACTTTTGGAATGACACAGATCGTCGCAAATTCACATCATACCGCTTCCATTCAGACTACAGCCGAGATAGCATACAGTCAGGTCCATAAATATTTGGACATTGACACAATTTTCAGCATTCCAGCTCTGTACAACACCACAATGGATTTGAAATGAAACAATCAAGATGTGCTTTAAGTGCAGACTCTGAGCTTTAGTTTGAGGGTATTTACATCCAAATCAGGTGAACGGTGTAGGAATTACAACACATTTGATATGTGCCTTCCACCTTTTTAAGGGACCAAAAGTAATTGGACAAACTAACATAATCATAAATCAAATTGTCACTTTTTAATACTTTGTTGCAAATCCTTTACAGTCAATGACAGCCTGAAGTCTCGAACCCATGGACATCACCAGACGCTGGGTTTCGTCTCTGGTGATGCTCTGCCAGGCCTCTGCTGCAGCTGTCTTCAGTTCCTGCTTGTTCTTTGGGCATTTTCCTTTCAGTTTTGTCTTCAGCAAGTGAAATGCATGTTCAATTGGATTCAGGTCAGGTGATTGACTTGGCCATTGCAGAACATTCCACTTCTTTGCCTTTAAAAACTCTTTGGTTGCTTTCGCAGTATGCTTCGGGTCATTGTCCATCTGCATTGTGAAGTGCCGTCCAATGAGTTTTGAAGCATTTGGCTGAATATGAGCAGATAATATTGCCCCAAACACTTCAGAATTCATTCTGCTGCTTTTGTCAGCAGTCACATCATCTTTAAATAAGAGATCCAGTTCCACTGGCAGCCATACATGCCCATGCCATTACACTACCACCACCATGCTTCACTGATGAGGTGGTATGTTTTAGATCTTGAGCAGTTCCTTCCCTTCTCCATACTTTCTTTCCATCATTCTGGTACAAGTTGCTCTTTGTCTCATCTGTCCATAAGATGTTGTTCCAGAACTGTACAGGCTCTTTTAGATGTTTCTTGGCAAACTCTAATCTGGCCTTCCTGTTTTTGAGGCTCACCAATGGTTTACACCTTGTGGTGAAACCTCTGTATTTCCTCTGGTGAAGTCGTCTCTTAATTGTTGACTTGAACACAGATACACCCACCTCCTGGAGAGTTTTCTTGATCTGGCCAACTGTTGTGAAGGGGTTTTTCTTGACGAGGGAAAGGATTCGTCTGTCATCCGCCACACTTGTTTTCCGTGGTCTTCCAGGTCTTTTGGTGTTGCTGAGCTCACCAGTGTGTTCTCTCTTCTTAAGAATGTACCAAACAGTTGATTTGGCCACGCCTAATGTTTTTGCTATCTCTCTGATGGGTTTGTTTTGATTCTTCAGCCTAATGATGGCTTGCTTCACTGATAGTGACAGCTCTTTGGACTTCATATTGAGAGACGGCCTCACCAGATTCCAAATGAATATACCACACTTGAAATGAACTCTAGGCCTTTTATCTGCTCATTGTAAGTGAAATAACAAGGGGAATAACACACACCTGGCCATGGAACAGCTGAGTAGCCAATTGTCCAATTACTTTTGGTCCCTTAAAAAGGTGGAAGGCACATATAAAATGTGTTGTAATTCCTACACTGTTCACCTGATTTGGATGTAAATACCCTCAAATTAAAGCTCAGAGTCTGCACTTAAAGCACACCTTGATTGTTTCATTTCAAATCCATTGTGGTGTTGTACAGAGCTGGAATGTTGAAAATTGTGTCAATGTCCAAATATTTATGGACCTGACTGTATGTATTCCCCAATGCCAGTTTGTGCATATTCAATATCCTCTAGGAACCTTTTGTAAACACTGGTTTCTTGTAGGACCGGTCGAAGTGACAGCTACATGCGGTTCATTGAAGCTGATGCTTTGGCTAACAACCGTGTGGAGGCTGCAAATTTGGAGAAATTGTTCAATATGGTAGTAAGTTATATAGTAAGTTGTGCTAAGGTAACAATATGTGCCAGCTTATTGTTTGCTTCTACGGCTGACATATTGGAATAGACTTCATGTGGCGAGTAGTTTTTTATGTTATTTGAAGATTTATGTTTGTCGTGACTTGCAAATTAGCTACATTCGGCCATAACGGCAGCATAGAAATGATGCTGTATTTAGGTGGATTTCAGCACTCACATGTGTTTTCTTTGGGAATTGCCACTCTAGTTAATTTCTATAAACATTATAAAAGTAGCACGCTGGGATATAATGCATTTTCTTTGTAATTTTTCACAAGACAGAACACAATGAATGCATCAATGTTCTATGGGAAGCGACCAGGTGGACTTCAAACCAGGGTTCCACCAGTGACAGTGGGGATAGTGATGAAGACTACACTCCTAACCCGGTGATGAAAATGGCAGTAACAGGGACATCGGCACTATCCACTAGGCTACTGACGCCCCTATTACTGCAGGTTTCTTCACCTGGTTAAGAGTGTAGTCTGTACGCAACATGCACAGGCACCATGCCCAGAGGTGCCGCCTCGCTGCAGCGATTGCAAGCTCGATCCCAGCCTGTGGCCCATTATTCTCCGATTCTCTTTTTCCCCACTTCATGCTGTCCTAAAGCAACAGGCCAAATAGATAATCTTATAAAACACATGGCAATATGTTTGTGAATGTAGCCATGTGTACATGATGTGTATATAATGTACAAACCCCAATTCCAATGAAGTTGGGACGTTGTATAAAATGTAAATAAAAACAGAATAAAATGATTTGCAAATCATCCTCAACATATATTCAATTGAATACACTACAAAGACAAGATATTGTCTAATGATTAATGTTTAAAATGATAAATTTTGTTTTTGTGCAAATATTTGCTAATTTTCAAATGGATGCCTGCAACATGTTTCAAAAAAGCTGGGACAGGGGGAACAAAAGGCAAGGAAAGTTGATGAATGCTCAAAGAACACCTGATTGGAACATACCACAGGTGAACAGACTAATTGGAAACAGATGAGTGTCATGGTAGGGTATAAAAGGAGCTTTCCCAAGTGTCTCAGTCATTCACAAGCAAAGATGGGGCGAGGATCACCACTTTGCGAGCAACTGCGTGAAAAAATAGTCCAGCAGTTTAAGAACAATGTTTCTCAACGTCAAATTGCGAGGAATTTAGGGATTCCATCATCTACAGTCCATAATATCATCAAAAGATTTAGAGAATCTGGAGAACTTTCTACGCGTAAGCGCCAAGGCCAAAAACCAGCATTGAATGCCCGTGACCTTCGATCCCTTAGGCGGCACTGCATCAAAAACAGACATCACTGTGTAAAGGATGTTACTGCGTGGGCTCAGGAACACTTCAGAAAACCATTGTCAGTTAACACAGTTCGTCGCTACATCTACAAGTGTAAGTTACAACTCTAGCATGCAAAGCGAAAGCCATACATCAATAATATCCAGAAACGCCGCCGCCTTCTCTGGGCCCAAACTCATTTGAAATGGACAGATGCAAAGTGGAAAAGTGTGCTATGGTCTGATGAGTCCACATTTCAAATTGTTTTTGGAAATCATGGACGTTGTGTACTCCGGGCAAAAGAGGAGAAAGACCATCCAGATTGTTACCAGCGCAAAGTTCAAAAGCCAGCATCTGTGATGGTATGGGGGTGTGTTAGTGCCCATGGCATGGACAACTTACACATCTGTGCTGAAAGGTACATCAAGGTTTTGGAGGAACACATGCTGCCATCGAAGCAACATCTTTTTCAAGGACGTCCCTGTTTATTTCAGCAAGACAATGCCAAGCCACATTCTGCATGTGTTACAACAGCGTGGCTTCGTAGTAAAAGAGTACGGGTACTAGACTGGCCTGCCTGCAGTCCAGACTTGTCTCCCATTGAAAATGTGTGGCGCATTATGAAGCGCAAAATATGACAACGGAGACCCCGGACTGTTGAACAACTGAAATTGTACATCAAGCAGGAATGGGAAAGAATTCCACCTACAAAGCTTCAACAACTTGTAAACTCACGTTGTACTTTTGCTTCACGTCTTGCACGTCTTGGAAACAACTCCATTCTTGCTTGAAAAAGAAAAAATATCGCTGAGTTTCACCGGTGGCGTTCGCTCGTCTGTTTGTATGTACTCCGACAGCCTTAAACGACACTCGTTCTTTCTTAAGATTTCCAGAGGACGAAGCACCACAGCCAACACATTTAGCCATAGCTGCGATGCTATGGCTAACGGCTAACAACAAATAAGACAGCAGCAAATACCCAACCTAATGCCATTGATTTGCTGTCAAGGTAAACAACCATTGCAGGTATTGGCTGGGCAGCACCTGGTGGGCATGTTTTTTTAATCATCACTGACTGACAGTTCACTGTCATCTGTCACTCATTTCACAGACAAACGCTCACAGTGGAGTACGTATTTACTGTTCAAGTAACAAGACAGCGCATATGAGCAAAAAAAAATAAAAATAAAACCAGTAAAAACTGGTTGGGGATATTTGAGTGCGCAGCTTTTTTGTCATCTGTGCAAAGAGGTGGGGAGCAGTGCGCAATTGCGCAGTAAAACAGCTTAGAGGGAACAGTGGTGTAGAGCACGGGGCTCAGCACACAGCCCTGTGGGGAGCTGGTGCTGAGGCTGAGGGCCGTAGATGTATGGTGCCCCATTCTTACTCTCTGGCTGCGACTGGGCAGGAAGCTGCTTATCCACATTCAGGTAGAATGTGGAAGTCCCAGGTACCCCAGTTTGTCCACCAGTTTGTGGGGGAGGATGGTGTTAAATGCAGAGCTGAAGTCCACAAAGAGCAGCCGCGCATAGCTCCCTGGCCTTTCCAGGTGGGACAGTGCAGCATGAAAGGCTGTGGCTACGGCATCCTCTGGGGATAAAGGGAGAGGGTGGCTGACTTTCACTTCCTGGGAGTCCACATTGAGGAGGACTTGACCTGGAGTGTGAACACCTCTGATCTGCTGAAAAAGGCTTAGCAGAGACTGTATTTCCTCAGGGTTCTCAGGAGGAACAACATCACCCAGAGGCTGCTGGTGTCCTTTTATCGATGCTCTGTTGAGAGCATCCTGAGTCTGACACAATGTATGTATGTGTGGTACACCAGCTGTACAGTGGCTCATATATATATTATAAACATATATACTGTATATGTATATCTATACAAATGTATGTGAATTAACAGTCCCTTTATCCCCTTGATGCCCGAATGTATTTACAATTATATAAAAAAAAATAATTATATGTGCTTTTGCTTTCAAGCTGATGCTAAATGAAGTGGAGATTGTTAATTTCTCTTAAACACATAGAATAGATGTACATTTAGAAATACCTGAACAGCCGAGCCGTGGCGGCACACAGGTGTGATGTGTCAGAGGAGAAACGAGCTGTTTACATTTCTCTCTTTGTGGCAGGTAACGGTCCACAAACCTCACCGCACTTTAAGGACTGTTCTTTACTGGTGAAGGGACTGTTCTTTACTTGTCAGGGGAGGAGGGTGGCTGGTTGATTTTTATTTCATTTATTTATTTTATTTTGATCCCCCTATGTTAATCACTTATTGGTGCTGTTTTTGAAGTATGAATAAGTCAATAAGTAATTTATTCCATTGAAATATCATTGATGTTTTATAGAAAAGTGATTTATCTTTTTATAAATGACAAAAGGCACATCTGCCTCATTTTTGCTGTGGTATCCTGATACTACTCAGAACCGTGATATTTTCATTGGTATCGTACAGTGGGTCCTAATTTTGGTACCGTAACATTGCTAATCTGGAGCGATCATCTGCAAAAACTAATGAAAAACTAAACAACGATATTCGGTATTCGGCCAAGCGTTTAATATTATTCGGCTAATTTTCATTTTAGTGCATCCCTAGTCTGTGAACACCTCCTGGTCTGGGTGTTCAAAAACGTCCCAGTTGGTCCTGTCAAATCAGTCCTGCAGTTACTGAGAGGCACCATTCAGCCAAGTCTTGACAGTTTTTGTAATGGTAAGAGCAGTTTTCCTGACATCAGTCAAGTATGACGAGTGGCACAGCTGCATCATCTGTCCATTGTTTTATTATATGGTAAATGGTAAACTGACATGCACTTGCCTTTCTAATCTTCCAACCACTCAAAGCACTCTTACCCTACAAAGTCCCATTCCGCCATTCACACAGGGACACATAGTGCATCGAGGAGCCGGGGATCAAATTGTTGATCTTTTGACAAATGGACAACCCACTCCATCTCCTGAGCCTCAGCCAACCCATATATAAAGCCTACTACTATATTTTTATTTTTATTTTCATATTTTATATTTTTTTTTATCTCTGTCAGATGAGCATAACAGTGTTCATGGCAACTAAACTGTTCATTTGTAATTCAAGTCACCATGGTTTGTATATTACAGCTGTGTGTCACGCCCCAGGTGTAAAAACACTACACCAAAGGATACATCTGAGCATACCCGCTCATAGCTTCTCCAGCAAGCCTCCTCTGCCCTCTCATCTCTTGAGATATTTAAGGAATTGAAACATCCTTTATGACAGCAGGCTGAGATCTAGTTCCAGGTCACAGGCAGAAGGACAGAGGAGAGAAGACGGCACAAAATAGAGAAATAGGAGGAGTTCCCATGTCTGTCTCTGTGTTGTATTTGTGTGGCACTCCCTCAACCAACGCACCTACCATCAATCAGCTCGTCACCTCTCCTGCATATCACCCTCAGCTCATCTCCCACTTTCTCTCAGATCATCGTCTCAACTGTGGTAGTCACACACTTCCGGCCCTTCTAGTCTACTGTTGTTGGATAACTATTCCTCGTGTTGAATTCTAGCCTTTTCCAATGTGACTCGGGATTGTCTCACATCTGCCTGCCTGCCAACCCTTGTGCAGTCTAGGGCTATAGTCAACAAAAATCTTGGTCGACTAAAGTCACACATAATCTTCAACTAATCGATTTGTCGTGGGAAAAAAAAAAATCAGCACGTTATTTTTACTTCTGCGATTGTGTGTCTGTGTCACTCTGCAGTTACAACTCCAAAACACTAGTCAGCGGTGGAGGACTGTGTTAAGCGCTGTAAAGTTTAGTTCAAATCAAACTTTATTTATATAGTTGATTCAAAACACATTAAATATGGCTTAACAGAGACAATTTCAAACACAAATACACAAATTGGCTTCACTAAAAATCGCAGCATTGACAGACAAACACTTGTCTTTATCTGGACACATTTTCCAATACAATACAACATGCTAACATTATTAGCACAAGTCTATGGCATTTTACATTGTATAAATTAGCCTAGCGTCTAGCGATCTTCTCCTCTCATATAAAACCAGGGACAACAGCAACATTCAACAAAGGTAACGGCACTCAATGTGGCTCCATTACAACTCACAAGATTCACAGACAAAACAGCTGTCTTTTACTAAACATGTTTTCCAAGAAAATACAACATGCTAAGGCATTAGCACCAGCCCATGGCATTTTACACTGCATAAATTAGCCTAGCGACAAGCGGAGATTTTCTCTGCTCATATGAAGCCAGAATAAATCCCGTAGTATAAATCTCTGAAGGATTTTAGTGGAGGCTTTCCTGTCTTCACAATTTATTGTTTCTTATCTGTGAAATACAAGTAAATACAAGCTTAATTTCCGATGAGGGAAAAGGTGTCGGTATACAGAAACAGACAGGAGGTCTGTGTCACCGTGACGCTGAGCGTGAGGGTGGGCGAGTCCAACTTTCTGTCAACAAACACTCCCATTTTCACAGGTAACTTAGCCTGGCCCCCTGCCACAGGAAATAATGGATTAATCCTGGAAAGCTGTTGATGTCGCACATTTCTCCTTATAAAAGTAATGATTGTAACGACGACAGCGATTATTTGACCAATGAGAATTTGGTCGGACGAGAGCATAGCAACCAAATAATTGACTACATCCTTAGTGCAGTCAACTCCATTCTCTGTTATCCCACAATAAACCCTCATAACTTACACCCCTGTGTCAGTGTCCTGCTTGGGTGCAACCTAGTATTGTCTGACACAATAGATTCAGACCCTAAGTGAGTAACAGTGAATGTTCTGCAGTCAGAAACAGCTGATGAGCCATCTATCACTCTCTTCAAACACGTCGGTCTCTGATGCGCTCTCTCCTGAAGGCACGGACTGCAATATCTTTCAGAAAGATTAGATATACCATCTTAATAGCTGCTTGGCATCAAATCATAATTTGTTATGTACCCTCAAAGCCTTTTAAAATTACTACGGTTTAATATGTTATGCATTTAGTTAAAAGGTGTGTGTTTACATTTTCTAAGACAGCTGGGCCTTCATCATTTGTGCATTTGCATGGTCTGACTGAGACTAAATTTTCTCAGAGTACGAACAGATTCAGGGAACTGATTAATCCCAAATTTTTACTAAAACATTTGTATGCACAGTTTAAGCACAAATTAGTGTGTGCGCACTGTTTGTAAATGAGGCCCATTGTTCTTAAGTTTATTGGGACTGCTAGTAATGCAGAAAAAAGTCTCACAAGGGACAAAAGTGACACAAAAGAAACAGAATACAGTCTCTTTTGTAAAACAAGAATTTTTCATGGGCGCAAAATACCGACCTGGGTTATTTTCCCTTCAAGTAAATTAACAAAAATTCTGATTTGTAATAATTTAAAATGTCACTCAAACGACTAAGTTAATAGAAGAAAATGTTTTAAGTGGAATTAACTCAAAGCTTAAACTAAGTTACTAAGTTAAACCACCTAACTCAAAATTCTATTAAAGTTTGTTGCCGTGAATTTTGAATTTTCTCAATGTTTTCTTTTTCACATTGTTGTATTGTAGTTGATTTTCTAAGCTTGTTACACAAGAGGAAGTCACAAGAGCTCAATCAACATCCAGAGCGGAATTAAATATATGAAACATTTAACAAGCTATCTGACAAACCACCAACACTTGAACTGAGTGAACCCAGTAATATCAGTTTCATCATCAGGGAGAGGCAGCATGCTCAACAATAAACTTCAATATCATAAAATCCAACTAATTTGGCCTGAAGTCTGGCAGGGGACTGGACCTTTCCTCTTATGGTCGCCTTCTTTGCTGTGTGTGTTTTTGTTTTGATGTGTGTGTGTGTGTGTGTGTGTGTGTGTGTGTGTGTGCGTGCGTGTGTGTGTATTAATTTACAAAGGAGTCCCTTTCACAGGGCTAGAATAGCTGGCCTTAATCACCACTGTACATACCAGAAAAACCCAGCCAAGCTAAAAAACAAAGCTTTTCTGGGGAACTTTTCACATTCAGCTGGATTGGATCCAGAATGGAGTATGTCAGACCAATTTGCTGAGGCAAAATTACAACTCGAGCCAAAATGTATTTACCAGGTTGGTTTATGTTACAGGTGTGTTGCTTACTCACTCTCCCTGAAAGCAGCTCCTGGACTAAACGGACAGTGACATGCTTCAAAAACCCATATTTTATTGTGCTCTCAGATGCTCCTCCTCGAATCTAAATATGCACTTCAACTCTGAATGAGTTTGCACTCTGTCTGACTGACACACATTTTGGGAATCTGGCTCAATCTTTAAACTGACAAGGGCGCCAGTGTCAAAGCAATAAACAAAACCTTTGGGTTGTGTATCTTATTATAATTTCCCTCCCATCACGGCTGATTATTATTTTGACGATAACAGGTGTGGTGTGTAGACTGTTGAAACATGGAGAGGTGATTAATTAGCTGACACATGTCACATTTCAGCCCTGCTGTCTGCTGCTGTGGCTCAAGGCTAATTGGCTAGCAGCTTCAGGTTGCTGTGCAAACTCAGTTTTAAGGACTAAAAGCACCAACCAAAGTAAAAGTGTTACCAAAGTTACCAACCTGCACCAGAGATAGTGTTTAAATTCATCAAATAACCCCTATTAGCCTGGTTCTTTATTCATATTATAGCATACAGTGCAATATGGCTCAGGGATGTATCACATTATTTTGATTATTGTGAATTGTTATTATTGCACAATGTTTAAAATGTGTACATTGTGAAAGCTGTACTGAGTGTGCACAAAAAGCCAATATTCCATCTAAAAGTGCAGGCTGTTCTCATGCACTGTTTGTGTGTACATCTATGAAAAGTAATGGACCAGAATTTGGATACAACACACTCAATCCTGAAAGGTGTGATCACGTGACCAAAGCAGTATAAAGTGCTAAAGTCCACGTAGGGAGGAACGTTGAGGTGGCAGATGGATCATCACCATGTTTCTTTTCCTAAACCTGACCTACATAACTAGAAGAATGTATTTATATGGCGCTTTTCACAGACATAGGTCACAAAATGCTTCACAAGGGCATTATACAAGAAGAAAGAAAGAAAACATCGAAGACAAAGTGACTACCTGAGCAATGTAGTTAATAGGGGTGTGCTAATACGTTATTCGGCCCATAATGCCTTTGAAACAGATATTTCTTCTATACAAATATACCAGTTATCATTGGGATTATTCACTTTTTTTTTTTTTGTGGTCATGTGGTTGGGAAACGCCGTGCTAATCAAACAAATCAAACCCTGGCTATGCCTGCTTACAGTGAGACGGTAAGACACATTTTCACTCACCAGTTGTCTGCTAGATAGCCTAAAGTTGAACAGTCATCAAATCAGCAAGTTCCTTAATCCTGTGTAGGCCTAATTTTAGCTGGTCTTTCTTTGGTATGGAGTTGAAAGCGCGTTCCACCGGCAGACGTTATATCCAATTATCCATTGCTGTTATCCACAGTGACCGTACAGAGCTCTACGGTGCGAGCATTTTACTCGCATTTGCGACTAAAAATAGTTTTGTGTGAGCAAAAGAAATCATTCAGGACCATGCTGTGCCAGTACAGATTTCAACCAGCAGCAGAACGAAAGGCGAATCCAGCCGATTGTGGGTTGAACGGGGGTCACAGACAGGAATACGGTGGAGCACTATGGCCACCGCAAGATAACAGTTTACCGGCGACCAAGAAACCCGGCACCGGGTCGGTTGGTGTCAGTGCTCCACAGTGACTGATAGCACCCAGCCCACTGTGGGTCTATTAGGGAATATACCAACCGGGCTGCATGATGTGTCTGGTTTATGCACTGATAAGGGATTGTTCTTCTCTTACCAGAGGAGAAGGGTGGCTGGCTGATTTTTATTTTATTTATTTATTTTATTTTGATCCCTCCTATAGCCACAGATATTTTGAGCTTTTTTAAGTCACTGGTGGATTTGATTTGTAAAGCTGTTTTTCCCCCCAGTCCAAAGAGATCATTCATTGACTCATGTCAGAGACTGGCCTAAGCCTATTGCCTAACAAAAAGCTCAGTGACAAAATGAAATGTTTAAAAGAGTGTGTTCATTAAATCTTCATTTTCCTAGTTCAAATTGTCTGGTCAGTGTTATTCTTATATAAACTATGTCTTAAACTATTCCCAATGCAAAACAGATTATTATTAATATTATTATTATTATTGAAAAGTGAAGTATGAGGATATGGAAATATATTCCAGAACTTATTATATGCCAATATTAAATCAATGTGATGATCTGAATGCTCAGAAATTGCATTGCCAATGAATATAAAGTTAGAAAATACAATGTAACACAACTTCCGGTATACGCCACGCCCACTTCCGTTTTCTTTAATTTTTTTTTATCCGAATGCAAATACGTCTCTGCGCATTCCTAGTAGTTAAAACTGCAAAACTAGCAAAAGTATTTCCACACTACCAACAAAAAATGTTTTACACTAAACAACAAGAATATACAAAATATGAATAAAATACAGATCTGGTGCATATAAGTAACCCAAACACCTGTCCAGACAGATGCATCTTTCGCTGGCTGAAACCTGAGTCAACAGACTGCAAGGAAGCAGGCAGAGCATTCCAGTACTTGGAGCTACGGCAGCAAAAGCTCGATCACAATGGGTCTTCAGGTGAATGGGAGGGGCAGATAACAAGTTTAGCATATTTGATCAAAGAGAGCAAGCTGAAAAATATGGGTGAAGTAGTTCAGCCACATATGAGGGAGCCTGATGATGTAAGGCTTTCTAGGCTTTCTCTTCTAATGTGACAATGTCAAAATATGCTTGTTTTTCTAAACCTAAACCACTAACCCAGTCTTACTTCCAAGTTGTTAAAAACTGGTACTTGGTCAGTGACTTCCGACATCATACACCAACGAAAAAAGTAGTCCATTCATAACAGCATGATATGCAGCCCTTCACTGTTATTGTTTAATGGCGCCCAGCACTGTCAGAGGGAAATGCAGCAGCAACAAAAACAAATCTTACAGCGATGGAAGTCTGAGGTCCAGTAACCACCGACTTTCACCCGGGAGGCAGGTGTAAATGGCAGGTAATCGTAAATGGACCTGCATTTGTATAGTGCCTTTCTAGTCATCTGACCACTCAAAGTGCTTTTTACACTACGGCCATCCATTCACACACACATTCATACGCTGGTAGCCGAGGCCGTGCCACCTGCTACTCAATTTTAACACACTCACACACTGATGGAGCAGCCATCAGGAGCAATTTGGGGTTCAGTATCTTGCTCAAGGATACTTCAACATGCAGACTGGAGGAGGAGCAGGGGATCTAACAGCTGATTTTGATTGATGGATGGCCCGCTCAACCTCTGAGCCACAGCCAACCCATGAGGTTGTAAAGCCAAACCTTGTTCTTTTTTTCTAAACCCAACCTCGTGCTTTTGTTGCCTTAAAATAACCATGGGCGATTATTGCTGAAGGGAAAAAACGTCAATTTTCAGACTGTACATTTCCTGTGAAAACGATGGTGTATTTTTACAGATAATGCATGTAAGATTTTTACAGATAATGCATGTAAGAGGCTGAAGTTCACACGGCACATCACGGCACACATCAACAACCAACGCACCCAGATTACCTTGCACATTATACGTCAATGTGGAAAGTCCATGACAAAATGTCATGACCTCATTATCTGACAAGGTCAGAGTGATAATGTGTTGAACCTACATAACTTAACATTAGGTATATAATGTTATGTTAGGTACATAACGTGGCAACACCATTATTTAATTGCTAGATTGTTAGATTTAAATTGAACCGTTGCATGAAGATACGTTGAAAAGTAGCACAGGTGACAGGTAGCCAAATCAGCAGCCTTGAATCATGACAGTTTACAGTTTATTTCGTTCATGAATGTGTTCCAACAACATAAACTTTTTTAACATCTTCATATCTGTATAGTTTACACAGCCATGACGAAAGGGAGGCAGAATGAAGAAAATCTTATATTTTCTGCCCCCTTTACAAAAGATTTTCTCTGATACTTATCAACACCTTATGTTTGCACATGAGAATAAGCAAAAACAAACAAAAAGAAAAACCAAACCAAAACATCCAATCCTACCATCTTAATCTGAAACAAATTTTAAAACAAAAGCAAACCATCATCATCATCATCATCACCATCATCATCATCATCGTCATCACCATCATTTTCAAGTTTTAAAGCAAAAGCAGTCCATAATCATCACCATCATCATCAAGTAATAATACTCACTCCGTACATCCAAAAAGAGATAATAGGAAGATAAAAAACAATACTAAACAAAGATCCATAGCTACACAACTTAACTGAAGTAACCAAGTGCAACATGCCATAGTGCATTCCAGGTTATCATTGTGGCTGTAAAGTTGATCAGAAATATAATATTTTAAAGAGACATAAATACTAATAATACCAGCTGAGGCAACACCTATTGGTCAGATTAGGGGGATGACTCCCATCTACAGCAACGACACAAGACTATAACGACAAAAAAACAAGACAATAATAGAACAAGATCCCTGATTTTTCTCTTTCTATGAGTGCTCTTACAACTTCATCGTTTTCTCTTTAAATGCTTTTTTTAACTGAAATATATTTTTACATTGCTTTAACTTATTATGTAGAGAGTTCCAGAGTTTCACTCCCACCACTGAAGTACACATTTGTTTTAATGTTGTCCTTGCAAATGTATGCCTAAATTGCCCTTTCCTTCGTCCTTTATTCTCTATAAGGGTAAACATTTTTTGTAGATTTGTTGGTAGTATTTTATTTTTTGCCTTAAACATAACCACTAGTGTCTGTAATTCAACAAGTTCATTAAATTTCAAGAGTTTCGACTTAAAAAATAATTAATAATAATAAAAATAATTTGTGTGCTCTCTATAACCTGTTTTATGTATGATTCTGATGGCTCTCTTCTGTAAAAGATATAATGACTTTGTGTTGCTTTGGTATGTGTTTCCCCACACCTCCATACAGTAGTTGATGTAGGGTAACACAAGTGCACAATACAAAGTTCTCAATGCCTTATACTTTAACACATGTTTTACCTTATTTAATACAAAAATACTCTTGGACATCTTTTTTTGTATGTGTGAGATATGTGATTTCCAAGTCAACCCTTCATCTAGGAGCACACCCAAGAACCTAATTTCCTTAACTCTTTCAATTCTTGTTCCTGCTATTGAAAGTACAGTATTTTCATCTTTTTATCTTTTACCAAAAATCATAAATTTTGTTTTCTTTAAATTTAATGATAATTTATTAATATCGAACCATTCCTTAAGTTTGACCATTTCTTTTTCTATGCTCTTTACCAATTCCTTTAAATCATTTCCGGAGCTGTAAAAGTTTGTGTCATCTGCAAATAGAACAAAATTTAATAGCTTAGATACATCACAGATATCGTTAATGTAAAGTATAAATAATTTTGGTCCTACAACTGAACCTTGTGGTATTCCACATTGTATTTGCATGTGATTGGATGTGTTATTAGCATACTGAACATACTGTTGTCTTTTATCCAAATAGCTACTTAACCAGTCTAATACTATGCCTCTCACACCATATGAATGTAACTTTGATAACAGGATGGAATGATCAATTGTGTCAAATGCTTTCTTTAAGTCGATAAAAACACCTATTGTGTATTTCTTGTTGTCAGTTGCAGTTACTATGTCCTCAATTATATTCATCACAGCTGAAGCAGTAGATCTATCTGAACGGAATCCATACTGGCTCTCATTCAACAGCTGGTTCTTTTCGATAAACTCATCTAATTTCTGTACAAATATTTTTTCAAGCACTTTAGAAAATTGAGATAATAATGACACCGGTCTATAATTTGTAAACATATGCTTATCCCCATCTTTGTATAGTGGGACAACCTTTGCTATCTTCATCCTATTTGGGAAGGTCCCTGTTTGAAAAGAAAGATTAAAAATGTATTTTAGAGGTTTGACAATGCAGTCAATGGT
Source organism: Epinephelus awoara (assembly GCA_035609425.1). Lineage (NCBI taxonomy): Eukaryota > Metazoa > Chordata > Actinopteri > Perciformes > Serranidae > Epinephelus > Epinephelus awoara. The sequence goes on from CM069297.1 coordinate 5,489,485, forward strand.
TTTTTTCACAATGATCATGTCTAACTCATCCTTATCTGTAGATGTCTTGTATTTTAATGCATTTACTATAGATAGAATTTCATTTTCACCGACGTCTCCCATAAACATTGACTGGAGTACTCTACTGCCCCTTGTCCCTCCATTCTGTACTCGCCCCATGTCATGTTTTTCAATGGTCTCTGCTAGCTTAGGTCCTACATTTACAAAGAAAGAATTAAATTCATTTACTACTTCGTTAATGTTTTTAATTTTCTTGTTATCCTCGTTTAAAAAGTGGCTTGGTGGGCTGGTCTGACCCGATGTACTTTTCCCCATTACCTTATTCAAAATATTCCATGTTCCTTTAATATCAGTTTTATTTTTTTCTAATAGATTACTAAAATAGTAAATAAATAGTAGTTCTGTAAACTGTGATATGATTAGCTGCACTACATGCAACACTTAGCACAGTTTTCTTGGACTGTTGTGATGTCCAGGTGGCCGATCGTCTCTGGTCATCACATAATGAATTGAATGGTTGCAACTGAGAGGAAAACACTGAGAAAGGAACACAGGGACTTGAAGTCATTTTTAGGGATGGTGCTTCTAAGTTCCACAAGAGCTTCTGCAACAGCTTGATGACATTTACAATATTTTCTTATAATTGAAGATATTACCACTCAGTGCTAATGCTATATGGTTTGGTCTGTAATTATTTCTGAGGATTTGTGGAATTTGCCATAATGTGGGCGCACTTAATCAAATTCAGGGTTTTCCCTACCATTGGAAGCATTTTTCACAGCACCTAGGCTGAATGAACAGAAAAAAACATTATGCTACTATGTTTTGGTGTCATCTGCAGGCATGCTGCATCTGTCCTCTGCTTTGTATTGGTGTTTCACCAAGGATGGGGCACAGCTCCTCCACACACACACACACACACACACACACACACACACACACACACACACACACACACACACACACACTGGGTGTAAAAAGTTACATCTGGGCAGTAAATACAATCAGCCAGCAGATCAGGCTCATCTTTTCTACTCTGCGACACTTTGCTCTACTCTGCTCATGTCTGTCTCCAACTTCAACTTAAGCTAGTTTGACCGCTGAGGTGCGAGTGACAACTAACATTAGCTTGACCACAGTCTTTTTCTACATCAGACAAGCTGGATTCAGTCATCTTGTACTCCTCGGTGGCCAGCATCTGATGTTTCTGTATCAAGCAGCTGTAAATCACATCTCTGTGGTCAAACCACCTGTAAATGCACTGTAATGGCCCAGAATACACATGTGACTGTGTCCACTTTGCAAAATGAGGGTTTAACAAAATAAAAATAGATGCATGACAATAAGAATAATTATAGGTTTATATTTACTGGAAATTACATACAATATGGCCAACAGCAAGCAGGTTGTTCTTAGAGATGGTCATTACCAGAAACTCTCAGCTTTGGTTTGCAGGTTTGTGTTTGGGTGATTGATTAACACATATGTTTGCAGGTCGGGCTAGGCAGATTGACTTGGTGGGATTTTTAAAAAACCCTGACCCGCGCATCACTACTGTCCACAGACAGTAAGACAGACAGACAGACATATACACACCTGGTGAAGTACTCAGAACCCCTTCTGCTGTGATTCCCGCTACAACTGGTGTCTTCAGGTCTACATTTTACCTTGGTGACACATATACACAGACTCCTAAGGTGAAAACAATACTGGCCCTGCTGTCAGGACTGGTGATTAATTGATGCTGGCAGGTGAGGGTTGAAATCAGAGAAATGGTAACAACAGAGAGATAGAGGGAGCGTGAGTCTCAGTGGTGTTTAAACAGTATCAAAAGCATGACAGTTTCCATTTGGGCTGAACACATGAGCTTTGATGAACTCATGTATTAATAAAGAGCAGTGTTGGCTGTGTTGGACCACAGCAGTATTTTGTAGAAATGATGTGTGGGAACATGACAGATCAGCCCTTTGATCTGTTGACATGAACCACCAGCAGTACTGACACACACAGGAACACTGTTCCCCTATAGTTCCTATTGACATGTCCCGATTCCACTATGTCTTGTAGAAATTATGTTTATATATTTGTAAATTGTTTATATAATTCCATTGTGGTGATTATGTCATCACTGCCTGGGTTATTTTTTAAAGACAATGAAAGATTACATGCATGCAGCACGCTGGAATCACAAGGAGGTGGACCGACATGCAAAGTGCAGGACAGTGATCTCGTAATTACGAGCATTCAACAATGTGGATGTGAGTGGAGGTTACGATCAAATCTCATGTCAGGTCTCAGCTCATGTACACAGGTTTGAGTCAGTGTGGACTGGCTGTGCAGCAGTAAATCTGGCTGAGGTGGAGAATTATTATTAGACCCTATTCTGACTGACATCTAAGTATTTATAGCCACATATTTATCACTTAAAAATGTCGCCACATGGACAGCGCTCTCTATCATAGCTGGCAGTTGCGTGGCTTTGTGGGACTGGCTCCTGGCTGACCTCTTTTTTCCACACTGACAAACCAAAGCATTTTTATATCACTTATCATTTGTGTAGCAAAAAGAGTATCTGCACACTTGGATCAATGCAAGTATCTTTAATGAACCTTTCGGTCAGAGGACCTTCATCAGAGAAGCTTGGTTCATTAAAGATACTTGTATTGATCTAAGTGTGCAAATACACATGGTTTTCTGGCACCTTGGCATATTCTGGTCATGAGTGTGGTAATTTGCTCCTATTATATCACTTATCATTAAAACATCACTAAAAAAATGAATAAACCCTGCAACAGTGTAATTATTTAAATACTGGTAGCCTTGCTGATCAAATCTGTACTGCTGTCTGAGTCAGAAACACGTCTGTATCCGCTCCGCCACCAGTTATGTCCGAAAGGGAAGCAGACCCGATATGCACAGCCCCACTCTCCTCGGTCTTGGCCAATTAAAAGCTTTTATATGAATATTGTAATGATATCAAATTATATAATATATGGGCTGTATTATTAACATATGTAGGCCATAGGTCTGTAGGCTACATATCATGGATGTACGAATTAAAGATTCCAACCTTGGCGCTGACTGGCCGCTGCAACACTGTTGACTGCAGCAGTGTTTTCTTTCCATACTGTGTTTTTCCAACTTGCTTTGATGAAACTTTTCAGGCTGCCAAATAGGACCAGTTGGTTAAATTGGACCTGGGGTGTCAGCATTTCCATTTCTAGCTCAGAAAACTTCTTCTCGGCTGTATTATATTTCGCCATGTTGTAAACTCTAGAGGCGAGGCCTCTAAACCCGGAATATATTGGGGCAGGATATGTAAATGACAATTGTTTCAGCTGCCACATTTATCCACACCCGCTCATTCCTATGCTGTGATTGGCGAGATAAATGAATCACACGTGAACCCAATCGTTAGATGATTTCAACGCTTGGATCTGCACTGGTTTGTAACATAGATTGATAAATAAGAGCCAGTTCCTCCTGATGTCAGCCATTTGTACAACCAACCCAATCACCACAAAAAAAACAGTAGTGAGGGTGTGATTAGATTTGGGCACAAAAAAACACTTGATCATGGTTTGAAAAAAAGGTCATGATTTGGCTAAAACTAACCACATTTGGTAGCACAAAAGCTGCTGGAAAAGCAGAGACAGGCCGGTTGTGTGCCACAAACGATATATCAATTCAATGGCAGAAAGTCCTGAGGGTTAACTTACACCATGTGTTTCATGTGTGTGAGTGGAGTCAGTATAAAGTAAACTTACTGCCCTTAAGTTGTTAGGAGTTATTTACATAATTAATGTGTTGTTTGTAATCTTTTCTGTCCAAAACCATAAAAGAAAGGGGTGGTAGCTTCTCCTGTAAGATTGTGTTAAATGGGTATATAGTACTACCTCATATCAATCACAGCCCCCTAAATCACATTGAATTTAAATTGTATAGTGGAAAACTTTGTAATATTGTCAGATAGTGTTTTGTTGTCCAAAGAAGCGACATGATATCATGAGGAAACTAGTGACTCAAAACCCTAGTGGAATTGCAGCAAAGGATCACAAAACTTTTGTTGTTTGTTTGTCTCGAACAGTGGTCTGCAGTGATCTTCTTTTTGGCAGGCTTCTCTTCTAGGTGACACACCATCCACCATCCCCTCCATCTATGACAAGGTCACTTCATATAGGCCAGTGCATCACTTTACAAATACTGATATACATCTGAAACCTACAAAAGTAATGTATTTCTGGTTTGCAAAGATGTACAATACCAACCTTTTCTTGCAGCAACTGGGTTGCTACAACAGTGCCACTAATCTCCTTGTATTTTACAAAGGAACACCCTAAAATGCTCACTCCATACCTGAACAGCCATGTTTTTGTGCTGCCATTTTTCTGTCACTTTGCCAGTAGATGTATAAGGACAAATGTTAGCTGCCATATAAGCTTCCAAATCCATTGTAATCCAATCCATAAATGTTATATGAGTGCATTTAAAACTGACACTCCAACTGGTATAATACAATTTGGATCATAATATGATGGATTTTAATTTGCAGCATTTGTCAGCTATCAAAACAAAATGAGATGACTAATGGAGGGTCATTGGCAATAATAATAATTATAATAATAATGCTAACAATAATAATGATATGCCAAAAGGGCAGTGTGGAAAACTAGGGATATGATGGACGTATGCAGTGCAGCCTTTAGAATGTGGACAATATCACATTTCTGGTCATGTATCATATTACAGTTCAATTTCTGAAAAATGTTTCTCACATTTTATTGATCACTTGCTGTCCAAAAATTTTAACTGGTTCCTCCTAAAATATTCATACTCCAATCCATACCTGCTTCTTACTTTCAGGACAAGACTGCCGCTGGGATACTCTTTATCTTTAAGAAGATGGGTAGAGGGAGAGAGATGAGGACAGAAATAAAAATTAAAGTGTGGTTGAGCTGTGTTGCTCTACTGTCAGTCTTTTTAACACAAAGCGGAGTCACAGCTCACCCAGCTCAGACAAATGGCCTTCCTGTCACGCAGTGTGAGAAACCCCACAGTCATTTATAGTGGATCGTTTATCTCACCAGGCCCCCTGTGAGTGTGTTTGTATGTGTTGTGTGTGCTGGATGTTCCTCACGGCCTCTAGAAATAGAGACACAGATACATACCCTGGTGACATGTGTTGACTTAGCACAGTACAGCTTAGAGCAGAGCTCATGTCTTCCAAGTCAGAACAAAACAGCTCAATAAGGAGTCCCTTCCCCAAACAAAGACAGACTTGCAACACATTACAACATGTCTTTTCTTGTAATTATGCTGCATTTTTGTCAGATGGTTGGAGCTAGGTAGTCTTTAAACATTTCTGATACTTGTATTTTCTACTTCATTCGATACCCATTACATGGATAGAAGCTTTTGGTTATGTAAAATACCACCAGACGCCACAGGCATGTAGTAGAGCCATGCTTTAGAACATTTGATGGCATCATGGCATGCTGCACTGCCAACTCTCTAAGTACAGTGTGCTCCACTTTACCACACCACAGAAGGTGGGGATTGTAGCTGCTGCAGTAGTGGGCAAATAACAAGTTGAACATATGAACACGTGGTGATTGGCTGTGAGTAAAGCCATATAAATAGTCATGTTTTTCTGCATCTAATAGGGATGCGCAGAGACGTCATTATCTGTTTCTGTATTTCTCTCTGTTCAACCAGCAAAATGATCTGTATTTGTATTTTTTTTTTTACAGAAGTGGGCATGGCTTATACCGGAAGTTGTGTTACATTGTATTTTTTAACTTTATATTCATTGGCAATGCAATTTCTGAGCATTCAGATCATCACAGTGATTTAATATTGGCATATAATAAGTTCTGAAATATATTTCCATATCCTCATACTCATACCTCATACTCACTTTTCAATAATGATAATAATAATAATAATAATAATAATAATAATAATGATAATAATATTGATAATCTCTTTTGCATTGGGAATAGTTTACATAAGACAAAGTTTATATAAAAATACACACATAAGCCAGCACACACACATAGGGCTACATTGGGCCAACTGCTCTACTATTAGACACAAAGGATGTCTTTAGTCCGCTGGCTTTTATAGTTGGGTCGCCTGGCACGCTTAGCTGAGTTCATCCAATGAACTTTTAAAAAACTAATTCATGGTGAAGGGTCATGCATTTTCCACCAGTCACTTTGAAAAGCTCAAGGAAAAATAATTGTGGCTACAGGGGAGATAGAAAAATAAATAAGTAAAATAAAAATCAACCAGCCACCCTCCTCCTCTGATACGTTAAGAACAGTCCCTTCAGCGCGGTGAGGTTTGTGGACCATTACCTGCCAGAAGAACAGGTGACTCTGCCCGTTCCTGTTGAGGGGGTCAGTGTTAGAGGACCACTCCAGCTTCTCATCCAAGAGAACCCCCAGATATTTGTAGGTGTGCACCACCTCAATGTCCTCCACCTGTATAGAGAGTGGTTGATGGGGTTGATGAACGTCTGTGTTTACCTTTAGCTGCAATCGGACATATTTGTTGTTGTCGATTTGAGCTAAAGGTAAAGACAGACGTTAATTTCTCCTTTCCGTTATGTTGTCGGATAATTATACTAACAATCCAGGCTTATCTGTGTAAAAAAAATGCACTTTTAGTGGATGTATTTTGATGTTGTTTGACGCTGTCTGAGTGCCCTATTATTTAATATAGCGTGCACTCATGGGCTTCAGGCAGGCCAGCCCTAGCTTCGCACTGGAGAAATGTCAAATATACTGAACATCTTATCACTCATTTAGACAAAAGTAGATCGGAAAATAGGGCCAAGGTGGAAAAAACGTTAGTTCCCCTTTAAGTATATTAATCCTATGACAGAAACCTTTCACATTTGGACAATTTATGAGCTACATTTTGGTAACGCCCTCTGACCAAAATTTCAGTTTTCCCACACACAATCTCCTAATGTAAGTGGCTTGATTGTTATCAAATTCACTGAGCCCTTTCATGATCCCAAAAGGATTAACTTTCCTGAAGTGCCACTATACTAGTACCGCTTTACAGCACATCCACATTCCATAGAAAAATCATCAACATGTTCAATCTAGCAATTTTGTATTGTGTGGCATGTCACGGGTTCTCAAATTCACTCTCTACGAGATCATTCTTTTTTCTCAAATAACTGCAGTAATATAGTTAACACAACTATGCAATGTGCAATTTCAATTTCACTTACTTTGTCGATGTAACTATCCATCCCTAACTTCCTCTGTATCTTCCTGATCATATGTAGAGACTCAAAGAAGCATCCTTTTTCTTTGCTTTCCACAATATCAAAGCTGCTTTGAGCAAATTGTAATTCAAGTGATCTGAGAGAAAACTAGACTCCTGCTCTGGTTTCAGCCTTTGCAAAATCTAGCAGTTGTTTGTTTTTTGATGTGAATTTTTTTTTTTTTTGCTGCTGTCTTGTTAAGGTGATTTTAAATCTTAATGGGAATATTCCTGGTAAAATAAGGTTAAATAAAATAAATGCATGAATGACCGCTGAACTTTAGACTGAAATGAATTTAGTTCACCCTTTTTGATTAGTGGATTTACTTGCAGAGGCAAAGTTGTGCAGTACTTTCATACAGAGTTCAACTTTAGTGAACTCTGACAGATAACGTTGTGCTGCCGACTTATTACAAACTTTGACAGTGCTGACCTTTGAGAAACAAAATGGAGGACGCTATCACTCTGGCTTTGTCACAAATTAGCATGTCCACCTGGGTATCATATTTCCATCAGTGCCGATCAGAGCTGATAGGAGCTGAAGCTGTTGAATACCTGTGACTACTGCCAAGCCATTTGTCCCAGGACTGAGTGCTGATTGCAACCTCTCCCATGAAATACAAAAGTGAGATGTTTGTGGGTGTTTGGTGGTTTGTTATCCAGTGGGAAAGGGGGTTTAGAGTCAGCACTTAACCCCATGGTTAATCAGTGTGATTGCATGCACTTAAGTAATGACATAAGTAATGTCATTCAATAAATATTACATAGCAAAATGTATAAGAATTTGCAGACATTACGGTAACATCCACCATGATGAGCCTTTGTTGGCATCATGCTTAGGCTCTACTATCTGCACGTTCACCAGGACATGCTCTAAAGATACATTTGACTGCATCCTGGAGGAAGTCCTTTAGGAGCTACTTCAGAGCTTTAAATGCCAGCTGTTGGTATTTATGTTTGGTAGATGAGGCACAGTTTACAGGTTAGTGGTGAGAGACCTATAGCTGACAGCTTTGCCCGAGAGAGGAGAAAGAGGTGGCAAGCCAGCAATTACAAGCAGTGGTGATATTTGTAAGAAGGAGACCTTCTCATGCCTTTGTAGGCTTTTTTACGTCACCTCACTAGATATACGTCAGTGATCAAAGCATTTGCCTACAGAAGGACAACATCTTTTTTTTCTCTCTCTAGTAGTTAAAAAAAAAGTCTTCAGTGTGTTGTGACGATTACAAAGGGGACACTGATTGTAGAAATAACAGTAGCTGTTGAAATTTCAAATGTCCCGTTTTAATGCCGTGATCTCCACAAAATAAATCTATTTGACTATTATCTATTTTATTTTGTAGTAGAGGCATAAATCTAAGTGTGAAATATCTCACACCCTGGACATATAAGAATAATATAATAGAAGAATATAAAATCTCCATGACCAGACACTACCAGGGCAGAGTGAGAAAACGAAGGTGATGATATTGTAACCCTAGTTCTGTCAGTACAGGTGGGGCCCTCTAATTGACTCTTTGGGTAATACTCTAATCACAGGCACACATTCGCACACTATGGCCCAATCCCAATTCCTATCTTAACCCTCAATCTTAACCCTCAGTCTCCCGCAAAGTGCTAGTGCTGTCCCGATTCTCAGAGTGTTGAGTTGAGGGTCATGAATAAGGGCTGTATGGCCCTCACTTTTAAGATTTTACAGGACCACCCTTGGTAGTGAGTGCTATCCCAGAATCCTTTGCGCATCATCCGCCGAGCCCAGCCGAGCCCGGCCGAGTACAGACGATTCAGTCAATGCAAGATGGTGGCGACAAGCGTAAGGAAGCGGAGTTATCAATGTGAGTATTTTCCTCGTTAATAGTTGTTTTAAAATTATGATAACCATTGCATGATCTTAGTTTAACGTCATTTTATGGACTATAGACCTCTTTGTAGCGTAACACACATATCTTTTAAGTAGCAGCTAACTAGCTAAAAGTCAGCAGAAGGAGAGTTTACAGACTGGTGGGTTGATTTCCTCATTCCGATGAGTGACTCACAGCCCCACAACACCACCTTCCAAAGCCATCCACAAAAAGATAGTACAAAAATATCCAAAATAGACACAAGAGCTTAAATTTAACACAAATTTAACAGTGCTGACAGAGAGACAACTGGAAACCTCCACGCTTACATCACTTTTTTTACTCACCTTCGCAATCTGTTTGAAAGGCTATATGAAAGTGACACATGCAGTGGAGTATGTGATAATGAACTCTATGACCTTGCACACTGATGACATTTAGCATCAAATCAGCCTCACATGGAATGATGAGGAAAGATACAGGATGGGCAGCTCTTACCTATACTAACAAATTCCTTTGGAGACACGCTGCATTACTGTAGCATGCTGTGTTTTATACAAAAACTGAATGTGTGTCCTGCATTATCAATTCATCATATGTTAATCCATCACATTTTATTTTAATATTTCCACATGGACAAAACATTGCAACCACAAGCAGTGTGTGTTTATGTGTATGTTCAGCCTGCTCAAATGAGACAGCAGCTGTCTTTGAAAGCAGAGATGAAGAGTACACACACAATCTTGCTGGCCTACATATACAAACCCTAAAGTAAATTGCAGTTAAGCATAAAAAGAGACACACACTCAGAATTAACACTGCTCTTGCAATTCTTCAACATCCACAATACAATATTTACCCAAATATACATGAACTGGAAACATATGCATGTAATCCCCACAAAAGCACAAAGAAGGCACTGATGCCAGTGGGGCTGAATAACTTTTGATCATGTACAGGGTAGTATAGTCATAGTATGGCTCAGGGGAGCTTTTTATTGAATCAGAGTGAATTGTAAACCAGCCAAAGGGTCCTCACTCCAGTGGTCTAGGGCCTTGCCTGGTTTACCCAAGGATAGAAATCCACATGATCCTACACATGCACATAAAAACAGGCTCAGAAGCCTTTGATTGTGAATAAGCATTGTGCTGGCCTGCAGGTAAAAGACTATAAAATGATTCATACAGAGCAGAGTGCTAATGTCATTACTGGGCTCATAAAAAGATGTGCCTGCAGCAAACACACACATCATCCTGAAGACTGAGGTCTACTCTGCTTTACAAATGGCACTCATGGGAGCAGCTCTCTGCAAACACAGATTGTGGAAATTTCCAGGTGACTGATATTTTACAAATAAATAGAGAGTATTTTTTTTTTCTTTCCCACAGACTAGCCATTGCTCATTATTAGTGAAAATGGATGTCCTTGAGCAAAAACTGATCTGATGGTTATAGTGTCAGATAAAGAAAAGGTGATTTGGTGGCTGGATGTCTATTGCTGCTTGGCCTCACTCACCGCAAGCACACTCTGATTTAACTACATTAAGCAGTCAATCAGTGCTAATTCCTGCTGCTTACTGAGGTAGTTAAATGCAGTCACTTTTTCCTGCCAACCTGAATGTTGCTCATTTGAGAGGGAAGAAGATTGGAGGTCACTGTGGTACAGAACATTTGCAAACAAGACTGAAACCTTAAGCTCTCCCAATTGCCCCTACAGTCTGAAATATCCATTCAACTCCACAGTAATGTTAGATCAAATGAAGAGCATGCCAATGACTTAGCTTTAGAAATTCGGACTTGGGTTTTTGCTATATAGAAAAAGTCCTGGGGTCATTAAAATCCAGGATAGGGTAATGTTACCAAATTTGAATTCATTTGAGAATCTTGGTTTCTTTTATTGAAAAGAAATAAGGAGAGTTGTAGAGAAACATGTTGATGTTGTTCAAGGTAAGGCCTTGAAAAGAGTGTGATTTTGGCATCGGCAGCAGCATCAAAACAATGCCCAGTGGTCATGTAGGATCAGTGTGCCTAAACTTCTGGTTTATATAGACCTGTTTCAACTTTAGGAACTTGACAACCTGTCACCAAGTTTAGACACCACTCTGTGGATCATACTATATGCAAGTTCCAGGTACTCTAGGGGGATGCTGGCAGCTCTGTCAATCATTAGTCAAGCAGATATGTTTTAATGTTGCATCATTTGCCACAATTTACCCTGTTATCTTGTGCATATGTTCATATACAAAACAGCGCAGATGTAGTCAGTCCCAAAGTTGCCTTTTTAATATCACATGTATTTCTGAAACATCCTGGACCCCATTTCCAGTCTTAAGGCTGAGATAAATTTAGTCCTGTTATAAGTCAGAGATTTCACATCAGGGACCTGGCCTGGGATCCGAGTACACTTGACCCCAAAGTCCAGTTAATTTGATTTGTGTGAACTCTGTGTACCGTACCCAGGCACAGTTGCTGATCAGCGGCCAAGTTGATTTGAAAAGGTGGTCTGGAGGACAGTTCATGTGTACTCAAATATGGTACACATCAGGTGTGAAAACCAACTGTACCTCAACACCTAAGTGGCCTGCTTTTTAAATCAAGGAGTTTTTAACCAGTTATAGAAGCATCAATATTAAACTGACCCAGTTTAATATTGACACCTCTATATCAGCACAGCCTGCCACAGACAGACCCAGATCCGCCTTTGCTGCTGCTGCCTGCAACCTGCAGTCAGAGCTCCGTGCCCGACAGCAGCAGCTCCACCTCTGGCCACAACATATTCTCACTCTGACCTTGTCACATATCAGTGTTTGGTCACATACTTTCCACGTCAAGATATGACGTGCAATACCCTGGTGTGTTGTTTGTTTACATTCTGAGAAGTCGTATCAACTTCTGCCTGTTACATGCATTGTGTGTTTTCACACTACACTTCCACCTCCTCAAAAAAACGTAAATATTTTAACTTTTTTTTAAACTTTCTTTTCCTTCCACAACAAATGCATGTGGTTACATTTAGACAACACATGCACGTGGTTGTGGTTGTACTCAGGCACAGTGCAAATCAATTATATTAGATGAAAATGCCCTGAGACCGTCTTAGCTCAAGGATTCCTTTCTGGAAACGATTCTGGCTCTGGTTTGTAAATACAGTGAAAACACAAAGTGGAATCTACAGTAGCACTAGAGTGCCAAAAGTTGTTCAAAAATTCATGAATAGTTGATAATTCAGCCTTAGTGTGGCACTCAAGGAACGCTGCAATATCCAGAATGAAATGTACTCATCCTCCAGGAAGCATTAATGTAAATTTCTTAGCAGTTTACAAATGAGATTTTGATATTTCTTATATTCACTTGTAATGCATTTTGTTAAATGTTTTTGATATATCGATGGACTTCTCTTACCATCCTTAGGACCCTCCTTTAGTAAAGCAAGAAATATTCTTACTTATGCATTATGTACTGTATCATTCTCTCTCTCTCTCTCTCTCTCTCTCTCTCCCCCTTACACACACAAACACACATTAAGGTCCTTACAAGCCTCCGACCTCATCAACACCCTTGGACCCTCTCAATATTCTTTCATATGTCTTTTTTAGTGTGATTTAACTGAATTATCACTCTGTAAATGGCTACAAGCCAGGCAGCAGAAATTAAACTGCATCACTCAGCTTCAATCTGTATTTCTGATATCTCTGTCTGCCCCCTGGTTCCTCTTTAACTTGTGATGGAAGTATTTGTTGAAATGGGCTATGGATATGGCAGCGGTATTGAAATGGCCTGATGCGTGAAGGTTAAACTATGGGAGAAATACTTGTATATAGAATGTAAGGGAACAGCATTGAAGACAATCTCCAAAATAATGCGAACCCAGGAAGACAAATGAGGTCCTCTGTGGCAAAAGACAATTCCTCCTTGTCACTGATCACCAGCAAAAGTGCGGAATTGCAGCTCGACAAAAAGAACTCCCAGTGAAGGTGAAAATCTGGAAACAGGTGATGAGAATGTCTAATAGTCAGTAGCTGGAAGAAAATATCTGCAAACCACAAATACATTACATTTACCCATTTCATATGAATCATGTCAATGTTTCTAAAGTTACAAGATATAAAAGCTCAGTTTTGTGATTGTTAGGTGGAGGGGATGGTGGATGCTATGTCACCAAGTCAACTACTGTTTGAGACCAACAACACTAGTCGTTTTTTGGTGACAATTCAAAGCATTTCCATCGAGGTTTATGGCATTGGACCTGAGTTTTCACCAACACATCACTGCATTTCCCAGGTGTTTCCAAGCATCTGAGCCACAGAACATGGGTGTTTTAAGCCCTCAAAAAATGATCCTTTCCTAACCATAACCAATTGATTTTTGTGCCTAATCCATAGACTGTATGTAAAGATGGACGACGTGTCTCCATTTACCCCCACTGAACAGAAGTGAAGCTACAATATCCCGGATATGGCCACTACCATCTTGCTCTAGTGATGTCAGTTAGAGCCAGAATGTGCAGTAGCGATCTCTGTGATATCAAGTTTCCTGTCCATACAGCTGTCCAATTGTGAACAGCACCATTGAATCAGTGTTTTATGGCATTAAATAACATATTAAAACCAAATTGATCAGAAAAAAACACTTGAACATACAGCAGAGTGATAAAAACACCTTAAATGACAGTAACCATCTTTAGGTAAAATTTATTTGATGTAGTCTTAGTTCCCATCCATGAACATGGAGAGGCTTTACACGTTTATACTTTTGCAACAGTACCAGCACCTTGACTTCAGCTGTGCATGGGCATGTTTCTATTTTTATTTATGGAGAGAGCAGGCTTTATGACTTGCATCGCAGCCAGCCACCAAGGCGCAATCAAGATGTTTTGGCTTCACTTCTAGGGAGCTGTCATGTGGTCCATCTCCATCTATGGCTTAAACCTAACCACACCTTCACCACAGCTTTGTTGAGAGATGTAAAGTTTCAACGAATCTGCTCTAAAATTATATACAAAGGTAATATATTGGTGGTTTGAAAAAAAAAGAGTACAATATGGACTTTTTTTTTGGGCAGTTGGTTTGGTTTTGCAATGAATTTAGTAAGAACAGGGAGTCCTCCCAACATGATTGTCATGGATCAAATGATTTGCCTGAGGTAAAAGGTAGTTAATTTTAGGTACCTATATAGGTAAAATGGTATACTGAGATGTGAAATGGTGGTGCTTGTTGGGGGCCTGCGAAGACATCAGGGTAAGAAAGCCCTTTTCTCTTAACTAGTGTTTAGGCAGTGGGTTGTGGTGGTGTTATAATGGACAGCATTTGTACTTCTTGCAGCTTATACACATTGAATTGAACAAGCTCTGAAGGGAGCCATCTAGAGGGCATCCTCATCAGATGCCCAAAGTTCATGGCCTTTGATGAAGCTTGGATGATGGAGTGGTAAAACATGACCTTCAAGGTCAGGATAAGCTCACCACCACAGTCCAGTACAACACAGAAATTGCTGCTGATGCCAGACTGAATCCATCTATTTTATGCTCAGTATAGTTTATGACCGCTCCACAAAGTTATTCATTCATTCATTCATCTTCTAACCGCTTCATCCTCGTGAGGGTCGCGGGGGGGCTGGAGCCTATCCCAGCTGACATCGGGCGAGAGGCAGGGTACACCCTGGACAGCACCCAGACAGACAACCATTCACACTCACATTCACACCTACGGACAATTTAGAGTAATCAATTAACCTAGTCCCCAAATCGCATGTCTTTGGACTGTGGGAGGAAGCCGGAGTACCCGGAGAGAACCCACGCTGACACGGGGAGAACATGCAAACTCCACACAGAAGGGCTCCCACACCCGGGATCGAACCGGCAACCCTCTTGCTGTGAGGTGACGGTGCTAACCACCACACCACCGTGCCGTCCCCCACAAAATTATATTGTACATATTACATATTATATTGACATCATTATATTGTGGTCCAGTTCTGGGATGTTCAAGGCTTTCAACATTTCAGGATTTGGTTTTAGTAAAACTGGGCTGTCTATGCAGTGGAAAGATGTAAATACTTGAAATATGTGCTATGTGATCAGAGACAACAGAGAAAAAGTGCTGTGGCAGTCACTTTTGCTTAAGTTTCCGAATGCACTGCGCTGCACCACCCCAATAAATGCTCCTGCTGGTGAGAGACATAAAGTTAGTTGCTCATTCATTCATTGATTGTAACCACATGTTTTGTTAGTGGTCGCTCGTGTGCTGGAGCCTATCCCAGCTGACACTAGGCAGGAAGCAGAGTACACCCTAGACAGGTTGCCAGACTATCACAGGGCTGACACACATAGTGACAGATAACTATTCATACTCACATTTACACCTGCGACCAATTTATAGTCACCAATTAACCTAATGTGCATGTTTTTGGTCTGTGGAAGGAAGCAGGAGTTCCTGGAGCAAACCCTCACTGGCGTGAGAATTTGCAAACTTGAAGGACTTCCCAAACCTGGGGTTCAAACCCTCCACCCCGGGTTTGAACAAGGGACCCTCTTGCTGTGTGGCAACAGTGCTGCACCACCATGCCACCCTAGTTGCTCGTCTCACTTAAAGGTCTTCAGAGAAATTTTAGCTTACCTTTTAGCTGCACATTTATCGATGAAGCCAGAAGAAAGGGATCAATTAACTAAACTTCATAATTGTCTTAAAGACATAAAAACCTGGATGAGCACCAATTTCCTGATGTTAAATTCAAACAAAACTGAAGTTATTGTTCTTGGCCCCAAACAACTCAGAGACTCTTTATCTGATGACATAGTTTCTCTCGATGGCATTGCTCTGGCCTCTACCACTACCGTAAGAAACCTCGGAGTAACATTTGATCAAGATCTGTCATCAATTCTCATTTAAAAAAAACCTCACGGACTGCATTTTTTCATCTGCGTAATATTGCAAAAATTAGGCCTATCTTGACCCAAAAAGATGCAGAAAAATTGGTCCACGCTTTTGTTACCTCGAGGCTGGATTACTGTAACTCTCTATTATCAGGTAGCTCTAGTAAATCATTAAAAACTCTTCAGCTAATTCAGAATGCAGCAGCACGTGTACTAACAGGAACTAAGAAACGAGATCATATTTCTCCTGTTTTAGCTTCTCTGCACTGGCTCCCTGTAAAATCCAGAATTGAATTTAAAATCCTACTGTTAACTTATAAAGCTCTAAATGGTCAAGCTCCGTCATATCTTAGAGAGCTCATAGTGCCTTATTATCCCACCAGAACTCTGCGCTCTGAGAACGCAGGGTTACTCGTGGTCCCTAAAGTCTCCAAAAGTAGATCAGGAGCCAGAGCCTTCAGCTATCAGGCTCCTCTCCTGTGGAATCATCTTCCTGTTACGGTCCGGGAGGCAGACACCGTCTCCACATTTAAGGCTAGACTTAAGACTTTCCTCTTTGATAAAGCTTAAAGTTAGGGCTGGCTCGGGCTTGCCTTGTACCAGCCCCTAGTTAGGCTGACTTAGGCCTAGTCAACCGGAGGACCACCTTTAATGCACCGGGCACCTTCTCTCTCTCTCTCTCTCGCTCTCTCTCTGTCTCCCTCTCTCTCTCGTATCCTATTACTGTATCTATTTTACTCGGCCATTCTGGATGTCACTAACTCGGTTTCTTCTCCGGAGCCTTTGTGCTCCACTGTCTCTCAGGTTAACTCGTATTGCAGCGGTGCCTGGATAGTGTGACGTGTGTGGTTGTGCTGCTGCCGTGGTCCTGCCAGATGCCTGCTGCTGCTGCTGCTGCTGCCATCATTAATCATTAGTCATACTTCTACTGCTATTATAGACATATGATATTATCATACATGTAGACTGCCTGATACTAATATATACTTTCAACAGATTGTACCACAGTAGCCAGAACTATAACGACAGTATTATTACTTTCATGAATGTTGTTGTAAGCTACTGTCATTACCGAGGATGTCATACAGATTACTGTATTGTGTCATACAGATTACTGTTAATTTGTTATACTGATCTGTTCTGTACGACATCTACTGCACATCTGTCCGTCCTGGAAGAGGGATCCCTCCTCAGTTGCTCTTCCTGAGGTTTCTACCATTTTTTTCCCCCGGTAAAGGGTTTTTTTTGGGGAGTTTTTCCTTATCCGCTGTGAGGGTCTAAAGGACAGAGGGATGTCGTATGCTGTAAAGCCCTGTGAGGCAAATTGTATTTGTGATATTGGGCTTTATAAATAAAATTGATTGATTGATTGACAATGAGACTGTTTGTCACCAGATGGCTGCCATATTATTGCTTGTCTGAAAAACAATGTGGCAGCCAACTGGTAACAAACAGTTTTATTTTACAGTTAAATGGTAAGCTAAATATGTCTCTGAAGACATTTAAGTGAGAAATAGGCAATGGAGAAACAGAATCTAAGTTCATATTTAATGAGCACTGTCTAGTTTTACTGTTTACTGTTTTACTGAGGAAGTTTTTACAGCCTCCATTTTTTCACAACACAGGAAACAGTATGGTGCCACCTTCTGTTAAAAAACCCTCGTATTACAGCCAATCAGTGCACGAAGAGCTTTTTCTGAAGACAGTTTTGATGAGAAATAGGCAACACTGTAACACTAGTTTATATCTGATCAGCACTGCCTTGTTTGACCATTTCATCTGAGTTTGGGAGAGAGAGAGAGAGAGAGAGAGAGAGAGAGAGAGAGATGTCTCCCTCTATTTCAATCAACTTCTACACTTTTGTGTATGGTGGTGGTGGGCAAGAGCAATCTGCAGTTCAAGCAACAGCCCAAGGGCCAGCAAAAAGCTGGCAGATGATGCATAAACATTTAAAATGCATTTGGTATTCTTTCAATTCAATGTCAAGAAGAAGGGTAATTCACACAGACTGCATGGAAATGTCTTTCTAGAGAGACAATGAGATTTCTGAACTTCTTTTGGTAAGGGATGACCCTAAAATCATTAGACAAAGTCAAGGAATGGTAAGAGACTTTATTGTTAATGACAAATTATGAACCAGCTAAGTGACTGTGGTGTAATCTGCCTCATGTCCTGCCTCCTGCACACTCTACCCAGGCACGACCAAAACAGACCACTTCCAGTAGGTAAGGATGCTTC
The DNA here is from genome assembly GCA_035609425.1 of Epinephelus awoara. Taxonomy (NCBI): domain Eukaryota; kingdom Metazoa; phylum Chordata; class Actinopteri; order Perciformes; family Serranidae; genus Epinephelus; species Epinephelus awoara. The sequence goes on from CM069297.1 coordinate 5,507,715, forward strand.
TGACACAGTCAGTTTCCTGTTACGTGCTACATTATGTGAAAGGGAAACTCCAGACACTGTCCAGACCTGATTCTCCAGACATTATCTGGACTTCATACAAGGAAATGACTAGACAGCCAAAGAGCGCTACACATAGTGTCTGTGAAGGTGAGGCTATTAGCACTCTTTGGTAGTGCAGTGTGACTTTGAAAATGCGTGGCTAACAAAAATAATGGCAGAAACAGGAAGCACATTGTAAGAGCATGCAATCTCAATGTGACTTTGGGACAGTTGGTGAATCAAGAGTCACAGATCAGACCATCACAACATGCTACCTGCAAGTGCCAATGAGGGTTCAGTGCTATAAAGTGGATTGACGGAGCGCTTAATTACCCACTGTATACAAAAAAAGCACTTAATCCCTTGAATTCAATGTCTAAATTAGCACTGTACCTATTAGAGAGGACTTTTTTCTTTTTACTTTTTGATTTGGACAGCTGCGAGCAAGCTGGATCTGAAAGTTGAACTTTGCACTGAATGAAGCCCAACAGTTGAAGTCAGTTGCGTATCAATTCATAGGCACAAACACTGCACACAGCTGCATTGTGCCTGACCTGTGACTTACAGGGGCGCTGCTGCTGCTCCAACCATGACTACCCCAGACAGTCCAGCCCACCACAGCCAACCTTCTACACACATTTAAATGTGTATTTTTGCATGTGTGTGAGCAGCTCAGGTCAGGCAACAGGATGAAAGAAAACAAAAACATCCTATCAAATCAACAGAAATATAGTTAACATGTTAATTGTCATTATTCTGTCACTTTACCAAATGCATTATTGGAGGTGCAACCTGTTGTAGCTTTGGGGGAGGAGCCTGTTGAAGCTTGTTTGAGTTACCAAGATAGGGCCTGAGGGTGCTTGATAGCTGCAGATGGGGGTAATGCATTGCTAGGTATGGAGCCAATTAAGGTCAGGACACATTGTCAGAGATGAGAGGCCCCTCACTGCAATATAAAATATGGGCCTGTGTTTAACGTGGGTGGAGTCAAACAGAGACAGACTTGCTGTCGGAACTCAAGTTCAGCCAGCGCTAACCTGCTAAACCAACACCGGGGGTCACAGCAGGCTGGTTGTGAGTGGCAGCACTGGGTCTTACCTGTGTAATGACAGCAACAGAGGAGTTCCTACAACCGCTAACTGGAGGTCTGTCTCCAAAGCTGCTCTGTATTCCCAGCTAACTAGTTTCATAGGCGGGAGTGAGGTAAAGGGACCACTGGGTGTAGAATGGTCCATCTCCCTGAATATTACTACAGCAGCTTGGAAAATAGCAATATGGAGCACTGACTTTGAGGGATGTACACAATATTATGAATCCCACTACTTTTCTCGCTAAGTCCCACCCTACGAAATCCCAGAAAAACAACAACAACAACAACAACTCTCAGGGCTTGACACTAACCTTTTTCTCAAGGAATACATGTGCTCCTAAGTTGAAAAAGTAAGGAGCGCACAAAGAAATTTAGGGGCACAATGTAAATTGATCAAATAATGTGTTTTCCGTAATAAACGTGATGCAAATAGACATTTACAAGCAAAATTATTTAATGAATTTGTATACAAAATGTACAGAAAGGTAAAATCATCAAGTCTTGAAAAAGTATTTCAATTTCATTTTGTCTTTAATGTTATTATCTTATATATATTATCTTATATAATGTTCTTACTATCCTAAAACATTCTCCAGGTCCTCTGAAACTCTGCAGGACTTATTTCCACCCTGCCCAGCAGTGGTACCGTGGCGAACAGTCCCTAAGTGAGGGGAGAACAGAGCAGGCTTCCCCAGAGGTCCGCTGCTTTTCCCGGTCCCTCCTCTCCGCCACACTTTGACTTATTCCCACCCAGCCCACAGCCTGGCTGTGGAGAACGGTCCCTAACTGCGGGGAGAACGGAGCAGGCTTCCCTGGAGGTCCGCCGCTTAACCCGGTCCGTCTCCTCCACACTTTGGGCCCTATTTAGATGGTCTAAAACGCAAAGCGCAAGGCGTGCAGCGCATGGGCGTGTCCCAGTCACTTGCTAGTTAGACAGCGCATTTTCAGACTGTGCACCATGGCGGAGAGTCTAAAAGAGTTGGACTTACTGTGAATTAGTCATGGGTGTGTTTTGGGCATATTATTCAATGAGTGTCACCTCTCATTCCCTTTAAATGAGGCGCGATTGGAGAGCACGGCAGAGAGCTAGTTAGATGGCGGACCTACCAACTGGAAAGAGTGAGAGTTTTACACCTGAGGAGACGATACATGTATCTCTATATCGACTGTCCCGTCACATCTGATGTCAGATCAAAGGGGATTGGCACCGTTTGGCACGTTTGGCACGATTGGCTCGCGTAATGGAAACCCAAACTGATTTGATTAACACAGCTGCAAACTAATAAGTTCACATCCCTCTCAGTCAGCCACAAACAGCCACAGCATCAGATAGGGAGTATATATTCAGCATCTGTCATCTTAGAAAAGTCAAAAGAAAAGAAACAGAGTGAGACTGCGAGAGAGAAAGAGAGAGAGTGCGCGCACACGAGAGAAACGCTGTCAACAAATGAATGTAAATTATTCAATTTATTTTATTTTAACCCGGGAGGTTAGAGAGCCCAGCTCCCTCTCCAGCATCCTGAACAGTTCCGTATATTCGGACGCTGCGAGCAGACCTCCCGGATTATGATGATCATTATTATTGTGATTAGATCATTCTGATTAATGACTGACCATTAAGACGTGTTTCTGATAAATATTTTAATGTGCACAATAATAACCTTTCACATTGTTATCATATTTTTATTTGTTATCTTTTGCATATGTGTGGCTGCTCCGTGTGTGTCTGAGCAGAGTGCACGCGCGTTGTGCACCCACCTAGAGACGCATATTACTAACTTGTTTAACAGCGAAATACTGCGCCGTTGACTTTAGACCAGGTTTTTGTTGGTCACTGGCGCATTTGCTTTTTACGCCATCTAACTAGCAACGCGCCATGACTGCGCCTGACCACTCCTTATTTTTAGACCAACACACCCAGAGGAGCGCAAGTTCATTTGCTAGTTAGACGACGAGGGCGCAGGGCGTGAAAATGACAACTGCGCCTGCATCTAAATAGCAATGACACTTGCAACATGGACTATGCGCCCTCCGCCGTCCGCTTTAGACCATCTAAATAGGGCTCTTTGACTTATTTCCACCCTGCCGACAGTGGGACTTATATTCATTTTGCCAGCAGTGGCTTGGAAAACCGCCCATAACCGTGTCACATGGGGAAGAGTGAAGAGGGAAGGCGGCTAGATTATCATATTTTTTTATTGACAAAAATATAGGCTGCTTCGGCTGTTTTTTTTATGCGCACATGTGCCCCTAAATATTTTTTATAGTTCGCACACACTTATTTTTAGTCGCAAATGTGAACGAAACGCTCGCACTGTCGAGCCCTGACTCTACATTCAGGGGTATATGGACACTGAAGGAAAGCTGAGAGAGAGCCATGGGCATGAACCCCTGCCAGCCTCCTGCCGTCTCTCTGGTTCTTTGGCAGAGGAGCAGAACAGAGCCTGGGTCAGAGGGGGTTGCTGAAGGCAAGAGAGCCAGGGCTGCAGAACATATTGGAGGAGGGAGTTCAGGAGTCCACACACCCCTGGATGTGGAGCCTCCAACAAGCTTTGTGGACCAGTTGTGGCATTACTCAGTGTGGGTAGGGTTAAACATTTATCTCTGCCCGTGTTGAGCTGTACCCTGAATAGCACATTGCAATGAGGGATACTTGTCAGAGAGCGCTACTTTGCAACAGCTTTGGGAGGAGAACTGAAAGTTTATGACTGTTTTTTTTTTTTTAGCTTCAGGTAAAACTTTTCTTATTCCCATCAGTGAAAGAGGGATCTGACATCTGATCACTCAATCCCCAAGCAGCCATCTTAACCAGACGCTGCAACAGCTTCTGACACTAATCACAATTTAAGTGTGACCGGCAACACAGTCCCCAACCTGTCTGTGCAGGTTAATTTAGGTATTTTCTAATTGTCCTCATCCACATGACAGGATGACAAAATGCTGAATTACACAGAAAATATGAACTGCTGTTCATTTAGTGTATAGTTTGTCTTTTTTTTTTTTTAATCTTGAAGTCTATGGTGATTGATTTTAAAGTTTGACCTAATGACCTAATAATTTCTTATTTGGATTAAATTAATTTGGCAGTAGAGGCCAAATAATAAAAGTTTTTATCAAAGAAAAAAATGTACAGTTTCCAGTGTTTGTGTACAATAAATAAGTTAGGTAAAGACTATGTTGCTATCAGCAACACTGACATATTATATTGGTGTAGATAGCATGATGCTGTGTGCATGTTTTCAGTTTGTCTCTGTTCATTAGCTCAACACTTAAGTCAAGAACATAAGCTCTCATCAACTATGGGCCAGATAGCTATAAGATGTGGGAGAGATTTTCATTTATTCACAGATAACTGCTAATGATTTTGGTGATACACCATAATGTGATATGGTTGAATTTTAATTCAAACTGCTTTTTTAAGGTGTTTAGTCCTTTTATATGTGTGCATAGACAGAAAACTAAAAAGTAATGGAAATATTTAGCAGTAGAACCTTGACATAATATCTTCTGTAAAAAGTTTGTCATTTAATTGTAGAAATGTGGTTGCGACTGATTTGGTATTATACATCATCCAAAATGTTTCTTGCACTTGAAACAGTGAGTAAGAATCCTCATCAATATTCACACTTGACCCATATAGCAGAGCTATTACAAGTATAAACTCTGCAGGCCCACCACATCTCTCTGTCTCTTCCACACTTCCTCTTTCTCATCTCCACGTTTGCCTCCTTTGTCAGGTCTCCCTACAGGTTTCTCAGAGGCACTTTGGCAGCACAAGCGTAATATCTAGCTGATGGTTAAACATCATTAAGGTCAAGGTGTGTAATGAAGCAGTATGATAGCGTGGATAGTCAGAGGTCTTGGGAAATAACACTTAGTTATACCCACTAGCCTTGTCAACGAAAGAGGAACTGGAATCAATTGATGGATGGATGGAGAGAACAAAAATACATTTACAAAACAACACATACATTTGTACAGAAAACACTGTGATATTGTGGTATGCCAGTTATGGGATTTGGCACTGCTATAGCAAAAGGTACAGAAAGAACAGAAAATGCGCTTTTTACCATCAAAGTGATCCTGTTCTTGTTTGTGACAGTCAGCATGATGAGAAAATGGGGAGCAGTATGGAATTAATCATGCCTTTGTAGAGCAGTAACAGAAGACCTGACCAGTGACTTGACTCCACTTGCTTGATTTCACCACAGTGACTTGGGACTTGCTTGAGACTTGAAGGTAATGACTTAAGACATGCCCATGACTTGCACATGTTTAACTTACCCACCTCTGCTACATACACTGTCCTGAGGCCAAAAATATGCCCTTACAGGATTTCACAGGCTTTTTAGGATTGTTGAGGCCTACAATGCTTGATTTCTTGGCAGCTTTCTAAAAACTTGCAATACGTGTTGCTTTGTTTTGCAATGAAGTTGTGGGAGACCAAGAGACTGGCTGTTACATGAGGAGAGCTGAACAGGGCCATAGAAGAGCATCAACCTAATAGCAGGACCAGTATCTGCGGGAGGAGGAACAGGAGGAGCACTGCCAGAGCCCGACACAATGACCTCCTGCAGGCTACTGGTGTGCATGTTTCTGACCAAACTGTCACAAATAGACACCATGAGGGTGGCGTGAGGGCCTGACATCCTCTATTAGGACCTGTGCTCACAGCACAACACTGTGCAGCTCAATTGGCATTCGCTAGAGAACACCAGAATTGGCAGGTCTGCCACTGAAGCCAAGTTCTCTTCACAGATGAGAGCAGGTTCACACTGAGCACATGTGACAGGTGTGAAAGAGTTTGGAGACACTGTGGTAAACATTTTGCTGCCTGTAACATCATCCAGCATGACCAGTTTGGTGGTTGGTCAGTGATGGTCTGAAGAGGCTTATCCTTTGGGGGTCACACAGACCTCAGTGTCCTAGCCAGCAGTACCCTGACTGCTGTTTGGTACCTGGACGAAATCCTCAAAGCGATTGTCAGACCTTACGCTGCTAAGGTCTAACAAGCGTCATCCTGGATGACAAAGGCATTGATGCCATTGACTGGCCCTCTCATTCCCCTGACCTAAATCCAATTGAGTGCCTATGGGTCATTATGTATCGTGCATTGCAGACATTGTCAGGTGTGCATACAGGCATGTGGGGGTCTTACTCACTACTGAGTCACATTATGAATTTCTGGTTTGATTTTGAATCCAGCCTGACGAAGAGAAGAAGAATCTCGTGAGATGTGATATTTCAGAGCCAGACTTTCACTTTCTGAGTGCCCTGCACGATCTTAAGCAGTGATTTTTATTTGTAAATGTGAGATGTTTGTGTCGACAAATTCTTACCACAGCGCCAAATGTGGATTAGTCCACTGCTGAAGAAAGGTCAACAAATTCAAAATTTTCTCCCATTTGAGTAACATTTCTCAAATATTTTCGTCTTAACCAGTGGGCTTGGGTCTGACTGCCAGAAATAAAGTAGTGAAGTCAGAAAGTACTGAGAAATACAGTGTACCTTTCACACTGGTTTTGGTTTATTTTCATTGTGTGAGAACAAATTTAATTTCTGAAAAAACAAGTTATTGATTTTTAAAGTATGCATTCAATTTCACTCCTGTAGGGGAAAAAAAAAATCATCTTCGTTTTCCTAAATTGTCCTGACCAATTGAATCCCCTTGATTCCACAGAAGCATTTAGCTTCATTAGCATGATAAGTAAAGATACATTCACTTGAATGAGGCTTTCAATAAGGTGTAATGAATGTAGTGATTACTTTATGATCCAGGTAAAAATCTCTGCACTGGGTTCTCAAAAGCCTGGTCTGCAAAGCATTTTGTGTAATATTTTTAGGGATGCACCGAAATGAAAGTTTGTGGCCGAAGCCGAAGCCGAATAATATTGAACAGTTGGCTGAATACAGAATACCGAATATCGTTGTTTAGTTTTTCATTAGTTTTTGCAGATGAACCCCCTCCAGATTAGTGTATGGTACCAAAATTGGGACCCACTGTACGATACCAATGAAAGTATCACAGTTCTGAGTAGTATCATGATACCACAGTGAAAATGAGGCAGATGTGCCTTTTGTCATTTATAAAATTATTAATATTATTTTAATCTTTAAATCTTTAATTTTTCCTAATCTTACATTTTTATGCATTTTATCATTATTTTATCTCATACTTGTTTGATCTTATCATATTGCCTTTTAGTTTTTAGCTCCAGTGTTTCCTCATGGGGGGCCTCCACACTGAGAGGTGTGTCCGGTCTGCCCGCAGGGATGTCGCCCTGGAGATCCCTCAGGCCCACAGGACTGGGGGGCTCTGCACCATGTGTGGAGTCCACCACCGTCTGTCTGGGTCGGAGTGGTCTCTGTGGTGGCGCTCCCTGTGGCCGTCGGCTGTGACGCCTCTCAGTGTGGATGAGCTCCCCATAGGTGGTTCTTTCCTCACCTGGTTCCTCAGTGCCCAGCCATGTTATTGACTATATTGACTCTGTGTGTGTGTGTGTGTGTGTGTGTGTGTGTGTGTGTGTGTGTGTGTGTGTGTGTGTGTGTGTGTGTGTGTGTGTTCATATGTGGGGGTGGGAGGGGCGGGTTTTCAATATGTATGTATTATTTTTGTTTGTTTTTTATTCTGTGAAGCACTTTGTGCTGCATTTTTAATGTATGAAAAGTGCTATACAAATAAAGTTTGATTGATTGATTGATTGATAAAAGATAAATCACTTTTCTATAACACATCAATGACATTTGAATGGAATAAATTACTTATTGACTTATTCATACTTCAAAAACAGCATCAATAAGTGATTAACATAGGGGGGGTCAAAATAAAATGAATAAATAAAATAAGAATCAACCAGCCATCCTCCTTCCCTGACAGTCCCTCCATAAGTAAGTGAGGTTTGTGGGCTGTTACCTGCCACAATGACAGAAATGTGAATGGCTTGTTTCTCCTCTGACACGCCACATACCTGTGTTCGGCTGACTCGGGTGTTCAGGTACTACTGGACAGTCATGACGCCAAGAAGAGGATATTATTGCCGACTTCTCCGTCGCGGTAAGCCGATGGCCGCCGTATTTGACAGGAATACATTACTGTCTGTGTCTGTGTCCCTCACAGACTCCCCACAGGCTGTACTCACACAGCGTGCTGAATGATTTAAGCCTATTTTGCTCGCTCAAAATTATTTTTAGTCACAAATGCGAGTGCGGCGACAGACGGATCGCCACACTGCCGACATTTTACTCCGCCCGTCACAGCACGCTGTTTGATTGCGTTATAAAAACATGCCGCTATTATTCGGCCTTGTTTTTACCTTATTCCACCGAATACCGAATGTGTGTTTTTTTGCAATATTAGGCCGAATATATTCGGTTACCGAATATTTGGAGCATCCCTAAATATTTTCTATATGTTGCGCCAGGGCAGGAATTTCACGAGGGCCATGGCTCTCGTGCCCTCCTAATTTGGCCTTGTGCCCTTGAAAAAAATATCTGCCCTAAGGCCACAGTGGCCTTGATGCCCCGCCCACACTGCCCCAGGTGATTTTTCGGTTTTCTCCTCACCAGCGGGCGGTTTGATTCGAGCCTGGCATGAACAGCTCGGATGGGCTGTAACGACGCCGATCTATCACCGGCCAACCAGGAGACTTCATCAAACACCCGGGCAGGGATCGGTACCGAGACCCGGTATTAAACAACCTAAGGCAAGTTTAAAGACTAAGTTCGTTTTTTTGACACCTTGGCCTTATTTTTTAGGAATAAATACGCTCGTAGACTCACCCAGACAATTTTGGTGGAGCTCGGAGCCGTTTTCGAGCAATTTAGATCCATCCGACGGCGTTTTCTCTCATGCCATAGAAGCGGACGGGGCCAGACATCGAAGCCCCTAAATTAGACATTATCTGCTGCGAAACTCGCTCATTTCACCTACGTTTTATAAATGAATGGCCAGTGTTATCACCATGTCAGCTCAACTTCCTTGTTATGGTCATCCGGGGCTTTGCAAGGATGGGTAATTTTTGATGACGTCATAGACGTGCGCCGCAGTAGCGCATCCGAAGCCAGCAGGACTGAACAGACAACTTTCGATAGAGTAAGCAGCCTATACAAATGCAAAAAGGGTATATTTTCTATGAGTGTTTGCTTTATAAATAAATAACTTGGGTATGATGTCTTTACTTTGTAGTTATGTATGATCTGGAATGCAGACAGCAGACTCGGGCTATTACACAGAAAAAATAATGTAGAAACACGGTTGACAGTTTCATAGATATGAGTTTGGTATTTAGGAAATTCAGTTCAGTGTGGTTTCTGGAGCGAGCGCTGCAGACCCGGTGACTGACCCTCCTCAGTTCTTCCATAGGAATATTCGGGTCCATTTTCAGGACAACAAGTCAGAGCTTTAGTAACTCCGGGTTTTTCAAATGAAGCCTGTGGAATGTGAACTTTGTCCAACTAGTCATTGTGTTTGGACAAAGTGGAAAAACGCAATGACGAACCATGTTTGTACCCGTGTAGCTCCTAGCCTAGCCTAGCGCCGGCTGGACTGCGCTCCTTGCAGCGCACGTCTATGACGTCATCAAAAGTTACCCATCCTTGTAAAGCCCCGGATGACCATAACAAGGAAGTTGAGCTGACATGGTGATAACACTGGCCATTCATTTATAAAATGTAGGTGAAATGAGCGAATTTCGCAGCAGATAATGTCTAATTTAGGGGCTTCGATGTCTGGCCCTGTCCTCTTCTATGGCATGAGAGAAAACGCCGTCGGATGGATCTAAATTGCTCGAAAACGGCTCCGAGCTCCACCAAAATTGTCTGGGTGAGTCTACGAGCGTATTTATTCCTAAAAATAAGGCCCAGGTGTCAAAAAAACCGAACTTAGCCTTTAAGGCTGTAATAATAGTAAGCTCCGCTATTATCTGCGTTACTTTTTAAAGTTTCGGTTTCATGTATCATCATGCTGCAGCCTCTCTCCTGCTCTCTGCATGTCACCCCTCACCGCGGCACACACACAGACACACAGCAGAGAGGCCGCAGTGCAGATAAAGGAAATATAACTTCAAGATAACTCTAGTTAACGACAGCTACACTTGTTACTGTGAGTAAGTGCGATAAAACCTCTGCCAGCCAAGCCAATACTTTATCAATACATGTGATCAGCATGAAGAAAGCCATATTTCAATATTCACCGCTATTATGATTTATGATCGCGGTCGACACAAGCGCATCGCGCTAACGAGGATAACAGCAAAGTGTTAAGACAAACTAAATGAAAGCTGTCTGTATGTAGGCTAACACTTTATCTGAACATGTACCTGCAGACAGTGAGTGTCCTCAGTAGAGGAGGGACAGCGAGCAGGATGAATGACTGATACTGATGTTTGTCTTCATGCTGAGATAACGTGACGTCTTCACTCAGTATTGTGATGTCAGGAGGAATATTTATATTCCAGTGAGATATTATTGGGTTTTAAATAGTGACTTTGTTGTTGTAAACATGACTGTTGCTGCCATGGACTGTATAAAACTATATCCTGTGTAACTGACCTATAAGCACTGGCGCCTACCCCTATAGGCAAGTAAGGCAAATGCCCCTCCACTTTCCAAGGTGAGGGGGCAAAACTCATATTTTGCCCCCCCCCACTTTTTTCAACTCTTTTTAAGTCAAAACATTGTTGCATAATATTTAATTGAATATTTTCAATATAAAATGTAATTAAATATTAAATAAATGAATCTTATTTGCATTTAAATAATATTCCAGGCAGTACGAAGCAAGCGCACCATGGTTGCCATGTCCGCTTATTAGAAGGAGTTTGGATTGTTTGTACTGGTAGTTAGCTTGCCTGTTTTAGTTGTGAATGCATTTCACGTTTTCGCCATTGTAGTTTGAGACACATTAATGATAAAAACGGGAAAGATGTGGAGAAGCAGCTTGTCTGATTGCGTGTTTCACTCCGGACATCTGGCGCTGCTCTCTGCACGCGCATACTGCAGCAGAAGCTGTACAGTCCGGTACAAAGTGCCACAGACTGTACATAAAAAGCCAACCATGAAACGCCAGCTAACTATCCATAACTTATGGAACAATAAGATAAGGGAAAAAAAACATGTGAGGTGACCAGACGTCCCGCATTGCGTGGGACTGCACAGCATTTCTGTCTCTTTCCACGCGTCACGCAAATTGAGACCATGTCCCGCATGATTGGTTGTCACCCACGCTTGCATTCATGCTGGTCCACGTAGGCTCTCTGTTTATTGTCATAGTAACACCGCATGTGCGTTTAAGCCCTATAGGACTCGCCCCTCCCGCCCCATCTATCAACTATTTCAACCTCCTTGTTCGCAACAGGTGACACTCGTTATAATGACACTAGCGCGGTGCAGCGCGAGTGTCCATAGGCTCGTTCGAGATGAACTGCGCCTCGCCTGGAAAGTAGACGACAGCAGGCGGCCACAGCGGTTGCGGTGACAAAAAGCTGCGGTGAAGTCGGACAGTTTCCCGACAGTTTCCAGCAGCCTTCAGTCCGTACAGGAAGTCACAGACACACTTACATCCTGTCTGGAATGATGTCAGTTCATTAAAAAAGTGATCAGACCCATATGTCAGTTTGTTTTCAGTCTCCAGTTGTTTTTGTTTTGATAGATTAATTTGGTAAAATGCTTTACAGGTGATCTGTAGTTTATGTTCATAGTTTAACCTCCATTTGATATGAATTCTCCTGTAAATCAGCATCATATCAGTTTGACCCCTCAACTACACAGGCTGAATAAACTGTGTCTGACTGCAAGGTTCATATTTTCAGGAAAAAAAAAAAAAATATTTATTGGGACCTAGTCACCCTACCTACAGTTGTGACCAATGCATGGTTAATGCAGAGCCCTCCAGTGTTATGTTGCTCTGGACAGTTGGAAAAAAAAGTGTAACTTCTGCCTTTGTAATGAAATTTGTAAATTATTAAAATGGTATTTGAATGTCTAATTTCTTTAAATTAATTGGTCCTGCGACATAGCATTGAGACTCATAATCAATACATTTATTGGAATATGTTTTGTCCCCCCCCCCCCCACTTTTACACAAAGTTAGGCACCCATGCCTATAAGGAAAGCATCAGGAGGTGAGGTGTGTGCATGTGTGTGTGTGGAGGAGAGGAGAGAAGGAGATGCTGGTAGAGAGATAGTTTGTTTTATTAGATACTGTTAATGTCACTTATTATGCTTCTGTGCATTGATAGCTCTTTTTTAGTCTGTTTCTGCATCATGTTGAGGAGGGCCATACCTGTATAAATGAATATACGTATATATATGCAAAACAAAAAAGGGGGGGATCGGTTGCTCGCTGCTAAAAATGTGGCCCATAAACATGATCTGGTTTTGAAATGCGGCCCAGTTGAAATAGTAATTGAATAGCCCTGCTGTAGTTTGTTTGTTAGCTATCTAACAACACATCAAAAATAATTGTAAGCCAGTCTTGTTCAGTGAATCAGTTTATCATGTACACTCCAAAAAATAATTAGAACAGAATGCTCTTTATTGTCATTATATAATGTACAATGAGATTGGAGAGCTTCTCCTTTTCAGTGTTATAAGTATATATGTACGTACAAACAACAAGAATCAAATATCAAAAATCAAAATATCAAATGTAGTGCAAAGTAAGTAAAAAATACAAAAATATAGTGCAAAATATATACTAAATATATACAGAAAATACAAGAAATGATATGAGTGGAAGATTTAAATATGAACAAGTCAGTATTTTATATTGCACAGTGTATTTCACATGAGATGTAAACATTCATTCAAGACAGTCAAACATTGCACAGTGATTTAGTGCATGTAAACAGTATATTGCACATGTTATGTTTGTAGGTGAGAGTTCAGGGTGGTGATGGCTCTCGGGAAGAAACTTTTTTTCAGTCTGTTTGTCCTGGCTCTGATGCACCTGTAGCGCCTGCCAGAGGGCAGCAGGTCAAACAGTTCAGAGCCAGGATGTGAGCTGTCCCTGATGATCTTTTTGGCTCTACTGAGGCAGCGGGTGGTGTATATGTCCATCAGGGAGGGGAGAGGACAACCAACAATCCTCTGTGCTGCGTTGATTGTCCTCTGAAGCCTCACCCTGTCTGCCTCAGTACAGCTTCCGTACCAGGTGGACACACAGTAGGTCAGCAGGCTCTCTATCGATGAGCGGTAGAAGGCCAGCAGCAGCTTCCTGTCCAGGTTGTTCCTCCTGAGGACTCTCAGGAAATGCAGCCGCTGCTGAGCCTTCTTTATGATGGCTGAAATATTGTGTGTCCAGGAGAGGTCGTCGGAGATCAGGACTCCCAGGAACCTAAATGTGTGGACCCTCTCCACACACTCGCCGTTGATGTAAAGGGGTGGCGGGTCGGTTTTGTTCCTTCTGAAGTCCATAATGATCTCCTTTGTTTTGGTGGTGTTCAGAGCCAGGTTATTGTTTGAACACCAGTCTGTTAGTCTGTGGACCTCCTCTCTGTAAGCTGCCTCGTCTCCCTTTGAGATCAGTCCGACCACTGTGGTGTCGTCAGCGAACTTGACGATGATGTTGTTCCTGTGGGTCGAACTACAGTCGTAGGTGTAGAGACAGTACAGGAGGGGGCTCAGCACGCAGCCCTGTGGTGAGCCGGTGCTCAGTGTGCGGGTGGAGGAGTGGTGGGGGCCGAGTCTCACAGTCTGGGGTCTGTTAGTGAGAAAGTCCTTAATCCAGTTGCATGTGGGGGGGGGGAGGCCCAGGGTGGCCAGTTTAGTGGTCAGAATGTCCGGGATGATTGTGTTAAAAGCTGAACTGTAATCCACAAAGAGCATCCTGGCATAGCTCTGCTGCTGCTCCAGATGGTTCAGCACAGCGTGCAGGGCTATGGTGATGGCCTCCTCTGTGGATCTGTTCGCTCTGTATGCGAACTGGTGGGTGTCCAGTGTGGGAGGGAGCCAGGCTTTGATGTGGTGGAGGACTAGTCGTTCAAAGCACTTCATTACCACCGGTGTGAGTGCAACAGGACGATAGTCGTTTGGGCTGGTTGTGGGTGACCGTTTTGGAACAGGTATGATGGTTGCAGATTTCAGGCAGGTGGGGATGGCTGTTTGGGCCAGGGAGAGGTTGAAGATCCTGCAGAAGATGGGGGACAGCTGGTGGGCACATGTCCTCAGCACCTTGCCAGGTACTCCGTCTGGTCCAGTAGCCTTTCTGGGGTTCACTTTCAGGAGCACACGCCTCACGTCGTTCTCCTGTACAGTGAATGGGGGTGTGCTGGGACCTGATGGGGGTGGTGGGGGCAGGGCTGGAGTACTTGAGCGCCTCTGGGGTGTCTCAAAGCGAGCAAAGAAGCAGTTTAGCTCCTCTGCCAGCGCCATGCTCAGGTCTCCTGACGTCACATCACAGCCTCTGAAGTTAGTGATGTTCTGTAGGCCCTGCCACACCTCCCGTGGTCTGTTGCTCGCGAGGTGGGCCTCTATCTTCCTCTTGTAGTCCGCTTTGGCCTCCTTGATCCCTCTTTTAAGGTCGGCTCGAGCTGCGCTGTACAGGGCTCTGTCGCCTGACCTGAAGGCTGAGTCGCGGGCTTTGAGGAGTGAGCGGACCTGGCTAGTCATCCAAGGTTTCTGGTTAGGAAAAACTCGGATGGTTTTATCCACGGACACAGTTCCCATGCAGAACTTGATGTAGTCCAGCACTGTCTCTGTGAGCGTGTCCAGGTCCAGATGTTCAAAGAGGCCCCAGTCCGTGTTGTGGAAGCAGTCCTGTAGCTCACTGAGTGCATGCTCAGGCCAGGTGGTTATTGTCTTTGTGGTGGGCCTGGATCTGCGTCTGAGTGGGGTGTATGCAGGGGTGAGCAGCAGGGAGAGATGGTCTGACTGGCCGAGGTGGGGGAGGGGTATAGCTCTGTAGCCATGCTTGATATTAGAGTACACATGGTCAAGAGTGTTTTCTCCTCGTGTTTTGCACTTAACATGCTGGTGGAATTTAGGGAGAACACTCTTTAAATTAGCCTTGTTAAAATCTCCAGCTATAATGTGAACGCCATCCGGGTGAGCCCGCTGGTGTTTGTTTATGACGTTCAGCAGCAGAGAGAGCGCCGTGTTTACATTCGCGTCCGGTGGGATGTAAACAGCCGTAATAATAACCACGGTTAGCTCTCTCGGGAGAAAGTAAGGCCGGCATCTGACAGACATGTACTCAATATCAGAGGAACAGTGCCTCTCTATGACTATGCTGTTGTTGCACCAGTCATTGTGCACGTACATACAGAGCCCCCCACCTCTGCTCTTACCGGAGTCCTCAGTCCGGTCCCATCGGTGCAGAGAGCGGCCTGCTAGCTGCACGCTAGCGTCGGGGATCTTTGTGTTTAGCCAGGTCTCTGTGATGATGAGGACACAGCAGTCACGAACATAGCGGTTCCTCGCAAGCTGTAAGTCCAGGTCGTCCGTTTTATGGATGATGGATCTGGCGTTGGTGAGATACAGGCTCGGCAGAGGTGGCTTATGTGGTTGGCTCCTTAGCCTTTGCAGTGCGCCGGACCTGCGGCCTCGCTTCTGCTTCCTCTCCCTCCGCCGCCTGCGTCGCTTCCCAGATCCGACAACAATCCACGGGGAGCCTGGCGGTCTCGCTAGTTCGTCAGGGATGTTGTATTTGTAGTGGAAGTCACTGGAAACTGCTATCTTGTGCCGATAGCCGATGTCCACAATGTCCTGACGTGTGTAGTGTTGATTTGCCGAGACGGACATGAACAGAGTCCAAAAGCAGACATATAAAAATAGCAAAAAAGAACACTGAAACGGAGAGCCATGAGCCGCTGCGTCCGTACGCGCCGCCATCTTTAGTTCCTTCCTTTTTTTTAGGCCTTTTATTTAAGATTGTTTGCTTATAAGTACATGAACCTGGTTCTATATTTAAAACACATTGGGTTTATTAGTGCTATTAAATAAATTACATTATTACTTATTATACTCATTATTATTACTTGAGCTTGTTTTGTTTATTCATTTCACAGATTGTTATACATCCTTAGTCCTTCAATTAAATTCATTACAAACATGGACTTAAAATCATTGTTTTATTGTATGGCCTTGCTGCCCTGGCTTTTGGCCTTTGTGCCCTCAAAAAATTGACAACACGAAAGGCCAAGTGGCCTCGCCCCTAAAATAACAAAATTCCAGGCCTGTGTCGCGCACATTAAATCACAAAGAGTTAATACTCTGTTACCAGAAATAGATTTTCCCTCCAGTGTGGTCATAGCAGACTCTGTACATCTGAGCTGGATTAGGGCTGGGAATAAACAGATGCCATACTCTCCTCTAATCACCTTCCTCTGTTCACATGTGTCACATATACAAACACACGCACATAGATATCCAAGGCTGACTCTACACAAAGGTTAATCCTGGTGCTGTGTTCCCCAGAGTTTACAGGGTAGGCTCCTGAGAGGCTCTCTGTCATAATTTGGAATAATTTGTTCTGGACAAAGTCTCCCGACGCCGACATGAAATTAAAACATTTGCCAGTGAATCATTCAGTTCACTAAGAGAGGAGCATCTGCATCTGCAGCAGATGGCGAGCGGGATATTGTCTTCACTTGCTCTGAACAGACATTAAAATATTGAGCCATTAGGGCCTTTTGTCAGAGAGAATAAGGTGTGATGGGGAGGCAGAGTGTGCTCTGATACACAGACACAAACTCCTGCCAAAGCTTCCCTGGTGCACCTAGGCAGCTGTGGAAAAGGAGGCAGAAACACACACAACACACCCATCAAAAAACTGTTAGAGTGATTCAAATGGTTAATGGGAACAGTGCTTAACAGATTCTTCTTCCAGTCGCTCCTATGCCCATAAATTGTTATTTCAAATATAGCAAAGGCTTTGAAAATGTATGAAATACATCTATATGAAGGGGCTGCATGTATATGCATGGCATTCATATTCAAAACAAGGGTCACATTCGGGCTCTGCTGTGCCACTGCCTACATTGATATCATTGCTTATTGGGATGTCATTTCTTGGAGTAGCTTCATATTCCTAAAACCTGTACAACCTAAGCTAAAAGGTTATATAAGTCAGTAAACCACATTAATCAATAAACATATTGAAAATGTGTCATAAAAAAGATAATACAAAATTTTATTTTTATTTTTTTATCAGATTTTACAAAAATAATAACACAAAAACAGTGATCTGAAATATTTTTAAATGCAGAAAAACAAAGACAATATATCTTAGCACTCCATAAGTAATTTGAACTGTACAATATTTAGTTTTTTAAATATTCTTATTTTTATGATTAGTGTAAAAAGGTGTTCATTCATTCTTCTGACACCATGGCGTGTTTTATATGGTTTTGCACCACATGCTACATAGCAATAACGTCAATGCAAGCGTACAACACCTTGACATAAAAGACAGAGGCCTTAGCTTTCTGCTGCAAAAGAATGAATTTTATAGCTATCATGTTTTTTTTTTTTGTTTTTTTTTTAAATCATTATATACAGGATTATGCAAGCAACAACTGCCTGTGGCCCTCCCGGGTAAATCCTTGTGTAATTACACGGAATACTAAACCATAAGGTAAGGTAAGGTAAGGTAACATATAGTGAAGACTTGATGACAGGGAAGAAAGAAGCCTTACCTTTCTGCTGCACAAAGAAGGAATGCTCTAGCTATTATGGTATTTACTTCAGATCAGTATACAGCATATCCAGAATTATGCAAATAAAAACCTCCAGCAGCCATCATGGGAAAATACCAGTATAATATAGTGTGAAATATCCCGTTTGCATGGTATGTAAGGTAAGGTAACATAAGGTCATGATGTGAAAATGAGTAAGAAAGAAATCGTACCTTTCTGCTGCAGAAAAAATGAATGTTCTATCAATTATGGTTCTTATTTGACATCTATTTAAACAGGATCATCATGCAAACAACGACCTCCCATGGTCTAGCTACATTCCATACAAAACGACTTTAAGCTAAGTCAGCTGACAATGACCAAACGTGCTGGGCACAGAAAATTCTCTATAGCAGTTAAAACAATGAAATGTCAATCTATATGAATGTTTAAGTGTTTGTGTGTCACTTCAAACAGCCCGACCACATCATACCAAGGACATCTTTCCACAGTGGGTGCTGCCAGTGTTAATGGAGTGTGACACCCCAGGGATTTGTTGGCACTGTGGAAGCAAGGCGCTGGGTGGGCAGCGCTATTAGCCAGATGAGTGCTAAACCTTGCCCCAGTTTAAGCCTAATTTAACACAGCTCACACTGGTCAGCATGGCTCAGTGTGCCAGGCAGCGGCAGGCCCGGATTAAGAGGGCAGGGACCCCTGGGCACAAATTCTTGGAGGGCCCCCCAAATACACACACACACACACACACACACACACACACACACACACACACACACACACACACACACACACACCCTAGTGTTGCAGAGTTTGCATGGTCCCCCCATGTCAGTGTGGGTTCTCTCCAGGTACTCCGGCTTCCTCCCGCAATCCAAAGACATGCAGTTTGGGGACTAGCTTAATTGATAACTCTAAATTGTCCATAGGTGTGAATGTGAGCATGAAGCAGTTAGAAGATGAATGTTACAGTGATTTGTTTTCCACAGAGCTCTACGGTGCGAAGATTTTACTTGCATTTGCAACTAAAAATAGTTTTGTGCGTGCAAAAGGAATCATTCAGGAGCATGCTGTGCGAATACAGATTTCAACCAGCAGCAGAAACGAAAGGCGAATCCTGCTGGTTATGGGTTAACGGGGTTCACAGACAGAAATACAGCGGAGCACTATGGCCACCTCTAGATAACAGGTTTATTTTTATTTTATTTTATTTATTTTTATTTTGATCCCCCCTATATTAATCACTGATTGATGCTGTTTTTGAAGTAAGTAATTTATTCCATTGAAATATCATTGATGTATTATAGAAAAGTGATTTATCTTTTATAAATGACAAAAGGCACATCTGCCTAATTTTTGCTGTGGTATCATGATACTACTCAGAACCGTGATACTTTCACTGGTATCGTACCTTGGGTCCCAATTTTGGTATTGTGACAACACTTCAGCTTATATTATATAAGGCTTATATAAATCAGTTTATATTGTTACTTATTAGCATTTGCAAACATGAACTGCTTCACCTCCACAAGTCCAGATTCTGGATTCAGAATCTTCCTTAATTCACACACAAACCCACACACACATACCTGAAAGTATGGCTTTTCTAATCTGTCTCCAGATGCTCTTTGTGTCCTGTCTTTGGCTCTGTGAAGGCTGTCTCTCTTTTTCTGTCTCCTCCTTCTTTATTATCTTTACTCTCATTTACTGGTCATAAAAAGGATACAAAACAGCACTGCAAGCCTTACTCTGATATTGTATAGAAATAGAAAATGAAGGTAATATAGGTTGTCTTCACACACATACGTACACACACAGGCACACACGCCCCATATGGAAAAGATAT
Organism: Epinephelus awoara; assembly: GCA_035609425.1. Lineage (NCBI taxonomy): Eukaryota > Metazoa > Chordata > Actinopteri > Perciformes > Serranidae > Epinephelus > Epinephelus awoara. The sequence continues at coordinate 5,527,318 of CM069297.1, forward strand.
AGATAAATCTTATAAATTTTGTCTGAAACTTGTATGTAATGCATACGACAGTGAAACCAGATATAAGGTCCTTATTAAATTTGTACAGAATGAAACTTGTATGATTTGGGTACTTATAAGAACAATATATGACAGTAATTCCACATACAATATCCTTAGTAGAAAAATGTAATATCAAACTTATATGAGTTGGACAATAATCAGTGAAACTAAACTCTTGTAAGTATTATAGAAAACACTTAGAACACTTAGAAAGATTTACTTGTGGTGCCACAAACATGAAACAACATAATCTGATAATAAAATTGAAGAGAAAAGCATATGAGTTGACTGAAAGCAGGTTTTGAACATGTAATGACAATGGACTGTTAAAATGTTGCTAAGTTTAGCATTTTTGCAAAACCAGGCATCATATTCTTCTCTCTAAACTAATTAATTTTCCTAAAATTATTACATGGGTAATATTGTTTAACATTTTAGGAGCAATTATTTCCAATAAGTTAGGAAAAATTATTAAATCAACACAGCAAATATTCAAAATCCCTGTCGAATGTGTTCAATGTAACGCAGAGATTGAAAAAGACTATTCATCCCATTCTTGTAGAAATAGATTTAATTTTGCATAAGATCAGCAGATTACATAAGTTGCACATTTACTTAAGAAGGAAAAAATGGCAATACTTTTTACATTTTACCTCTTTACATGACCCAAGTTCATTATGAAGGTGCTTTAATAATTGTTGTACCATTTTACCACTATTCTTTTGGACTGTACATCGAAATACATAAATATTGACAAGAAACATCACATTACAAAATGTTTCACATAAGAATCAATGGGCATTTTGTTCATTCTGATATGTGCCATTTTATTTGTTACACTGGTAAGTGTTGAGACATAAATGTTTCCTTTTCAGCTCAGAAACCCAAAATCAATAACAACCGAGTTGTTTCTTTGTTTTGTTTTGCTGTAGGTATGACCATGAACAACGTCTCCATTTACAGCAATTCTCTTGTAGTAACTCACCACAGAGTTTGTGGGAACCTCTCTCACTGTGTGGAGAGCAGCATGGTCACCAAGAGATATTACAAAAAAACTATATGTAATGGTACATATTCATATATGTTTTTATACTGGTTTTTATTAAATGACATATAATGAGCTTATATAAAGCATATAAATAAAGCATAATTCCCCTGCAAAATATATTGACTTTACATACAGAAAACATATATAATGGTATTTGTTCATATGAAGCTCAGCATAAGTTCAATCAGGAAGACCTTTCTGTGCTCATTCATTCACAGTTCTCCCTGTCTCACTCCCACTGCTTCCTCCAATCAGCTGCCACCGGGCACACACTCTTCTTGCTGTCCTATCATAATTAGCCACGGCCTCCATCAGCCCATCAGATTGTCACTACGAAATTTTAAATCTGTTCTCTCCTCTGCTACTTTCAGCTGTCATTCTAGGCAGAATCGCCGCAGACAATTGCTCACCTTACCCTTTTCATGCAGTCTTTGCTGATTTTACAGCCTCATGCGTTTCCTCAGCAGCAGCGGAATCATCTCTCATTCATCAAGTCCTCCAGTTCAGGCAATTTCACCTGTTTTTAAATATTGTCAACGCACGTCTTCTGCCTCCATTTCCTTCTTCAGTCTCGAGCTCAGTGTCGTGTACAGATTCAAGATGTGGGCCCAAACTACACGTAACATGATTTTTTTCTCCGGGACATGTTGCATATGTGCACCCGGATTGCCATGCGCCGTCCCGCGTTACTCCGGCCAAGCTTCCACACACACCTTGTTTCAGTCCCTGGACATGCTTCACCTCCGCCTCGCCATCGTCATTATCACCGCAGGCCTCCACATGCAGCGGCCACCACTCTCAGCCGACCGGTCCACTCAGCTGGCGTCCACCCCGAACCAGCGCTTCATTCTGTCTCCAGCCTGTCCAGCCCCGGAGCTCCCGAATCCCTCACGGCAAGAGAGCTGGCAGTTTAAGCCATCCGATCATCAGCCTCCCTCACTGTTAAGTTAAGTGTGTGTCATATGATCAGTCTACTACTCAATTCAGTGCCGCAGACAATATTATCACTGCATCATTAATACGAAGTGATTTATTTATTCTCCCTTCACCCTTGTTTAAATGGGAAAACAGTTACTGCAATAGGCTACTGCAATAGCGGCGGACCTCAATTTTGGGCTCACTGGGTTTCATCATAGTGAGCATATTAAGCAGGCACACCATGCTCTCCGTTCTCTATGGTATTCGCTTTAAGCTAAGCATTTTTCCTCTGCATCTTCATTCATAAAATAAACTCACATGCGCATCATGCCGCCATCTTACCACACTTCCTGTATCATCTCAATCATAAGCCCTTCAGCGATTCTCCAGTGAGGTTGTGTGGGTTTTTCAAGTGACCGAGAATATACTTCTAGCACAATCAATTAAAATCGCCTCATTGCAGCACGCATATTTATTTGCATTCCCTTTCTTTCAGGAGCACAGCGTAGTTCGCATGCGTGTCTACAGTATTCACATGCTCTCACAACAGCTGTTTCATGAGGTGGCAATAAAATAAAAAATAAAAAATACTCAAAGGATAAGTATGGCGGCCTCTATTGCAGCACCATTACATCCATCTGCCTGATTTTTGTCTTTTATCATATTTAGAACTCTCTAATTATCTGACCTCATCACCCCTGTTTTCATTCAACTTCATTGCCTTCCTCTACAATACCCATCCTCAAAAAAAGAAAAGAAAAAATTGGCATATTCACTCTATCTGGACACTGTGCACTAGCCTATATTTGTTCCTATGTTGTTGTTTTGTTTTAATGATATATTACTGATCTTTTCTTCCATGTTCTGTAGCGTCCTTGGGCATCTTGGCGCCTTCAAATACAATGTATTATTGTATTATTATTATTATTGTTATTGTTATTATCATTATTATTGTTATTGTTATTATCATTATTATTAACATCATCATGATTATATGGACAGTAATACAGAAGCAGCCATTGGCACGTCTTGGGCTCCTTCCACCATGGTTGATTAACATGCACATTAAGAAAGGGTCAGTAAGTCCGCACCTGCAGGGCTTTTATTTAGTGAGATTTACTTCACCTAGTAGACAATGTTTTGAACCACCATTCTGACACACACCGTGGTCATGACAGCTGGGGCTCAATCATCTTGTTCGGTCAGTTCTATTCTATTAAGAGGTCCTTGCAAGCAGCTCCTTCCTGGCTGCGCTCCAGGCATTTTCTCAACCCTTGTGCTATTTTTGAATTGTCATGTTTCCAGTCTGTGTGCAGTTCAGTTTATGCACACTGATCAGTTCTGGTAATCACAGCTCCCAGTCGTAAATGGTCTAACTTATTTCAAGCTGCCCTTCACAATTATATTCATCTCAGATTCACCATTCATGATTTCATCCATGAATCGGGCCCGGAACATGCCTCAATCCTGTCATGCGGAGCAGTACGCAGGGCAGCCTCTAACTAGCCTGATCTTTTCCTGTTTTCATGCACTCCAAGGACATGTATAGTAGTTGTCAACTCATTTGAGCTCAGCAAGTAGCTGCGTGATCGCCCCCTCATGCACATGACATCTTGTGCTATGTCGCTCTGTTTGTATTTAACAGTGAACCAGAGCATCATTCGTCGACTGTATATATAAACGAATAGATAAATAAATTCATCTCTTTAATAAATTAAAAAAAAAAATAATAATAATAATAATTAATTAATTTTAAAAAAGTGATCTATATTATATACAAAGACAGGGATCAAGGACCAGGGCAAAATCTATTTTTTTTTTTAGTGGGTAGCAAGTACCCACTGGTTTTGGGGGGAACTAGGTATGGCTCTATTCTAGCACCAATTCATAAATCAAATTTCTCACTAACTCATGCAAATAGCTGGTGGTGGTCTTTTGTAGTTTCCTCTTCGGCTACTTTCAATCAAATCCCAGTTATGGTTTGTCCTATTGCCCACCTTTACATTCGATGGAGCGACAGTCATGCATCAGCCATTTGTCATTTCTTTTTGGTTATCTTATTGCTATTGCTATTGCATCATTGCTAACCTGAAATTCGCTTGTTGTGCAGTCCTATGTTCCTTGCACTCGTTCATGTTTCCAATTCCATCTGCCTCAGTTCGGTTAGGATGACTGTCATTTATCCCACGTTCCCTCAATACCCATGCTCTACGCGTTCTCATGCCATTTGAGTCATCGTGGCCCCGACTACATGCTGCATGCATGAACACCTGCTCATCCGGTACTGCCCATCTATCATTTTACAATCCTCAATCATGCATCACCCATGAATATTCCATTTTGGCTATATAATCACAAATTCTATCTCCCAATTCTCTATCTGCTGGTCCTGGGACATATTCTGCTGTATTCTTTTATTCAAGTTGACCGTGATTTATTGCAATTTTATTGGTTCATTTCCTTTACCTCGTCCGCCTGATCTCTCCCTCATTTACATGGTCTTCAGGACCTCAAGCAAATGCACAATCACGGTTTGTGGGACCTCATGCTGCATGCACTAACAACCTTGGTCTTCGGACCTCATGGATGCTCTATCATGTTCTGTGGGACCTCATGCTGTATGCATTAACAACCTCAGTCTTCTGACCTCAGGCTAATGCTCTATCATGTTCTGTGGGACCTCATGCTGCATGCTCTTACACCCCTGGTCTTCGGGACCTCATGCCAATGCCCCACCGCGGTCTGTTGGATCTCATGCTTTATGCTTTGCCTCCCTCAGTCTTCAGGACCTCATGCAAATGCCCCATCATGGCCCATAAGACCTTACGCTGTACGTCCTAACACCCTCGGCCTTCAGACCTCATGCAAATGCCCCATCATGATCTGTGGACCCCATGCTGTATGCTCCAACACCCCTGGTCTTCGGGACCTCATGCAATGCCCCCATGGTCTGTGACCTCTTGCACCACACCAAGGTCGTTGGACCGCCTCAGAATGTTTCCCCTGCAACACTTAATTTTCTTTGGTCAGAGAGACCGACTTAATTTCTGTTTTGTCATATCGGACGTAATTTATGTTTGGTCGTGGGACCTTATTTTAAGTTATCCATTTTATTTAAGTTGGTCTTCCGACCTTAGTTGCTGTTTGGTCATGTGACCTTTTATTTTGTTCGGCCTTCCGACTTTTAATTTTGTTATACTGATGGTCTTTAGGACTCCAGCTTGTGCACCCAGGTCTACGGGACCTCATGCTTATACACGGTCATTTCTTTTCGGCCGACGGGCCATAATTTCTGTTTGTCAAGATGACTTTAATTTCTTTTTGGTTGCTGGACCTTATTTTACTTTCACCATTTTATTTGAGTTGGTCTTATGATCTTAATTTTCGTTCGGTCTTATGACCTTTTATTTACGTTTGGTCTTTATTGATCTTTTATTATTTTCTGCATACAAAGGCCCAGGTCACTAGGACCTCGCATCAGTCACGTTAATTTCAGTTTGGTCATCAGACCCTTAATTTCTGTTGCTGTCATGCTGAAAACTGCTGACTTTAATTTATGTTTGGTTGCCCCACCTTTGCCTTTTGTTTGCATTATCCTAAGTTTGTTCTTCTGACCTTAATTTACGTTTGGTCTATGATCTTTCATTTCTGTTGGTCCTAGTTGACCTTTTATTTCTTTCAACATATAGACACCATGGCCTCCAGAATCATGCCATCCCAGCCTTCCCTCTGCCATATGACCTCATCCCCTGCCACTGCCATTTCACCCTAGCTTCATGTCAGTGGTTAGATCTATCAAAGCCTCCCTCTGCCACTTCCCTTCCATGCTCATCTCACAGCCCCTGTTTTCTAGATAGCAGCTCCCCATTTGTTGTCATGCCATCCCAGCCTTCCCTCTGCCATATGACCTCGTCCCCCGCCACTGCCATTTCACCCTAGCTTCATCTTGGTGGTTAGATCTATCCAAGCCTCCCTCTGCCATATGACCTCATCCCCTGCCACTGCCATTTCACCCTAGCTTCATCTTGGTGGTTAGATCTATCCAAGCCTCCCTCTGCCACTTCCCTTCCATGCTCATCTCACATCCCCTGTTTTCTAGATAGCAGCTCCCCATTTGTTGTCCCAGTCTCATCCAGACCATATGTTCTCATCAAGGTTAAATTACCTCATTCAGGAGTCATGCAGGCCTTCAAATCTGTCCTTTTACATTCACTGCCTCCTCGTTTCAGTTTGTTCATGCTTCTTCTGCAATGCATTCCCTACTAATCTTTATCTGCTTGTTTTGTTAGAAGCCTGTTGCCTCCCGGTATGGTAAGGATTGCCTCACGTCATGCGGTTTGTCGTCCTTCTCTCTCCACACACCGTTTTGGGGGGGTTCCCTAATTCGCTACGGATCCATCTCCCTCCTTATAGCTCACCATCTCGAAGGGGTCTAATCGCCAAAGACTTTTCACATTTTCACATTCCATTCTCATGTGCATTTGTAATTAAATATTTTCTTTACTAACCTAAACATGTGTCTCCTGATTGAAATATGTAAAGCATATGTCTTTAAAACAGACATATAGGAAAAACTGCAAAAATTATAAGTAACATGTATGGAAAACATACTTTGACATGTACTTTCCTTATATACCGCATGCATGATTCTTATGTAGTTCGTTTTATTTTCTTGTATGAAAAAAATGCAAAAGTGGCCACTTTCAAGAGTAAATCATATAAGCCTTATATGATGCACAATACATAAAACATAAACTGAAGGTGATGGAACTTCTTATAAGTTTTTTCTATTTCTATTCCATATGGGGCACACCAACACTCACACACACGAACACCTGTAGGCTACAGGTGATGTGTGGTGATCCAAGAACTTCATCATTGCCACGGAAAGGCAACCCTCTTTCACTTAGGAATTGAATGACTGCTACGACACGCTTCAACACCTCCTGCCAGCACCGCTTCTCTCCCTCCAACTGTTGCACTAGTTGCGAGTTCACAGTCCCAAGCCCCGTGACTGATAAGCACCGAAGCAACTCCAGCATGCAGCTACAGTGCTCTGTGCTTTTCTCGTGATCCCGCAGACTTTTGGGGTGTTTCAGAGTAGCCACTAACAAACCCGGTTTCCTTCGTTGAAAAGAGCATGCAAGCAAAGCAAAAAATATTAACTGTGGATGGTGAATAGCTGATCCAATCACAGGAAACTTTTTCTCCAGTTTGTAGACGGCTGCACGGCAGATGGAGTGCACTTCACCGCCCAAGCCTTCATCACGAGTTGATGTTGGGTATCTGCTTGTGCGGTTCTGGATGGCTGCAGGTCCACGATCAATAAGAACAGCTTGCGCGTTTTCACTCACTTCACCCCACAACGCCGGGTCTGACACTTTGTACATCCACTGAGAGCTACCCTGCTGTGACTGCAGCTAGTTACAGGTTGTGGTGGCCTTCCTGTGGCATCTTCCTCTGGCTCCGGCTCCCGGTTAGTTAGCTAGCTTAGCTTGTGTTCTCCAATTCCAAAGCATCTTCACCCTGATTCTCCTGGCTCCATTTGATGAAGAATGTTTGGATGGAAGGCACTCTTTTTTAAAATGTTGCGTCCCTCTCCTCTTTTTCTTTTCTCCGCTTACGTTTGGTACAACCACTTGTTTCGCTCATCTTTCACTCTCTATCACTGCTATAGCTGAGAGTCGCGTAGGGGAGGAGGCAGAGCGGCCTGTTACCATAGTTTCCACACTTGCACTTGACCAATTAAATCATTCTATTTAGGAATAAAAAAAAAAATTATATCAGGCGATTTTTATTGGTTATACATGGCGTCATTTATTTGAAATTTGAAGAGGAGGGATTTAGGGGGAAAAACAATATACAGTCGTTTTCTCCCATTCTGGCTGGGCCCATGGCTGGGCCCCGTCTGCGCATGGGCCCCTGAGCCCATAAAGCGGCCAAGAATCTGGGCCCAGATAACCTCGTACAATCAGCAGTGGGACTGTGAACACCACAGACATACTAGAGGTCCACAGCTGACTGCAGAGCTGAACTTGTGATCTGGCTATGTTGACAGTATGGAGCACACATGCTTTATTTCTGTTTTATTCACTGCAGTGTTTCCGCTACATTCATTCATTCTGAATGGATTAAAGACAGTGGCTGTCCAGCCTACTCTGACTTTTGCCCCCTTAACTTATATTGTTGTCGCACTGCACCTCCCCCTAACACTGCTGGACACTATATAACAATAACGGTGCCAGCCACGCATTATGCCAACGTGAAAGGATGGCTTTTTTAACCAGTGTTTAATACTGGAAGTCACTGACCAAGCACCAGTATTCGAATGACTGCAGAGTGAGACCAGGTTGAAAATGCATTTTTTTGGGAAGCAAATTTGCATTTCCTAGAATAGTAAAGACATGACCCACCCAACTGCTCTGACGTATAACAAAAGCAGACGGTGATAAAATTGCGAATATGAGGCGGCCACAGTTTTTAAAGCCAGGCGCTGCAGTTGTTCTCCACGACTGCATTGCCTGCCTGACGTTTTAGATAAACTTAAATTATTGAAGTATTTAACATCACAGAGACTTGTGGTCAGTGGGATGTGAGGATTCTGAAAATATCTGTACAGATGTGAAGCCCTGACTGTACCTGACTGATCTTTAATGAAATTTTTTGTCTTGTATCGTTTTCCTCTGAAAATATTAACCTTATAGTCAGACACAATTTATTAAGCATGTGTAGTTGAGGGGACAGGTCTGCTCTGCAGCAGCAAACTGCTATTATTGATATTAAGCGGATTTACTTGAGAATTAATGTAAAATGGAGGCTGAACCATAAACATAAATTACAGATGATAATAAATTAATCTTTCATAATTAAAACAACTGGAGACTGAGAACAGACTTGTATATAAGTCTGATGATATTTTAATAAACTGACATCGTATCGGAAATGATGTTAGTGTTTCTGTGACTAACTGTACAGAGTGAGGGCTGCGGAAAACAGACCTGACAGCAGCTTTTTGTCACCGCCTCCTACTGCAGCCGACTGCTCTTGTCTACTTTCCAGGCTAGGCGCAGTTCATCTGGAACAAGCCTATTAACAAGACAACACAATCTAACGCCAGTATGTCAGCGGTGACTGCAGCTGCCGGTAAACATGTTACATGCTTTAATGCACGCACAGCGGCTTTATGACTGGGGTCTAACTAATGCTGTGATAGGATTTTCTTGTTGCTGGTTGCATACATCAATTTACGTGAGCACAATTTGCTGAAACGCACCCAGTTCCCTAGCATTTTTTGCACCAGCTCCCAAAAGGCTTTCTGTCTATGCCTATCTCTTCTACCGACGCCCAACGTCATTTATTTTTGAGTCCTTTATTTACTATCTGGACGTTTTCCACTGGGTCTCATAACTAACTTACTTACCATCTTGATGAGAGTGTCTACAACACGGGCTCCACTAGCATCTGAATTTGACTCTGAACGAAGTTTGTTCCTCCCTCCAAGACCCACCCCCCGCTCTACTTCTGATTGGCTAGTAACCTAACTTTGGTCTGGTTTGGAGCGAAAGCCATAGGTTGAGAGCGAGACGTGTCAGTTTGCAAGCACTTCTACCAGAGCCCATCTACTGTCTGCGACACACGCATGTATCCCACATCAACTTTTTTTTTTCCTTGCTGATTGCTGCACGCCGGGAATCCGGAAATCCAGTCAAAACTCCTCCAGAGCCGCAGAGGCCATTATACAACGGCAAGTACTGGCTGGGTAGTGCTTCTTGAGAGTCATAAATTGATTTTGACAGATTTAATTGTTGGAGTGAACATAACTTTAACGTTGAATCACGGCACACTGTGATAATTAAACCTCACTGCTTTCTGGTCACAAATCCACCATACTGCCTGTAGGAAGATGGTTCTTTTCATTATAATTGTTATGTGTATCTTACTTTGACTATGTTCAACTCCAACTTGACCCTGCATATTTTATGGAACTAATTAATAGCGACAGCACATACTATTAAATTGAAGATGCCATTTCAAATAATAAATCTACCTTATCTCTGCTTATTATCCCGGTCGAAATAAATGTCTAAAGACTGGCAACTAGAGGTTACTCACACTGAAGCCTTGGTGACATAAAGGGAAGCATAATTGCCCCTTCTTGAGGTAAAGGCCTATTAAAGAATAGTAAGAGGATGAGCAGTTCCAAGTGCCCAGCAATTAGGAAGCAACAATTTGGTGCACAGCAGCCCTGAAGCAACAGCCTGTACATAATTCTGTAGACAGTAAAGACAGACACCAAGCTAAACTCTTCTCCATCCTCAAAGTAGGCTACTGCAGATCAGGGAGAACAGGGTATAATGGACTTATCTTTTCTGCTCACTGGCAGAGTGCAAGCTATCATTACTGAAAATGAGATTTGCTATGCACTCACTGAAAGATAATTGACCTAGAGACTGCTCCAACCAGAGATCTTTGCCATGGTTACAAATCAAGGCCTTATTCAACAAATCAAAAGAGTGGCCACAAGAGAGGCAGAGAACGCATGAACACCACCCTGAAGCTCACTTTGTTCTTCCACTCAAAATACTGTGTCAAGGTCTACTGTGGTTTAGCACTCCTTTGCAAAGGTAATGTTTCCCACTCCAACCATCCCCGTTAAATTATAGTTAAGATAATATACAGATCATTTACAGATTATTTGCAAAATCTGTGTTATTTTGCCTCCAGAAAATTACTGCATAAAGATGCATAAATAATACATATAATACATTATATTATCAAGTGTCCAGCACTTAGAGCAAAGAGGAAGTATCAGGTGACGTTAGGGTGGTAGGAATGCAAAAGGCTGGCTCACAACAATGACTGTTGAAAAATAAGACAGTATCTCTTGAGGAAAATCTATGAATGAAAACACAACATATGAATGAAAGAAAGCCTGAGAAAAAGAAAGCCTGCAGGAATGTGTGGATTAATGGTCAGATTTAAATGAGGGTGTACCATGTGAATCTGGGAGCACAGCCAAGCCTTCACCGTAGATTCTCTTCAAACTCTTTGCTTCACCACGCACACTGATTGCCTGGGGAAGTAGAATTCTACTTCCTATCATGCTCCTTCATTATTGCTTGTGGCAGGACGGGGGTTGATCCACAATACCAATTTACTGCTTTTAGCATGTCTCAGGATGGATTTCCATTTAAAGTGAAACATTGTTTTAATTCCAACAATTGAAGCAATTTCAGCAACAGCCTGCAAAACTACCACAGCAACATGTTTTACAACTTGTTCAGGTTAGTAATATTTAAGTCCTGATTGGATCTGTGAACTGACAACATGTGGTGGCATCTATAGTTTGAGTCAAAGCACACATCCACTACAGAAGCTTCATTCAAGAAGAAAATCTCTGACAGTTTGCTCTAATATTGCTCTTGACGAGAGGGTAACAAAGTGTATCTTTCTCCACGTAGTTGCCTCCATCTCACGTACACTCACCCAGGGACTAGGTACACAGCTGCCTGTACCAGCAATCTGGTCTCACACCAAAGTTGTCGAAAACCAGCACTTAGTCTGTGACTTCTGGCATTAGACCCTGATAAAAAAAGCCGTCCTTTCACATCAGCATGGCACTTGTCGCCTTTCTTGTTTCACAGCATCCGGTGGCATCAAGGGGAAATGTGGCAGCAGGACAACAACGAAAGTTGAGGTGGCGAAAGTCATAGTGGGTGGGCTGGAGGTGTGGTGGATGGGTCCAACAACCACCGTCTTTTGTAAAGCCAAACCCTGTTCTTTTTTCCTAAATCCAACCGCATGCTTTTGTTGCCTAAACCCAACCATGTGCATGTGTTGGCAGTATGTTACCATGTGTGTTTGTTGTTGAAAGAAACCTATGTAGTGCATTTATTTTGAAAGAGACTGTATGCAAACTATACATTTCCTGTGAAAACAGAGGTGTATTTTGAAAGCAGACAATGCATGTAACAGGCTGAAATTGACAAGGAGTCCCCGAGCATCAAAAACCAACACACCCAGGATACCTTGCACGATATATCTCGACATAAAAAGTGCATGACCAAATGTCGACATGTGACAAAGTCAGAGTGAGAATTTGTTGGTACCAGAAGGCAGCGTGGATGTAAGGAGTGCTTACTCTGCAGCCTCATTAAGCTCTTGTGGGGCAGCAGAGACACATGATGAGGCAGCATGGCTGTTTACTGACAGTTCTGATGGGAGGCTCCTACTCCAGTTGACAGTGGTTGATCTTGTTTCTAAATCAGATACATGGCTCAGCATTCAGGACTGACCTCAGCAACATCTATACTGTGAGGACATGAATTTAAAGGATAACTAAGGTATTTTTCAACCTGGGTCCTATTTCCCCGTGTGTATGTGTGCGTATGATTCATAGGTACAACGCTTTTTAAAATTGGCTCAGTATTGAGGGAGGCGGATGCAGCCGGCAGCCGCGAGGTAGATATTGGGGCAAATGCGTCTCGTATAAGTTTGCACATTAAAAGTGCTTTTTTCTGGCACTGACCGGTTCAGATCGCCAGTGCTATCTATAAATAAATAAATAAATAAAACAAAACTGCATTAAGAGACGATTCCAAAGGAACCCTCAGAGGCAGTTTGGCATTTTCCCTATGGTAATTTATTCCCTCCTTAAACTGAGCATCCACATGCTGATTGGAAGTGCAGGGGGGCTAGACAATCAACTATCTGGATTTGGATGAGTCAATGGATTTTTACTATTAACAGTCAGTACATTTACATGCACAGTTAAAGGAATACTCTGACGATTTGGGAGTTATACCCTTTCTCTATCATTTTCATATTGAGACAACATGATCGATCATTTTTTGTGTCTGTCCATCCAGTGGCAGGATCTCGGCAGTTAGCATTGCGCTTATAGGGGGTCAGTAACATTAGCCTATGGTAAAAGTGAACAAATAAACATTACAGAAACCCTGAAGCTGGTATTTCTGCACATGCATTTAAAACAAGCATGTTTAAACATTAATTCAAAAAAACGAGAGTCCTTTTTAGTCGTTTTAGAAAAAGTTTGATATACGGAACTATAGTGTGTTTAAGCCCTGCACGGAGGGATACACCGGTGAGCAACAGCTGCAGCTGGCTCTGAGACAGGTACGCTAGGTCACTCGGTAAATGGCAAACAAAGAGGCGACACGGACGATATTACTCACTCAACTGAAAGCTATCCATCAGCTCCTGCAGGCCTGGAGCGTTTTTTCCAGCTTATCTTAGGAACATGAAAAAATGTTTCAGTCATGCCAGGATTAGTGATTGCTGCAAAGTTTTCACTCCTTGTGATGCACTCTCTGCTGCGGTTTTGCTCCTGATGATATATCTCTAGCCTCCCCAACAATGGTAGCACCGAATCCCATTCTGTGCAGCAAAATGATTCCACCTCCATAGGCATAGGTTGGCAAGCCCCGCAGCTACACCACCAATCCTCCCCTGACCTCCGTCTCCCCTCGGCCCCTTGCTGTTCCGCTGCCTCGGAGGATTCAGCCTCTCTTCTCTGCTCAGCATCCAACACCTGGAGTTTCTCATCTATATGCTCTGGCTCAAACAGGTATGGCTCTGGATCTGTGTCCGCTACATGATAGTCTTCAAAATCGCGTTTGAAGTCGTCCATTGCAGCTACTATAGTCCAGAGATATCGTAAGGCTAAATAAACAACTGAGTATTGTTTACAGGCTACGTCTGTGCCTGCTCACCGGTGTATCCTTCCAAGGATCACAGTGCAGGATGTACTGACCCCCTACAAGCACAATGCTGACCGCTGAGGCCCAGCCACTGGACATACAGACACAAAAAAGATATCGATCATGTTGTTTCACTATGAAAATGATAGAAAAAGGGCATAACTCTCAAATCGTCTGAGTTTTCTTTTCAGTCAAGCTACGGTTATAGCTCGACTAGGCCATTAAACTGGACTACTGTCCTTGTCCCAGTCTACAAGCACAAGAGGGGAATCGATTTATTGATCGAGGCATGTCCGACTTCGCTACAGTAGGTGGAAACATGCCCCTTTTCAGCTTGTTAGTATTGAACCGTTTTCCGGTTGACCTATCATGTCACAGACGAAACAATTGACAAACAAGTTAGCTACGGTTAACCAGCGGCAAACTGGTACCATGGTGGACACCTTCACAGCTCTGTACATTTCATTCTTCCAACAATGCACGACTGTGGATGTAGATTTTCCCATGTTGTTACCAGCCTCTTCTTCTTCTTGTTCTTCTTCTTCTTCATTTAATGCCACTTGACTTCTGGGTCAAAGCCCAGGGCAGACACTGTGGAGCATGCACTGAGCGCCGATTGACTGTATACATGCATATAATTCCACTCCCAATCATATTATCTGGGTGTGTTAGTCTGACTTTGAGAAATTCGAGTTAGTACGATTTCAGTAGGACTAACATGTTTACAAGTTTTCAAAGGTCTGGTTGTAGTTGGACTAATACAATAAATTGATTTCCTCTAATGTCATGTAAACGTACTGAGTGTCAGTTTGAGCACCTCAGTTTTCTCACATGGTGGCTGTCAGATGATCAGCGTTAAACCACAGTGAGCAGTTTTGTTATTACTGACATGGCATTTTGTGGCTTCTGTAGTTTTGACAGAGACTATGCTGTCATATAAAAAGAATAACTGAAAAACCATATTGGCCACATCTTCCACCCATCTGCAGGTCAATTTTTTCTTTTCTTGCTTACCACTCAGAGTAGAGCGGCAAAAAGTAACACTAATTTTTCTGATAACAAATTTGAGGAGGCAGTCATCTTGTTTGAATAAAAGTGGACAAGTAGATTGTTTTGAGTCCATTATGCTGACTGCTGTTGACTGTTAAAATCTATCCATACATTGTGAGAAAAGAAGTTTATAGCATTTTGGCTGTGAAAAAAAAGCGAAAAGATGTTTGTAATGGTTTTCAATGAGAATGAGGCATTTTACTTACTGCTTTTGCGTTGCCAAGCACTGAGTTTTTCAGTAAGGTAAACAGACTTGAGTTTTTATAGCGCCTTTCTAGTCTTCCAACCACTCAAAGCGCTTTTACACTGCAGTGTCACATTCGCCCATTCACACACACACACAGTCACAAACTGGTGACTGGGGCTACCTTATATGGTGCCATCTGCTACTCAGTTAAACATTCACAAATGCACTAGGGCTGTCAAAAGCACCATGAAATTGAGTTTGAATATTTTCGAATTAATTTAGTAGAGTTCGAATAATATTAGAATTTATTATTATCATTTTTTATTAATTTATTATTATCATTATTATTATTATTATTATATTTTTTATTATCTAAAAAAAACAACACCCAACACAAATAAAAATAAGATGCTCATTGCTGGCGCAATATGAAGGTGACACTCGGATGAAAACACCCGTTCTGACTGCAATGTTTGGATACTTAAGTGCGCCTGTAGTTTTCCACCACAAGAGTGGATCCTGTTCGGCTTGTAGTGGTGTCTCATTCTGGTAACGTTTCATCTCTTCTTCAAAAAGGGTAGGCGGGGAGGCAGCAGGTGCACCACTCTCCCTGTATGTCTCCCCGAACAGGTCACACATTGCGGACAGCGCAGTGGGTGCTGTTGGCGAAGCGGGCTCCTCCGTCCGTGCCTCTCCCTCCGTCTCTTGCCGGAATTCCACTGGATGCGGGTCCGTTGCGGAACGGCTGCGCTAGTTATCCGCTGCGTGCACAGATGCAACCAACACGCATCTGGTGGAATTTGGGGGTCTGCGTCCCTCTCTGGCCCGGCTTGTGCGCAAGCCATTTCTGCCCGAACGGGATTCGCCGTGATATACAACGTTATTAATAGTATGAATTATTAATGATATTCGAATTATCAAATGTAGGTTCGAACTTATAAAAAAATATATATTCGAATATATTTCGAACTTCAAATTTTTTTTGACAAACCTAAAATGCACACATCAGTACATACATCGACATGCGGACTGAGGAGCCAGGGATTGGACCACCAATTGATGAATAGTGGATGACCTGCTCTACCTCCTGAGCCAAAGCAACTCTATGGAGCTACATTAGGGTCAGAAGTTTTGTACTCGAACAAATAAAATTTGAAACTGAAAATTCATGTGTTGATCTTGAATTTTGAAAAATACAACAATGTATTCAAAATAAAAATAAGTGTATGAAACGTTTTTTTCAGGTTAAATATAATTTTGATTCACTTTGGTAATTCTTTTGAATGAATAATTTATTTTCACTTTTCACTTCCATATATTTTGACATTTGAGGTCTTATTTTTTTCAGTTGCATGTTTTATCTTTTCAGATTCAGATCTTATTTTTTACAGTTTCAAATCATATTTTTTCACTTTCAAATCTTTTTTTCACTTTCAGATCTTTTTTTTTTTCACTTTCAAATCTGTTTTTTGAGTTTCAGACTTTTGACCCTGATGTGGTGTGGGGGGCGTGGCATCAACTGAGAGGGTGTGGAATCATGAGTGATAGTGCCTTCAGGGAACGTAGGAAGTAAAAAAATTCTGACTCAACACTTATATACACCATATTCATGTGACTGGCAGTGTAAAAATTGATGCCAGTGACAAACTTCCATTTAGAAATCTGTTTTAGACAGTACTGAGCACCAATTGCAGTATAAGAGCGATAAATTATGCCAGATTTTGCAGTTCAACAGCCACATTTTAAGTGCTGATATGTCCGATTTCCACATAGCACTGTGGAGTGTCCGTTTTGCTTGCGATGATGCAGTCTGGTCATTCGGGTCAATCTGCTGGAGACCATACATCCAGCACACAGGTGAGAAATGTTAACTAAGTTTTAGGAAATCATAACAAATATTAAGGGGTCGTTTTTGTGACAGCATACATTTTCAAAGCTCCATCGTCACGGCCCTGTTGATGCTTCCACATCCAGACGTGTCCCCTGGATGAAACCTTTGAGCTTGGGGAAAAGGAAACAATCCTAAAACACCTCCCTACTCACCTGGTGCCACCAAAATCACCTGGAGCCAGGTCAGGTGAGTAGGGAGGATGTTCTATGATTGTTTCCTTTTTCCCAAGGTTAAAGGTGTCATCCAGGAGATACGTTTACTGGAAGAGGAAGCATCAACAGGGCCGTAACGATGGAGTTGTGGACAATCACACTTTCCAGCTCTGACAAATTCGCCACTTAAAAGGGAAGTTCCGTTTTTTACAACCCGGACCTTATTTCTGGCATTAAATACAGTTGTTTACTCACCCAGATAAGTTTGGTGTCATTTGGAGTCATTCGGAAGATATTTAGATCTGCGAGAGCCACGTACATCCATATAGTGGGAATGATCAAGGGCACCGACAATGAGACTCTAAATAACACATTATCTGCCGCCAATATGTTTTTATGAATCGCTAGAGTTGCTTGTCATCATCATCCGGGTCATTTATACTGACCTACTAACCTCTGATCTGGATGATGTCATCCAGGTGCGTGCGCCGCTGCACCCGCAGCACGGCTCTGTTTACAACTGGAATTTGCTACTGTTAGTTTTTTGAAACATGGCTGAATATTTGTCAGATTTTGAGGTTGTAGACGACGACTTTGAATGATGGTCGTCCTTACTGTTTTGAGCCAGAGTATACGGATGAGGAGCTCTTTGAAAGGAGGATGCGGAGGCAGAGAGAGGAACAGCTGGCCAGAGAACAACAAACCGCTGCACGTCCGGGAATAGATGCTAACTGGTGGTGTTCTTGTGGACAGTGTTCCACTATGCCAACAGAGGAGGAATGCCTTTGTTGCTCCGAGTGGATGTCTCCAGAAATGACCGTCTCACAACAGAGGATTTCACCTCTATGATCAGCCTACACACATGCATAAATTGTTTATTTTCCTTGAATTTGTTTGCTTGATAAGTAAATGACTATGAGAATTTACATTTCTTTAGTTTCTTCTCATCGCTTGTTTAGAATGGCCCGCACACTGCACAAAAAACAGAGGCACTAATTATGCAAAACGTGAATTTATTATTACATAGTGCTCAGTGACAAAAAGTGAGAAACAGAAAGGTGGTAAAGAGGATTGTCTTTACGAATTGCCTCTGTTGTTTTTGCAGAGGTTAGTAGGTCAGTATAAATGACCCGGATGATGATGACAAGCAACTCTAGCGATTCACAAAAACATATTGGTGAAATGAACGAGTTTCGCGGCAGATAATGTGTTATTTAGAGCCTCACTGTCGGTGCCCCAATCATTCCCACTATATGGATGTACACGGCTCTCACGGATCTAAATATCTTCCAAAGGACTCCAAATGACACCAAACTTATCAGTAAAAACCATATGTAATGCCAGAAATAAGGTCCAGGTTGTAAAAAATGGAACTTCCCCTTTAAAAGACGTCACAAAACAAAAGTATGTTGTCACAAAAACGACCCCTTAATATTTGTTATGATTTCCCAAAACTTAGTTAACATTTCTCATCTGTGTGCTGGATGTATGGTCTCCAACTGATTCACCCGACCAACCGGACGCCATCATCACAAGCGAAGTGGACACTACGCTGCGCTCACAGTGCTATGTGGAAATCGGACATATCAGCACTTAAAATGTGGCTGTTGAACTGCAAAATCTGGCATAATTTATCGCTCTTATACCGCAATTGGTGCTCAGTACTGTCTAAAACAGATTTCTAAATTGACGTTTGTCACTGGCATCAATTTTTACACTGCCAGTCACATGAATATGGTGTATATAAGTGTTGAGTCAGAATTTTTTTAGTTCCTACGTTCCCTGAAGGCACTATCACTCATGATTCCACACCCTCTCAGTTGATGCCACGCCCCCCACACCACATCAGGGTCAAAAGTCTGAAACTCAAAAAAAAGATTTGAAAGTGAAAAAATAAGATTTGAAACTGTAAAAAATAAGATCTGAATCTGAAAAGATAAAACATGCAACTGAAAAAAATAAGACCTCAAATGTTAAAATATACATGGAAGTGAAAAGTGAAAATAAATTATTCATTCAAAAGAATTACCATACACGTACAAAACTTTTGACCCTAATGTAGCTCCATATATGTGCCTCACATTTTTGCAGGAGCGCCCTGAACAGCTTGAGTTGAAAAAACCTTAACTCCAAGTGGAAAAAGCACCTAACGTCATTGGCTAGGAAGCAAAGGACAGGTGATGTGGTGGCTGCCCGGCAACAATTAAAAATAAGACGCAGTGAGCCGAAAGGAGAACTCTGTCTGATCAAGACAGGCATTAACAAAAAAGTTAGTGCTTTGCCCCTCAAATTTTGCAGGTTGCAAAGAGCGCTGTCTGATCTGGACCTGAAAAGAAATTTCTGGCAATAATAATAACATTATATTCTATTAGACATTGGTCTGAAATTTTGTCATAATTAGTGTATGTATTCAAATCAATTTATGGCCAAAAACATCTTTTGTTAGGTCACCATTGACCACCAAATTGTAATCAACTCATTCTTGAGTCCAGGTGGACATTTGTGTCAAATTTGAGGAAATTCCCTCAAGGCCTTTTTAAGGTGTCCGTTCATGAAATAAGATGGACACAAGTGTAGGGAAGCTACTGGGTATTATAAAAAGCGGGGATACTATTTGTTATATAAATATAGACCTCTAATTAAAGTGTCAAATTGGCTATCTGAAATTATTAATAATCATTAATAATAATTATTATAAAACTAAAATTATTATAACACCTGATACCGGCGGAGCTGAGGAAGCTGCAGAGCAGGAGCAAAGCTAAGAGGTGGTGGAGATACAAGCCTTTCCTGCCATCAGTCATTGTGGGGAATGTAAACTCACTATCAAACAAGTGTGACAAGCTGCTGGCACTGGTGAGGAGCCAACGACTTTACAGGGAGTGTAGTCTCATGTGCTTCACAGAGACATGGCTGAATGACAACGTGCCTGACTCTACCAGGCTTATCTACTGTGCAAGCGGACAGGGATGCAAAGGCGAGCGGCAAAATCAGAGGTGAGGGACTGATCCTTCTTGTGAACAATAAATGGTGTCATCCTGGATATATCACAGTAAAGGATCTGCTGTTAGGATATTGAACGGTTGGCACTGTTGTTATGCACCACGGGAGTTTTCACACATTGTCGCCATTATTGTTTACATTCCGCCATGGGCAGCAACAGCAGTGGCGTGTCACGTCATCCATGAAACTGTTGCTAGAATTCAGACCCGGCATCCTACTGCATTCATTGCAATAATGGGGAATTTTAACAACACTACTCTCTCCCATCTGACTGGGTTTGTTCAGTATGTGGACTGTCCCATCAGGGAGAATAAGACCCTGGATTTGTTTTATGGAAATGCCAAGGATGCCTACAGTGCCTCTGCCCTACCACCTCTTGGCAGTTCAGATAAGAATCTGGTCTCTCTCCAGCCTATAAAAACCCTGTGTATTAGAGTTGCCCGTTATCACTCGCTTAATCAAGAAGTGGAAGTGTTTAGAATGTACAGACTGGGCTGTACCACTGGAGCGACAGGACAACAACATGGACATGGACAGTAGCGTGGATATTCTAACAGATTATATAAACTTCTGTAGGGACACTATGATTCCAGGAAAGACTGTACGCTGCTTCCCCAACAATAAACCCTGGGTCAGCAATAATATCAAGCAGCTCCTCAACCAGAAAAAAGCTGGCATTCAAGAAGGGGGACAAGGAGAGGCTCAGGGAGGTTCAGCATGAGCTGAAGGGGAGACTGAGACAGGCAAAAGTGGAATACAAAAGAAAGGTGGAGAGTAAGCTGCAGCAGAACAGCATTAGAGAGGTGTGGAAGGGAATGAGGAACATCACAGACTTTTAAAAGAAGAATAGCCAGGTTATGGATGGTGACGTGGACAAAGCCAACAACTTCAACCTGTTCTTTAACAGATTTAATGGAGGGAGCAGTTCACCCTTCTGCAGTGTTATCTGCTGCTGCTGCTGCTGCTGCTCCTGCTCCACTGTCTCCTGGAAGTAGCCCCTCACCCACTGCTGCAGCTACAGCTACAGCCTCTATCACCCACAGCCAACTACCACTGTCCTTTACAGCAGACGAGATGAGGGTGGAGCTCAGGAGACTGCGGGCCCGAATGGACTGTGTCCAAGGCTCCTGAAAGCTAGGAGCCCCTTCAGTGGCTCTTTAATAGGAGTCTTCAAACAGGCAAAGGCCCGGTGCAGTAGAAAACATCTTGTCTCGTACTGGTGCCCAAAGTTGGACGCAGCTGAATTAAATGACTACCAACCGGTGGCCTTAACATCACACATTATGAAACCCCTGGAGCGCCTGGTCCTCCATTTCCTGAAGTCAGAGGTCACTGATGCGGTGGACCCCCTCCAGTTTACCTATCAGAAGCACATTGGAGTGAAAGATGTGGTTCTTTCCATGGTGCACTGGGCCTACACCTACTTGGAGTAGCCGGGATGTTGTGTAAGGATCCTTTTCCTTGACTTTTCAAGAATGTTTAAAACAACCCAGCCCCCCATACTAAGAGACCAGTTGGAGGGGACGGGAATAGATCACTTCCTGACCTCCTGGATAACAGACTACCTGACAGAACAGAACAGAACACACAGTGTGTGTGTATGTGTGTGTGTGTGCGTTCGTGCGTGCGCGTGTGTGTGTGCGTGTGTGTGTGTGTGTGCGTGTGTGTGTGTGCTAGAGAGAGAGAGAGAGAGAGAGACAAAGGCGGGTGTGTGAAACAAAGGGCCATTTAGCCTACAAAACAAAATGGCTGACAACAGAGAACTACAAGATGGCCAAATCAAAGCTGGCTTCACATCAGGGGAGGTTTTGCTTGACCATGTGGTCAGTACAAACACAAAGGAAAAGAAGCGGGAAATCTGAGCCGCCTCTTTAGGTGTAGCTCTGTTGAAAGCCAATTTGTAAATGAGTCTATGTGAATCGATTTATGTTGCAAAGGGTCTGGTTAACACAGAGGATGTTTAGATGCATGCAAGACTCTGTCTGTGAGAAGCATTAGCAAACTAAACACTTAGCTTTGGCGAAGCCAACTAACCATTGACCTAATTGTAAACAATCACAACAATGACAATAAACAGCATTAAATCACAATCAACAAGTTAAACAGTCTTGCTTAGCCTGTACAGCTGTGCTGATACTATGCCCAGTTGTTACGTTACCAATCCTTGAATGGATGGAGGCAAGGGTTGGTTTGAGGCATGTTGCTTTTGTTAGCTGGCCGAGGAAAGCTGGAAAGAGCTGTGGTTCCAGGTTCAGTCTTTGTCGTATCGTTCGTGCAGATCTGAGGAGGCCCATCGTTCTGGGTCGTTGCAGAGTTAGACGTTAGGGTGCTAACTCAACTTGGTTCTCCTTGTTGCTGGAAAGCTAGTTGCAAATCTTGTATTTGCACAAGGTCAAAGTAACCTCTGACCTTTGTCCACCAAATTTTTATTAGTTCATCCCCAAGTCCAAGTAGATGTTCGTGCCAAACTTGAAAAAATTGCCTCAACTGAGATATTGTGTTCACGAGAATGAGACACATGGAGTCATAACCACCTTGACCTTTGACCTATGATTACCAAAATGTATTATATCATCTTTGAGTCCAAGTGGACATTTGTACCAAACTTGAAGAAATTCCCTCAAGGCGTCCTTGAGATATTGAGTTCAAAGGACATACAGACAGTACTACTGTATGGACAAATGGACAACCAGAAAACATAATGCCTTTGGCCACAGCTATTGCTGGTGCGGAGGAATAAAAAAGAAAGAATTTAGCCAGAAACTAAACAGCAGTACCACAGTGAGGGAGGCCATAGCTGTCAAGTCTCCTGTTTTGGCCGGGAAACTTCCGTATTTTACCCTCTTTCCCGCCGTCCTCCCGTATTAGTGTTTTCCCGTAAATCTCCCGTATTATAATATGATTAAAAAAACAAACAAACAAAAAAAACAACAACATTTCTCTGCCTCTCCAAACTGAACTCTTGTCACTAGACCCGCTGTCGACACTAGCCTCACGAGAACTGCCACTCAGGCTACTGCAGGTGGCAGTTCTCGTGAGGCTGGTTGACAATTGGTTATTTTAGATTTCCTGTACACCCAAGGACGGTTTTTGCTATGGGCAATGTGGGCGACCACCCAGAGCGCAATTTATGTGAGGGCGCACGAGTGCCCTCCAGAAAAAAACAAAACAAAACAAAAAAAAAACCTTGCCAGTTTTCTAGACTACCACTCATTTCCACGTCAAGTTAGTGGAGTTTTATCACGTTTTATCATTTTTCAACCAGCAGCAGAAAGGAAAGGCAAATCCTGGCGGTTGTGGGTTGAACGGGTGTCACAGACAGGAACACGGCGGAGGCTCATAGTGCTCTGCGGTGCAAGATAGTAGAGAAGTCCAACTCCAGGTCCAGTAATTTCCTCTTTGGTTGACTGCCCAGTAGTACCTGGGGAATGGTTCGCCGGAAAATGTCCCTTATTTTCAAATCCAAAACTTGACAGGTATGAGGGAGGCTTGATAGTCAAATGTGATAAAAACAACATTGAAAAGTTTTGTAATTTCATAGATTACCTTAGTTGCCTTAACTTCAACCCCAGAGATTTCCAGAGAGTGATGCACAGCTAACATTTTGTTTCATTTGTCCTTGTCCTTTTATCCACTACGTGGCAGCCAACGATAATGCATTAGTAACTATCACAGACAGGGCACCTGAGAAGACATTGTTTGCTCTGATTATGAGCATTTTGATGCAGCTGATGATACTCGGCTCTGCTGTGTACCCATTATCATCATACCCCTAATCACAGTCAAGATGCTTTCTGGATGCTGGATATCAGTATTATAATACACACTAAAAACAATGCATGCACTACGAAATCTAGAAAGCTGTAGTTCAGCTTTCATTTGTGAAATAAATAAAGGCAGGGAAGTAGTCTCTCTTACAGACATGTATAAATGTGAAATTGTCACATCAGTGACAACAGATTTCAACTGTGATGTCATTCGGAAAATCCACCTTCTTCAGACTGAGTCATCTCAGCGCTCACTTCGGGACTCCAGACAATCAGCAAGAACTGCTATTAGTGGGATAGATTAACTTTCCAAAATGTGGAGTGAGAAGCCGCCATTTAATCAAGCAGCAAATGACCTGATTAAAAAAAAAATCACAGAGCAGGTAGAGGGCAAAACATTTTTGTTCCACCCATGAGTCTTGCTAATGTGCAGAGAATTAGAGCAGCTCATGTGCCAAAGAAATGTGGTGTGAGGAAGGTCAGGTGAACACCAGACTGAATGGAGCAAAGCCCACCACATTCCCAGAAAGCCTTTCAATACAATGAACTGGTCTCAGATAAGAAGGCAAGGGAGGAAAGGTTCACTCAGTTACAATGGATGACTAAGCCAAAAAACAGCTGACCTTTTTCTGAAGGTGAAATGTGACTCTGCCCCTTCCCTCAGAGTCCACCAACAAACAGCAAACAGAGGTCAGACTGAATATGAATTAGTTTGTTTTATTCCAGTCTGACTGCCTGTATTCACACTGGCAAACACCTGTTAGCTTTCATGTGCATGTGCTGTAAGAGCCTCCTCAGCTGCAATGATATGTCTTGGATCACAGTTGATAAGTAGCTCCAGTAGCCTGGGGGCTGTCTGTAGGCTTCAGCACAAACCAACCTAACACATCATTTAGCCAGCAGCATCTCCCATTGCTCCGAGCCAGTCAAATAAGACATTTAAACCTTGCATAACTTTGCATTAGAGAGCCACAAAGGTATTCAGATCCCTGGTATGAGAGATCCTGGCTATGCAGTAGCAGAAACTGAGAGCAAGCTGTTATGGTTTGGCCTGGAGGATCCTGTGGGGGACTTGCCACAGGTGATATCAGGGGAGGTGAGGCACTGAAGCAGTTAGCTTCCACATTACAAATCTCTGTCCAAGTAACTTGATCTTAAGGAGCTCTACATTGTTACACATGGCTCATCGTGCATTTAAATGTCTGTATCTGCCCCTCTGGAGACAAAACCAGAGTTATTAATTGTGATTTCTTACTGTGCAGCATGAACGGATCATCTGATCTGAGTATTTAACACTCCTGTAAAAAGTTCTGTGGGAAACAAAGTGGAATGATTACATTTGGAAGAAAAGAGGCCCATATGACCTAGCCTGAGTGTCAGACTGAAGCTCCCAGAACTTTCAGTCGGACATCGCCTCCATTGAATGCGATTTACAAGGGTTAGGGAATGTGATTTTTCCGTAACCAATCAATAGAGATCAACGACTCACCCAGAATCTGACGTCATTAGTATCCATGCCTCGGGGGTGCCGAAAACAAGTGAGCATTGCCCGTTTAAAATGTCTCCATCGTTGTGCACGCCCAGCTGCATCGCTGTCAAATCCAGTTTGGCAGCTTCCTTAATTTGGTCCTCCTTTAATGCGAGTAGTGGCGAAATATCTGGAACCAGGCTACCATATGACCCACAGTCACTCTGGTCCTCCAGGAAAGATGTAAACATGTGCTGTTTGTTCAAATGACTACACAGAACCTGTGTTTAAGGTCACCAGAGGTGGGACCAAGTCTTTGCGCTCAAGTCCCAAGTCAAGACAGGCAAGTCATGAGTCAAGTCCCAAGTCCTAAACTTTGAGTGTTGAGTCCTAAACAAGGTATAATGCACTCTTTGCCAAATATTACGCCAATTTAACAGTAATAATAAATGACATTTACAAAAATCATAAATGTTGCTTCATTTTTTTTTTAATAAAAAATCTGCATTGATTTGTAAAAACAAGTTTGTTGGAAGTTAGTGGTAGTTAGTCCCCACCCGTAGTTTTTGTACATGAACAAAATGACCTTTGGTATTATAATTTCCAACTTGAGCTAATTGTGGGATTGGTTCAAACAAAGTAGATCTGGAGAATTATTTGACAATTGACATTTAGGAAATGAAGGGAAATTAATTCATTAGTGGGACAATTTTTAAATAACACACTGTTTAATGTTTGGGGGAAGGTATCAAGTATTTTCAAGTCAAAAGGCTCAAGTCCAAGTGAAGTCACGAGTCACTGGTTTAAAGTCCAACTTGAGTTGCAAGCCTGTCTTTATTTTGCCAAGTGGAGTCTAAAGTCATCAAGTCACGTGATTTGAGTCCACATCTTTGATGATCAGCTGACTAGAGCATTAAGCGGCTGCCTAAATGATGACTCTTGTCTGTCAAGAGATGTGGCACTGTTATAGTGGTCAGGATGGATGGATGGATGGGTCAACTAAAAGGGTGACTTCACATGAGATCACTGTTCATTTCCCATTTCCTTTCAACAGTCAATGTTAGTTTATTTTAATCATGACCACAATTGCTCCCTAACCTCAACCAAGTAGTTATTCTCATAACCATGACAACATTAACAATGGAGTTATTCTGTCAACACAATCATGCATTTTGGTTGGATGCTCACAGACATGAGCAGCCAACAAAATGTACAACACCCTGAATTTTTCAGACTTTCAAACCTATATGGAGGTATAAAGTTTTGAATTTCCTTTAGGCTTGTAAAAATAGCTAAGTAGCAAACTTCTCTCTCAGTTATAGGAGACAAATGTCAACGAAACAAGAAAACAGATAAATTCAATCAAACCACCTTCAGTGGTTAATACCTCATTGTTTATTTTATAATATGAAATATATAAAGTTTAGCTGCCTTTGGATCTTAGTTGTGTACTTTGGTACATTTCAGATAATAACCTATTGTATGTATCTGCACCATTCTACTTCATACATGCTGCATAGGATAGCTTGCAAATATGAGATAAATGATCTCAAGACAGAGAAAACACTAGAAACCATTACATGGTACGCCACCTGCTGTGCAGTGATGGTAAATATTAAGCAGTCAAGTTATTTCAGTGGGTTGAGTGGGTTGTGCTTGCATGAACACTGAAGATACACATAGAAATGTTAAAGGTAGTCTCATGACAGCAATAATCCTGTGGAGTGGAGAGCAGTTGTCTCTTCTTTTTCATCCCTCACTGACCTTCTCTGATTTGTTCCCTCTCATTTCCACAGAGAGTTGGGCGGAGAAAACTGAAAGCTGAGGCACTCGAGTATTTCAACCTCATTTAAACTATTTCCGATTCTTGCTCACTGCTGTGCTTTCGACTTAAAGCTTTTCTGTCCAAAAGGCATTTCAAATATGAAAAGCAGAAAGAGCTGATAAACTGTATGCTGAAAGTCTCTGACCTTAAATGGATAGGGTGGTAGTCTGTATGTACCCTATGTAACAAATAAAGGTAGCCTGTATGAACCTAGGGTTGGGCAATAAAATGACGACAATTATCTCAATATAATTTTTCTTGATAGAAATATAGAAAATGTTCAATAGACGTTTGATATACAACCTTGATTCCAAAAAAAGTTGAGACAATGTGTTACATCACCTTTTAAAGGTGATGTGTTACAGTGGTAAACATGCCCCTGTCCCAACTTTTTTGGAATGTGTTGCAAACATCAGATTCAGAATGAGTGTTTTTTTTTTACAAAAAACAATAAAAGTAATGAGTTATATCTTGTCTTTGGACTTCAATCGAATAAAGTCAAAAAGGATTTATCATTCATCATTCATTTATCATTCATATCATTGCTTTCCATTTTTTTTTAGGTTTTACACAACGTCCAAACTTTTTTTTTGGGAATATGAGTTGTCTTTAAACCACGCATACACCAGAGGAGGAGGGGTGCTGACAGCACTAATGCACTTTAAACACTAGTTTCCATTCATAATCAAACAGAGGTAGAAAACTAGAAAAGCCACCAAGGCTTACTGTACACTAATGCTATGTGAATGGCACTAAAACATTATACCAATGTATGATTGTTTATGATTGTTAAATATGATTGTATTGATTGTTTTGACCAAGGATAACAGCACTGAGCTATTGCAATCTGAATCTGCCATATAACTTTAATTACAGTAGCTGAGTAGACTAGTTGACTCATGAGGTAATGTGACTATTTCATTTAAATGATATGACATAATGCAGACAAATGTGATTAACGGAACATGACTGAAACTTTGATATATTTCTTCGTTCATGAACATGATTTCTACCTGAGTCAGGACAGATAGATTTGCACTGGCAAGGGAAAAATTCCACGCTACTTGACAACATCAGGCAAGTCTGTCTTTCGTTATTGTTTTGATTGAGAAATGGCAGAAATTAAATACTGTGTAATGTGAACTGAAAATATTGACCATAGTTGAGACTTGTGTTTTATCTGCATCTTTTTTTCCATTATATTGTCAGCTAAAACACTTACAAAATGTTGTCTGCACATAGGGTTTGACATGCTCCTGACCAGAATTAAGATTTCTTTGTCTATTTAGTGTTTTATTTATTGACATTATTTTAATCTTGTTTGTTCAAAATCTACCTTACATTTGTTAACCACACAATTAACCATCTGGTTCCTTCAAACAATATCAACTGATATGAAATTTGAAAAAAAAAGAAAGTTTTTTTTCATTTATCTATTGCATTCTATTCAGATTAATTACATCATTCACTATCGTGTGAATCTGAAGTGAAATAATCTTCTTAACTGTGAGGAATAGTGTTAGGTTTGAATGAGGATTTCATGGACATCTAATGAAATGAATAGTTTCCACATCCCACAATATGAAGTGCACAGCCACAGTTTAAATCGCCACATAATTTGACTCTGGTGTGTCATCTTCTGACTCTTTTCTTGTTCTCTTTATGTGCCCTTTTGAAGCCAGCCCTAAATTACTATAATGTAACCTTACATAGACAATCGCAGACAAAGAAAAGCAGGCAGGTATGTTTTAGATTAACAGGTGAGTGTCACATAGTGTCCACTGGATAAAGCAGTTTATTTATGGCCATTTTGAATCACCCAGAGAACCTGATACGAAGGAGGCATGAAAAGAGTACCGGCAGCTTGTGAGAAGTGCTGGTGTGCAAGAAAAAGTCATGGTACACCGAATAGTAAAATGTAGAAGTGGGCCAGTTCTACATACCAGTGAGTAATGGCCCACTTACAGTACAGTACTTACAGCCCTGTAATACGACCTATGGGAGCGTTTCCTAAATTAGCGCCTCTACTGGTGGATGATAGAATACCTTGTATATGACTGTTCACAGTTTTAAATACATTCTAAAAATTGTGAAATGGTCACAGTTGAAACAAAACTCTTTGGTCAGATTTAGCAAAAATATCACAGTTTGGCTAAAATAAGTACCTTTGTAACTAACAGAACAGAGCCGGACATATCTTATGTGACAGAGGTGATGCTGGGAAACTGTTATAATAAATAAATGTGAAAACAATTAGTCCTCAGAGTGATGTGCACATCAGAGACACATGAACAATTAACAATGATGAACAATTAACACACCCACGTGTCTGCAGTAAGATGAGTGGATATAAAAGCATGCACAAAGTGGTGCCGAAAATACCGAACAACAATGGCTGCTGTAGCAGTATTAAGACATTGTAAATGGTGCAATACGAAGAGAGCATGTGTTCAGAGACAGAGAGGATTTACTGGCACAAGATGACAACTGGC
The DNA here is from genome assembly GCA_035609425.1 of Epinephelus awoara. Taxonomy (NCBI): domain Eukaryota; kingdom Metazoa; phylum Chordata; class Actinopteri; order Perciformes; family Serranidae; genus Epinephelus; species Epinephelus awoara. Next base: position 5,556,881 of record CM069297.1, read on the forward strand.
TCATCAGCCACTTTAGGTTCCTGAGGGTAATTCTCCTGGAACTGTGCGCAGAGCTGTGGCCGGCCTTGGAGCGCGACACGGCGAGGAGCCATGCGCTGTCTGTATCCATGTATCCGTGCTGACCACACCGGGGTTCCTAGCAACAGGGGCATTCCAGAGGGAGCTGACCAACCAAGCGGGACTGTGCCAGTCGACCCTGAGCCGAGCCATGCCAGCTGTGTGGGACGGAATTATCCGCAGCCAGGTATATCAAATTCCCACATGCAGCTGAACAGGCCAACATTAAAGCGCAATTTGCAGCGAGAGCCGGTTTTCCTAATGTAATCGACTGCGCACACATTGCTATAAAATGTGAATGTGATTCTGTGAAGTTTTTCTTTTTCAAGTCATTCTTTTGTTTTAGTTTTCTGCTCGTGCAGAGAGGGGAATCTCAGGTGCACGGTTCATTTAAATATGATTTGCATATTTAAATGGGGACGTGGACAGGGAGGGGTTGGGTACTCCAACATGTGCGCTCAATTCCACGATGATTGGGATGTACAAAGGAAATGTGCTTGGATTCATGCGTATGCACAGAGTCATACATCTGGATGTTTTTGTGCTTACAATGTTGATGAAAATCAACACTGGCAATGAATGGCAACTGTTAACATAGATCGATCTTACAATACAAAGTGCCTGTTTGGAAAGGACCTTCATTAATGGTGGACCAAATACCTGGGTAAGGATGAGAACATATGAATTATAAAGGTCAAGCTTTAGAATCAGAATCAAAATACAAATCACTAGCACCTGAAAAGTTAGAATAACACATATTTTTATAATAGATAGTTTAAAGATGTCTCCAAGGTTGCATCACTGCCATGCTGAATCATTCATTTGGAGAGCAGCATGATAAAACTGACCTAGCTACTTTGACTGTTCAGCCACGGTGCCTGGCTCTGGTTTAACCCAGAACTGATTAGCTCAGCATCTCAGAATAAATTATCAAAATAAATAAATAAAAGCCTGTAGCAGCTGCCATCTCAATTAAGGTGACTCAGCGTTGCGTCTGATCTCCAAGGTGAATTTATTCACATTTGCTTACACACTAACATAAATCTGACTCAGGGTACACCATGTGAGGGAAAACCATGTTTCCTCACACACACGCACACGCACACGCACACGCACACACACACACACACACACAGTATCTCAGAGAGAGACTGTGTGACCTCAGTGCCCTAGGCTCCCTCCTCACCTTAAGAAACCTCTGTGGAACTTCACAGTGACGTTACTTCTGTATCAAAAAAACAGTACTGAAAGCACTACAGTAAAAGTGCCCTCAGATGTCATTTTCAGATCTGCATCTGACTGGACTGCTCACTGGTACCATGTTCAGTGCTTAAAAAAGAAATAATACTAACTGTGTAATGGCATCTTTTTTTCCTCTGTCCATTCAAAGACCAACCAACAAACCATCATTTTTGATCACAGGAATGAACCTCTTCACAGAGGTCATATTTATAGTGTTAGCACTTGCTCTCAACAGTGGCCCCAAAGAAAGGATAACACAAACACACAGCTCTGTTTCTTTCCTTTCCTCTCCTCCTCACCTTCCTCTCAACACTCAACACACTGAATTCTCCATTTACACCTAGGCTTATCCAACACACACACGCAGCCATGCACACTGGCTAAATGTGAATGTCAGTGTGTTAGATAGCTGTGTCATGTTGATGGACAACCTGGGTAGGTCTGAGAGAAGAAGAGAGAGTATAGGTATACGGATGGACTGAGAGGTTGTCATGGTGACTTCATAAATGACCTTATAAATCATGTATGTTTCTGAGGTGGATAGTAGTCTCTTGCTCAGAAAGTTACAAAACAATCTACAGTGGTGCACAAGAATATACAGCCTATCTAGTTGGTCTTGCTGTTATGGACAGGTGCTGCACAGTGATTTAGCATTAGCTAGCTCACATGATTTGAAATTATGTTTTTGTTTTGTTGTTTTCTTATCACATATTGGTCAATTTATCTTCACTAATTATGTGTTTGATTACAGTTAATATGTATTTTCAGAAGTAGGCTATTCTATTTTTCAGAAAAACACTGAAAAACACACTTTATATTAATATTATTTATTATTAAGGTATTGTGTTAATTAATGCTTAATAAGCACCAATTACCTAGTTAATTAGCACTTATAAGATGTTTATTACCATTAATAAGACTATATAAGTGTTAATTATAGCACAATTAACAGTTATTATTGCATATAGGAGCATCATAAGCACTTAATAGAAACTTGATAACAGTTTATAAAGCTATCCTAAATATTAATTAATAAGATGTCTATTTACATTAATTATGATTTATTACTGGTTTATAAGACACTATAAGACCCTATCAAACAGTGTCGTATAAAGGTTGATAAATTATTAATATGCTCTCAGGGCTTGAAACTAATGGTGTCCCAACGTCCCAGGGACTATAAAAATTGCTACTGGGACACAAAGATGATGTGTCTGGGACAATTGCGGGACAGCAAAAAAAAAAAAAAAAAGTCAAAGCAATATCGAAATGGTTATTTACAACGTCATTACGTATGAGTATCTGAACATTGCTTTTGTCACTTGAACAATTTCAATAAAAACTTATAAACAGCAAAAATTCAGTGGCTTTTGCTGCACCTGACCCGTCTCCACACGCGCACATGCACACACATGGAACTCAACTCACTGCATTACGGTCACGCTGGGTGCCACTCGCCAACTATGCTCGCCACTCCACATCAGAGCACAGAACCTAGCAATGCTGAGATGGTTGAAACAACTAATGCAAGCTCCTCCAGTGCTGCTCCAGTTGGAGTAGGATGCGAGACTTGGCATCTGGACTCTGAAGACGATGTTTCATCTGTTTCTGCCCCTGTGGTAACGTTAAGTTAGTTTGTTAAAGTAGGCTATAGGCTAACGTTAGCTTGTTGATTTTTTAGCTAGTTCTAGTGCTTTGCGATAGCTAACACTAGCAACTCAGCTAATCATGTACATGATGGCCTTACAAAGTTATAAAATGTAACTTTGTGTTCTAAATTTTGATGTTTATGATAATGACTGTACAGTTACAGTTAATCAGAAGAGGTGTACTCGGTTCATTCAGTCAGTAATAATTAGGCTAGCAACTTTAGCTACAGAGATGAATGCAAAAGTGACAGCAAATTGTGTGAAGCAGGATGAGCAGAGTGAATGTGTTAGGAGCATCGATGAGCTGTGTGTTATGTTGAGCAGGCTAATGGATATAGGCTGCGTCATGTTCATACTAACTCCTGCTGATTTGCTAACGTCATAGCCTGACTTCATTCCGCTCCGTCAGTAAGGTTAAAGGAGCATTTCATACATTTTGGCAATTGAAGTTTGTATCAGGCTCAGTGTGTAAGTGTTTAATTATCAGTCTTGTGAAACCACTGTGAGAGTAATTCAGTACTAGGCTGTGGATTAAAAACAAGGGAAGTTGGATTAAATGTGTTCATGGGTTTAATTCTGAGCCTTATCTTTCAGAGGGATGGGCTGACATTGCAGATGGTGTCAGATGGACTGCAGAAGATGACCCTGGCTCTTGTAGCCATGCAGGTAAACAAAATAAACTCCCTAGAGAGGAATTAATATGCTACGGTGTATGTTTAGCAAACGTGACAGTAAAAAGTTTTTTCTTCTGTATTTCAGACAGTCCCAGGTCAGCATCTGAAGCAGTTCCTGGATGAAGTGGGACCTTTTCCCGGAAACACCTTCTCTGGTGTAAAACAGGAAACAAGTGGATGATGATGACTTCCACAAAGTGAAAGATGAACTAATCAATGGCTACTGTGACAACCTCACCATGCGGTTTGGCAACCTTGATGAGGGTGTCTTGAAGGCTGCTGCCACCATGTTTGACCTAAGCAATTGGCCTGAAGACATCACTGACCTGGCCACTTTTGGTGTGGCCGATGTTGAGACTTTTGTCACTTACAGAAAACTGATGGGTTACAGGGAGCTTCGTGGAACACTGTATTCACGAACACTCAATCTAAGTAACAAAACTTTTGAAAAAGCCAAATGAACTCAGATCTGTCTTTTTTTTTTTTAGAACTCAACCATTAGGGTTTCCAGTCCTTTTTTCCTGTTTTTGACAATAGTGGCTGCCAGGGCGTATAATTAACACCCGCCAAAAATGAGTTTGGTGTGTAAAACAAAAACACACAGCCGCCAGTGGCCGATGGAAAATTTTGAATTGCATGTAGGTTTTTTATGTGCTTCGACCATTTCTGCCAGCTGTGTCCAGGGACGGTTTTTGCTATGGGCAATGTTGGCGACCGCCCAGGCCACAATCTATGTGAGGGCCCTCCAAAAAAACAAACAAACAAACAAAAAAAACTTCCCAGTTTTCTAGGCTACCGCTCATTTCCACGTCAAGTTAGTGGAGTGGACACTGGGGCGCCCCTATTATCACGTTTCAACCAGCAGCAGAAAGGAAAGGCGAATCCTGGCAGTTGTGGTTTGAACAGGAGTCACAGACAGGAATACGGCGGAGGCTCATAGTGCACTGCGGCGCAAGATAACGGCATACCGGCAACAGAGAAGTCCAACTCCAGGTCCAATAATTTCTTCTGTCATTGGTGTCATGACTGCCCAGTAGTACCTGGACAACCGAGTCGTGGCGGCACACAGGTATGTGGCATGTCAGAGGAGAAACGAGCCTTTCACATTTCCACAAACCTCACCGCACTTTAGGGACTGTTCTTTACTTGTCAGGGGAGGAGGGTGGCTGGTTGATTTTGATTTGATTTTTTTTATTTTTATTTTGATCCCCCCATATGTTAATCACTTATAGATGCTGTTTTTGAAGTATGAATAAGTCAATAAGTAATTTATTCCATTGAAATATCATTGATGTGTTATAGAAACGTGATTTATCTTTTTATAAATGACAAAATATATAATATGGCATTTATATTCTTCTATATATATATAACTTCTTATAATCTCATTAATGTTAATAAACACCTTATTAATTTCATCTTATAGGGTCTTATAGTGTCTTATAAACCAGTAATAACTGTGTTTATTATTCTATAATTAACCCTTATAAATTATAATCAATGTAAATAGACATCTTATTAATATTTAGTATAGGTTTATAAACTGTTAACAAAGTTTCTATTAAGTGCTTATAATGCTCCTATAAGCAATAATAACTCAGTCAGTTATGCTGGAATAATCACTTAGTCTAGTCTACCGTTAATAAGAATCTTATACCATCTTATAAGTGCTCATTAACTGTTAATTGCTTATTAAGCACTAATTAGCACTTATTACAGTACCTTAATATAAAGTGTTAACAAAAATTAAATTTGATCACCAATCAATAATTTGGCATCTCCCCTGCAGTAAATCAGACAACCCCCTAGAGATCACAGACCCCCTGTTGAAGACACAGGCCCTAACCTTACTGTAACCTGGACCCTAACTCTGAAGGAGAAAGGACTGACCAAATGCTCACTTTCTGGTTTAAAACATGGTCCTCACTATACAAGCCTCACAAATACAAGCACAAAAGGACACACTCTCACACACAGGTTTATACTGATATTTGTATACTAACCGGTTGAAGAAGGAGCAGGATTGAGGCAAAATGCTTCAATGGTAATGAAAACCATGAAAATGGTTACACACATAATAGCCTTCAGCACCGATGTCAGTATATTTTCTCTCTCTCTCTCTCTCTCTCTCTCTCTCTCACTCACACTCACACTCACACACACACACAATAAACATCCTTAACAATCCTAAACAGGATATCAGCCCAGAAAAACAAAGTGTTATCCTTGCCAAACCACAATGTTAGACTGTACTGGATACTTAGGATGAAAAAACAAACAAACCCAAAAACGTTTGATGGAGCTGTGTAGGCTTCCAGCCTTTGTGCTGGGCTCAACTGAGCATGTCTTGTACGTCTCTCTGCACTGGACTCACAGAGATGAAACTGATATGCTTCTTCTCATCTGACTCTGGGCAGCTGGATGAAATTAACTCCTCTAAGGACAGGGTACATACACATCCCATCAGACTGGTGTCCAGGGTCCATTCTCTTGGCTGAGTGTACACAGTGTTGCCACAACAGCACGAGGAAATCAAACTCGCTAGAGAACCAGCGGCAGTCTGCCTCAGAGCTCACACAGCAACACTGAACTTATCAAACTGCTTTGAACCTTCAAAAGGCACACCTCACAAGCCCTCACACACAAACACAGAGCAACCCAGAGGACTAAACACTCCAAATGGTCTTACCTTGCCAAACTGTTCAAAATATTGCTTCACATCTTCAATTACTGTGTTGGCTGATAATCCTCCTACAAATATTTTCTTTGTTCTTGTGACCATCTGGAGGGAGGAAAAGACACAGAGAGAAGGAGAAGGAAGGAGGTTAGCAACATTTTACACTACAAAATAAGGATTATGAAGCAGCGTGTGTGTGTGTGTGTGTGTGTGTGCGTGTGTAAGTGTATAAAGCAGGGTTCCGCCAGCAAGGGAAGCTCAAGTCAAATCTGTATCACAGAGGCCTTACCAGCCAACCACTAGGCATGGCAGCAGTAACAAGGAAGTTAAAAGTGGACAGTGGATATAAATATGTGACTGTACTCACATCACCAATCACAGAATTTAACAGGCACTTTCAAGATTTCTCTGCCACTGAGAAGGACATGAACCTGTTCTCCAGCCCAGGGTGCAACTGAAGATTATGAAATGCAATGTAATGATACTCTCTAAAGTCTTCACCAGCAGCAGGTCCCAGTGTCACAGTTCAGCAGGGGTTTGAAACAGTCCAGATTTCACCAGATGAAGAAATGATCTGGACTCTAGGGGTGGGACTCACTGGAGTCACCACCAACACGATATTATCACAATAAATTATTCACAATACAAGCATGCTGAACATTGCAGTAACATCGCAATATATTGCAATTTCTTACCTTTTTTCAACCCCAAATTGTGTCCCTAAAGGAAAAATTTGTCAACATCTGTATTATATAATAGGGCAGTTTTAGCCTGTTCATCTCACTTCAGTTATTTCTATTGCAGCAAATGTATGTAGTACTGAAAAAGCAATTGATTTTAATATTCTAGTTGGAAACCAAAAATATATTTGTATTTGCAAAATTAATAATTTATATACTAAAGAATCAACACTAAGCATCTGTGTATTGATACAAAATTGCCACATTGAATATTGTGATACAATGCTGTATCCATTACCCAACCCCCACCCTAACTGTATACTCAGTTCATTTGCCTCTGCATAATGTGACATTGTGATTATGTGACTGTCACAGGGATGCCCCGTGACCTCTAATGGTAAAAGACAAACACACACAATGCTTGTCCACCTCCAGGCACTTTCACACACACCATCTAGCCGGCAGGTGTCTGGAGTTGGTAATTAGCACGATTAAGGTTGAAACCTGGTAGCTGTAGGTGTGTGGTTGTTTTGGTGTTTCATTGTCACAGGCACATTTACATGAAGTCAGGAAGAAAAGTCTGACAATATTGTGTTTTTTTAATCTCTTTATTTGACTAATTCTTTTGTGTGTCTCACCTCTCCTCTAGACTGCACTTGGCCAACCTCTGGTTTGGACTCAGGAACTGCCAAACCAGACCCCGCCCATTTGGATTCCTTTTATAGTCAAGTTCCCAGGGGAATGTGCCAAGTGTAGTATGGATGAGGGGGAGTTTTGGAGAGATATTTGTGCAAGTGTTGATTTTGAGCAGTTTAAGAACATTTTTACTCTTTTGGAGTGTGTAGCAATGTTTTTCACTGTTGGCTTATATAAGTAGTCTAAAGAGTATGAATTAATCACTGCTGATTGTTGATTGATTTATTAATTGTATTTCCCATGTGTAGGAGGAGCTACTGCCTATATATGCAGGAGTTGGAAGCTTCTCTCGAGTCTCTGAGATCTGTCTAGCAAGCCGGCCACAGTGGCTGTTACTGCCAGGGGCCCAAACTTAAAGGGGACATAGCCAGGGGCAGAGTTGATTTTTGTTTTAGTTTTTCTTCAGTTTTGGCCAGCTGATCTGCACTGTACATATTGCTGCACCTAACCCACTGCTGAAAAAAAGGGGAATAAAAAAATTGGACTGTTGAACAGTTTAAAGTCCTCTTCCTTTTGCCTTCACCGCTCGACCAATCTTACAGTGACTATTAGCCTTCTTATGTTATCAGTATTGTTTTTGTACTCTAGATATTAAGCAAAATACTTTCACTTTACATAATGACTTCCTTCAGGGCATTATTTTGAGAAAAAGGCCTTCAAAGTTTACAGTGCGGTAGCTGCAAAGACATGTGACAGAGCACAGTGGCCTTCCAAAATGGGAGTGCATGTGACTCAGGGCTGTACCTGGGTGAAAAATACACAGAAAAGCTTAAGGACATTTCAGTTTTGCCAGCAAGGTAATGAAAACACACGAAAAGAGGAAAATGCAGAAAGACAAGAAAATAATGTTTATGTTGGAAGAACTGCAGTACATTTGATGAAGAAAGTTAACAATGGTCTTAACAACATGTTACTTTTATTTCTTATTTAGTTGACTTAATTAATATGTTGTTATTTACTCTATCTTTGCCTGTCACTGTACGTTCACACTAGGGTTGGGACTCGTTTGGGACTCAGGATTTTAACGATTCCGATTCCATACCGATTCCTTCTTAACGATCCGATTCCTTACTGATTCCTCTCACCGATTCCTACATTATATTCATTATACTTGCTATACTTAAATAAGTATAATAAACACAAATGCAATCATACAAATACAAAAACTTTATTCTAACTGTTGCACAGTACAATTAGATGAAAATACAAATTTGTGTGTGGTGTGTATTTCAGATTTAGAGCTTATATCATCTCCCTGAGAATATATAACAACAAAAAGTGATTCTCTGATTTCTACAGTAACACTATTACCTCAAATTAACCACAGCAATGTAATAAAAAATACTTATTTGAATTTATGCTTGGGCACTGTTATTTACGTGACAACACCGGAACATAACACACACAGACACACATTGGCTGCTTGTTTCTACTGCTCCCCTCGCTGGAAGCATCGGACCTTCCGCCGCCCGCTCCCGTCTCAAACACGGAGGTCTCCCGCCTGTTAAATAGCCTGTAACCATAACAACTGTGTGACACAAACTCAGTGCTTTTATGCTTTAATTAAATAATGTCGGGCTCGGTTGGGTTCAGACAGAAATATGCGGCCGTGCCGCACTCTAATGGAAATGCACGTGGCTTTTTTTTTTTTTTTTTTTTTTTACAATCTAGGAACCGTTTGCAGGAACCGTTACTCCAAATGTGATGGAACCGGTTCCAGAACCGGAACTTTGGACCCTGTTCCAAAAAAGGACCGGATCCAGAATCCAAACCCTAGTTCACACCAACACCAACCAGAGCTTCCAAAGCAGCGGAAGTCATTCATTTTCAATGAGAACCTGGCGACTTGGGTGAATTGGGCCACCTGGTCGTCATCTGTCTTGGGCGACCAAAGCGACTGGAGCGTGTCCAGAGGGGAGTTAAAATTCGTTTAACTTTATGGTAATGAGCTCTGACACGGTTAGGCACAACCAATCGGAATGCTGACGTGCTTCAATTAAGCGGATCCCAGAGAACAAACCATGTAACTTTGGTTCCTACAGCACACTTCCGACAATGGTCCGCGAGAGACTTTGCCTCCTTGGAAGCTTCTGGTTTGAACGTACAGTAAGGTGACCTTGAGTGTCTTGAAAGGCACCTATAATTAAACGTGTAAGTATTGTTATTACTATTTTTGTCACCTCTCTAGTTAACCATACTGGCAAATCTAAAATAATTATTCTTTGGCACTCATGGTTTCTTAAATATTAAAAAATAAAGTTTACTATTGAATTTGTGGATAATTAAGCTAATGGTGTGTAGCATGTGTATATTGACAGAAGTGTAAACATTTAACACTATATTTTGATGCACATTGCCAAGCTGCTCAGAACTCAATGACGACCCGTGAGTTTTAAGAGGTTTTAATATTCTGTAAGCAAGACTTTGTTCATTTGAGATCAGAGGAAAAAGACACTTTCCAGACCCTGTTTTGTTACTATATGCTTTTTATTCATAATTTCAGGGAGACAGAGAGGGAGAGAGGGAGACAGGAAGAGTGGCGGTGAGTAAGACCAGTCTGCTGTTGACAAGTCTTCACTGCTAGCTTTTCATCATGCATTCACAAGCTTCAGAATTGTATTTATCGTCTAAGCCACATATAACCTATGTGAGCAAACCTGACAAGAGAGCAACTCTTTGGTCTTACACCCAGCATCACTGTCCCCATTAGGAGTGATATTTACTGCTAAGTGACTGATTAAAATCATACTACAGAACCTAGTGTACAGCAAAAGTGCTCAGACTCACATATGAAGATCTAAAATGAAAAAGCTTGTGGTCCCTGGCATAAGGCACCACCCTTTCACCCAAAATCAAATTCAAATGTATTTGAGAAGTGGGAGAGAGATCTAGAAATACTTGTTGATCTCATGCCAAGCATGCATTTTTCTTTTTCACCAATTTAAAGGACAAAATGTTGCATTTAGGAAAATTAAAGGGTAATATTAACTCAAGGTGAAATTGGAAATATAAGAAAAGTCAAAGAGAGAACAGCAACACTGGCAGCAGCATGAGGCTTCACCAGTTAACTGGCAGCTATAGTGCAAAAAATTAACTAGACATATCACTCACTTTATGCCCTAAAACAAGTGAAGATGATGAGACACCACTTGATCAGGGCTGACAGGATTCACTGGTGTTCACGAGAATATTAGTCACATTACATACACGCAAACACTAGAGCCAAATAAAAGGGACCATATCTGACCCCACTGAACTACGTATAATTTGGACCTGGACCAAGTTGTGTTACAAATCGGGACTGAGTTACTTAGAGCCAGGGGAATCTGTGAAGACTATATTAGCCTCCCTATGTGGGATAATGTGAAGAAAAAAACAACACACAAGTAATTACAGTAAACAGTTGAGTAAAATATTGGGCAGAAAAGTAAATCCCATCTAATTACCAGGAAAGTGTTAGCGTTGCACATTTCTGTGAGTGTGACCAGTTAAAGAATAATACTCAGGGCCTGCAAAAAGCCTAGGAGGTTCATGATTTGTAATGTTAAAATCTGGAAAAAGGCTAAAAACATCCATTAATGAGGAACAGTTCATAAGAGCTGACTAAAATCATTAAATTGAATAAAATAGTTTACATGCTAAGAGATTATTTATATTATACTGTTTGCTTTATTCTTATCCATTAATTTAAGATGCAAAAATGTTTTTTCTGTGCTCTACAAGATGTTCTTAATCTATGATCCTGAGATTGATTGCCAACTCGTATTTTCTCGCTGAGGAAAAGTCTCATCGCTCGCGTGATTTTCATTCCCCCTTTTTCAGGTATGTTGTCATTGTTAAAGAGAATTCAACATGACTGTCATCACTTCTTAACATGTCAAGAATTTTCAATAGAGTTTGTGTGACATTTTGAGGAAATTCGAGCTAGATTTTGTCAAGTGTAGTAAAGTGTGAGTGAGGTCCCCACTTTGTAGCACAGACCGACCTGGAGTCTGGTTGAGGGTCACCGCCATTTTGTGTAAACTGTGAACTCACATGTACACATATTGTGGTATATATTGCACTATTATCAGTATTAGTGACATGTTTTCATGTGCTTAAGTACATTTTGTAAGAGTTTACTGATGATGTTTTGTTGAGTAATATTTGAGAGAACAGGAATTTATGTCTGGGATAATACTCTGCATATTCTAGCTGAAAAAGGAGTGTGTACTCAACAAGATATTTCTCCTGTACTTCCAAATGACTGTATTTTTGTGAAGCATTTATTTAAGCTAAATTCTCCCTCAGGAAACATCACTGCACAAATATGTTTCATTTGCAAATATGTAGCAGATATGTTGAAACTTTACATTTCAACAACGCCATGGTTAATTTGTGGTTAGGTTTAGGCGTAAAAAACATTTTAATTTTTAAGAAAAGATAATGTTTTGGCTTAATATACCCACTTTTGGTAGCACTATCCCAGCTGGAAACACAACAATGTCTCTGTAAAAAAAAATTGCTTTCCGTGGCCCTGTCGCCACTGGATAAACAGCAACAGTTGATTAAAAAACAAACAAAAAAAATACCCACATTTGGTGTTAAACATGATTGTTTTTGTTGTTTTTTTGGTCTTGGACATTGGTCTGCAGCTTGGCAGGCGTCTTGCCTAGTTGTCACGCACTCTACCATCCCCTCCACTTTCTGATGACAAAGTTGGCCTATATGCTATGTCACTTAAAATCATTAGCATGATACATAATAAATGTGCAAGTGTAACATATTTGTGGTTTGCAGACACACACAGTGCCAGCATTTTTCTTCTGACAACTGGGCTGGTAAATCCAGGCATTGCTAAGAGTCTTTTGGTCAGGACAGTATGGAAGTGGATATCACACCTGTTCTATTTCACTGTGTCTTGGCCTCTGCAGGGCATTAGAGGTGTCATATGTCACTGCTTAGAAACACCACTATCATTTGGTGGCTAATACCAGTGCTGGAGCCAGACACCATTCATCTTAATGATGAGGATAGCCACTGCCACTATTATGACTGCAGCTACAATAAATAGCCAACTGGAGAGTTAACAGCATATAAGTGAGGTGAGGAAATGAATTAAAGTTCCCTATATTACAGCAGGCTGGCTGGTGATCTCACAGCCACCATGGGACAAATATACGGGAAGATTTATACAACATTCTAATTACCAACACAAGGAATGTCACTGGGCAGGCCATACTGAAGAGCAGGATGAGATGATGGCCTGGTTTAAAGGCTAGAATATAATTTCTGGACAAAAAAAAACAAACAAACAAAAAAAGCCCTCTTTTTTTAAATTATTATTATTTATTTGCCTTGATTTATCTTTCAGGCACAAAAGATGCTTGGCTCTGAGATATGAATGTTATAATAATATGAGGCATAAACTGGGGCTACCCTCTACCAACATCCAGAGATTGAACTCTTTCTGTTTTGGACACTCAGTGAGCTCTATTACCACAATTGTGACAAATGCATTTCTTGCCCCACTAATAATCTTTAACAAAAAAAAACAAAAAACAGTATGAACCCCTACTTGTATTGCAACTGTGCAGATTTAGATGTACGCCATCAGTCTGTTCCTCCGAGGACACTAAGGTTGTGCCCTAGCTTCCACCCTCCATCCATTACCATCCCTCATATGGGACACAAAAAGACAGGAGATTCTTTCCTCATCTTTAGCTACTATCAACAGCATCATTTTAAAACTTTCCTATTCCTTCCCCTTTGTATAATTCCTCGAGCAAGGTAGGTAAAGAGAGGGGAAATGGAGAGAGGATCAGAACAGAAGTGCAAGACACTACTATCATCAACATCTACAAGCCACTTCCAGGCAGACTCGTCCCATCATCGTTGCCAAATATCCCAGCCTCTGCCATGTATGCTAGTGACTTCAATAGCCATCATACAGAGTGGTGTTACAGCAACTCTGACGGTGACTTCCTGGTAGACTAGGCCTCAACCATCAATGCAACACTTCTATACCATCCAAAGGAGCTGTGCACTTTCTACTCTGCACGATGGAACAGCACCACCAACCCAGACCTGGCATTTGCAAAATGTCACAACAACCAGCCACTCCCAGTAAGACACATCCTGGACATGTCTCCTTGTCACACCACCAACCATCGCTCATAACCATTCCATCCTGGGTTCAGCCTGTGCAAGGGAGGGATGTCAAGAGGTAATACTTCCAGAAAGCAAACTGGGCAGGCTTCATGAAACAAGTGAACAAGGCAGCCTCTGGTCTACCACACCCACCCAGCAGCGAAGACAGGGACAAAGCAGCACATGATCTATTCTGCAGGTTAAACAAGAAACACAAGCAATAATGGACAGAGACTGTGGAATCAGTCGACTTCTTTCACTCCAGCACAGTGTCCCATCACCATCAGCATCATCTTTCTGCATGTCTCCACTATTTAAAGCTACCAAAGACCTGGTGCCGTGTCAAGGTGGTCACCCTGCCGAAGCCAAACAAGCTGCCTGTTGACCCAAAAAGATACAGGCCCAGCCCCTTGTATACGTTCCATACAAGTGTCTTGAACATCTTATCCTGGCATGTCTCAACCCAGTGATTGACCCCCAGCTGCCCAAAGAACAAGCTGGCTTTTGAAGCGGTAGGTCAGCAACAGACCAGGTGACCCTCCTGAGCCAAGAAATAGAAGACAAGTACAAGGCAGGAGAGAGGGCTGATGACATCTTCCAGGACCTCACAGCTGCCTACGACACCCTCTCTGGCTGTGTGGCCTACACATGAAGCTTCTGGAGACCATCCCAGACAAGCACACAGTGAGCTTCATAATGCAGATGCTGAGGAACCACAGCTTTTGGCTATTCACCAGCAACAGCCAAAGCAGCAGGATGAGAAAGCTACAACAACAACAACAACAACAAAGAAGCAACCCGTGAACTTGCTGGTATAGCTCCAGCAGAGGTCAGATGAGAAGCAGCCACACTGGCCCTTGCTCAAAAGGCACAGGCAAGTGAATCCCACGTCCTTCACAAGATCGCTACAGAGACACCACAGCGCTTGCGTCTCAAGTCCCGGTGCCCCTTTGCCACACACAGCTAAGAACTGCTCTGTACAACACTATCTGATACCTCCCTGCAAAATTAGGTTAAGAGGAAACATTTACTTTCCGTACAGGCAGTCATGGTGCGTTTAGATGTGCACACAAAAGTTGATAGAGTAGTTGTGTGAAGAATGAACTACTGTCACATCTCCACATAACTGGCCAATCCCAGTAATAAGTGGGTGTGATTGTTGGTGTCAGAAAGTTATTGGTTATCAGATGCAACTTCCCCCTGAGTCTGGGAAAGGGTTTTCAGATGCTGTTAGATGATTTTAACAACAATGAAAATAAGCCAACAAATTCTCACTTGCAATTGTAGGGGAAATACCTTTTTGAGAATGTTTGCACTCGTAATAAAGTTTGGGGAACCACCTTCCTAATGAGGGAAGCGACTAATCAAATTAACTCTTACTCTTAAAAATAACCAACTTTTTATTATACGAGATCATATACTTTGACATGTTACAGGCGATAGGCACATACTCTTCTCATTATGGTCAAAATTGGTTCTTAACATCCAATTAAAATTAATACAATTATTATACCACATGTATCAGCAAAGTACATGTATAAACTGCTTCAAATACACACACTCTAGACTAGGGGTGTCCCCAACTAAGAATTTTCATAGTAGAATCTGATTTGACAGATTTTTCCTTTAGCCGACTAATCGTCGAATCATGATATTCTCCCCCTCATTGATTAATAAGCTTATTTGCGTCAGTTTCTGCTCCAGAGAAAAGAGCTAAAACACCCAAATAAACAAATCTAATTCTTCGGTTGGCATAATAAGATAATAATAATGAAAGTAAAAGGGTTATCATTTTATCTTTATCTTTATTCCTTTCACTTCATCAAGGTATGATGCTCTAGATGAGCGCAGACGCGCTGCAGCCTCATCCATGTCTTTAACAGGAGTTGTTTCTGACTCGTCAGAACTTGCCATTTCAATCACAAATAAACATCATCAGAAGGTTTAGAAACAGTTTTCCTTCTTTCTGACTTCAAGTTACTTCATTAATCAACTCAGGTTCATACAAGTTCATCCCCATGGACCATGCGTCACCGCTCTCAATTGTTTAGCCACGTCAGACAAAAAGTAGCCAAATAAAAAATCAGAGTCTATCAAGAAAACAATCAGCGGTGAAATTCATTTCAGGACACTTCAGGTAAACGAATATTAGGACATTCTCATCTCCCCTACTCTAGACTAACCCATAGTTGCAACATATAATGAAAAACAAAATGAGGATGCACATATTCATGAAAACAAGTTGATTACTAAACCCAACTATATTTCAACTCTAAATTTAATATGGGGCTCCTCATGGGAACCCACTTTAACTACCGTCACAAGATCACTGTATGGCTCCATGTCAAAGGGAATTAAAATTTTATTTTCTTGATTCCCTTAATTTTTGCCTGAAACAAGAAAAACATCATTTAACTAACAAGGATTGTGCACATTTACAACTTTATAACATGGATAAAATGTATAATTTCACTTCCAACAGACATTTCAGTTTTGTCACACAGAAACATTTGGTAAGAGAGTGGAGGGCGTGATTTCCCCGGGGCAATGCGAATGGACAGGATGTGGTTGAGAAAAGAATCATTGTCTCACGACAACTAGTGGGTCGCTCATCACCGCATTTTGCCCCAAGGCTGGATACTTTGAGGTGGCACATGAAACTTGAGGGATCCCGAGTGACCTTTTACCTCCTTTTGGCCTGAGAATGGCTGGAAGAACTGTTGTCCAGTGGGGGTAATACAGGGGTTGAGCCCTAAACATTTGACCCCCGGTGGTCTCGTGGGTCTTGTTCATTGATAATACTGGTTTAAAGGAAGTCCAGAAAGGCTGTTCTTCTTCACAATTGTGGTTCAGTTTTTTTTTTTAAATTATGATTTGGCATAACATAAGTATATTTGTTACTAACATTATTTCAGCTGTAAACTTCTAGTTGGTCTGTTGATATTCACCTGTCCAACTAAGCTGTTCTCATTGGTCAGACGATCACTATCAAAGTGTTTCTTTGTCCAACTAAAAAACGGCACTCATTGTTGTTCAGCACGTGTATTTGTCCCCTGTGATCAACCTGGTCTCTCTCCGAAGTAGTCAAAAACCAGTGCTTGGTCAGTGACTTCCAGCGTCAGACACTGACAAAAAAAAGTTGCCCTTTCATATCAGGATCATACACCACCGGTCGCCATTATTGTTTAATGGCACCCAGTGGTATCAAGGGGAAACTTGACAGGACAACAGCAAAAGTTAAGGAAATCGGGTAGTAGGGCAGGCAGGACAGGTGGTGGATGGGTCCAACAACCACAGACTAGGTGTTTTTGTTGCCTAAACCCAACCATGTGCATGTGCTTGCAAAATGTAACAATGTGCATTTGTTGTTGAAGGAAAAAAACAAAAATAAAATTGGTGTTGTACTGACAGAGTGCATTTATTTTGAAAGACACTGTATGCAAAATGTACATTTCCTTTGAAAACAGAAGTGTATTTTGAAAACAGACTATGCATGTAACAGGCAGAAGTTGATTCACATCCCAGATAATAGACAACCAATGTACCCAGGGTACCTTGCACGTCATATGTCAACATGGGAGGTCCGTGACCAAATGTTGATATGGTTGGTGACTGTGGAATTGCCCCATCTCCACTGTGATTGGATGGACATTGACGAGTGCAACGTTAAACCAAAAGTTAAAACATTTTTCAACTCTCACTTTTAAATGAAAAGTGGATAAATAATCACAGATGACATTCTGTGTTGGGTTTTATCATTACAGATTTATTTTATTAAGTCTAGTTCAAGTTCAAGGCTGGATTATAAAGTTCCTGAAAAGAGTATAATCACGCTGGTGCCCTTGCTGGAGCAGCATGATGGATAATGTTATCTTCTGGGCTGAAAACAGTAAGTTTTCTCTCTCACACATGCAGCACAAGAGATATTTAACATTTGTAACGTTGAATATGACTTCATCAACCCCAGATTAATCTCTATAGTATCCAGTATGTCCGAGTTCTGTCATCAGTTCTGTTAGATGCATGTTGGTGAGACAAACTGTGGAAAAACATTACAGTGCACAGTTTATTTTACTGTGGGTATCACAATTATTTTTCACTCAAAGCATTCCACTTGCTTGAACAAAGAGTTTATTTGACCTAGGCAAGTGTGAATGTTGAGCTCTGACAAAAAAATAAAATAAACGCTTTAGTGGACACACAACGCTACCAGTTAGAGGGCACTCAATGCACTGTGGCGATTTAGTGAACCTAGAGATAATGTGCAGATTTTTTTCCCCCACTGACCAACTGATTGGATGAAGGGCAGGCAAATTTAACTTGACCAAAATTTTCTTTGGTTGATTACAGCCCCACACATGACATAAGTCACATACATCACACCACATACATCACTTGCGTAGTATTCTAGATATACTGGCATACTATGATATGGTGGCATTAAAATAATTTTGCTGACTTTTGGTTTCACACTGATAACAAAAATTGTTTTCCTGCTTGAAAGTACAGATTTTTTTTTACCCATTGACCACTACCCTGTGTCCTGGGCAGACTTTTTCACTTTATATACTACACCAGTTACTCAGAGAAAGAATGGCAGAATTCTAATCTTTACAACTCAGAGCTAACACCAGATGTTTCAAAATGTAATAATTTCATGGAAAATCTTAACCTCCCCTCGTTAACTCAGGAGGAGGCAACCCAATTGGAAGCCCCTATTACTCTAAATGAGCTTAAAAATGCTATTCTCAGCATGAAAAGAGGGAAATCACCTGGATGGGATGGTATTCCTCCAGAATTTTATGCCACATTTTGGGAAGATCTTGGACAATATATGTTAGATATGATATTGGCTTCAGTTGAAAAAGGTTCTTTTCTTAGTGATGTTAATATGGCTCTGCTGGCTCTCCTTCCTAAATCTAAGGAAGACCCTTTACTCTGCAATAATTATAGGCCCTTGAGTATTTTGTGTGCCTAAGTGAAAGCATATGCCAAAGTCTTAGCATCAAGAATTGAGCCCCATTTAAAAAAGCTATACATCAGGACCAGACTGGTTTTGTGAAATCCCGCCTAGCAGGAGATAATATACATAGGTTACTACATGTGATACATTTTTCCAAAGATATCAGGGACCCCTGCGTAGTACTGTCCCTCGATACCGAGAAAGCTTTTGATTGGCTCGAGTGGCAGTACTTGTGGGAAGTCCTTGGTAGGTTTGGTTTTGGGCGGGGTCTCATTGAAATGGTTATGGTTCTCTACTCCACCCCTACAAGTGTAGTTACAGTTAACAATATTTTGTCCACTCCATTCCCTATTTGTAGAGGTTCACGCTAAGGTTGCCCTCTTTCTCCACTCCTTTTTGTTCTTTCACTTGAACCTCTGGATCATAGTATCAGACAACATCCATATTGAACCTATTACTTTCTGCAATACACACCATCACATATCTTTATTTGCTGATGATATTTTGTTATATGTCAAAAAAGTTTTATTTTCTATTTCTCACATTCTGGAAACTTTTGCTCAGTTTAGTGTCCTATCTGGCTATAAGATCAACTGGACTAAGTACCAGCTAATGCCTTTAAATCCTTCTTTCAATTCATCTACACTACCAGCTTTTATTCCGGTGGTTAATTCTTTTAAATATTTAGTATTTGTATTAGTTTAGTATTTAGTATTTAATGTTTTTTCTAACATGATTCCTCTCCCACCTCCTAAAGATTATTGGGATAACTTGAGCAAGATCAATCAGATCAAATTTTGTGTGGGTTTTTTCCAAACAAACCGTGTAAGTTAGTTAACAAGAATACTAATGTTATTGTTAAATCGCTTGCTAGCTAGTTTCATGCTAGGAATAACCCCACTCCTCCTTAATAAGAACTTGTGCTCACTATTACTTTGCACATATTTTTTTCATCTTTATTGCCACAATATAAAGAGCAGGGTCAGGGAGGAGACAGTGGACCAGAGGCCAACAAGGATGATCATGCAGGGTCATCATAGGTGAGGAGAGATTATAACTGGCTGAGAGAAAATATCTATAGCATAAAAGTGACTTTGAGGTTAATTTCCACAGCTATGTCACCACTACTATTCTTGATTCTATTTCTAAATTTTGCTTTGCACATTTATCATCTATATTATTGCAATAGATAGAAGAGGGACAGGGAGAAACCAGGCAGGTATCAGGACAGGGATCTGACAGCAGCACCAATTATCAGCACAAGGCTTTACAGGTAAGGAGAAATTATAACTGCGAAATGTCTATAGGATAAGAGTGACTCTAAGATTAATTTTCACAGCTATTTTAGAACTACTGTTATTTATACTCTAAAATGTTTTTTGTCTGTATTGCAATAACAATACTAATTTTGCACATATGTGCTGTTATATTTGATGATGTGTGTGTGCAAAAAATCAAAGCTACATTGCATTCCCCTTGTTAAAAATTAACAGTTCGACCACTGCTGATACCTATATAATGCCAGTGTTACCAACTGTCCTCAAAAGAGAAACAGCAGTATTTTCAACAAATATCTACAGCAACACACGTTTCGACTTATCTGACTCTGTCTGGAGCAAAGGTGAAAGGTCGGGTAGTGTCTGAACATGAGACTGCTGTTTCTTTCCCATCATTCACCAATGTTGGCCTATTTTAACCATGACCATGATCATTTCCTAACCTAACCTAACCAAGTAGTTTTTGTGCCTAAACGTAACCAAACCTTCACCATAGCAGCAGTAGATCAGAAAACATTTGACTAATCTCTGTAATTGCATTTTGGAATGGATTGAAAGGCACTCACAGATGATGTTTCTTCTACAGAAAAGGTTTGTGTTGTTCTGAAAGGCAATGACTATGTATTTTGAAACAGAATTTGGACAACTTCTTAAATTGTTCTTGACTGCTTAATAGGGCTGGTTATGACTTACTTTTTTTACACAAGCACTAATATGGTATGTGACTTGACGACCAAAACAATAGTTTCTGACATCAGCAAAACATAAATATGTTTTTCTTATTGACACCTTTTATTTTATTTCATGAATCAAGTCATACTTCTCACAATTGTAAATATATGGATTTTGATCTGATCACAGACTAAAGGCTAATTTAAAGTTGTGCGTCAGCTCTGCGCTGAGCCTGTGTCATAGCCTACACAAGTGGCATTGGCTGCTGTGCAGTGGCGTCTGTGTTGATTTGCAATTACACATCAAAAAGGCTGGTTGGCAGTGGAGTTTCTACGCCACTGTGTTGAGTTGTAAAGTGTTGTTGTAAAGTGCTGTAAAGTTTGATTGATTTCCACTAACACCTAAAACACACATAAAACATGGCTTAATAGCAACAACATCAAACAAAAGAAATTCCGCTCCATTTTAACTCACCGACAATACAGTTGTCTTAAATGAGATATATACTCATACTCTCCACAAGATCTTCAACCTCAGTCTACAGTTGGGGTGAGTGCCAGCACTGTGGAAGACTTCCTGTGTTGTGCCGGTACCAAAAATTAAATGTCCAACTGAACTTAACTACTTCAAACCAGGAGCCCTCACTTCGCATATCATGAAGACCTTGGAGTGGTTGATTCTACGCCTACTGAGACTTTAGGTCAAAGACAAACTCGACCCCCTGCAGTTTGCATACAAACAACACATTGGAGTGAACGATACTGTCCTCTACATGCTTCACCGTGCCCTAGCTCATCTGGAGGAACCTGGCGCTTATGTGAGAATCATGTTCTTTGATTTTTCAAGCGCATTCAACACCATCCAACCCAACATACTCAAAGACAAGCTCACAGAGATGGCAGTGGATCCTTCCTTTATCTCCTGGATCACAGATTACCCGACAGGAAGGCCACAGTATGTCAGCTTGGTGAACTGTGTTTCTGGGACATTAATGAGCAGCATTAATGAGCAGGGCTCCACAAGGGATTGTCCTGGCTCCATTCCTGTTCACACTGTACACAGCGGACTTCAAATACAACTCTGAGTCCTGCCACATCCAGAAATGCGACACGACACTGCTATTGTGGCGTGTATCAGGAATGGGCAGGAGTCTGAATATAGGGACCTGATAAAAGCCTTCAGTGACTGGAGTCACAAGAACTGTCTCCTCCTGAACACCTCAAAGACCAAGGAAATGATCATAGATTTCCGCAGGTCCAAGCCCCCTCTTCAGCCAGTGAATATCTGTGGGGTGGACATCGAGGTGGTGCCAAGTTATAAGTATCTAGGTGTACACCTGGATAATAAGTTGGACTGGTCCATAAACACAGACCTCCCTACAAAAATGGGCAGAACCGCCTCTTTTTCTTGAGGAAGCTGAAGCTCAGATCTCTCAACATCTGTAGTAAGATGCTGCAGATGTTTTATCAGTCTGTGGTGGCAAGTGTGTCGTTTTATGCTGCAGTGTACTGGGGAGGAAGCATCAGACACAAAGATGCAAGGCGGCTGGACAAACTAATCAAAAGAGCTGGCTCTGTGATTGGAGTCAGGTTGGACACACTGGAGGAGGTGGTGGAGAGATGCACACTGAAGGTGTTTGAGGCCATCATGAACAACCCAGATCATCCACTCCACAACACATTGATGGACCAAAAAAACTGTGGTGGACGGCTCCTTTCTCTTCAATGCAGGACAGAGAGATACAAAGATCCTATATACCAACAGCTATCAGACTTTATAATTCTTCGACATATAATAGATGAGCTGACAGATAATTAAATTTCCCCTTGGGGATGAATACAGTTATTCTTATTCTTATTCTTACACAACATTCGTTCAGTTCTTCCATTACTGCTTATCCTGCTGGGGATCGAGGGGGGGCTGGAGCCTATTCCAGCTGACATTGGGCGAGAGGCAGGGTACACCCTGGACAGGTCACCAGACTATCACAGGGCTGGTACATAGAGACAGACAACCATTCATGCTCAAATTCACACCTACAGACAATTTAGAGTCACCAGTTAACCTAGCATGCATGTCTTTGGACTGTGGGAGGAAGCTGGAGTACCTGGAGAAAACCCACAGTGACACGTGTTAAAACCAGGAGCCCTCTAGCTGTGAGGCAACAATGCTAACCACTGCATCACTGTGCAGCTAATAATGTTAGCATGTTGTCTATGTGGAGGCGTAGACATCATGCAAACATATTAGTGTTTGGCTATGACATGTTACATTGCTTAAAAAAAACTAAGCAGCTAGCACACTTTCCTCTACTCATACGAAGCCAGGATACATAAGCATGACCTAAGATGCTATCTTGTTGGGGGGTTTCTTGTCCTCAGCTTTTAAATAAAATAAATGAATGCTTTATTCCACTGAGGTAAATGGTTTTCAGCTCACACAAATATAAACACAAAAATCACAAAAATAAACAGGAGGTCGATGTCACCGTGACAACCTGGTCTCACAGAAATATGTGAAATTACCACGGCCCCTTAACACTGCATTCCGTGGTGGCAGCACGTAATGGGTTGAAATTACGTGCCAGTACCACGGAAATAATGCCAATGTAAAGTCAATTAGGATCCTTTGTCGTAGTGTACACACGAATTCCCTGGTTCAAAAACATTGTGTATACACACAAAAACACGAAAGTGTTCTTGATATTACAACAGCAAAACAGAATATATATATATTATTATCATTGATGGGAAATTATGACAGAATTTCTGTCATAATTTCCCATCAATGATAATAATAATAAGTATATTAAAACATAAAAAAACATAAATATACTGAATATATCAAATATGAAGTACAGCCGAACTATCATGTTATTATTATTATTAGTATATTTATGTTTTTACGACTATTTGATAGCTCTACAACTGGAAGATCTGCCCTCCCAAAAACGCAGTTTCTAGAGTACTAGCTAAAATATCTGAAATTAACCAACATCCTTACTTTTTCTTAACATAGTTCATCAAGGTGCAGTGTTATTACCAGTTTGGCTTTACTAGATATTTGATATATTCAGTAGATCTATCTTTTTACAACCCTATTTAGAACCCTACTTTGCAAATCAGAAGAACAACAACTATGTTGCTGATATGTATCAAGCTGAATGGCGTGGTCCTAGGGAATTGTAGTTTTTAAAAAATATAAATTTTCCTAGATTTGGAAGTTGTGTATCAGATTTTAAATATCTAACAGATATTTACACACACAGAAGTCACAGAAGGTGTTTTGATTTCTGCTGAGATGGGGAGCTCTGCAGGAGATCAGGTGAGCGAGGAGAAGAGCTGAGGTGGGGGAGGGGTTACACTTCCTACTGCTGATGCTGCCTCCGTCAACATCTATAATGGCCAAACTCCATCACTCTTCCCTCTGCGACTACATCCCAGTGCCCCTGT
Source organism: Epinephelus awoara (assembly GCA_035609425.1). Lineage (NCBI taxonomy): Eukaryota > Metazoa > Chordata > Actinopteri > Perciformes > Serranidae > Epinephelus > Epinephelus awoara. The sequence goes on from CM069297.1 coordinate 5,581,049, forward strand.
GCTAACGCCTTCCCATGCTTCTCTGAGAATGTCAGCTGTCATGGCTGTCCATGAAAGACACCCCCACACACACACACACACCACCATCCAGCCACACATCCACCCACAAACACACACACACACCTCAGACGCTGGATGCTCAGGCTGTGAGGTGCTGATAAAAGGCCGACTACAATAGGAGGTGAACAGGTGGGCCATTTCCACAGAGCATCAGGCGGGTAGAAGAAAAGGTGGTTTGTCATTGAGCAGAGAGGTGAGCTGAGCCCAACCACCTCCAGACCACATAATGGTTATATGTCCCCCAGTGACAATGCACAGGTCTCCAGAGATGTGGCACATGTATGGCATACGGCTGAGCCAAAGCACATAAAGGCAGCCTCTCAGCATGGAGAGCAGAGGAGGACAGTCTGAAGATGGAATACTAATGAATGAAGAGAATAAAACCACAGGGGATGAAATGTTAACTGACATTTCCATTAACACAAGAAGGGAAAATCTCTGGAGAGAAAAGACTGGTTTTATTTTTTTTCCACGTCTCACAGGCGGCAGCATGGAATAGCTGCAGCCCCTTGGACTAAAACTGCTGATGGCTAGTTGTGATTCCCTCACTTTGACACTTTTTTTCTGCAGATCATTGTTTATCTGCAGGCTCAGGATTCAAAATCCACTTGGAGAACAAACAGGGAAATGAAGTAGAAAATGTTGTGATTCCATGGGTTACACTGGAATAATGAAAATGAACTGACCAGAACCCAAATCAAGAGCCTGGGATGGTTGACATTATGACATTATTAACCAGAAGAAGAGCTTTGGACAGAAGAGAAGAGGTGCCTTAGTACTCTCTATTTATCTTTTTAGTCCAAGCAAAGTATATTTATATATATGTGTGTGTGTGTGTGTGTGTGTGTGTGTGTGTGTGTGTGTGTGTGTGTGTGTGTGTGTGTGTAAGTAAGAAGTAAGCCAACAAGCAGAGCTACACAGAGGTAACATGGTGAATAAAGGAGTACCAAGGAAATACAATATGCTCTCCATTCCTGAGGCGCTCGAAACTGAACATATACACCAAAGAAGTAGAACCCATAATAAACAGGAGGTTTAGGAAGAGCTGGATAGCACCGGCCCTGATATGATCCATACATACTGCTAACTGCACTCCATGAATGCCTAGCAGTATGGATGAACCAGCTGCTAAGGGATGCACCCAGCATGGAAGACCCCCAGAAGGGAACCATCCCATCCAACTACAGACCGATAACCTGTCTCTCCACAACATGGAAGCTCCTGTCAGGCATCATAGCAGCTAAGATAGCTGAGCATATGGTCCAATACATGTGCGAGGCACAGAAAGGAATTGGCAGTAACACCAGAGGAGCCAGATCATCAAGAAGACTGGCTATGGATATCAATTCCAAAGTGGAGTAACAATCAGCCACCTGCTCTACATGGATGACATCAAGCTGTACCCCAAGAATGAGCGAGAAATCGACTCACTGATCCACATCACCAGGATCTACAGCAAGGACATAGGGATGTCATTCGGATTGGACAAGTGTGGCCAGATGGTATCAAAAAGAGGCAAGATGATCAGAACTGAGGGAGTTGACCCACCAGAGGGCAACATAGGAGATATCCAGGATAGCTACAAGTACCTTGGGATCCCACAGGCTAATGGAAATCATGAGGAGGCTGCAAGGAAGTCAACCACAACCAAATACCTCCAGAGAGTAAGGCAAGTCCTGAGAAGTCAGCTGAATTGTCAGAACAAGGTCTGAACCATCAACATGTACGCATTGCCAGTCATCAGATACCCAGCTGGTATAATAAACTGGCCAAAAGAGGAGGTAGAAGCCACAGGTGTCAAGACAAGAAAGCTCCTCACCATGCATGGAGGGTTCCACCCCAAGTCCAGCACCCTGAGGTTATACATTAAGCAGAAAGAGGGAGGCCGAGGACTACTGAGCATCAGAGCCACTATCGAGGATGAAACATCCAAAATCCAGGAGTACATCAAGAAGGTGGCCCCAAAGGATGAGCTGCTAAGTGAATGCCTCAGACAACAGAAACCAGATGTGGCAAAGTAGTGGAGGAGCAAACAACATGGAGGGACAAGCTCCTACATGGTGCATACCACCATCAGATATAGGAAGGGGCTGATATCAAGAAGACCTACCAGTTGTTGGAGAATACTGGACTGACAGACAGCACAGAGGCACTAATCATTGCAGCACAAGAACAAGCCCTAAGCACAATGGCCATAGAGCCCAGGGTCTACCACAACAGATCAGATCCAAGGCACAGGCTGTGCAAAGATGCCCCTGAGACAGTCCAGCACATAGTGGCAGGATGTAAGATGCAGGTAGGATAGGCGTACATGGAGGGGCACAACCAAGTGGTTGGGATATATTACAGGAACGTCTGTACCCAGTATGGACTCGAAGTACCCAAATCCCAATGGGACACACCACCAAAGGTGGTTGAGAACAACAGGGCTAAGATCCTGTAGGTCTTCAGAGATAGTGGTGGTTGAGAAACACCAGAAGAGGGCAGTGGTGGCAAATGTGGCAACTCTGGTAGAGGACCCGCGCTTGAGGATGACACAGATACCACCCTACACATGTATATATATTTATATAATGCAATGTTCTCCTGCAAAACCTGGCATTCATTTGGGTGCCACTAGACACACACCACCCACCCAAACACCGTTGCAGATCAAGTACACACACCCTCATGGCAACAGCACTCCCTGATAGCAGTATTGGAATCTGAGGAATGAGGAGGCCAAGTCCATGAGTTCTACCAAACGAATAAAAAAGAATTTTACTGAATAGGCTGTAGGCCTACGTTTTTACCACTCTTCACTCATTCTGGTGTCTTCCTTTTTTCAGTGGTTTGAAAGTTTGGTTGTCAGCTGGCACAAAAGGGACATATGACTGGCTTGAGCAGCAGCCTGAGGAAGGTCAGGGTTTGTAATAAGTAAAGGGAGTGGCAACTCTTTTTCATATCCTTCTTCATGCAGGCAGTGAGGGAGATCTAATTAAGATTGTTCATTAGATGAGTCTCCCCATTACGTGGATACTTATCGATGTGTGCTTCATCCAGCAGCAAAACAACCTAAACTCTCCCAGAGGGCATGGCTGACTCTCCAACACAATGTTTCTGAGCTCGTCTATTATAACCCACATTTTCCTGTCAGCCAGAGGAACACACAACACAGGAAATACTTCAAATGCTTACAATAGCCACAATCATCTTAAGGCAAGTCAGTTTATTTGCTTTATAAGTTGCTTTTATAGCAACTTTAAACAACTACAAGGCAATTCAAAGTGCTTTACATAAGACATAAAAAGGCATTAGAACATTTCTTCTCCACAAATATTAGTTATGGAGCTGCATGATTAATTTAAATATAGTCTGAACCTCAATTCGGGTCACATTTTTATGTAAAACCAAATCTGCAATGATTGTATTAGCCAAAGATGAATTAAAGTTGAATGAAAACAAAAACAGCTTATTCCTTCCTAAGCTGTAAAAGTTGAAAAAGGGGCAGGACATTGATGTAAATAAATCTTATGTGTGAGTTAACAGTGGAGCGAAATGGGGTAATAGAATGATGGACATATTTACTAACCACTCACACCCCATCTCTCTCCCTTAGGTTCAGGGGCATAGAGCAGATTACTCTTCATAGACAGATGATGGTGACAGGGAGTTATGCCAGAAAGAGCTGTTTCAGGTCCACTCCTGAGGAACACTGTGAGCATTGGGTCTAAATGAGGATTTTGACATGAGTGTTTTCCTGTGAATAAACTATAAGAGATTGTATATGTTTTATGCTTCATGATGGCTGCAGCCTGAAGTTTATAAAGCATTTGTCTCTGTTAGTGTGTATTCTACACTGTTGTGTAGGCTATATTGTAAATTTTATATATTAAATGTGCTTAGTGTTTCTTTACTGTCTCTATAGACAGTGGGTCTCATTCATGAAAAGTGAGTAAAGCTGTGTGTAGATTTGCACATAAAAGCCTACTCTACTAAAAACCTACTCCGGATTCAGGAACGCCGCAAGAAACTCAGATTTGATCGTAAACACATGTGTATGATCATGAATTCCAATCCATCATAAAGTGACAGCGTGCTCCCAGTAATCAGCAATTAGCATAAATCCCCGCCCATGAATAGCCAATGACCACCATATAAGAAGGTGTAGGTGCATCCTGTCGACCTGTCAGTCATGGCGCAGAGAAAGAAAGAGAGATTTTTTTCCGAAGCAGAGATCGAAATAATTTTGGGTGAAGTGGACAACATGTGGAAAACATTTTATTTTCTTCAGTTAGTGGTGGTGTGGCAGGGACAGGCAAAGCGAAGGCCTGGAGGGAGGTTACAGATGCTGTTAATGTTGTCTCCATAGTACAAAGAACCATGTCAGAGGTGAAGCGTAAATGGTTTGATATGAAACTGGAGGCAAAGAAACACATAAGCACACACACACAAAAATACAGCGGTCACCAAACAAACAGAAGATTCATTTGTGGGGTTCTGAATGAAGTGGGAACGGGAAACCAGAGATGTTTTGTGTGTAATGGATAAACTAAATCAGTGATGGCTGTCGGAACGTAGAGCTATTTAACATTTATTTTAACAAATGATACGCATAACATATAGCCTACAGCAGTCTGTATGCATCGTCCTCAAATTATTTGAATCTTAATAGCCTAAAGCTTCGTTTGATACAACGTAAATTAATCATTATCAAATCAGATTTATTCATTCAAACGATCGTCCTCCTTCCACCTGCTGCCCCTGCTGAACCCAGGCATCGAGGCCGAAGAGACTGTGATCCGGCTGTCCTTACGGATATTTTTATTATCATCATTCAACGTGTAGAAAGAACGTATAATCTATTGAGTCGATTTACATAGATAATTCACAATCATGAACCTAATCTGGATCTTAAACCTGCTAATTGCCAAATAATTTAACTAAATGTGTTATATTTTTAATATTTTGTCATGTTTAGATTACGTGTTTCAAAGGCATCTGTGTATTGTGTACATAACAGAGCGCAATACGAATTAAAATTGTCATTTCCAATAGTGAAAAGCAATATTTATGTGCTTTACTAAATTTACACAAGCACTACGAGTGGTCAGGAGCAGGAGTAGATTTTGTTAGTAGCTACGAAAAGATCGGAGCTACTAAAATATTGATGAATGCAGACATGCACGTAAATTTCCGTCTACGAACAGTTTACACACAAATTCCTTCTGCTCATGTTTCATGAATGAGACCCACTGTGTCTATACCTTGTACTCACAACTACAGTTCCATTGCTGTGTGGTGTGACTGAACTGTTGCGCATACCGCTGCTGCGAACTAATGAGATGCAGCTGCAGCTGATTGCATGGACTGGACTGTAAGACTGAAAAACAATGTCTCAATGGCCATGCAACTTTTTATTGTATTTGTTATGTTGTGATAGGCCTATTTTCTTTTGTGTCCAGTGTGAGGTTTTGTGTGAGGGTACAGGGGAGAGAACGGGAGGGATCCAGACATTTGCCAGGGGCACTGTAGCTGGTTGCACCCGCGTCAGAGGGTAACTCAATGTGTGTTGTGTTGGTTGCAGTGCATTCCCAGTTTGTAGTGATTGCTCTCAGTGATGTGTGTCTCACATCTCTTATTTGTGTGCGGAAATTGATGTGTGTTTTGCATCTTTTGGGATGGTGTGCACTTACAATTCTTTAATAGTGATGTGCACCCTTTTTCTTGGGATGTAGTCTAGCTCTAGTTTCCCCCACCAGTATAATGTTCCATGCCCTCTGTTTTAGCTTCAGGCCCCTACACTTTTAACGTAAAGCTTTTCTTGATTGTTTTTATGAAATAAGATTTGTCATTCTATCTGGTACTTCCTGATACACATCAGGTGTCGTTCTTGGGCATCTGACAGTTTTCTGTTTCTGACAGCTGTTTAGCCATATGAGCTCAACTGACTGACACAGGTGTTGTGTACTCAGGCTAATCCAACCCCGTCTCACCACCCATCAGGGGGAAATGTGGCAGGACAACAACAGAACTTACAGGGATGGATGTTCAGGTAGTACAGGCGGGAGGAGTGGTGGATGGGTCCAACATTCACAGGCTTTCACCTGTGAGGCTGGTGTTTGCCTCACGTATGAATATAAAACCAAACCCTGTTCATTTTTTTTCTAAACTTAAAGACATGCTTTTGTTGCCTAAACCCAACCACATATGTGTGTTGGCAAAACGTAACCATGTGTGTTTGTTGTTAAGGGAAAATAACATCAATTCACAGTGATGTACCGATATAGTGTGTTTATTTTGAAAGAGACTGTATGCAAACTGTACATTTCCCGTGAGATCAAACAATGCATGTTACAGGCAAAGTTTGACACAGAGTTCCAGAATGTCAACAACCAGCTCACCCAGGGTACTTTGCAAGTCATATGTTGGCGTGGAAGGTCCATGACCATCATCCATCCAACCATTTTCATCCGACTGTTGAGACTGTTGCAAAATATTCTGTTGCACTGAAAGTTCCCAGGAGCACAGTGACCCCTGTGATTCTTAAACAGAAGAAGTTTTGAACAGCCAGGATTCTTCCTATAGCCAAACTGAGCAGTAGGTGGAGAAAAGTCTACAATCACACAGGAAGCATACACCGGCCTCCCAGAAAAAAGACGGTGGTTGTTGGACCCAACCACCACAGCTCCCACCCACCCACTCGGACTTTTGCCACCTTAACTTTTGTTGCTGTCCTGCCGCGTTTCCCTCTGACACCGCCGGATGCTGTGAAATAATAACAGCGACCCACTGCATATCATGCTGATGTGAAAGGACAGCTATTTTAGTCGATGTCGACGCCGAACACACTATGTCGATACAACATCACAAATCCTTCAACAATGGTTATGTTTAGCCTACCCACGCATGTGGTTGGATTAATTAAAAAAGAACAGAGTCTGGCTTTACAATCTTATGGGGAGCAAACACAGGCCTCCCAGGTGAAACTCAGGGTTGTTGGACCCATCCACCCCTTCCGCCCACCCTACTTGGACTTCCACCACCTTAACATTAGTTGTTGCCCTGTCGTGTTGATGCCACCAAGTGGTGGCTTATCATGCCGATATGAAAGGTCAGTGTCTGTTGTTGGAAGTCACTGACAAAGCCCTGGTTTTCAACAACTTTGGAGTGAGACCAGGTTGGGTTTTCCATATTCATTAATTTGACCACTAGACTTTGACCTTTCGACTTTGACCATTGACTTAAAGTATGCTTAAACCAAAGTCATTCTTAGATTGATGAAGAGCACCTGAATACCCCTCCCATATTTTAAGACAATGGAACCTGACAGGCTGTGTCAGTTATTTTGTTCTGTTGGGAACATAAATTCGGGCTTCACACTGAGCACCAAAATATGTTGGGGTCAACACATTAGGTCTCACCAAGGGACACCAAATATGTAGGGATTTAATTGGCTATTGGAAATAATCACTAATTATTATTAATAATTAATAATCATGTTAAATAATGTGATTTAATTGACATTAAATCACCTTGTGGGGCACCATTCCCGTAAAGGAAAAAATGATAGCCAGCTAAAGATATCAGTCTCATAAAATACGCTAAACTATTAATTTGGAGATTGATTAATAATTAAATTAAGGACAACAACCAAAATTAACAATAACTTTTATGCAACATTAAACAGACAGCAGGTATGATTCCAAAGAATTGTATTTATTCACAACTTAGCAAAGCAACCCAAAACACACAAATTCTAACTAACTATATACAAGCTTGGTGTGTATCTGTGTGTGTGTGTGTGTGTGTGTGTGTGTGTGTGTGTGTGTGAGAGAGAGAGAGAGAGAGAGAGAGAGAGAGAGAGAGAGGGAAAAAAAGACAAGGGCGGGTGTGGTGATCAAAGAGCTGTTTGGCCTACAAAACAAAATGGCTGACAACAGAGAACTACCAAAATGGCCGAATCAAAGCTGGCTTCAGATTGGGGGAGGTGTTTGTCTGACCGTGTGGTCAGGACAAAGACAAAGGAAAAGAAGCGGGAACTTTGAGATGCCTGTTTGGGTGTAGATCTCTTGTAAGCCTATTTGTTAATGAGTCTATGCCAATGTGTTATGTGTTGCAGACGGTCTGGATTAGTGCAGAGATTGTTTAGTTGTGTGCAAGAATCTGTTTGTGAACAGTATTAGCAAACTAAACACTTAGCTATGGCAAAGCCAACTAATCAATGACCTGACTGCAAACAATCACAACAATAACTCAATGACAGCATTAAATCATATACAAGAAGTTAGCGTGTAAAGCTGTGATAAGCTATGCCCAGTTGTTACATTACCGATCCCTGAATGAATGGAAGAGTCACTTGGTAGTGCTGCTTTGTTAGCCGGCAGAAGAAGGCTGGGAAGAACTGTAGTTTCAGCTGCAGTCTTTGTTGTGTCCTTTGTTCCAAAGGTTCTGATCCGAGGAAGCTGGTCGCTCGGCGTCCTTGCAGAGTTAGACGCTGGGTGCTAACTCACTTAGTTCCTTGTTGCTGGAAAGCTAGTTGCAAACAGTTTGCAAGAGAGTCCATTATCAATTGCCCTCCCTTTAGTGGTTTGGGCTATGGAGCAAGGGACTGGGCCTCTGAGCTGGTCCAGGCCCAGCCAGAAAGAGGTGTCAGCTGTTCAGCAGCTGGAGCAAGAGCTGTGAGCTGTTGTAGCCCCAGAGCAAGAGAGAAGGCTTGGAGGGAGACTTGTGTCTCACTGAGGTGTAAGATGGGACCTCCTGTGGAGATGGGTGTCACCTAGCTCTCTTTGTTTGAAGACAATGAGCATGCAGAGGAAAAGCCTTTAAATGTCCAGTGACGATTTTACCAAATGATAAATCATCTGTGGTCCTGTGAATCCCAACATCCCCCCTTCGGTCTGAGGATTGCACTTGATGTGTGATCCTGAGGGCAAACACATCTTCAGTCCACAGCTGAAAAGTTCATTTGTCAGTCCATTCACATTGTAACATCTGGGCAGTTTGTTAACCAACTGGGCATTTGTTGGTGCTATCTATCTCGGCTAAGCAAGAATAGTCTCTAAGTACAAAACAAAACTTTCAGGTTACAGAACAACTCCAGATAAACAACAATGACACTGGCATGGTGTAAAATAACTAACTTGTGTTTCTCAGTAGGTGTCAGTGAGAACAGGAATGTTAGTTATGTAAAGGTGTTCGGTAAGATGGAGAGAGGGTGTCACCTACAATGTGAAGTCATAACGTGGTGTCCTAACCTAGGGTTTTGAAACTAGGGGTGTAACTGACAAGAATTTACAAAAATAATCCAAGTGTACCTGCAAGGTTGGACATAGGTGTCTCAGTCCAATCAGAATTTAGGCTACCTAAATTGATAGCAGGATGTCTGGCTATTACTGTTTAGAACTACTGAGATTGCTGCTGCTTCTGCTGCTGGCAACTCAAGTCTGCCTAACTGCAAGAAACAAGGTACTTTGAATTAGCATTTTGTGGTACTGTCAGTACAGGGGTGGACTAAACAAGGGGCGAACTCTGGAGTGCCTGTGCTTAGCTGGTGGCTCAGGGCTGTAACGCTCCCGGTAGCTAGAGGCAGAGAGGTATTCAGAGGCACTGTCACTGTCTGAAAGATTTTGACTGTCGTCTGAACTGTGGTCAGACATGTCAGAGATGCTGTGCTCATCATCTGACTGGTCACTTGGCAGGTCACAGTTCTGGGCCACAATCTCTGAGTATGGCCTTCTACAGCTTCTGTTCTGTGAATGGCCATCTCGACGCAGGTGGGGGACATAGCGGCTACGCTTCTTGTCCTACCTGGTGTCTTTTCACACCCCTCTTCGAGCTGTTGTGAGGGTGGTGTTTTGGGGCAGAAGACCTGTGTGACACTGTAGGAAAAAGCCTTTAAATGTCCAGTGATGATTTTACCAAATGATAAATCATCTGTGGTCCTGTGAATCCCAACAGTTCAATTATTGCATCTCCATCCTCTCAATGATGGCAGCCTTCTCACTCTGCCTTTAATTGCAGGTGGCTATTTGTAACAGACAAAACATTTAGATGTGTGTGTTGTGTTTGCTTAAAGCATACCCTGGTCATCAATGCACCACCATTGTAATGTTTAATTTCTTATTGAAAGAGTATAGTGTTCTATACATACAGTCTGCTTTGAGCACAAAACTCAAAGGGCCAAGGCTATTTTCATTGTTATCTTGATACATGAAACCCCAGTGATATATCAAATGACTGCTGCAGAGTTCTGCACTGCTTCGTCCTTGTCGCACAACTACAACATGGCTTCTTCTTGATCTCTACACTCAAGGGTATAATAAACTTTGCTAATACTGACTGCTTGGGCTTAATGCACCACCAACTCTGCTCAACAGCTGATTGTACAGTGAGGAGGATTGATAAGAGGCACGCATTATAGCAGCTGATTATAGAGGTATACACCTCATCTGCAGCTTCCAGCCAAGAAAAACTAAGCTCAAGCAGGTCCTGCTTCTAGCAATAAGAAAAGAAAATAATTCAATATTAATAGAAAGAGTTTGAGAAAAAAATTATTAAAGAAAAATTGAGAAACTGATCCTCAAAGCCACTCTAAAAAGTTAATATGCTAATTAAGCGTCTGCTTCAAGGGAAATCTCAGAAACTTTTGCAAGGAAGTTATAAGCACTTAACAAATTACTTACACTATTATGCTTGAGGCCATATACATTTTTAAAGCGACTATTTTCTCATTCCTGCTGCGTTTCCTGCTGCATTACAGACTTTGGCAAGTCTCTTTCTCCGAGTTGCCATTTAGGGAAATGAGAAAGCATGATCTGGGCTTGAAGCGTCCTTTCTTGAGATATTGAATTCTGGGAGCAGTAAGGGATTTATCAGTGTTCCTCATCAGGTTGGGTCTGATAATACTCCTCAGCAGCTCAGAAGCTGCTTGATAAAGTTTTGTCTGTAGACCTAAAAAAGTACTCTTACCACATTCAAAGCAGAGTCATTAATAATTCATCTAAAATAAAATTTTACCAGGAAGCTTAAAGTTACTTTTAGTAACACTTCCATTCCAGTGAAGGACATCCACTGCCCATTTATTTAACTACAAAAACACCAATTTGACCATCAGACATGGACAATGACCTTTAATTCCTTCCTAGAGAGCATTCTTGAAGGAAGACAAGAGTTACCATTTCCCTCCATACCGAACCACTTGTTATCTCCTGACTTAAGTTTCATACTTGTAATGTCAGTGTAATGACTCAGTGTTATTTGCCAGTACCCTCCTAAAATGGCTGATTCAGTGCCTCTCTTGTCAGTCTAAAAGCACAAGACCATTACAATTATAAGAGTGGAAATGTGAGCAGTGGGTTGTGGTGTCAAAGTCTGACGCTTTGAATGTTCAACCTCCTCCTGAAGGGGTTTCATGTCCCTATAATGCCAATCACAGTCTGAAGAATGCTCCAGGAAAACATCGTCAAAGTCAACAAACAGCAAAGACTTCAGTTAACTCACTGTGTCCATGGTGAATGGTTGGGCCGGCATGAAAATTTTCAAGCAGGTTTGATATTGAGTCAAACGCCTGACCAGACTAGTACACCAAATTTTACCATGTGTCCCACTGGAGTCAGCTGCCGCTCCTGAGTAGAACACAATGACACTGTGCCCCAACAGAAACCTAACATCTGACTATTGCCTAGCGTCCTGTGACATTGAATCTCTCTGTCCATATTGCATCCATTAAAAATGCACTTCCGTTACATCATGAAAACAAACTGCGTAGGTATCAGCTGTGCACTTGAGATTAGACTGGAGACGTAACCACTTAAAAGATGGATGAGTAGCCCATTCACTATCTTCCAATGTTTATAACATAACTTTTTAGAACAGAAAACACATTTATATGTATGTTTACTGGAGATGACATACAATATAGCCAGCAGGAAGTATGCTAGTTTGTTATTAGCAATGGTCATTTTGCTTAGCAATAACCTTTAGCTCCCAGTGAGTGGTTTCTCTCCAGCCAGCTTTATAGTGAAATAAGAGGGTAACATATAGATAATTCCTCATTTTGACTTCATGAAACAGCCATTTGTCCTTCTAAACAAGTGACAGCAATAAATAAAAACACAGTATCTGACAAAAGTTAAGCTCAAAACAGTGCTTGCAACATGGTAGGTTACCTCTTTCATCAGATTCAAATCAGAATGTTGCCATACAGGTGCAGTTTTAGTTTTTTTGGGTTTGAGTTGTTGTTTTTACTAACTCTGTCAAGTCTCATCGCGTTACCCCCAAAAATACATGAACGTTCCAGTAAACAAACACAGCGCCTCTACTGAAATTTGATCTTCTTCATGTTGCTGGCACCGACCTGAGCTTGACAGTAAATTGTACATGGCCTGTCAGACACCACTGGCTATGTCAGTCAATTTATAAACATAATAGTATATTAATCATGTTTTCATACAGCTTATTACCAATGCTATATGAGTTGGATTTAGTGCACTGATGCCATCAGCACAGGTTGCTGATGGAGGTTACTTTTTAATTTGCAGGTTAGCATAAAATCAAAATAGTTTAAGCGCATACACTGGACTGGACCGACAACACTGGAAATCGACTTATCTCTAATGTGGTGGATTCAATTTGTAAAACAACAGATGCAATTGTACCCAAAACTACAGTTAAATAATTCCACAATCAGAAACCACATATTACTAAAACCATGTGGGATGCCATAAATGTGAACAATTTAAAGCTGCAGTCAACAATGTAAGAAGAGACAAAAAAGGGACTAAATGGCGATGAACAAGTTGAAGGAGCTGACAGGATCACATTTCATTGGAGTTGTACCTTGTATGATTTTATGTAATAAAAATGAATAAATCATTGATGATTGATTGAAATTGTTCTCTACTTCCATCTACTTCCAGTCGCTAGCAACATGACCACAAAAGCTCACTTGTCAGAAGAAAGGTTCACTGTAGTTTTACACTTCTGGCATCATTATGGTGCTGTTTTTCTCAACCTTATTGACAGAAAAATGTTGTCATCGTATGTTTCTGCAAACTTTTGTAGCAGAAATACTGAAACTTCACATTTCAACAACACTGTGGAAACGACGTTTAGGCACAAAAAACACTTGGTTATGGTTGGGAAAAGATCACATTTTGGCTTAAAACACAGTTTGGGGGGCACGATCACAGCAGGAAATGTAGCCATGTCTTGGCAAAGAAAAACAGGTCCCTGGAAAACACCCCATCTGGTGCCTAAAAAGCCAATGCAGTGGTCTCACCCAGGTGACATGCCAACCACAGGAGTGTCAAAGATCTCATAATAACGATATCAGGATGTGATAAATACGAGATAAGGTGTCTAATTTTTTTCTTATCCAGTGAATGCAATGGCTTCTGTAGTAAAGCATTTATCAATCACAAAAAACAAAGAACGATGCGCTGCTGCCATGTACGAGAGAGGAGGCGGCTTCCGTGTGGCCGGCATTATGAAGGCCGAGCCCCTCGCTCAACCAATCCGGCAGCAGTGACGTCACGCTCGTTACCCAGGTGACTGTTGACACTGAAGGCCGAGCCCCTTGCTCAGCCAATCCAGCCGTAGCGACGTCACTATTGTTCAGCAAATCAGTATATATCAATATATAAAACCCAATATACACCACTTAAAATATGAACTGACCAATATGAAAGCCATCAGGACTTTGAATGTTTATGAAGCCGTAAAATCCTCTCTATAACTTGAATGTACTCACGACTTTGTATATTTATTTTTATTTATTTACATTCATGTTCATCAATTAAAATAAAATTGGAGGGAAAAAAACAGTTACACAATAATGAAAAGATATCCCGGCTGCCAGCATTTTCTGGTGAGATAGGCTATGTTAAACAGAAAGTAGTGGGGAAATGTCTGGAGGAACTCTAGAGGAAAGAGAAGTTGCAGAAGAGCGGCCCTCATTAATAAGCAGCTACAGTGGCAGTGGAATTAATGTAAGTGCATTTTCTAAAAAATAGCTATTTTAAAATAAGAGCCTTCTAAAAAGTCAAATATGAGGTGTTTTCCTCATATTTCACTTTTTAAGAGGGCTCTTATTTTGAAATTCTACATCAGAATCAAATGAACTTTAGTGTGTGACATTCTGAGGTGGTGTACTATCAATCTGAAGTGAAACCATCCTCTGGAAATGTGACATTCCATTTTTATTCAAAATAAAAATGAAATCTCTACACAGTCTGGTATTATGGCACTGACATACAAACCCCAGACTCCACCTTGTGGCAAGAACAGGCAACAACACACAGCACCCCAACTGCTGTGGAAATAAGTATATATAAGTAGGTATAATAAATAATATAACAATTTCATGAGACACAATTTGTTCCCCTTGACATAAAGTTGCAAGTTGCTATTATTGTAGAAGTGTTAAAAATAGTGCCTGAACAAGCGAAACAAATAGATAGATAGATAGATAGATAGATAGATAGAAACTGTGTAAATATAGGCCACACTTACAGCATATATATATACATATATAGCATATATGTAAGGGATAATGTATAATGAGTCGGTAACTCCGCTGTGAGTCGGGGTTCTATTCCCCTTCGGGAGTTATTTTCCCAGTATTCACCGGCTCATTATACATTATCCCGCTTATTACATGGCTAATTATCAGTTAAATAAATAATTTGAGACAGAATATTGATTAATTATACGATTTTTATTGATTTATAAATTAAATCAGGAGGAGAGAAAAAAAATGGGCTGGGCTACATGGCAACGGTCACAGTAATGCAAGACCTCTGAATGTCGCGACTGACCCATCAGCCTACAGCATTTAATAGAGCGGTGTAATAGATAGATAGATAGATAGATAGACTGTTTCACTGCACATCCTGTCAGTTACTGCAACATTCTAGCAGGAAGTACCAAAGGACTCATTAGAATGTTTATGTTGTCAAGTTTGAAATGGTCTATATACAGTAGGTACACACACACACACACACACACACACACACACACACACACACATATATATATATATATATATATATATATATATATATATATATATATAGATAGATAGATAGATATAATGTTTGTTAATGCAGTAACTGACAGGAATTGCACAGGGACCAAAGCTGTTGCCCTAGCAACAGAGCATCAGTGAAACAGTCTATGTCTGTATCTATCTATCTATCTTATCTATATATATATATATATATATATATATATATATATATATATATATATACCACACGTCCGTAACACGACGCGTTGTTGCTTCACAGCTGACACTTTTGACCCCTGCGCTCACATGACGTGTAAACGCACGCATGTCTGATTAGCATAGCAAGCTAGTTAGCATAGCGATGCAACTGCTCCTGGGTCGATCCGAAACATAGTTTCCCTGCACCATGTTGGAGGAATTTCTAATCACCGTCCAATATTTATTCATATTCTAGGCTAATGAACTGGGGTTGAGCGGAGTGGTTGCCATGGCGACAAGTAATCAAAGACAATGCGTTCACCTGTGGATCTGACAGAGACTCTGGACTGATCATACACATCTGGACCTGATTGCAGGGCACGAACTGAGAAAGGAGATCCAAGCGAGCGACAGTTTGGCTCTGGGAAGTGGAGCTGCTGTTAAGTGCCCGACGAAGCCACCTTTATTGCATTCACGGCCGGGAGGAGGGGGCGAAGACAGCCAGCATAGGTGGAGAAGTTCCGGGAGTAGCTAGGTTAGTTAAGGATCGGAGAATTAGGAGTGTCCTCCCGCTTTCCAGCTTTGTGTGTGCGGGCGTCTGTCACGCTGTCAGCCGCTCAGTGTTCCAGCCAGGGGCAAAAATCCCATTTCATAGTTGGTGGGGACAATAAACAGTAACATTTTAGAGAATAATTTCAGTGGGGATTACAGCACCACGGACAGCGCGCGTACAAAGGCCTGACAAGCGTCTCCTTTAAAATGTGTTTGCTGCTAGTGAAATTATACATAATAAATGAAGACAGTGACATATTTTAAATAAAAAACAATGAGTTGAGCGTTAATTTCAAGCTTTTGTAGTACAGCGAATTTCAGAATTGTGCGAGTGACAGAGAGCAGGCGGCAGTGTTTGATGCAGGAAACTCCATATGGACTTGAAAATCGATTTCGGAGTGGGGGGTTTCTGAATGGAGGGCTGTCCCCTGTTGGGATATTGTGTGCCCTTCACCACCTGGATCCTAAAATAAACACCTGTTTTATTACATAATCATGCTTCCACGTTTCGCCATTCAAATATCAAGAATTGCAGTTTAATACTCTTAATTATAACAGCCAGCTTATTGAAAAATGTCAGGTTTAAATCGGGCTCTGGCCCACAATTACAGTTAATTGGACGGGCCGGCCGGTCCGGACATTACGTGCACGGGCTCGGGCCGAGTCGGGCTGGATTTTTTTGGGCCCGATCTATGTCATGGTTTTATTGTGACCAGTATTAGTGTTTTGTGTGTTGTTGCTTCTCTCTCTCTCCCCCTCTCTGCTCTCCTCTCACTCTCCCTCTGCAGAGCTGGATCTTGGCAGGGGGGCGGGGCTGAACTCGCAGGCTGAGCCTCATTCACCGCACCTGAGCCTCATCAGGCTGATTGACATGCAGCTTGTTTCCAGCCAGCCGCCAGAGCCTTTTTCCCCGTTGTGGTGATTTTCTGTTCTCTTTGTGTTGATACTTTTGTGCCCGAATAAACTTGTGCTCTTGTTCTCTGCACCCTGGGTCCTGGCCTTGCTTTTTGCCTCGCGGCACATAACAGAATCTTCTGGCCAAAAGAAATGGACCCAGCAGAGACGGAGCGTCTCAAGCACGCACTCTCCACACAAGGAGCAATGGTCGGCCAGCACGAGACGACTCTCCACCAGCGTGGCCCAGCGTGGCCCAGCTGAGCACCCAGCTGGCGGTCGTCAGCGACCAGCTCTCTCCACCCAGCTCTTCGGGCTCCTCACCTCCCTAGCCGGCTGCAGCACCTCCCGCTTCCCAGACGTCTCCCCCTAGAGAGCCATTCATACCAATCCCCGCTAGGTATTCCGGAGATTTAGGCACATGTGCACAGTTTCTTTTTCAATGTACTCTAGTGTTTAATCAGCAGCCTAGCACATACGCTACAGCCCAGTCTAAAATAGCCTTCGTCATGAGTTTACTGTCGGGACAGGCAGCCGCGTGGGCTCTCGCTATAGCTGAGCAAGAATCAGAGCTGTTGACAAATTACAAACAGTTTACTGATGAAATGAAACGCATTTTTGATCACCCAGTACGGGGTAGGGAAGCAGTGGGACAATTGTTAGACCTACAACAGGGCAGTCAAACAGTGTCACAGTATGCAGTCAACTTCCGCATTCTTGCAGCCAGCAGCGGGTGGGAGGACTCAGCGTTACAAGCCATCTTCCAGAAGGGGCTAGCGGGGGAGTTAAAGGACGAGTTAGCTACGAGGGAGGAGTGTAGATCACTTAATGAGCTAATCACACTAGCCACCCGCATTGATAACAGGCTCAGGGAGAGACGGAGGGAGAAGAAGACGGATCAGGCTCATCATTCTCCAGCCTTCCCATCACCCAGCCCAGCCACTGTAAGGGATTCCGCCCCTCCCACTTCTGTCAACGCTCCCGAGCTCCAGCCCGGCACAACCTCCCCAGATGAGCCCATGCAGTTGGGGAGGGCTCGACTCACTCCTGCCGAGCGACAGCGCCGCATGAGGGACAAACTCTGCCTCTACTGCGGCCGGGAGGGCCACTTCCTCACCAGCTGCTCCGAGTTGCCAAAAGGCGGGGCTCACCGGTAGGCAGGGAGGCACGGGTGAGCCGAATCTCTTCTTCTTCATCCTCCCAAATACGAGCACCAGGTATGATACACGAGTCACAACGTTCCTTGCCGGTCCAGGTGCTGATAGATTCAGGTGCTGATGACAATTTTATTGATGCTGACTTTGCTAAGAATAATAAACTGTCACTGAGCCAGCTTTCCTCTCCCCTGGAGGTCCTGGCGATAGATGGGAGACCCCTAGAAGTGATAACACACCGAACCACGCCACTTAAGCTGACTCTCTCCAGTAACCATCACGAGATAGTTGAGTTTTATGTTATATCCTCCCCACTCGCCTCAGTAATTTTAGGAATTCCCTGGTTAAAGCTACACAACCCCCACATTGACTGGTCTACATGTACTATCAGGAACTGGAGTAACCATTGCCACGCCCACTGTCTCAGGTCAGCTGTACCCACCAGAGCCCCGAGCCCCACCCACGCCGCAGAAGCGATAGACCTGAGTAACGTCCCCAGTGAGTATCACGACTTAAAAGCGGTTTTTAGTAAGGACTCGGCAGGTTCTCTCCCACCGCACAGGCCTTATGACTGCGGCATAGACTTGCTTCCCGGGGCTCCGCTCCCAACCCGCAGACTTTACAACCTGACCAAGCCTGAACGGGAAGCAATGGAGAAATACATTAATGACTCTCTAGCAGCAGGACTCATTAAACCCTCCTCGTCTCCACTGGGGGCGGGGTTTTTCTTCGTGGAGAAGAAAGACAAGACCCTGCGCCCGTGCATTGACTACACTGGCTTGAACGCCATCACTGTTAAAAACAAATACCCTCTGCCACTTCTCGACTCTGCCTTTAGCCCCCTCCATGATGCAACTGTGTTCACCAAACTGGACCTGCGAAACGCTTACCACCTGGTCAGAATCCGCGAGTGGAAGACTGCCTTTAACACTCACTTGGGCCACTTTGAGTAGCGGGTCATGCCTTTTGGTCTCACCAACGCACCAGCAGTTTTCCAGTCGTTGGTCTGGTTTTTTCCCACTCACAGGAGGAGCACGTGGACCACGTGAGGGATGTTCTCAAGAGGTTGTTGGAAAATAAGTTGTTTGTTAAAGCTGAGAAGTGTGAGTTTAACGTTTCCACTGTTAATCTCTTGGGCTACGTGGTGGAAAAGGGACAACTCAGGGCCGACCCCTCCAAGATAGAGGCAGTCAGAGGGTGGCCGGTCCCAACCAATCGTAAGCAACTACAGCGTTTTCTTGGGTTTGCTCATTTTTACAGACGATTCATTCGCAACTACAGCGGAATCGCAGCTCCTCTCACACGCTTAACCTCCAGCAAACTTCACTTCACGTGGTCCACAGATGCTCAATGTGCTTTCGATCAGTTAAAAGATCTCTTTGTAAATGCCCCTGTTCTCATTCACCCAGATCCTGAGCAGCAGTTTGTGGTGGAGGTGGACGCGTCAGATTCAGGAGTCGGAGCCGTACTCTCCCAGCGCCTGCCTGCGGACCAGAAGCTGCATCCCTGCGCCTTCTTCTCCCGTCGCCTCTCCCCTGCCGAGCGCAACTATGATGTGGGTAACCGTGAACTACTGGCGGTGGTTCTGGCTCTTCAGGAGTGGCGGCACTGGCTGGAGGGAGCTGCTCAGCTGTTTATTGTCTGGACGGACCATAAAAACCTGTCCTACCTCCGCTCCGCCAAAAGGCTGAACTCCCGCCAAGCTCGTTGGGCTCTCTTCCTCGGGCGTTTTGACTTCACCCTCACCTACCGCCCTGGCTCCCGGAACCTGAAGCCTGACGCCCTCTCCCGTCAGTTCGCCCCTGAGAAGGGGGAGGCTGACACGGGGACGATCCTCTCTCCTGTGTGTGTGGTAGGGGTGGTCCGGTGGCAAGTGGAGCAGGAAGTCCTCGACGCACTCAAAGATCACCCGGTTCCAGACGGATGTCCACCGGGTCGGCTGTTCGTCCCGCCTACCACCAGGACTGCTCTGGGGACATGCCTCACAAATCGCGTGCCACCCGGGGGTCCACCGAACTCTCAACCTTATCCAACAGCGCTTTTGGTGGCCCTCTATGGCCGCAGATGTCCGAGCCTTCGTCGCCTCCTGCTCAGTCTGCGCCCGTAACAAGTCGTCCCACCAAGCCCCGGCAGGTCTCCTGCGCCCCTTACCCATTCCCCCACGGCCATGGTCCCACATCGCCGTAGACTTCGTCACCGGCCTTCCACCATCTGAGGGTAACGACACCATTCTCACGATTGTTGATCGGTTCTCTAAGTCGGTTCATTTTGTTCCCCTCCCCAAACTCCCCACCGCCTTAGAGACCGCTAACCTCCTGATCCAGCATGTCTTCAGGCTCCACGGGATCCCCATGGACATCGTGTCGGATAGGGGCCCGCAGTTCACCTCCCAGGTCTGGAAGGCTTTTTGTCGGGCGCTGGGGGCCACCACCAGCCTCTCGTCCGGCTATCACCCTCAGACCAACGGCCAGACTGAGCGGGCCAACCAGGATCTGGAGACAGCTCTGCGCTGCGTAGCCTCACGCCTCCCTGCCACCTGGTCCACCCACCTCCCCTGGGTGGAGTACGCCCACAACACCTTAATCAGCACCGCCACAGGTATGTCCCCGTTTATGGTGACCTCAGGTTTCCAACCCGCTCTGTTCCCCAGTCAGGAATCCGGAGTGGCAGTCCCGTCCGTCCAGGCCCAGTTTCGCAGAGTCCGGCGAGTCTGGAGGGAGACACGTGCAGCTCTGGGCAGGACGGCGGAGCGTAACCGGCGCCTGGCTGACCGACGGAGGATCCCAGCCCCAGACTACCAGGTGGGGCAACGAGTCTGGTTGTCCGCACGAGACCTGCCCCTTCAGGTCGACTCCCGCAAGATGGCTCCTCGCTTCATCGGACCTTTTCCCATTGACCGGATCATCAACCCCAGCGCCGTTCGCCTCCAGCTCCCAGCCTCCCTCAAGATCCACCCGGTGTTCCACGTCTCACTCCTGAAACCGGTAACCGACAGCCCCCTCCAACCGCCAGAGCCGCCGCCTCCCCCTCCCCGCATCATCGAAGGACACCCGGCATACACGGTGGATCGCATCCTGGATGTCCGCAGGCGAGGCAGGGGATACCAGTACCTCGTCGACTGGGAGGGATACGGCCCGGAGGACCGCTCCTGGATCTCGCGTTCCCTCATATTGGACCCACAACTGCTGCGGGACTTTTACGCCCGCAACCCAGGTAGACCCGGTAAAACGCCAGGTGGCGTTCCTTAAGGGAGGGGTACTGTCATGGTTTTATTGTGACCAGTATTAGTGTTTTGTGTGTTGTTGCTTCTCTCTCTCTCCCCCTCTCTGCTCTCCTCTCACTCTCCCTCTGCAGAGCTGGATCTTGGCAGGGGGGCGGGGCTGAACTCGCAGGCTGAGCCTCATTCACCGCACCTGAGCCTCATCAGGCTGATTGACATGCAGCTTTTTAAGCCGGCTTCTTCCCCCTGGTTCGTTGCCAGAAGATACCTTGTCTTGCACTGTGTCTCGCCACGCTTCTGCCCTGTTCTCCTGCCACGTGTTCAGTCTCGAGTTTTTTGCCTGTGATCCTGTTGTTCTCCCGACACAAGATCTTCCCTGAGTAAGGTGATTTTACGTTGTTACTTTGTTTTCTCAAGCTTCTCCCTGAATAAGGTGATTTTCTGTTGTTACTTTGTTTCCTCAAGTAGTCTCCCTGTAAAGGTGATTTTCTGTTGATACTTTGTTTTTTTTCCCCTTGTTGTTTTTTTCCCGTTACGGTGATTTTGTGTTTTTTCTTGTTATTAAATTTTTGAGCTTTAACTTTTTGTGTTTTGTTTCCAGCCAGCCGCCAGAGCCTTTTTCCCTGTTGTGGTGATTTTCTGTTCTCTTTGTGTTGATACTTTTGTGCCCGAATAAACTTGTGCTCTTGTTCTCTGCACCCTGGGTCCTGGCCTTGCTTTTTGCCTCGCGGCACATAACAATCTAAGCTCTATTAGCCGCTCTCATGGAAAGGGGGTCAGTTCTGGATGTCTGAAAAGCTGTTTCCACAAACAGTCTAATTCGCAAAAGGGCAAAAACACAACTATTGGTTAAAAACATACAGATGGAGGTTTGCAGCATTTAGGATCCAATTCAATAATAAGCTATATATTCACAATTAGGCTGTTAGATTAAAAAAAATCATGGGTGTGTATATGCACGCATATGTGTGCAGTGACTTGATTCATTTATTCATTCCACTCTTGCGAAGCACACACACACACGCCTGCCTGCACGTGTAAACTATGGAGACAGACAGTTTGCTAAAATCGGCTTATTTGACGCGTTCAAGTGTTAATGATGTGTACGTGCACTATGTGTGTGCGAGATTCACACGCACGCGTAAGTGTAGTGTATGTGTGGCGTTTGTAACGCGCTGTGCACGCGTACTGATAAACCGTGTGAGTGCGTCCCCTCATAGTCATGTGCGTGGAGCGAACAACGCCTGCGTGTCACGTAGCGGGTGTGTGTGTAACACTCGTGTCTCCATAGTAACCCTATGTAAAATGTAGGCGTGCGCTCTGACGTGTCCTA
This sequence comes from Epinephelus awoara, assembly GCA_035609425.1. Lineage (NCBI taxonomy): Eukaryota > Metazoa > Chordata > Actinopteri > Perciformes > Serranidae > Epinephelus > Epinephelus awoara. Next base: position 5,603,449 of record CM069297.1, read on the forward strand.
AGTAGCCGCGAGTGACGCGTTGTAGTGTGGTTATGTGAAACGTTTGACCCCTCATACACACACACACACACACACACACACACACATGTTCTTTGGGCAAATAGTGTCAGGAGCACCAGGCAGGAGCTAATAAATCCCTGATGTCAACAGGAAGGTCTGCTGACTACTGAGTGACGAAAACTTAGACAAACAGCCCAACATCTCTGCAGTCTGCTGACAGCTCAGCTAAAGCAACACACAGAGCACACACTCGATGCCATCATGAATCACTCATTAAGTGTGTTGACTAAACTGACTTCTGTTTGTTCTTTTTTTATGTTCTAAGTAGTGTTGTACTGGAATTTCTAAATAAAATACAATACATTGAAAAATATTGACACGCTATATCATTTCTCGATACCCACATGTACAAAAGCATTTGAGATTGTCACACTTTCAAAATGCATATCAACTAAACATAATACGAATGATTATATAAATGAAAAGACATCGTAAAGACAAAACAAGCCAGAATCAGAGTCCAGTGTACATATGTTTGTGCCAAATTTGAAGAGATTCCCTCACGTTGTGCTTGAGATATCACATTCACAAAAATGAGACAGACAAGGTCACAGTCACCTTTGACGACCAAAAACATATCTGTTCATCGTTGAGTCTGAGTGGACATTTGCGCAGCATTTGAAGAAATTACCTTGAGTAGGTCTTGAGATATCATGTTCACAAGGATATGACAGACGGACATACATATGTATGGATGTACAGCGGAGAAAACAGCCATGTTAGTGAGTGGGTGGGGTGGGGCAATCCTCCTGTCAGGATGATTGACACTAGGGAAAATGAGTATTGAAACAGCTTTAAATATTTAGGATCAATATATATCAACAAATTGATATTTTTGACACTTAGTTCTAACCAATCAGTAGTGAGTATCCATCCAGAACACCTCCAGTGGGAGGCACCCAGGAGGCATTCTGATCAGATGCCCGAACTGCCTCAACTGACCCCTTTCGACGCAAAGGAGCAGCGACTCTACTCCGAGCTCCCTCCGGATGTCCGAGCTCCTCACCCTATCTTTAAGGCTGAGCCCAGCCACCCCACGGTGGAAACTCATTTCCACCGCTTGTATTCACGATCTCATTCTTTCAGTCACTACCCAGAGTTCATGACCATAGGACAGGGTTGGGATGTATATGAACCAGTAAATCGAAAGCTTTGCCTTCTGGCTCAGCTCCCTCTTCACCACGATGAACTGGCGCAGCACCTGAATCACTGCAGAAGCCGCATCAAACCGTCCTGCTCACATCATTTTCAGCTGACACAAGAAGCAATTGCTAGTAGATATCAAGTTTACATCTGCCATGCTATGGAAGAGATAAGTCGACTCAAGAGTTGTTATTTCTGTAGGTCAAGTTTCAACAATCTGATCAGCTGCAAACATCTCACATTTATCGCCCAATTTTTTTCTCTTGCTATTTGTAGGCTAATAGATGTAGCCAGGTGGCACACAAACCTCAGTGTGTGGTTTAGCAGGTCCACCTAGCTAAAACTAATGCAGTCTAATACAAAAGTTCTGCAACAAATCCTTTTTCATGAAGGTTCTATTGTTCAATTTGTAAACGGAAAATAGACTGCACAGTGTGGGCAAATGAATAGTGTTTGACTTTCCCCTGTGCCACCACCAGCCCCCCGACCTTTGATCAGAGGAGGGGGGACAGGACTTAGCAAAGGTTCGGCTTCCTTCCCATCTTCCCAAAATCTTTCCCATCTCTACTATCCTTCCCCCATGATGTCATCCATCAGTACTGCTTATAAAGCTCTGATTGGATAATCGTTTTTCCAAGCAAAGTCAGTGAGCAAAACACAGCACGCATTTGAATTGTTGGCCCAATTGGAGATGTGGCAAGAGATTTAGAGGTCAATATGATGTCATCAACATGATGTCATCTTAAAGCTAACTATTCAGGACTAGGATGAATATTTTCTTCTTCTAAAGTGGCTCAGTATGAACTGATACATAAAAAAATATTGTGATGAATGACAAAGAAAGGCAAGCAGAAGGACAGACAGTGACACTCGATAAAGAAAAGTTTTTGAAAGAGAGAAGACCAACCAGGCCTGTCAGAGATGGCAAAGATAGGAAAAAAGAGGAGAGCACTCACACAGCTGCAGAGCCCGGAGGCCAACCAGCTGCCACACTCCCTTTGGCACCTACGGGTCAACAGGCTGGGATGGGAGAAAAGGGCAGAGAACACACACACACTCAAACACAATCACACACACAGAACCAAAAAGAGCAACATGGCTGATTGCTGCTCCTCTCCCTGTAGTGTGTCATCCCTCTAAGGGCTCAGTGCTACTTTCACAGATTTGTAGAGCTTAGCTGGAATTGTCAGGATTTTAGCCAAAATCTCAGGCTGTGTGTCTGCTCTGGTGTTACTTATTTTCACGATTTTAATAGGGCCCTATTAGAATTGCTTTGGACATTTTAACCACGAGAACACATTTCATTGAGAGTTTTCATTAGTCATATTTCTTTTTTTTTCATATTTGAACACCTTGTGTTCAAAGATTTGACTATCAACGCCCTAACACACTGAAAGCGTCTGATGTGCGTGTTTTTGTAGTACACCTGTTGTTTAAAATGGCTGAACATGCACCAAAAGTATTATGAGGCACGCCAGACTGCTTTGATGACAATACTTCAACCTTGTTTTGATTTTCGAGTGAAATGGTGACCCAGTGAAAAAACATCTTTGCACTTTTGAAGCAATGCTACAAAAAAAACAACCACTGCTAACAGCTAGGCCACTGTAGACCTTAACCTATGTCAGATACTACAAATAAGAACAAGAGGTCAGAGGATCCACCACTGTGGTAGCGAAAAGTCTTCCAATTACATGCAAAATGGATATTTTGCATACAGTAAGAGGGAAAATATGAACATTTGAAATGATGCAGTGGCAGTTTGTGGATATCTTTGGACATCATCATGTGTGGACTAAATATTTCACTGGATTTTGATTGTCTGGACCTTCGGGAGTGTATGAGGACTGTCTTTGTTGGAATATTTTCAATGCATAGATGATGATAAAGCATCAGTGAGTCATAACTGTGTATTTGTTTGTTTTCTGCCTGACCGAAACATTTATTGAACCTGCTGTGGTGCTTGTTTCTTGAAATGGTCTACATCAATCGAACCGCATCTCATCCATCAGTACTGCTTATAAAGCTCTGATTGGTTAACCGTTTTTCCAAGCAGAACAAAGTCAGTGAGCAAAACACGGCACGCATTTGAATTGAAGGAATGTAACTTTTGGACAATATGTTGTATGAGTAAATCACTTACACACAGCAAATACAGCAAGTGTTTACATATCATAGTCATTTAACAAACCATACAGTGGTGCACAGGCAGATCACCGGATTGGTCAGAGATAATTGTTATCACTACCACAGCATTTCCAAGATCAGCTCAGTTCATTATTTTAGTTTATACACTGTTAAATCAAACTAGCACAACTAACCCAGAGAAAACCTGGAGCCACGAATTATATCTTGTGACATGCAATGATTTTACATTTTTCTTCTCTGTCCTTTCTAGCTGATGGCAGCATTAGACCTAAGTGTGTGTGTGGGGGTCAAACAAGACTGTGAACACATCAGTGTGTGTTGGGCTGCTCCTCCTCTAGACTGTGTTCATGGGGATACTGCATACTGGCTGACCGCAGGCAGCCAACAGTTGAAGGTCTCCATGGACTGTTAAGAGCAGCAGCTACTCGCCTTATAGGCTTTAGTTAAATCCTGTCTGAACAGCTCTGACACACATGAACAAATAGTGAGTGTTTCTACTAGGACTATAAAAGTGGCTTTTGCAAAAATAATATTGTGATTTTAAGATCTTTAAGAAGGCAGGGCCTGCTAGATCAATTCTAAAGTAATATTACCAAAGTAAATAAAGGCCTTACACACCCTAGCATATCTGTGCTAACTCTACACCAGCAAAGCTTCACACAGCCCAGAAGAAACACACAGGCAGAGCAGCAATGGCTCTGTCTGCATCTGATAAGTTCTCTTCAAGAGCTACTTCAACAGCTTTCCTGAGTGGAACTCTGTCAGTCTGCTCTTCAGCATTCAGAGGGAGGCTCATTCACCTCCACTTACCTTCATCGCCCCAATTTTTTCCTGGAACATCCTTCATGCACCTCTTTTACATTAGCGATATTTTTCCTTCATGGTCCTCTCTCATTTTCACAAACAAGTATTCATGCAAATAACACATTCTCAATCCTACCTCATCACATATCGATATTTGGTCATGGACTTTCAATGTTGACGTGCAAGGTACCCTGGGTGCAGCAGTTGGTGATGCTGTGGGACAATGTTACAAATTCTGCCTGTTTCATGCATTGTCTGTTTTCAAAATACACTTCCATTTTCACAGGAAATGTACAGTTTGCATAGAGTCATCATTCATCCATCTTCTAACCACTTCATCCTCTTGAGGGTCGCGGGGGGGTACACCCTGGACAGGTCACCAGACTATCGCAGGGCCGACACATAGAGACAGACCACCATTCATGCTCACATTCACACCTATGGACACTTTAGAGTTATCAATTAACCTAGTCCCCAATCTGCATGTCTTTGGACTGTGGGAGGAAGCCAGAGTACCCGGAGAGAACCCACGCTGACACGGGGAGAACATGCAAACTCCGCACAGAAGGGCCCCCACACCCAGGAGCGAACCGGGAACCCTCTTGCTGCGAGGCGTCAGTGCTACCTACCACACCACTGTGCCGCCCTGCATAGACTCACTTTCAAAAGAAATGCACTACATCGATACAACACCGTAAATTGACTTTTTTTTTTCCTTCAGCAACAAATGCACATGGTTATATTTTGCCAACAAAAGCACGTGATTGGGTTTAGGAAAAAGAACAGGGTTTGGCTTTACAATCTTGTGGGAAGCAAACACCGGCCTCCTGGGTGAAAGCCCCTTTAATTTTTGTTGTAGTCTTGCCAGATTCATACTCACATTCACATCTACAGGCAATTTAGAGTGACCAACCTGCATGTCTTTGGACTGTGAGGAAGCCAGAGTACCTGGAGAAACCCACAGTGACACAGGGAGTACAAGCAAACTCCACAGAGGATAGCCTGCCACCCTATTGCTGTGAGGCAACAGTGCTAACCACTAACCACTAAGAGCCATGCATACAGACATCATGGTAGCTTTCACATTTGCTGCTGTCCTCTACCTGGTGTCTGTAGGCTTTTGTTGAGCAAAATGTTGTATAGGAAATGATGGGTCATTTGAAGCTGCACTCCACATTTTCCTTATAATGTCTGACTTTGACAATACTGACTCGTATCTGTGCAAAGTTTTGCACAAGACAACGGGAGTGATGTTTCTGCACTATCCCAAAATTCTGATATTCAAAGCATGGATGTATTTAAGAGACCTGGATAAGGCAGGATCTTGTTCATTCCTGTGAAAGTTGCTCTGTTGGGCACGAAGCCAACAAAGCTGTATTTCCACAGTGTGAAATTACCCAGATGATCGCCTCTGCTTCCACATCAACGGCTCACAGAGCAAGTGCACGAGAAACTTACAGCCGCCGTGCATGACCGAACGCAGCAAAGTGGCCAACTTCTGGTTTAGTGCTCTGCTAACTTGAATGGGGATAAGGTCATTTTATCTTGGGGCTCTTCAGGACTGTCCAAGTTATCTGACTGAATGGATCAAATCCTGATGATGAAATGAGTCATTTCACAGGGGTTGTGGCATTAAAACATTTAATCCACTGATTTACAGACATCTCTTTCCCACTTTAAATTAATAGGAAAAAAGTATTTTTGAGCTCAATGGCATCACATGAGGGACCCCTGAAATTGCAGTACCCCTGCTTTGCCACAATGAAAATTGGCTTAAAAACCTGGCACACATCCTGGGGGCTTGAGTATGTTCAGCTCCAAAGCTAAGTTAGCATTAGCATAGTAAACGTTATGACAGCAAACATGATAGAGTAGGCTGACCAAACATCCTCTTTTGCCCGGACATGTCCACTTTTCACGTCCTGTATGGGGCGTCCGAGGGTTTTTTATAAACTGATGATAATGTCCGGTTTTCCGTGTGTTTGTGTGAGTGTGTGTGTGCGGCACGGGCCGCATATTTCTGTCCGAACCCGAACCGAGCCCGACATTATTTAATACTAAAGCACTGAGTTTGTGTCACACAGTTGTTACGGTTACAGGGTATTTAACAGGACGGGCGTGCACCGTGGGTGCTCAGCCCGTGTTTGAGACGGGAGCGGCAGGCAGGAGGTCCGACGCTTCCAGCGAGAGGAGAGGGAGACATAAAACAAAATAAGATAAAATAGGAAAAACCTGTCTCCCTCTTTTATTTTATTTTCAGCGTTTAATCAAGGCAGAGGCGGGCGGTGGAAGGTCCGAGACTTCCAGCGAGGGGAGAGGTAGAAACAAACAGCCAGTGTGTGTCTGTGTGTGTTATGTTCAGGTGTTGTCACGTAAATAACAGTGCCCAAGCAATAAACAGGACAGATAATAGGATTTTATTTATTTTTACACTACATTTTCACTGAAAGCTGACCGAATCCGACCCCAGCCCGAATACAATTTATAGCTACATTTTTGACCAAACTGGCCCGACCCGTCGGGTACCGTCGGGCTCGGATCGTCACACTCTAGTGTGTGTATGAGTCCCTATTGGGGCCTATCTGAATTTCTGTCTTTGAGAGATATTATTTTGTAATATAACTGAATTTTCTATCCATACATATAAACTTTAAATATATTAAAGTGATAAGGCATCTTTAGTAAACTGCGAGTATCATTTAAATAGGCTATGTCGTGGCCGGGCCAAGTGTCCTCTTTTTTGGAAATCAAAATATGGTCACCCTATGATAGAGTGTGCAGTTTTCGGATGTAAACCGGATCCTCTTGTTCCTTTACCATCCAACAAAACCGCATCATAGCAGATACTGTATGTTTTACAGTCATTAATACTCTGTCAGCCACTTCCAGTTAGCCTAAGCTATTACGCTAAAAAAAAAAAAAACATAGACAAATAAAAGATGCTAACTACATATCAATGTGGGAAGTGGGGGTGCCGGGAGTGCTGCAAAACCCAGAAATATATGAATTGGACAAAATAATAGAAATTCATTAAGACTCATTAAAAACACTAATGACTGTAACAGTAAGCCAATAGCCTCAAAATTTGTCAAACTTCAGTGCACACTATTTACTTAAGAATATCTCCTCTCCGCTGCAGTCTAGAAACATGCTTTAAATGGCCTTTACGTTGCCACCGTTGTAGCACTCTGGTGTGACTGTATCCCTCTCAGTGTATGATAACAGCCTGCCTGGGTACACCCACTTTTTAAAAGTAATCCAGTTGTGGTTGAAACTGATATTTCTGCTTTAACTAAAAATGTAGACGTTCCACTTCATATACCCTAATCAATGTCAATAACAGTTTTTTTTTCTTCTACTGGCAGAATGACAAGATGACACAGTTTATATCAGCAGGAAATAGAGGCTGGAGGAAGGAAGGCTATTTTAGCTTGTAACAAAATTGGTCACAAAGGATGAGATGTGATGGGAGTCTGTCACACTCAGCTCAGCTGAGGACAGTAACTGATTGATCAGGCTTACACATGACACTTTGCTTCAAGGTAATTAATCAGAGCAGTAAGTCACAGCGTTGAGGAAATACTGAAAGTAAAGGCTTTGCAGTTTGGAATAACTCAAACATATTATTTAAATCAGAAAGCAGTAGTGTAGGGATCATATGATTCCAGGATGAAGAGGCACAGGAAGTGTGGGGACCTACTTTACCTTTTTCCATCCTAACTAACCTTTAATAAAGCTATAATTTACAACTCCAGTCATTTTTAGCTATGGTGTCTGAACTAAAAACATGCAGACAGGTGAAGCCTGGGCAAGCCCTACAAAGTGACATGGTGGCAAGCTTTTACAAAGCTCTGATCTGACACAAAGAGAAATATGGACTAACTCCACTGGGGTTTCCCAGTGCTTCCAGAGACCTGGCCTACTGCATCTATACATATTTCAAAAGTCTAGGGGCTTGGGGGGCTCACATCAAATGTCGGAAATCCTTACATGACTACTACCTACATCCACCTAGGCTTAGCTTGATTCTAGAGTATACACTTTTAGAAGGGTGCCATACTGGCTTAGGCTTTACCCAAAACAATTTGCTTGCCCTTGCACTCCCGGCACCCCCACAAAGAACCATTTTAATCCGAAGAACCCTTTTTTTTAACAAACAACCGTTTTTTGTAGGACTAATGGTTCCATTAGGGACCTTCTTCATCCAAAGATGACGTTATACTATATTAGGGCCCACCTGGGTATTTATATAGCACTTTTCATACATTAAAAATGCAACACAAAGTGCTTCACAAAATAAATACATGCAACGAAAATACTACAAATATTGAAAACCCGCCCCTACCACCCCCACATATAAACACCCATACGCACACAACACGCATGCACACACACACACACACACACACACACAGTCAATATAGTCAATAACATGGCTGGGCACTGAGGCACCAGGTGAGGAAAAAACACCTATGGGGAGCTCATCCACACTGAGAGGTGTCACAGCCTACGGCCACAGGGAGCGCCGCCACAGAGACCACCCCAACCCAGATAGACTGGGGTAGACTCCACACATGGTGCAGAGCCCCCCAGTCCTCTGGGCGCGAGGGATCTCCAGGACGACGTCCCCGCGGGCAGACCAGACACACCTCCCAGTGTGGAGGCCCCCCATGAGGAAACACTGGAGCTAAAAACTAAAAGACAAAAAGGCAATAGGATAGGATAAAACAGGTGTGAGATAAAATAATGATAAAATGCATAAACATTTAAGGATTTAGAAAAATTAAAGATTTAAAGATGATTTAGATGAAGATTTAGAAATTGAATAATAATAAAGTGAATAAAGATTTAAAAATAAATAATTTAAAAGCATTAGAGTTTAAAATAACATATAATAGCATCCTTAAGCCCAGTTCAGACCAAAGATTCATGACGAGACGAGTTGAAACAGGCAACTACACTGTCTGCAGTCATTTTGACTTGACTTCACTACAAGCCAACCAGCTGTAGAAACAGGTGACCAACTTTACGTTCTAAAAGCATCCACCAGTGCTTTGAGTGGCTGAGTTGCAGGTGACATCATCAGCCAGCTTAAGTCGAGCTCAGAGTGACCAGTTCACACCGCTGCAATTTTTCTTTACAACATTCTAAAATAGTTTTGTCTCGTTGCAAATCTTTGGTCTGAACTGGGCATAAGAAGAAGGAAAGGCGTACTAGGTTGAACCATTATACCATTAAAAGGTTCTCTGTAAAACCTCTCATAGAGGGTTCTAGGCTGAACCTTTCATAGACAGCTCTAGTTATAACCCTATATGTTAATTTCTAGATAAACCTCTAAGAGGGTTCCAGGTGAGACCTCTGGAAAGATTCTACCGGTAACCTAAAAGGGTTCTCCTATGGGGACAAGCCAAAGAACCTCATGTAGTTCTAGTTAGCACCTTTATGTCTAAGACTGTACACTGCAGCTGTTAATCTTTTCTTTGTGTTTCTTTGTGTACTTTTTAATAGAAAAACATATTTTGCCAGGTGTATTTCTGCTCATAAAACAGAGTTGTAGCTTGAGAAGAATTAAAGTCCACTTTAATTTGTTTAGCTGGAAATGTATCCATTCAGAGAATGCATGATAAAAGATGAGTGTAAACCCAGCAGGGGAAATGTTTATTTCCATAGTAAAAAGAATGCAGTAGGAAAATGTGGTTAATACTGGGATCAAATGGGGAAATATCTGATGCAAAATGCATTAAAATGTGAGGCAAGTACTGTAAAGCTAACAGCTCATTTGAAAAGAAGATGATGAAGAAGAAGAAGAAAAGCAAGTCAGGTATAGTTTAGAGCCCATATGGTGCAGTGTCAGAGACGAGATTAGTCTGCTCCTGTTCTCTTGCTCCGTTGTGTGCAGAGTACTGATTCCTGTGGTGGATCTTCCAGTCCACAGTATGTCTGACAGACTTCTCCAGGCACTGAGCATGTCAGGGAGTGTGCACTTTTCAAGCTCCACTGCCTTGTAGGACACACTGATTTTTCTGCCTCACCGTTTATTTCAACGACTTGAACAGGGCTTGTTGTTGAAGAAGAATGCATTGTGGCAAAACTGGATCAGAAAGACTGATATTGATTATTTTAAGAGTGCATATATTGATTTTTTTTTGACATACACACTTGGAAAACTGTGAAATGACTTGGAACAGGCGACATTCAGGGACAGGTTTCTGGCCCTTTCTTTGTCTGGTCTGTTTTTTTTGGTGTGCTGCAAGCAAATCTGTCAAGAAAACATACTGACAACTATTATGAATGATATAAAGGATACATGTTATATGATACAAATAATCTGATAATTAAAAAATATGCATCCCATGCTTATTTTTCCATAGATTTGTCAGTTGTGTCTAAAAAGAGAGCAAGAGAGACGAGTGGAGACACACACACACACACACACACACACAGAGGCCCGTTCTACACTGCCTCTTCAAAGCTGCAATTCCACGCCATTGTTCTGCCTCGCCATTCTGTATAAAAAATACAATTGCAGAATGGGGGGACAGAGTTGTCTTTAGCTGGCATCGGAGGTAATAATTGGGCCAAAAGAAGTCTATGTAAAAGGCATAGCCAGCAGGATAGGATCAAGGGTGGCAAGAGTGTGATAATCTGACATCTTGTTATGCATGCAACCCATCGCGGGAGATGTAAAAATTAGCTGATAGCACTTAACAGCTAACTTAAAGAGAAAGAACAGCAGCTGACAATGTTCGCAAATTAGGACAACAATAAGGTCTGGGAACTCCTTACCCTCAGAGCAGAGGACGAGATCAGCGACCATAACAGAAACAGTAAATGATTGTTATTGCCATGTTATGCCACTGTTACTGTTTATAAAGTGCTGCCAACACATACGTTTTATGTCACACTGGAGGCCAGTCATGCTCACACAATGCCGGTTTACTGTCTAAAATCACACATTACATCATACTTGTTTTGTGGGTCTGGGTAAAACTGAAAGGTACTGTAAAGAAGGGACTTCCTAGCTGTCCTATAGCAAGATCTCTGTGTAAAAAGGGCCAGTGACGGAGCTGTTAATTCAAAAAGAACAGAGAAGCAGACACACTTGTTTACCAGTGCAGAGAGATGCACTTTTGGTGTAAATGGCCAGGCAGCTGCTTACTTGACAACTGTCATATCAAGGCACTTTCACATCCAGTGTGAATATGGCATTAGGTCATGTACTGTATGAATATGACAAAGTTTCTAAACTGCTTTTTCATTCTAACAATTCTATAACAACTGCACAGACACCATCTACTAAGGTCTATAAGAAGCAGAATGATTTTTCATGCTCAAACAAGTCATGGCTCCATGATAAGTCAAAGAGAAATCTGCACTGGGATACTGCAGTGCATATAAAGATGTCTAGGGCTGTAGTCTCCTGGTCAACTGGTTGATTATTTGGTCAATATGCTCTCGTCCGACCAAATTCTCACTGGTCGAATAATCGCTGTGTTACTTTCATAAGGAGAAAAGTGCTACATCAATAGCTTTCCAGGATTAATCCATTATTTCCTGTGGCAGGAGGGACAGGCTAAGTTACCTGTGAAAATGGGGGTGTTTTCAGAACACCCCCATTGTTTACATAACATTGTACTCACCCACCCTCACGCTCAGCGTCACGGTGACACAGACCTCCTGTCTGTTTCTGTATACCGACACCGTTTCCCTCAGTGGAAATGAAGCTTGTATTTACTTGTATTTCACAGATAAGAAACAATAAATTGTGAAGACAGTAAAGCCTCCACTAAAATAGCATTTTAAGCCTTGTGTGCGATCTATTCTTCAGGGATTTATACTTCGGGATTTATCCTGGCTTCATATGAACGGAGGAAATCTCCGCTAATTTTTACAATGTAAAAGACCATAGGCTGGCGCTAATAACGTTAGCATGTTGTACTTGCTTGGCAAATGTGTTTAGTATAAGACAGTTGTTTTGTCGGTGAACCTTGTGAGTTGTAATGGAGCCACATTATTTTCCTTTTTTAAAGGTTGCTGTTGTCCCTGGTTTTATACGAGAAGTGCAAAAGATCGCTAGCCGCTAGGCTAATTTATACAATGTAAAATGCCATAGACTTGTGCTAATAACGTTAGCATGTTGTATTGGTGGGGGAAATGTGTCCAGATAAAGACAAGTGTTTGTCTGTCAATGCGGCGATTTATAGTGAAGACAATTGTGTACTTGTGTTTGAAATTTTAAGCCATATTTAATAACTAATCAATTAGTTGAAGATTATGTACGACTTCAGTCAACCAAGATTTTCTTTGGTTGACGACACCCCTAAAGATGTCCCATTTCCCGCATAATCTGATAGCAGAGATGGGGGACTTGAGCCACACGACTTGACTCGAGCCAGACTCGAGTCGCAAATATGATGATTTGAGACTTGCTTGACTAACGTTGATAACAGTCTCGACTTAACTTTGACATTGTATTCATGACTTGAGACTTGAGACAGATGACTCAAAAGGACTTGGCTTTACTTCAATATTAAAGGCACACTAAGCACCATTGGGTGTCACTTCTGTTTACGTTCAACAATGTTATCACACACAACGGAGCTAGCTCGCCAGTCACAGTCAGGAATAGCCTAAGGCAGAGCACTATGGCCACCTCAAGATAACGGCTTACCAGCAACCAAGAAGCCCGGCTCCAGGTCCAATATTTTCGTCTTTGTTGGTGTCATGACTGCCCAGAAGTACCTGAACAAATGAGCCGTGGTGGCACACACGTAGCCTATGTGATGTGTCAGAGGAGAAACAAGCCGTTCACATTTCTCTCTTTGTGGCAGGTAACGGTCCACACAAACCTCACCGCACTGAAGGGACTGTTCTTTACTTATCAGAGGAGAATGTTGGCTGGTTGATTTTTATTTTATTTATTTATTTTATTTTGATTCCCCCTATAGCCACAAATATTTTCCCTTGAGCTTTTCGAAGTGACTGGTGGAAAATGCATGACCCTTCACCATGAATTAGATTTTTAAAATTTAGCTGAGTTCATCGGATGAACTCAGTTTACCGTGCCAGGCGACCCAAATACGAAAGCCAGTGGACTACAGACATCCTTTGTGTCTAGTAGTAGAGCAGTTGGCCCAATGTAGCCCTTTGTGTGTGCTGGGCCCTTACCACACATGATGGAGGAGAGGGTGGCTTAAGAGGAGCCTTTGTATTTTGTTATTTTCCTATTAAATGTGTTATTTAATTAAAATTTTCACTGCGCTCCTAAATTTCTTTCTGTGCTGCTTTTGTGCTCCTAACTGAAAAAGGTTAGCGTAGAGCCCTGTTTAAACTCTGTTTTAGCCTTATTGTAGCCTGTAGCTCTAACTGCCTCTGTGGGCACCATGTTCACATGTTCGTGCTTGCGTGAGACCGTGAGACATGGGCACCGCGTTCATGTGTGTGTGCTTGCTTTCGCTGGTCTCGTTCTGGCTGGTTGGTCCAGCCTGGACCCAAATGTTTTTGTTGCCATTTGCGGAGTCTGGGCTGCCCACAGAGACCAGACTTTTTCACAGCATATTCAGACGACATGTAGCTAGCGGATTGTGATGAGATGTTTGCTGTATGTGACATATGACTTGACTTGTGACTTGCTTGACCTGAGTAGTGACTCGACTTGCTTGATTTATAGCAGGGACTTGACTTGACTTGCTTGATTCTCACCACAACTAACTTGGGACTTGCTTGAGACTTGAAGGTAGAGACTTGAGACTTGCTTGTGACTTGCACATGTGTGACTTTCCCCCATGTCTGCTGCTTAGTCAAAGTAACCTGGTTTCTTATGTGCATGTTAACACATTGAACAAGACAGTTGCTCCAGTCAGGGTCACAGCACAGTCTTAAAAACTCTCAAACCAAGATAAGGGTTCCTACACGTTTCCATGACTTGTCAAGGAACTATAATAAAATATCCATGACCATTTAACAGAACTGTGTTGTATTTTACTTCAAATGTTAATGATATCATAATGGGCTGCTCTAGTGCTCTTTATCTCTGGACAAGGAGCAGTAGAGCTCTCAGGATTGGGGGGGTGACAGCCGACAGTTTGGTTGGCCCAAAGGGTTAATTTATTTGAAAAAGAAAAAATACTCTGTGCCTTTGAACTACCACACTCTACTTTCAGAGCAGTTAAAACATAACCAAAAGGCCACTGGCTCTCCAAGTGGTAGTAAAATGTCCGTGTGTGCACAATTGAGATAAAGCAACTTACATGCAGTACAATTCAGAAGTATTAGGAGGCATATAGAAACTTTGAGATTCGTGATGCTATATGTTAAATTGCTCTGTCACAACACTATTTTTCTGGTCCCAACGCCCGCTGTTATTCGCACATATCAGATTCTCTGCTCAGACATAACTCCAATTGACTAGCATATGTGATAGGAGAGATGGAAACAGGGAGAAAATAAGTAAATGAACATACTTGATGGTAATTAAAAAGTCACACATCAACATGTAACAGCTACATTACATACACAGCTACAGAGAAAAATGCCATTATGTTACACTACCTGCCATAGAGGGTTATAAATTGAAGATTTCTACAACAATGAATATCATTTCAAACAGCAAAATTCCATGACCTTTCCAAAACTTTCAATAATTTTATCAATTCCTCAACTTGTCCAGGTCACTGCACAACACAGTCCCTCACTCCTTTTAGGTTTTTCATGACTGTGGGAATCCTGTAAGATGATATACTGACACTTCACTGTGCAGTTTGCTGGATTTACTGATCAACATTGGAGACATTTTATTCATGTCACTTCCATTTCTATGGCTAAAACCTGTCAATGTTCAAATTACAATTGTAGAGAAGACAATAAAAGTAGGGTTAAAGGAAGGAGTATCATGTATTCTTACCAACTAAGAGTTATGGATTCTGACAAGCCAAAAAGTTATTTGTGCAGTATCCCCAGGGAGGCTTCTCCTACTGTATCTATCAATCTCCTCATTTGAGGTTCTCTCCACACTTTGAGCCAAATTACAGTCTTGTGTTTCAGAGCTGTTCTGCTGCTGTCAGACGAGCTCTCACTCTCTGTGCACCCTCGTCTGTCTGAGCTTCTTTAGTTCACTCAGAAGCAAAGAGATAAACTCAATTCTCCACTGAGATGTACAAACACTCCCTGTTCAGCGGAAAATATCAAACAGAACGCAAATGAATGGTAATGGCAGTGCTCAAGAATATTTGATTGGAATGTAGAAAACACCTCAATGCATACTTATCCGCCGAGACTGAGACAGAAAGGTCAATGGGAAAATTAATTGGGTTGTCCCAACTACATATAGAAAGCACACTGTTCTCTTCTGTTCAAAGACAAGCATACTGCTGAATTCAATCCTTACACTAAAGTATTTCTGCTTTTGGCAGTAAAAAAGACACAACTTGATCCGCAAAGATTGCACTGTAATCTGTATCAACTAGATTAAAATTTCAGCACTGCAGAAACTGTCTTTAGGTACCAAGTGCCCCTCTTACAGCAATGGAGCCTCATGTACATATCTTAAATCTGTAGACCAAGAGACCTGCCAACAAGAGTCTCCCAAGTACCTGCATGGATCATCCTCTGATCTGTATGGACCATGGGTTTAAATTCTAGCACTGCTTTCCTCTAAGCTGCAGTTTTTTCCTGATTCTGCTGGTTATGAAGCCGCTCAGACAGCTGAGTGTGTGTACCTAGATCCTAGCGTTTCCCCTGCAAACCGCATTTTTAAATGTGGGCAGGTTGTTGTCACTCACTGCTCTGTCCAGCACTCACTGTATTTCCTCATTACCGGTAACACAGATGGAAGTCTGCACCCTGTTTATCGTCCACAGAATGAGGCTGCACGCCGACATATTCAGAAGAAAATAGCTCAAACAAAACGGGCTGCAGTGAGTCTCTCTCCATGGGATATTTAAAAATAGCTGGTTTGTGCATTTAGTCCTTCTAAGGCAAGCTTGAGGGTTTAGTGTTGCGTTGACCCGACGCTATGCAACCTTTTTCTTTTCTCTGAGTGAGGATTAGAATATATGCAGTTTGCATAACCCAGCCAAAATTTGCTCTCGAGATATTGCGTTCACAAGAATGAGATGGATGCAAGATCACAGCGACCTTGACCTTTGACCCTTGATCACCACAATATTATCGGTTCATCCTCAAGTTCAAGTGAATGTTTGTGCCAAATTTGAAGAAATTCCCTCGAGGCATTTTTGAGTTATCAGGTTAATGAGAATGAGACAAACAGGGTCACAGTGACCTTGACCTTTGGGCCAAATTTCAAGAATTTTCCTTGAGGTGTTCATGAGATATTGTGTTCACAAAGATGGGATGGGCGGATGGACAGACAGACACACAACCTGGGGCATCAAAAGAGAAAGGAAAATGAAGCAAAGTGACAAAAGCATCCAACATAATCAGATCATCATTGTGTCAGAACCAGCTCCTGGATCACTCACAGAGAAATGTACTGCATAGGACTAAGAAATAAAATTAAGTACTCATTAAACAAACTTTCTTGCCTTATTTGTCACAAAATTGGCAAACTTAAACACATCAGAATAAAACAACCATTCTAGCCTTTGGTCATCTCAGTGCCAGATAATGTCAAGGTTCCATTCCATGGAACATGAACTGTCTTGAGTCATAATACTTTCTACAGTATAGAGGAAAATGGGATTCCCTTTCCACCTAAATCACACAACACATTCTGTTTTCCTCTTGAATATTGTTTAATAACCCAACCTCAATGGCCAGAGGAAGAACACCAGCTCTCACCTGTGCAATTTAAGATGTTTGGCTTCTAGATAAATGACATGTAAAATATAAACTAAGCACAAAAGTAAGGTAATTTGTGTTTGGTAGATTATTTCTTTGTTATAACAATGCTTCTTGGCAATAAATCTTGTACCATTGGAAAGCCTATGCTGGACGGAGCAATGAGTGACAACAACCTCACGCACATTTAAGGGTACTGTTCGCGGTGGAAACATTAAACCCAGAGTCTTCAAAGGGTTACTTTTGGTTCTAAAAGTACCATACCAAAAGTTTGGGTACCCCTGGTCAAATTTTTGTTTACTGTGAATAGCTACGTAAGTAGAAGATGAACTGCTTCATCTCCAAAAGGCATGAAGTTAAAGATGAAACATGCTTTTCAACATTTAAAGCAAAATCAGTGTATTTGTTTTGTTTTGTACAGTTTTAGAGTAAATAAAAGGAAAGAAGCACCATGCAAAAGTTTGGGCACCCAGTAACACTTGAAAGTATCTACATAAGGGTGACATGACATTGTCATAACTATGACATGACACTATCATGAACTTGTCATAAACATCATGTACATGTCATAAATGTTTATGACTGCTGTCATTAAGTGTCATTTGGTTTTTGTAATGACAAGTTGACATTGTTTGGGTTGTCTTCATTATGACAACTTGACATTAATTATAGTGACATTACCAGAATGTGTCTTTGTCATGACAAGTTGACATTAAATTTGTTTGGGATGTCTTTATTATGACAACTTGACATTAACCAGGATGACATTACCAGAAGATGTCTTTGTTATAACAACGTGACATTAAGTTAACTGACATTACCAGAAGATGTCTTTGTTATAACAACTTGACATTAATTGAAGTGACATTATCAGAAGTTGTCTTTGTCATGACAAGTTGTCTTTAAATTTGTCTGGGATGTCCTTATTGTGACAACTTGACATTAACCAGGATGACATTATCAGAAAATGTATTTGTCATAACAACTTGACATTAACAAAAAAATGCACTTCTTTTTGTGTTTATGACAAGGTGACATACTGATTATATTATAATTAGATGTCAAAGGTTACAGACTGATTCTAACACTCGGTCAGATAGATGTCTGGCAGGATACGACACAAAACTGGCTGTCACGACACCATTATGACAGTGTAATGAATAAATTCTTTGCCCTCAAGTAAAGTGGTACCATTTTGATTTGTCATTAAGGTATCATGATAAATGACAAATCAAAATGGTACCACTTTACGTGAGGTCAAAGAATTTGTCCATTACACTGTCATAATGACCTTCATGACCAGTGTTGGGGTAGTTACTCAAAAAAAGTAATGCATTACACATTACTAGTTACTTTATGCTTTACTTTACTTAATTACTCACTGCTGAAAGTAATTAGTTACACTACTAGTAGTCGTCAAACTGAATTTCTTTACAATACAACAACATAACTTAAAAGAGGTTGTCCTTCCAACCATTTAATGCAGACATGAATTTGTTCAAAATAATATCAGTAAATAAGATAAGATACTGGCCTTCATCATCATATCAGACGATGATGAGACTTCAAAGGAAAACAACATTGCATATGAAATGTAATTTGAACTGTGCATTTACACACTCAACTCACTGTAGCTCACTCACCAAACTAGAGCTTTACAGCACATTTTCCATCTTACTGGACATGCTTATCAAAGAAGTGGTTATTCCTCATGAAGAGGAGTCTCTCAAATTGTTTGTCAGACAACCTGTTCCTCCTCGGAGTCAGCACAAGACTGCCCAGGCTAAAGAGCCTCTCCACCGGTGCACCAGAGGGTGTCGCTGTGTTGAATTTCATACATATAGTCTTTATTGTGGGGAAACCGTTCGGAATCTCCATCTCTGACCCCGACTTCAAATAGTCAGTGACTGCTGGAAGTGGGGATCTGTGGCGTACGTACATCCTGCTCATTGTGGGCGGAAGCACGGCATTTGGTGGTCAGAAGTGTTCTTAAAGCATCTCTCCTCTCCTCTTCTTTCAGCCACCGTACTTTAAACTTTGGCAGTGTGACAGCTGCAAAGGGAGCATCTTTGCTGTCCAATACCGACCCAAATCGTGTCTTGATGGCCTGTAAATGCAATATAGAATGATTTGATGAGCTTGGCTATGTACAGTGTAATTTGCACTGCATAGCACCGTGGGAAGCATCATGTGAGTTAATGAGGTACTGTAACATATCTGCGGATTCACTACAAAAAAAAAAAATAGATCAAAATAAATTTTATAAAAAAAAAACAATGCATTTGGCTTTCAGATTTAAAATGATAAAACAGACCAACCTGCGCTATGGCATTGGGGCAGACCCGCTGTCATTCGAGAGAGCCCGTTTTGCACTGCCAGTGTCTTTGACATCAAAATCTCCAGTGTTGGCAGGAGACTGCCAAAGCTGACATGTACTCTCAGCTCTCAGATGTTTTCTTTAGCTCAGTTTCTGTCTTCACATAACACTGGTCCAGGTACCCTGAAAAAGTTTTCCTGTCTGATGGCGGCCGTCCGCTCCTCGTTACCTGTATTTTGCTCAGTATGTTTCAGAAAGACGACGATTCCACTGTTGAAACAGGCAACATTTCCTCCACAATGTATGCTGCTACAAGCCTATTTGTCGATACCTTTTGTTGAAAATCAAGCCTTGGCTGCTTGGTCGGTGTCGGCTTATCTTCAGAGTCTCTCAGGGTCCGCGGGTCTTTAGCTACTAGCTTCATGTTAGCATGTTGCCTTTGCAGGTGCTTGAAAAGATTTGATGTTGTCTTCGCAGTGGTTGAGAGTTGTTTATTGCCTGGGCACAGTTTACACTTTACCATCACATTCTTGTCCTTTCGTGCAACAAATTCAAAGTAGTGTGCATATCTCCACCCCTCAAAAGATGTCTTAAGCGGCTCTGCCATTTTTTGCTCAGTCTCCTCCTCCATGAACTCCAGCCAGAGTCACAGTAAGGTCACCTGAGTGAGGTCAGACGAGTGTTGCGTCAGCACACATGAAAAGGGACATTTGGTTTGTTTTTCTGTCCTCCTGTTATGCAGACAGTTGAAGAATTTAAAGTAATGCAAGTAACAAGATGATTTCTTAGGGTAACTGTAATGCAATTACTGAAGTTATCAACAGTAATGCGTTACATCACTGCGTTACAGACAAATGTAACCTGATTACAGTAACACGTAACATTACTTTCTAACTCGAACTCTAACTCGGTACCCTTAACACTGCTCATGACAGCCATTTTTGTGTCGTATCCTGCAAGTTATCAACAGTAATGCATTACATTACTGCGTTGCTGAGGCCCGGCGCCAGGAAGAGGAGAGGAGGAGGTCTAGGGCAGTGGAACTTGGATCACAAGGAGCCTGGACAAAGTGGGACCTGCCAATGCGGAAGATCACCTGGCCTGAACTCTGGAGGCTGGAGCCCTTTCGCATCTCATTCCTGCTCCGTGCAGTGTACGACACCCTTCCATCAGGCTGTGCAGGCTATGTGGAGGGAGAGGAACCATGGCACACATACTGGTGGGATGCAAGATTGCTCTCAGCCAGGGAAGATACAGATGGTGTCACGACAAGGTCCTCTGTGCACTGGCCAACACCTTGGAGTGGGAGAGACTGAAAAAGCAGCATACCAACGAGAGACCTACACCACCCATACAGTTCGTCAGGGAAGGGCAGAAACTACCAGTCCCCAAGAAGACCAAGAAGGGCCTTCTCCAAGCAGCACAATCATGGTAGATGAGAGTGGACCTGGGAAGGAGACTAGTCTTCCCCCAGTTTGTGCAAACATCGCTGAGGCCCGACGTGGCCTTGTGGTCAGAGGAGGGAAAAAAGATCATCCTGATCAAGCTGACGGTCCCGTGGGAAGATGGATGTAAGGAGGCATACGAGAGGAAGGCTTCCAAGTACCAGGACCTTGTCGAGCAGTGCAGGGACAAGGGATGGCAGGCCTGGCTATTCCCAGTTGAGGTCGGGTGCAGGGGTTTCCCGGCGCAGTCTGTGTGGAAGACACTCACAGCTCTGGGAGTAGCAGAAAGGGAGAGGAAGACAGCTGTTCGCAGGTTGGGGGAGGCAGCGAAAAGAGCATCTTGTTGGCTCTGGAATAGGAGGGAGGAGTTGAGCTGGGGGCCAGGAGAAGATGGGCAGTGACTGGCCATCACTGCCGGACCCGCCAACTGGAGGGCATTGTGGTTTAGGGTCGAAACGCCCAGTGAAAGTTGGACACCACCTGAAGATGACCTAAGCTACTAGTTACTCTAATATTAAATGAAGCTTCACTACATCAAAGCTATCACCCTCAGAAATGTAGTAAGCTAAGCTACAACAAAATGAAAGTAACTAGTGCAACTACATCTAAGCTTTTTACTAAATTGAACCAACCAAGTCAGTGTTATCTTACTGATCAATAAAACTGTCAGTCAAACAGATAGGCAGGCAAAAAAGTTAAGTTCAATTGTTCATTGAACACTGAGCTGCGCTAACTCACAACACAACTCAAACTCAACAGCAAGAATGAAGACCTGCTTCAAACAGTCACAACATGGTCAAAAATGTACATGCGTGTGTATGTATGTGTATGTACACTGCAAAAACTCAAAATCTTACCAAGAATATTTTATTTCTAGTCAAAATGTCTCATTTTTGGTCAAAACAAATCTCATTACACTTGAAATAAGTAGAAAAAATCTGTCCATGGAGCAAGTTTTTTTTCTTATTACAAGCAAAAAAAACCTTGCTCCATGGACAGATTTTTATACTTATTTCAAGTGAAAATGAGCTTGAAACAAGTATTTTTTAAGTGTAAAGAGATTTGTTTTGACTAGAAATGAGGCTAGTAAACACATTTTATAGTGAGCAGCAAAGTGTTGATAAAGAGTGTTTGTCGCAAACTGCCTGGATCATAATTATTTTAATCTTGGTAGTCTCTAAGCATGATGCCTGAACATAGGACTTTCACATTAGGATGTCTGTTCTGCCTTAGCTGAGGCTTGAACTCACACCCTCTGAAACTACAGTCCATCTTCTATCTCGCTGAGCTAATTGGCAAGTGACAGGCCATGTGTGGCTTCACAAATTGACTAAGCCAAGCATCAGGGTGCCAGACAGTAGTCATCCATGCCATGGAAAAGCAAATTTCAAAGTGAAAGTTCCAAAGCTGTAGCACATATGGTTGATTTGTTATGAATTTTCAAAGTTTTGAAATCTAGAGGCTTGCTGTAGCGCCACCATCAGGACTATTGTCTTGTGTTTCCAGTTGAGGACATCTGGCATGGGACTGGACCTTTATGAAAAGTTTGGGTAGATTTCACATATGGAAATGTTGCACAAGCTGAGGCTTGAACTCACAATCTTCAACACCAAGAACCATCCTCTATCTCACTGAGCTAACTGGCAAACAGAAATGTCACATGTAGCTTCACAAATTGAGTAAGCCAGTCACCTGTGTGCAAGACAGCAGCTGTTAGTGTGTAAAGGCAGATTTCAAACAGCTGTTAAAAATTCAGTTAAGATAAAAATCTGAAAATAACACAAATTGCATCTAGACAGCATGGAGGTGTTGGTAATTTGTTTTTAACAATGATTTATTGGCTCCATAAGTGAAAAACTGATGTTTAAAAATGCCATTTTTGCATTGACTCCAATTGTTGGCATGAGAGCAAAATTCAAAATGCTGTAAAAAATTCAGTTTTTGAGATAAAATTCTGATATTTTCCAAACATCATCTACCATGACTCCAAAATTTTGTCATTTTTTTTTAATGAACATTGAAAATGTATTTAGCAAGAATTTGCAAGTATATGTTTACTATAAGGTTTACAGTCAAACATTTTCATGCACTGTAGGTTCAATGTTCGATAAATCAAAAATCTGTGTGGATTGTTTGTGTAGGACAGTCTGAAGATGCTCTGTAGCAAGTTTGGTGTCAATTGAGCAAAAATTGTGGGAGGAGATATGTTTAAGAAGTTTTACAGTTTTTGAAAAGAACAGAGTGATGGACTTCATAATTTGCAATAGGTTTAAATGTACAAAAGTTTCGTCAGTATTGGGGCTACAGTTTGATGAAATTTGCAAATCTGTAGCACATACGGTTGATTTCTTGTGAATTGTCAAAATTTTGAACTTTAAAGGCTTGCTGTAGCGCCACCATCAGGACTATTGGCCTGTTTTTGCAGCTGAGGCAATCTGGCATGGGACTGGACTTTTGTGCAAAGTTTGGTGAAGTAGGATTTCCTCGGAAGAAGAAGAAGAAGAAGAAGGAGAAGAAGAAGAACATGCAGGATAACAATAGGGTCCTGGCAGCTTAGGCTGCCCGGCCCCTAATAAATGAAGACAGTGACATATTTACAATAAAAAACAATGAGATGAACGTTCATTTCAAGCTTTTGTAGTACAGTGAATTTCAGAATTATGCGAGTGCGGCCAGAGAGCGGACGGCAGTGTTTGATGCAGGAAACTCGATATGGACTTGAAAATCAATTTCAGAGTGGGGGTGGTTCGGAAAGGCAGTGTTTCGGAATGGAGGGCTGTCCCCCGTCAGGTTCACGTGGAAGTGACTCTGTGTGGTAGCGGTGACAGTTTTATTTCAGTCCGTAACAGAAATCCCTGGCTCGTTTGAGGTTCAGAAATGATTTTGGAAATGTAGCTTGTGTGGACACTACCATGCTAAGTGATCAATAAAAGAGCTTAACTACTGAGAAGTTACTTGGTTCAGAAAACAGTGATGCTACCACCGGGTCCATGGCATTGGTTCGACAGCCCATTGGTTCGACATCCCATTAGTCTGACTGTCTGTGGTGCTGAACGGCTCGCAGCGGGCGTATGGTGCGCCGCGACCGGCTTGAGGCGGAGCAGGCTCACAGCTTATGTGTTTGTCACTTTCTTTTTCATTTTAACCCACACCATGATCTTTTCCTGACCCTAACCAAGTGGTTTTTGTGCCTAAACCTAACCAGACCTTAACCACGGGCATCATGATGATTTCGGAACGGACTTGAGTTTAATATGGTCGGAACAATGGGATGTCGAACCAATGGGCTGTCGAACCAATGGGCAGTTCCCCTACCACCAAGCTACTGAGAAATGTAGTTAAACTACAAAAGTCCGCTACTGTAATGACGCTACTGCCCAACACTGGTCACAATTTTGTTATCAACAGTAATACGTTACATTACTGCTTTACAGTAATCTGATTACAGTAACGCATTACTTTGTTACTTTACTTTGTAACGCATTACCCCAACACTGGTCATGACAGCCAGTTTTGTGTCGTATCCTGCAAGTTATCAATAGTAATATGTTACATTACTGCCTTACAGACAAATGTAATCTGATTACAGTAACACATCACTTTGTTACTTTACTTTGTAACGCATTACCCCAACACTGGTCATGACAGCCAGTTTTGTGTCGTATCCTGCCAGACATCTATCTGACCATGTGTTAGAATCAGTCTATAACCTTGGACATGTAATCATATGTCACCTTGTCATAAACACAAAAAGAGGTGCATTTTTTGTTAATGTCAACTTGTCATGACAAAGACAACTTCTGATGCTGTCACTTCAATTAATGTCAAGTTGTCATAATCAAGACAACCCAAACAATGTCAACTTGTCATTACAAAAACCAAATGACACTTAATGACAGCACTCATAATCGTTTATGACATGTACATAATGATTATGACAAGTTCACAGTGCCATGTCATAGTTACGACAGTGTCATG
The DNA here is from genome assembly GCA_035609425.1 of Epinephelus awoara. Classification (NCBI taxonomy): domain Eukaryota; kingdom Metazoa; phylum Chordata; class Actinopteri; order Perciformes; family Serranidae; genus Epinephelus; species Epinephelus awoara. The sequence goes on from CM069297.1 coordinate 5,628,142, forward strand.
TCACCCTTATGTAGATACCTTTAAGTAAAGTGTTACTGGGCACCCCAATATATCTGAGCTCAAAGACAACTTCAGCCAGGGTTTCAGACCATAATTGGCTTGTTTGGACTATGGCTCGTTCACAGTCTTCGTTAGGGAAGGCCAAGTGATGCAAACTTCTAAGTTTTAATATTCTAACTCCTGAAACCTTGTCCCAACAATCAGCAGCCATGGGCTCCTTTAAACAGCTGCTTAGCACACTGAAAACTAAAATAATTGATTCTCACAGAGCAGGAAAAGACTATAAGAAGATAGCAAAGTGTTTTCAGGTAGCTGTTTCCACAATATATAATGTAATTAAGAAATGGCAGTTAACACAAACTGTGAAGGTCAGGTTGAGGTTTGGAAGACCAAGAAAACTTTCAGAGAGAGCTGCTCGTAGGATTATTATAAAGGCAAATCGAAACCCCCTTTTGACTGCAAAAGACCTGCAGAAAGATTTGACAGACTCTAGAGTGCTGGTGCACTGTTCTACTGTGCAGTGACACCTATACAAATATGACCTTCACAGCAAAGTTATCAGAGGAAAACCTTTCCTGTGTCCTTACCACAAAATTCAGCATGAGAGTTTTGCAGAGCAACATAAAACAAGCCTGATGCTTTTTGGAAACAAGTCATGTGAAGTGATGAAATTAAAGAGAACTTTTTGGAAACAAAGGGCAAAAGAGTGCAGAATTTCATGAAGGAACATCTGTCCAACTGTTAAACACGGGGGTGGATTGATCATACTTTGGGATTATGTTGAAGCCAGTGGCATGGATTTGATGGAGCTATGCAACTATGGAAGCAAATATCACACCATCTGTAAAAAAAAGCTGAAGATGGACAGGATGGATTCTTCAACTGGACAATGATCCTAAACACACCTCAAAATCCACAGTGGACTACCTCAAAAGGCACAAGTTGATGATTTTGCCACGACCCTCACAGTCCCCCAACCTAAACATCATTAAAAATCCGTGGATAGACCTCAAAAGAGCAGTGCATGCAAGACGGCTCAAGAATCTCACAGGACTAGAAACCTTTTGTAGTAAGAACTGAACTAAAAGACTTTTAGCTGGATACACAAAATGTTTAGCAGCTGTAATACAGTACTTACCAACCAGGGGGTAAATACTGACCATGCAGGGTTCCCAAACTTTTGTTTCAGGCCCCTTTCCTTCTTTGTTATTTTGAAAAAAATTGAAATTGAAAAATAATCATGCTTAAAATATTGAAGAAATGTGTCATCTTTAACTTCATACCTTTTGAAAACCAGTTCATCTTCTTCCTACTTAGCTTCTCACAGTAAACGACCATGGGTGCCCAAACTTTTGCATGCCACTGTAGCTCACAGTGGTGGGTTGTAAATAAAATAACAGATTTCTCTGGGTTTGAACATTGTTAGAAACGTTTGGAATAATGTACACAATTCAACAAAATATGTAACACTGGTCTAGTCATTACACACTAGTCATTTTTAGACATATTAAAGTAGAACAGTTACATATTTCTTAATAGGTGAAAGACAATATCTTCCTGCGACCACCACAACTTCTGTGTCTGCTGAAAATGATTCAGTAGGACAGACACACACACTGCTACTGATTGGTTAGGGCAAAACAACAACCCCTCCCTTAGAGAAATCAGAACTCATGAACATGATGTCAGCCTGAATGAATGAAGTGAAACAAAATGACAATTCAGTCTGATTAGGGGGTGTACAAACGTTTTTCAGCACTACACGGCAAAAAGTAATAAGTGTTTCCTCATTCACTGGATTACAACAAAGACTGTGAATCACATTAATTCTGCATGAGGCTTGTCTCTTCACAGTGATAAAAGTGATGGATCTACAGAGGGACTGCCTGCACAAATCTTTGTCAGGGTTTGGGAACAGAAAAGACATTTATTTTTCAAATACACAGACCAAATATGCCAATAGAAAAGGGTCCAAGCTTCATTATTTCCTGAATAATGGCTGACCGATGGCTTACTCTTTCTCTCAGTACAGATGGTCATTGATGAGGACTGTCAATCAAACATAGAAATGTATTTGACTTAGACAGAGGAGAGCAGAGGAGATCATCAAACTGAAGGAAGAACAAAGTCATGGGTTTTGTAATTGGACAGAGATTAACACAACCGTACTGCATATTGGTGGGTGCAAAACGCAGTCTGTTGATAGATTCACTCCAGTGTGCTTATTTTCAACTGTTGACATGCTTCCAAAGCAAAGGTAATGCTCTGACAAAATATATAAAGGAAGACTTACTGAATAAGTCATGAGGCTGTCACCCACACTGCTCCTTGCCTCCTGTCAGCAGACCGCCTGCACATTCGTGAAATCTGCTCCTTGTTTCACCCATAAATCCTGACAGTGAAACAGGCAGAGAGCGAAAGCAGAAAATCTCTGGTAAACACAGAGGGAAAGTCTTAATACACTGCTGAGATGATCATGACTAACAGAGGCTGGAGCAAAACATGGGGATGCCTGTCCATTTATTACGAGCCAAAGCAATAGGAGCTGAGAGAGGCAATCTTAGTGCATTTGTGTTTAATGATAATAGAGCTGCGACAGATGACAGCGCACGATTCCTCATGTTTTCTTAGTGTTGGGTATGGACTAATGACTCACACTGAGTAATACAAACTGAAGAAAGGGATCAGCCCTGCCATTTCTCTCCTGCCTTAGCTAAAAGGTGACTAAAGGCCTCAGTGTGCTTCAGATGAAGTACTTGTCAGTTAATCTAACTATCTGAAATAGGGCTGGGCAGTGTGCATATACACACACACACACACACACACTTATTCATCTTCTAACCGCTTCATCCTCTTGAGGGTCGCGGGGGGGCTGGAGCCTATCCCAGCTGACATCGGGCGAGAGGCAGGGTACACCCTGGACAGGTCACCAGACTATCGCAGGGCAGACACATAGAGACAGACAACCATTCACACTCACATTCACACCTACGGACAATTTAGAGTCATCAGTTAACCTAATCCCCAAACTGCATGTCTTTGGACTGTGGGAGGAAGCCGGAGTACCCGGAGAGAACCCACGCTGACACTGGGAGAACATGCAAACTCCACACAGAAGGGCTTCCACACCCGGGATCGAACCAGCAAATATATATACACACACATATATATATATATATATATATATATATATATATATATATATATATATATACTACTACTACTAAGGGGTGCATTACAGCCAGCTAGTCAACTTCCTGTTAACAACATGTCTTCTCTCAATTTAAATTCAATTTTATTTATAAAGCCTAATATCACAAATCACAATTTGCCTCACAGGGCTTTACAGCATACAACATCCCTCTGTCCTTTGGACCCTCACAGCGGATAAGGAAAAACTCCCCAAAAAAGAGGTCTCTATGATGGCAGCCTTTTTCACTTGGCTTCAAGCATAGCCATTTGGAGAAGCTGTTCTCTATATGCTGCAAATACCCATAGTGAAACATTTTAATTATGGGTATTTGCAGCATATGGAGAGCAGCTTCTCTGAAAGCCAAGTAGCTTCCACCCTCCCATTTCTGTTGGCAACACAACAGGGCTGCAAGAAGCTTGAAGGAACGAGGTGAACACAGGTGAACCCAGGCCACGTGAAATCAAGTATGAGCTGTGGGGAGGTCTGCTCAGTATCATGCTGAGGTTAAACAGGTCTCCATTCGCCGGAAGAGAACAACGATGCAAAAAGGTTGCTTTCATCTCCACCTCAGTAAGATGAGAGAGGTAGTAGAAAAGCTTGTCTCAGCGACGCTCTGACAGACCTGTTACCTGGAAGGTAGTAGGAGGAGGTTGTTGTCTTTCTGCATGCACAAATATAGACTGCACCCAGTGTAAGTGTTTTCTGCATGATACAGACAAAAGTAAAATATACTCCACACAGCTCACAGTAATAGCGATAGAATGTAACCTTTTTGAAGCAGGATATGTCATTCCGGCTAACAGCGCTATCAGCTGTTAGCCGCTGTTAGCGGCGCTGGCTTGTTACGATTGTTTTGTTTCAATTCACACTCACCCCAACAGTCCTACGTTGTAAACACAGCCAGCATGGTGAGGAGGGGGTTTGTCAGCTCACGTCGCATGTGTCAGTGTAGGAGCCTGAATGAATACTCCATGTAGTATCGGATGACATGGTTTCATCAGTGTTATCATAGCTTTTTGGTACACAGCGACTACAGTTGTTGCAATAGGCGTTTCAAACAGTGATGCGCTAGAGTGCGCTATCCGTTTGAACGCAATACTATTTCAAGGTTAGATGGGAGAAATTCCAACACACTGTGGCTTTAAAGAAGTCTGGTTTGGTATAACAAAAGAGGCAATGAGCCATGCCAGCATAACTATTTCTCTCAAACCAGAGTCATGTATACTGGGGGATTTTCACAATTTGAATAGTGTTTCATTAAAGGATGAAAAGGTCTTCCTCTCTTTATGTAAGGTCACAAAGAAAGTAATCATGAATAATTGGATTTGCACCAACTGAGAAAGAATGGGCCATTGAAGCAATAGAAATTATAAACTTGGAAAAAGTAGCAGGTTACAAAAATAATGACACAGAATATGTTGAAACATGGGCACCAGTGGAAAATAATTTAATGTCAAAATGATATGCATGTATTTGAGTGTATGTATGTTTTGTTTTTTTTTTGTTTGTTTTTGTGTTTTTTCACCCTCTCTTCAACCACTAAATCGGTTATTCTGACATGAACTAAAAACTGCTGCCTTTCCTTGTTGGTGCTGTTCTATAAAGCCGAGAGTTGCTTGTTGTTTGTACTATAGGATGAAGTGCAAAGAGAAGAGAAGGAACATGATGGTGACTGAGACAAATACTGCTTGAGGACTACTTTGGTTAAGGGCAGAGGATGAGGGTAGGGTTTGGATGTGGAGGATGGATTTTAACGGGTAAGAGATAATGGGATTTTTAATTTTATTTACTTTTTGAATTGTCCAATTTGTATGTCCCTTGTTTGATTTGTGTGTGTTATGTCTGTACAATCTATCTAAATCACTATTATCAAACTGCAACTGCATTGTATTTTGATATCAATTACACAAGTTGAACCTTTGACCCTGTTGTCACATTTATTACTAACATAGGGGACTCTGCAGCCCGAGGATGAGGTGGCAGCCTGAACCAATTTCAAGACACCCAAGGAAAATATTTTTGACGTTTATGGTAGAAGGAGCATGCTAAAATGTTTCCTAACCTGGCAGTGATTGTGCAGAATGTTTTTGCCATCCTGGCATCCAGCACAGCCACTTTTCATCAGGTGGCTTTGCAATTCGAGAATGGAGAACCCAGCTTAATGTTAGTGACTGTAGCCTGTGTGTGTTTATTCACAAACCATCCCTGTGCACATTGATGGCCATAGGTTGATGAAGCCATAAGGACTGTATCATGCAAAAAGCATAACTACAATCATGAGGCCAAAAAAACTCCAACCCCAACTACGCCTGGAAACTCCATGACAATTACCAACAATAAGTAACAAGGCACAACTCTGACAGAGCCCAACACCCACTGACAATGTGCTTAACTTCTTGCTGAGACTACAGGCTGATTTTTTCTCCTGTCGTCATCGACAGTCTTTGATACTTGGAGTGATACTACTTTGAGTTTTTCTAACATTGCAAACATGCAGTGTTAGATAATACGATGCTTATCATCATTTATAAGTCTTTGTTTACCAAGACAGTACATTTGTGGGTTTGTTTTGTTGCTTGTGCAGCTATCTTACCAATGATTTCTCATGATGAAAATCATGTGAAATCATCTCATGATATCTCATGATTTCTCATCTCATGATTTCTCGTGTGCCTCTGAAAAACCTCCGTTTAGAGGGCCATGTAGCCCTGACCCTTACCCTATGCATCTATCCCAACAAGAGTCGGGACACCCTATCCCTAGATTTAAACGCACACCACAGAGGGAAAAGAGCTAAGTGTTAGGGACAAGAGGTGTACTGGGATAGGGCCTGAACACAGGGATGGGGTTGCCCTGGCATCCCATATTCCAACAGCATCTTTCTTGAGACACCTCAAGGGATATGATCATAAAAAGACATGTTGGCTGAAGGGAAAGTTTGGGATTCTTGAACTCAATTTTTAGCATTATGGGGTTTTGTTCACGAGTGATGATGGTGAGATGGAACACATAATTGGCAGGTGTACTGGTGCATCAGCAGTAATGCTGCAAAAATCCAACTATCCTTGTCGTGCTGGATTGTCATGTGGGAGCTAAGTCTGTAGGTGTGGCTATCAATCTTTGCTCCAGTCCTTATCTACAGCCATGAGCTTTGAAGCAAAAATCAGCTGAAATGAGTTCATTGGGTGGCCAGGGCCATGCAGAGAGGGTGAGAAGCCCAGACATCTGGAGCGGAATGGAAGTGCTGCTGTTAAGGTGGTTCAAGCATCTGACTGAAACACACTAGAGGGATTATCTATCCAGAAAGAGCTTGAGGACATGGCTGGGGAGAAAGATGTTTAGGTTAATTTGCGTAGCCTGCTAGCACTACAACCCAGACTGGATGGATGAAAGATGGATTAAGCTAAAGTAAAAATAAAAAAATGAAAAAAATGAAACATCCACAGTGAACTGAACACTCAATTAGCTGCAGGTAACAGACAGACTGCTCAAACCTCAAATGCAACTTCTTAAAAGTCCTGAGAGTGTTTGTGCACTATGCTCTCAGGTGAACTCTGGTTGCTTATGGCACAGCACAGCATTGCGTGTTACATTTCTGTTACCTGCCAGCAGCATTTCCATATTAAAGACAACCCTATTCATGACAGCAGCCTGAACATTGGATACTTTATAACTCGTTTTGAGGGCCAGAGCTCAAACAAACAAAAGGCATGCCAAACACAGAAGCCAAGTGATTTGTGGATGTGTTGAGCAGCAGCTCAGTGTTATTGGCAGCTAGCTTGAGCTGGGGAAGCAGGGGCTTTTCCTGACTGCTCCTACAAGGCTGCAGTGTGTTGGTTTAAGAGCTGTGGGAGGCTGAGCTGTTTGTTTAAGCTGCACATGATGGGAGATAAAGTCAGCCTGATCACAGAGCACACTGTGGGCCTGCCTGCTCAAACACTGCCTTACACATTGCCAGAACTCTCTCTCCTTCTCTCACTCAAACACACACACAGAAATGCATCAGGCATACTTTACTGCACTTGTGAAACCACATGCAGTAGTTCTTTGGCTGTGTAAAGACATACTAAGAGTAAAGAAAGTAGTTGCCAAGATTGAACCAGATCTGAAGAGCCAGCAAGAAAAGCAGAGGGCAAAAGGTACTTTCTACGAACAAACAAATGGCAGATGGTATTCAGGGCTGTAATTCATACAAACTAATGAAAAAAAAACGAGAATTACTGCCCTGCGGTTGTATGCCTCCTTGTACAAGTCTGTGAAAACATGGTGCTGCATATGAAGAAATTCCCTTGAGGCGTTTTTGAGATATCATGTCCACAGGGATGGGACGGATGTACACACGTATGTACAACCCAAGAACAATGAATAATAATTTAATCTTTTAAGTATTTTGCCTTTTTATCTGTTGATTGTCAAAACACTGTAAAAAATTCCAAAAATCCTAAAATCCTAAAATATTAAAATTGCAGTTTCTATTAAGTGCAGTACTGTAAGTTTCAATTGATTCAACTAACATATGTAAAACACATATAAAACATAGCTTAATAGTGACAACATAAAGCAAAAGTACAAAATTCGCCACCATTACAACTCACAAGGTTCACAGACAAACCATTCTCTCTTTTGCTACACACAAATACAACATGCTAACATTACAAGCATATGCCAATGAGATTTTACATTGCATAACTTAGCCTAGCAGCGAGCATTGTTATCCTGTCTTCACACAGTATGAAGCCAGAAACAACAGCAACATTTCACAAAGGTAACAAACAAACAAAGCGCCATTATGGTTCACCAACAAGTCAACTGTCTTATGCCAAACACTTTTTTCCCACATATACGCTATAACATATAGGCTACAACATGCTAATGTTATTAACATAAGCCTATGTCACTTCCCAACCTGATCTCACAGAAATACATGAAATGACCACGACCTCTTAACACCGTATTCCGTGGTGGCAGCACGTAACAATGCCAATGTAAAGTTGATTAGGATCCACTGTCGTGGTGTCTACACAGATTCCCTGATTCAACAACGTCCTGTATACACACAAAAACACTAAAGTGATCTTGATATTAAAACGGCAAATATATTCCTCTGTTATAATTTCTCACCAACAATAATAATAATAATAACATGACAGTTCGGCTGTACTAGATATTTGATATAGGCTTATTCAAATATTCAGTCCCAAAAATGCTGTTTCTACAGTACTAGCTAAATTATCTAAAATTAGCCAACATCCTTGATTTTTTCTTCACATAGTTCATCTAGGTGCAGTGTAATAACTAGTTCGGCTTTACTAGATATTAGATATATTCAGTAGATCTATCTTTTTACGACCCTATTTTACAAGCCACAAACAAACCTACCGTCCTAAAAATGCTGTTTCTAGCGTATTAGCTAAAATATCGAAAATTAGCCAACATCTTTACTTTTTCTTAACATAGTTCATCTAGGTGCAGTGTAATAACTAGTTCGACTGTACTAGATATTAGATATATTGGGTATATATATCTTTTTACAACCCTATTTAGAACCCTACTTTGCAAATCAGAAGAACTACAACTATGTTGCTGATATGTATCAATCTGCATGGCGGGGTCCCAGGGAATTGTAGTTTTTAAAAAAGATAAGTGTTTTTCCTAGATTTGGAAGTTGTAAATACTGAATTGAGAGTACACTGTGGACTTTAAGGGGATGGTAAATACACTTGTGTAATCAGATTTTAAATATCTTATTTCTAAATGGGTGAAAATTAATTTTATCCATATTTTACCCATATCTGACAGCACCCCCAGTTGTTGACTACACTCACATGATAGTTGAGGTCAAGAGCTCTCTATAACAGTTGGTCCCATGTCTGTACTAGGGCTGTCACTTTTTATTCGAATTTCGAACATTCGTTCGATGGAGGGGTGAAAAGTTCATATTCGAGCTGTAATTACCTGTTCGAAATGCAAGCTGCAGTCTCTATAGGCACATCAGACTTTTTGATGTAGTTCGCCGTGTGATCCAACAGAGGGCGCTCAAAGAATTCACTATCATCTTGACCTATTGCATGCCCTATTGACCTATCACTAAACTAAGCTAATGTTAATGTGTTGTGTTGCACTGAAAATGGAGGACAATAGCGAGCAAAGCCATCCTGAGCGGACAATCACGACACCAAAACATCTGAGAAGCAGCGTGTGGACGTATTGTGGGTTCTACGCCGTGGATGGCAAAGTTACAAACAAAGATAAGGCTGTTTGTCGACTTTGTAACCCCCAATTTCCACCAGATGCGCGTTGGTTGCGTCTCCGCTCCGGCACGGCAACGGAGCCGATTAGATTCAATTCTAGTCAATGTGTGTGTTTCCACCGGCTCCGGCAGTGCTGCGTCCCGGCTCCGTCTCAGCTCCGGCAGTCCGGAGGCCTCTGCAACAGATACGCAGCACTTCTATTTTTGCCGGACGCCGGAGCACAATGCAGCAATTCAGCACAGAGCAGATCGTGCGGGGCAGGAAGTCGTACAGAGAAACAAAATGAAACATCCGGTTAATTTTCAAAATAAGATACACAGTGTTCACGGCGGATCATATTTCCCTGCACTACACCTTGAAAACTACATAATGGGCAGAGGCAGGCCTGAAGTCAACAGGTCAGAGGTTTTCAGACGTCATTTCACCCCATTGACACCGTGGACGAGGAGATGTCCATCATGGCAGTGCACCGAGATGTCTTCCGGCGGAGCTGCACCGCTCCGCACAGCAAACGCAGCCGGTGGGTGAAATGACGTCTGAAAACCTCTGACCTGTTGACTTCAGGCCTGCCTCTGCCCATTATGTAGTTTTCAAGGTGTAGTGCAGGGAAATATGATCCGCCGTGAACACTGTGTATCTTATTTTGAAAATTAACCGGCGTTGTGCTCCGGCGTCCGGCAAAAATAGAAGTGCTGCGTATCTGTTGTTGTAATTCGAATATATCCGAACGAATTACGGGTCATTTCAAATTCGTTCGAACTTGAGTTTTTGAAAAAGTGACAGCCCTAGTCTGTACCCCCTTTAGTTGCTGAGTTATAAGCCCTCAAACATGCACTGAGGTCAAGATTCAAAGGTGAATGGCTGAAAGCAGGAGCCATGCAGAATCTTCATACTGACATATGTTACTCTCCAGGTTGAGACCTTTCCAATGATGTATTTGTTTGTTTCTTTGCTTGTTTTTTTCTTTTTTACTGTAGATAGTTACTAAAATGAGTCATAGCGTCTGCTGGTTCTGTGGCGCTGGCTTGGGGTCCGCTCTCCCCTGGTGGAGTGGATGGTTGCCGGGTTGCCGTCTCGCCTCCATGTGATGGTGTTTCCTCTCTTGTTCTTCCGTGCTCAGCCTTATTTTTTTCTTTTATTTATTTATTTATTTATTTATTAGTGACGTTTGGATTCGGTTACGGCAGACGGATGGCAATCTGAAACGGAATGAAGCCCACACACGGCAGACAGTACCTACAAAACAGTAGTGGAACGCGCCCCATCCGCCCACAGCCCAATGCTCTTAAAGCTCTACGCTATCAAAAGCTGGCAAAATACATTTATTTTATTTTATGGTCTTGACATTAACCTGTCATATTGTTGAGTTATCAAGGACACTTCCGTGTTTTTGTGTGTATACGGGAATGTTAAAGATATCATTGAGGAAAACGAGGTTGACGTGACGTTGAATCAGGGAATCCGTGTGTCCACAACGGGAAAGGATCCTAATTGACTTTACACTGGCATTGTTTCCGTGGTACTGTTAAGTAATTTCAACCCATTACGTGCTGCCACCACGGAATGCGGTGTTAAGAGGTCGTGGTCATTTCACATATTTCTGTGAGATCAGGTTGTCATTTCCAGTTGCACTGGGGCACATATGGCCCAGAAGGTGGAGCAGATTGTCCACTAATCAGAAGATCTGTGGTTCAATCTGCACCTCCTCCAATCTGCAGTCTGAAAAAACCTGACCCCCTCATTGCTCCCAATAACTGTGCCAACGGTGTGTGAGTGCTCTTTAGTGTTCAGGTGAGTTGATGGCACCTTTTATGGTAGCCTTGTGCACCCATGTGTGAATGTAGTGTAAGAGTGCAAGACCAGAAAGGTGCTATACAAGTCCATTTACCATTTACTCTAAATTAGCCTAGCCACTGGCAGACTTTCCTTTACTCATATGAAGCCTAGGTAAACCACACATGACTTAAAATGCTATTCTGTGGGGGCATTATTGTCCTCGCAATTAACTGTTTCTATTCTGTGAAATAAAAGTAAATAAAAGCTTTCTTTCCTCTGACAGAAATGGTTTTCAGCTTACAAAAATCAACAGCTCTGCATTGCTGCGACTTGTGGTTTCATTTTTGGGGAGATGCACAACAGACTACAGCATAGAGCACATCTACACAGAGCCTACGCCATATGTATGTTGTCGATTAAATGGAGTACAAACCCCGCTTTACACTACATGCCACATTCTCCCATTCACACAGTGGTGACCTAAATTACTATAAAAGGTGCCACATGCTCATTGGTTAAACATTCACTGGTTCTCACTTTGGGGCTCAGTATTTTACCCTAAGGATCTAACCCATGATCTTTTGATTAGTGGACAACCCACTCTACCTCCTGAGACACAGCCACTTTTAGAATCATATTTTTGAGTAGTTTGGCAGGTGAGAGTAACAGCCAGCTAAAATATGCTGGACATGGTTGTCTAATGATGTCAAATTTACAAATACTTAAACAGACCTTTAATATATTTATCAATGCAAGCAAACTGGATAACACAGCAACAATCATTTAAACCTAAATTTAAGAGTAGCAACCCTGTAATAACTGATGCTTGATTCAAACCTCACTGTTTATAGCTTGTTCACTGGAAGAAGGGTATCACACAAATTTTGGAAAACCCTCTGTTACTGACTTCAATGGTTAGCCTTCCCAATGTGTTTGTTGTTTTATTTGTTTGCTTCCCAGATTTTAGGCCCTAATAAATATAATGGATCCTGCATTACATAAACAATTGTTCCAAAGACTACACAGACTTGGCCAGATTCAGAGCTGCAGTGTTGAGTCCTGGGATGATCGATGAGCCCAGCTGAAAGACAGGCTGCAGCTCCTGGCTCAAACTACACAGTTCATAGAGAGGAGGAGGAGCAGGATGGAAAAGTGGAACACCATAGTTCCTTCCTTTAATACACATTAAAAATGTTGTCCTTCCTCTCTCCCTCTACTCCCTCTACTTTCCTCCTCCTACTCACATCCAGCCTTTTCTGAAGTGACTTCAGGCTCACAGAGGGGTAGGCCTGTTTACAAAGCTGTGTTCTGTCACACTTAATCTCTGGCTGGAATTCAGATTCCTGATAGACATTGCTATATTTAAAAAAAAAGTTGACACAGATCTATACCAGAAATTCACATTATTTTTTAAAACTATCAATATCAGATATCAGATTAATGTCTTCAGGCCAGATGGAGACAATATGATGTTTAAGTCAAACTTATAAAACACAGCATTTTGATCAACCCTAGAGTCAGTGCATACCTTGTGCCAGCTATGAATTAGGCGGCATTTATCATCTATTAGTCATTCATTTATGCAGCATCATTCAAACCTTCTTAAAGACTGTGTTTTACTGGAAGCTCTGGTAAAATGTTTTGATGTTTCAATTAAACCTGCAATAACTGATATTTTTGGGCACTTGGGGCAATGAAAAACACGTTAAGAAACACTGACCATCATCTCTTAAACTGATATGGCAAAGATGTTAGCAAACAGTGGCTTACTACACATCAGGCAGTTACAGAGCAACATTATCATTCATTTAGAAGGATAATTACAGCTCTGGTTTTGGTCTCTTCCAACTCCTGGAGGAAATGCCTGGACAGATACTCCCCTGTGCTCACAAGCTAGTCGCTAAGTGCGTGAGTGGGTTTCCAGAGCTTTGCTGAAGTCAAAAACAACACTTTGAGAGCATTTAAAGGTAAACCAAATTAGCAAAGGTACAGACAGTTAAACATGGACTGAAAGTCACTCTGTAAAACAGGAGGGAGCTGCAGATTCAGGTGATAATTCTCTGTAGGTTCATCACTATGAACTTTGCATTGTCTTTCATGCTTCCACCACCAGGCTCAGGGGCAGCTTCCTGCAGGTCACTGGCTTATCACCAGGGGCAATTCTAGGACCAGAGGTTTAGGGGTGCTGAGCACTCAGAGAGCTGCCCGGCCAGGCAAGATAAATTTCACTGTTTTGTACATTTTAACTCAATTTCATTCCCACATTTGTGAAAGAAAAGCACAACACTTTTTGGGAAAGTCTGTGACAAAACCATCAAATCTGATAAAGGTTATTTAAATGCTGAGCTACAGCAAAAGAGGAATGGATTGGAATCATAAAAGAAACATATCATAACCCTAATTTCAGGGGGAAGACAACTCATTTTGATACAGCAGCTCCTCAACATACACATAAACAGTATGTATGTTTCTGGAGTAAACCAGCCCCCTATAGTGAGCACCAAAAATACCAAAAATGGACCTTGGACTTACTTTTTGGACTTTTATTTGAAATGAAATGCACAACATGTAATATTAACACATTAACAGTAATTGACTTTTTCAGTGTTTGTCTCTGCCTTTTTCTTTCTTGTCTGTATTATATAATACAAATACATAAATGGGGTGTCACGGTGGTGTGATGGTTAGCACTGTCGCCTCACAGCAAGAGGGTTGCCGGTTCAATCCCGGGTGTGGGAGCCCTTCTGTGTGGAGTTTGCATGTTCTCTACCTGTCAGTGTGGGTTCTCTCCAGGCACTCCGGCTTCCCCTCCTTTACGCCCCTGGTCTACATTTGTTTCAATTCAATTTTATTTATAAAGCCCAATATCACAAATACAATTTGCCTCACAGGGCTTTACAGCATACGACATCCCTCTGTCCTTTAGACCCTCACAGCGGATAAGGAAAAACTCCCCAAAAAAATCCCTTTAACGGGGAAAAAAAAAATGGTAGAAACCTCAGGAAGAGCAACTGAGGAGGGATCCCTCTTCCAGGACGGACAGACGTGCAATAGATGTCGTACAGAACAGATCAGCATAACAAATTAACAGTAATCTGTATGACACAATACAGTAATCTGTATGACATCCTCGGTAATGACAGTAGCTTACAACAACATTCATGAAAGTAATAATACTGTCGTTATAGTTCTGGCTACTGTGGTACAACATGTTGAAAGTATATATTAGTATCAGGCAGTATACATGTATGATAATATCATATGTCTATAATAGCAGTAGAAGTATGACTAATGAGTAATGATGGCAGCAGCAGCAGCAGAAGGGAACTGGCAGGACCACGGCAGCAGCACAACCACACACGTCACACTATCCAGGCACCGCTTCAATTGTTTGAAGTTGGGCATTGGCATCACAGCTGGTGTGATCCCATCATAAGATGGTCTACAGTTCATTTTATTAATACTGTGCAACAGTCTACCATGGTATTATATTTTATATTATTCCTGTATTTTAACTGCACTTAATAATTTCAATTGTGTTTTTCTTTTATACATATTGCAGTAGCATTGTTGGAGGGAACCTGAGAATAAAGGAATTAATTGCCAACAACTGCTTCACTTTTACTGTTGTGCATATGACACATAAAGACTTGAACATATGCTACTCAGAGTCAACACCAGAGCCCCTGAAATGTGCTGGAGTAAAAAGGAGGGTGTAGCTTTTGCTCCCCACAAAGGTAGCCACCCATCTGTGTCAGCTGCGGAAACAGTCTGGACAGTGCTGTGCTGTGCAGTAAAACAAACACACCTGCTGTCGAGCACAGCAGCATCCTTCTCTAATCAGCTCTGAGAGACAACTACAGGAAGACACTGGGTGTGCATGTGTGAGTGGGTGTGTTTATGCCCTGATGGGTTCAGACAGCTGTGCAAGGCTCGTATGGAGAGGTGGTCCCTGGTGTATGTGTGTTTCACACTGATATCTTTTAACTTTTTGTGAAAAGAAAAAAAAATATTAAGTTATAATCTGCCACATAAACTGACACTTACTACATTTGGATCTGATTCAATAAACTCTAAATCCTAATACCCATCCCCACAGGTAGTATAGGGTGACCACGCTACCTCTCTGTCAGATTCTTCGTAATTGTCAATTGACCACATAGCTGCAATACTGTAACTAACTGTGCAAAGCTACCATTCATAAGCCACTATCAGAATCTTTATTTCAGTTAGCAAGGTGTGATGAGTGGGCATACGGGAGAGGTACATAATGCACACTGAATGCTTCATATAACTTCATTATCAGTTTATTGTTGAGACCAAGTGAACATTTGTGCCAAAGTTGAAAAAATTACCTCAAGGTGTTTTCAAATATCCCATTCACAAGAATGAGACAAACAAGATCACACTGACCTTGACCTTTGACCAGCAAAAATAAATCAGTTCATTGCTGAGTCCCATTTTTGCCAAATTTAAAGAAATTCCTTCAAGGAATGAGATATCACATTCACAAGAATAAAATGGACGTACAAACAGAGGGACAGATGGACAGACAACCTGAAAACATATTTTCTCCTGCTTTAGCTATCACCAGTGCGAAGGCATAAAAATTTGCAGATGTTTGTTGTGTTCTAATAGCTGAGTAGTTTGGGCAGCCTCTGAACTTGTTTTCCATTACACTCATGCGAGCAAAAGAAGGGAAAACTTCTAATAACCTGCAGGTAAATGTATTTTGAGTAACACAAAGACAGAAAGAGAAGGAGTCAATGAAACACTGAGGACACAGCTAGAGGCTGGCAGGGAGCACCATAGCAACCCAGAGCCATAACCCCAACCTACCGCAGGGACTTGACATTTACTCCTACGAGCCCCGGGGCTGTGGGTAAAACCTATTGTTGCCACCAGTCATTTCCATCGCCTCCTCTCGGGGCTTATGACTTTAATTGCTTTTGTTGTCTTTGATGGAGACAGAGAGAGAGCAGAGCTAGCAGAGGTAAAATGCTGCAGATCCTCACTCTGCCTTCCAGCCTTTCTAACTGAGGCTGATTATAGAACCCTTGAGATGGATAAAAAAAAAAAAGGAAGAAAGAAAGAAAAAAAACCTTGCTTGTCCTCGCTGGGCTTTTAGAGGACACAGAACTAGCAGGCCAAATAAAGCCATACAAGTGTCAAATGAAGTCATTAAAGGACAATCAGAGACATTCGGTTTTTTGGACAGTACATGAACGATTAAATATTAGTCACATTTATTGGTTATAGTTTGTCAAGACTCAGTACAATAAACTCTGATCTCTGGGCAGCTACTCTACACTGGGGCTTTATCAGGAGTGGAACAGAGATCAGAGAGCAGTACCATAAAGAGACCTTTAGACAGGAAGGTGCTCACTATATTTTAAAACACTAATGTAATATACAGCATAACCTGTTGAATTATGGCAAACCATATTCAAACAGAAAGTAACATGGAATCTTACAACAAACTGCATCATGCTATTGTCAGTGTGCACCACCTGATGTCATTTGAGCTGATTTTCCATTTAATTCTCAAAAATTCTGCAATAAAACCACATAAAATTTTGACATGGACAAAGTCTGACCCATCCTGAGTAGGAATTCTGTTAAAAGTTCACATAACCTCTTAAGCATTTTTTTAAATGAAATTTCTAAAATTAGTAAATTATGAATGTGTTATGGCGACTACCTATTTGTTTTCAAATACTGTACAGTAAAGCCATATGAACCTCGGTATGGTCATAGTCAAGGTCATCCTCTGAGCTAAACCATGAAAGAAAGGTAAAAGGAAAAGACCAGTCAAAGATAATCAGGGCATTTGATGATGTTTTGTGAGAAATTATTGCTGAAATACTTATCTTTGTGTTTTTTGATCACTCTATTTACTCATACTGTAACAGACAAGCATCAACATTGCTCCTCCGAGTCTTCTCAAATGCAGGAAGAACCAGCAGTCAGGACCACTATTAAACTTGTGTTGCATAACTGTTGCAAAATTTGAAGGTGACTATAAAAATGTTATAAATAATTACAAAAATAAAACTCACCATCTAAACGTGACCGCAAAGTGTCTGTCTGCAGCATCTTGTGTTGATCATAACATTATCATAAATAGACTAAATTGGTGTGTAGGTATATCTGGAACTTGATTGAATGGTTTGAATTCCATATGTAATATGTAATAGTAATAGTAATTTCTTTTTCCTTTGGAAATTTTGTTGTAATGTCCGTCTTCAGCTCCACTGATGTGTGGGGTGCCGCAGGGATTTATTCTTGGTCCTATTTGTTTTTACTTTACATGCTTCCATTAGGATGCATTATTAGTCATTTTCATGGGGTATCCTGTCACTATTATGCTGATGACATCCAAATCTGCCTGTCCTTGATTGTAAGCTGTATGAGCACTTTAATGGAGTGCTTCACTACTATTAAGAGTGGATGACTTATAATTTTCTTCATCTAAACTCAGTCAAGACAGAAGTAATAATCTTTGGCCCTGATCACCTAGCAAGGACATTATAAATCCTACTTGGCAATAAAACCAATTCTGATTCTGATTCTACAGTAATTGCCCCTAGATCAAGGCTGGAAATGAAAGGTGACTGGGCTTTTGCCATCAAGGCCCCGAGGCTCTGGAATTCTCTGCCTGAGGAGATTAGGCTTGCTAGCCCATTACCTGTTTTTAAATCAATGCTTGAAATATATTCTCTTTTTTTTAAAGATATTTTTTGGGGCATTTTAACCTCGATAGGACAGACAGGTGTGAAAGGGGGAGAGAGAGGGAGTAACATGCAGCAAAGGGCCACAGGCTGGAGTCGAACCCAGGCCACTGCGGCAACAGCCTTGTATATGGGGCACCTGCTCTATTCATTAAGCCACCGATGGCGCAAAATATATTATCATAGGAAAGCTTTCCCCTTTAATGCCTGATTTGTACTTTTGTGATATACAATTTTTGTGTTTATTTCCTTTTTTTCTGTTTTGCCTCTGTACATTCTATTTTTCTTAGCTTATAACATTCCTTTAAATATTGTATTGTTATTGTCTTATTTTCATGCACTCTGTGAAGCACTTTGTAACCTTGTTTAGCTATACAAATAAAACATATTATTATCATTATCATCATCATTATCATTATCATTATTTCAATATAGGGCACGTCACGGATGACCTTTCACCTGTCGCAGGTGATAGGTCATCTGTGACGTGCAGTGACTGATGGCAGCCAGGTCATTTTATTCATAGTTACATTAATGTTAATTGTTAAATGTTCTACTAGATGAGTGTCATGTGCAAGCTTTCACAACAAAACAACAAAAAAATCCTTGACAAAAGGGTATGTTGGACATCAAGGAGCAAAAGGGCACCCACAGCTTCCCCTTCTGCATGTGCCTGCAAATGTGGAATGCATAATTATCCACTATAATATCTACATTAGCCCATTATCAATAAAGGCACAAACATTAACTAATATAGTCGTAATTTTTAGAGAACCATGGCCTCATATTGGAGGTACTTACTTTTATCCTGACTGCTGCACACTTGATGGCAAACCACCCCAGTCTGCAAAGATGATGTGGTTTTGTGGTGGTTTTGTTTTGCACCTCCCCAGAGTCCCCTCCACATTTACTGTCTACCTAGTTTGCTGCTTCCTCTTTGCTGCTAAAGAGAGTGCACCTATTGGTTGTTGACAGTGTTGAGGTCACTGAACTTCAGTATTTCCATGAGCGAGGACAAAAAATTAATGATAATATTAAATTCAAATATTAATTATGTTTGATTTTGTCAGAACATCAAGACAAGAAAAAGACTGACTTAAGCCAACTTGGACTGAGTTTTATGACCACCTTACACCAAACAATGGAGACCACAGGAGCTTGCACCAACTGTTGTGATTTTACTCCAATACTGGGAATTTGTCTGTGACAGTGAAATCACCTGAAAAGTTGTTTGGTGTAAGGCTGCCATTAAAGGAGCAGTGATCGAGGTGTACTCACTTATATTTACAGTTTTGGGCCAGACTTTCCCTTAAACAGAATGAGGGTCAAGACAATTGCTTAAGACTGCTGAGTCCCAGTGGTGTGAGTGATCCAGGCCCAGCAGTGCAGTGGGACCTCTGGGAGGACAGAGTGAACCCTGCAGAGGTTCTGTTGTCTCAGCTGCCCACCAGTCTGGATGAGCTCTGACATCTGCAAAGGTCATTGCTTCGAACAGACCCATCAGACTGTTTCACTTTGATCAGTGGTTTACAACATATATTAACATTCATACACTTAATATACCCCTCAGCCACTTGTTTTACATTTGAGTTTACTTATTTCTCAAGCTGACTCATTATCCTGCCAGTACTTTTACCAACTGTTAGCAATACAAAAAATATGTATCACTAAGGCCCTTGGGATTTATGTGCTTTCAAGTTGGTAGAATCCACAGAATCAACAGCAAGAACCAATCAGCTTTCCTGTGCTATCCCCCATCCATCTAAACCAACACTGGAGGTGGGTTTGCGGGGGCACTAACGATGTTAATTGTGTGATTAAAAAGTTACAATCCTGATGTATCTACTAGATTAACTGCACTGTCGTATGGGCAAATGTTCCACTGTAGACTCATGGTTCAAATACTAGCTTTTTTTCAGGTTGTTTAACTGGACCTCATGGTCTTCCTTAGCTAAACGATTTGTCTTAGTTGTCATTTGTTGCCTGTTTCTGTTGCACACAGGAGACAACCGAAGACCAGGAGATGTGGTTGAAAGCTGTCTGACGCACCTGGAGTTAGAGGATCATTTTAGTGTTATTCTATATTTTTCCCATACTCAACAAATGCCATATGGAGACCCAAACCAACAGCATACTAGTCTGTCTCTCTGACTTTCTGTCTGTGGCTCTTAGCCACAAATCTATGGGTTTCTACAGTAGATGTGAATCTTTAAAATAGCCTTACAAATATAATGTCGTTGTTGTTGTTGTAGTTGTTTTTAAAAGGCTCAGAAATTTCCCCAAACAGCTGAGGGGTGAGCCACAAAGGGAGATTAGCAGGTTAGTAAAAACCAGAGTTTTCTGTCCTATGAGGGTAACTCCCTTTTAATCTTGCAAGAAAAGATACTTAAAAAGTGCCTTTCACTAATCATCTCCTTTGTATCTCCTGCATGTATTGTCACTCTATAGTCTACAAACAATCTGCAAATGATACAGACTCTCAGCTGGTATAATACATTATAAATGCACTCTTTCAACTTGTTGAGCCATTGCATTACATAAGTATTGCCATCACACGAAACCATGCAATCAGTTCACTATATGATTAATCAGGATGTGTTCATACTTGCGTATATAATGCAGTGTATAATTCCTTTAAACTATACCATAACGTTACCACTTTGAATTATTTTTTCATGCTTGGTCTTGATTTGCTGAAGTCCATTTTACACTGCTGATATATATTACAGCTAACTCAGTCAAAAATGGATTAGTCTACTACTACAAAATCAAAGTAAATTGGGTAGAGGTAATAGTAATCAATCATATTCCTACACAGTTAGCAACCACCCGAACCTGACCCGACTTTGCTGGGACTATGTGTCTCTGCGTGTGAGTGAAAGAGAGAGTGATAGAAAGGCAGAAGAGAGGGTGGAAGGTGGACTATTGCATGAAAGTTTTCTGTAAGTTATTAACAACTCAAATGCTGCAGGGCAGGCCGCATTACTTGATGCAAAGCAATCCCTTTACTACAGTTTCCAGCCACAGATAACTGTCCGTAATTCATCCCACCTGTTCCTTTTCCTCGTCATACTGCCAATTTAATCATTTTAATCAAAATGGAGTACAAAGACTGCACTGAAGACACTGGCCTAATTTATGTCTGACACTGATCACCTCCTTCCAATTTCCTCCATGAGTCTACTGGTGACAACAAACAAAGAAGGTTTCGAATGCTGATTTAGACATTGATTACCATGTTTTGAAAGTTTTGAAGCATTTGAGTCAGCCCTAGAATTTACAAAGTTAGTAATCTTCTGCCAGAATTTCTCTCTCACATCACTTTTTGCTGGATACTTTTTTATATTCTTCAAAAACAGAAGCAGGCAGCAATCTGACCACTTGACCGTAACAAACCTACAGTATCTAACTACATTGAGTCAGTGATAAAGTTTGAATGTAAGCCAGCATCTGACACATTCATTATACAGTTGTCTTGTCCCACTTTAAATACTGTAGTAATGATTTGACTGAGCAGGACACAAGCAGATAATAAAGCCTGTTCATTGTTATGATTATGTCATCTGTATTTACTATCTTGGCAGCATGGTGGTGCAGTGGTTAGCACTGTTGCCTCAAAGCAAGAAGGTTCCTGGTTTGAACCCTGGGTGGGAGTTCGATGTGCA
The DNA here is from genome assembly GCA_035609425.1 of Epinephelus awoara. Classification (NCBI taxonomy): domain Eukaryota; kingdom Metazoa; phylum Chordata; class Actinopteri; order Perciformes; family Serranidae; genus Epinephelus; species Epinephelus awoara. Next base: position 5,649,758 of record CM069297.1, read on the forward strand.
GAGTTTGCATGTTCTCCCCTTGTCAGCATGGGTTTTTTGCAGGTACTCCAGCTTCTTCCCGCAGTCCAAAGACATGCAGGGTGGGTTAAATGGTGACTCTTAATTGCCCTTAGGTGTCAATGTGAGAGTATATGGTTGTTTGTCTCTCTGTGTCAGCCCTGTGATAGTCTGGCGCAGAGTGTGAATACCAGACCCAAGCCTGATGGGACCAGTCAGGCCGGCTCGACAGGACCAGTTGGGCCGGCTTCGAATAACAAATCAGAAATTTTGTTTAGGTTCGGTCCCCTTGACAGGCTGCTGTGTTGTGCTATGGCCTATTCAAGTGCTGGAATTAGTTATTTACGTGACAACGCCTGAACGCAACACAGGCTCTGCTCCAGCTGAGTGTGTGCTGTGCTGCTGTGCTGCGCTGCTGTGCATGTGGCGTGTTAGACTATGCGTAACAGCAGTCTTTTGATGGTCATGCAACTGTCACACACTGTCTATGTGTGATAATGGTAACCAGACAAACTGCGTCTGGGTCGGGTTCGGACTTAAAAATCAGAAAGGCTCTCAGTTATAACCGTCTCAGACTCGGGTCGGGTTCGGTCAAGAAAATGTGGCCCGAGCCGTGCTCCAGTTTGGCGACCTATCCAGGATGTATCCTGCCTCTCACCCAATGTCAGCTTGGATAGGCTCCAGACTCCCTGCAACCCCTAACAGGATGAGCGGTTATGGAAAATGAATGAATAAATGACTGTACTATCTCCATCAGCTGACATGTGACTGTGTTCAGTCCTCTCTCTCTCCTTCCATCACACTGTTAGTGCACTAGGATGCAGAGTCAACCCCCCACCCCCATCGTCAAACTGCCTCCCACTGTAACCCACTCAATCACCGTCCTTTTCCTTCCAATAACAAATACTGTTGAGTGTAATTACTTAGCTGAGAAGATGAATAGTGCAATTACCACCTGCATGCAACAAGCACTTAAGATGGCTTTAAGTAAAAGCAGCTGAGGGGCTCTTAGGACAGACTCAGCTGGGGATTTACACTATCTGATTGGTCCGTTCAGGATTTTTTTGCTGTGCCTGAGGAATGCAATGTTATAGTTTGCTTCTGTCTCTTAGTGGACAAACATCAAGCATCAACCTGATCTATAAATAGACCATGATCTTACATCAACATCATACTTTTTCTTGCTTCTCTTATTTTTACATCCTACTGATTGTTAGTTTAAGTGTCAAAGCTGTGGCTCCATTATACCACCTCATTTATGAGCGAGCTATTTACTCAGCAGAACATTTTGCAGTGGCAAAATCAACTTGTCAGTGCTGTCTGGTGGACAAACTATGCAATGGTGACACTGTTTCTAAATTACCTCAGGCATTTCTGTACTGCAGTCAATTGTTCCTAATCGGCAGCAGAATACACTAAGACCGATATACCTGCAATAAGCTAATATCGACCAACCTTTAGCTGCAGCATGTACTGATACTATTTCAGTATCAGTTATACAGTATCTCAAGTCATTAAAGGTCACATAAAACCATCAATGTGGCAACACTCTTGTTTCAAGAATAAAACATGAAACACCAATTGTGTGTCCTGTGAAACAGATTAATGAGCCCGAGTGATCTGATGTCTCTGACATAAACAGACACTGTACCAAGTTATAACCAACCTGTCTTATGCGGTGTGTGTTATTCTGTAGCAGCCTGGATTTATTTGCACATGATTTAACAAAGGTAAATTGAATAAATGACTATGTGTAATGGCACTGAGCTCTGATGTGGCACTTCTCAGATCAGAGGCTGCAGATTTATCATTATATGTTTATTTATAGATCTGTTTGCGCCTTGACACACCAAGTCAGGCCGTCAGGATTTCAGTGAATGTCTGCACTAGTTTAGTGCACTAGTTGGCTGTTTTTTGGCTGATTCAGCATGTTGAATCTCTGAATCTCTGAGCCCATCAGTGAGAGAAATCACTCTGTCAGTTTAGCTCAGCGGACAAGAAGAGAAATGGAAGTGGTAAAAGCAAAGAAACAGCTCAAGTCAAGACGGTGTGAGAGTGAAAAAACTTGTCATGTTGGGTAAGATTATATTGATAGTCATTGAGCTCTTCAGCAGAAACGGTTTGTAATTGTTTGTGTTACTGTTCTCTGGCACACGGTAAATATAATTTGATCTTCATCAGGTTGTGTTGTTATGTGCTAACTGGATAACTAGTGAATCCTTCCTCTCAGCTATCTTGAATGACAAATACAAACTACTGCCATCTGCTGCTATGGAGAGTTATTTCCTCTCAAGCAGAACATAAGTGCTAGTAAGCCATTGGCTGTTGTCTCTGTGATATGTTCAAGTGCAAATGTTTGGCTGAGACACAAGCAACGCAACAGTCGACCTTCAAGGCCACTAGTTCTTTGATGTCCACATACCCTTTGAGACTGCTATACTGATGTTTCTGCTTTCACTGTGCTAAACATTAACATTTCAGGCTCTAGTTTCCCGGTGCAGCGCATGGTGGCGCAGGGTGGCGAACCCCGCGCAGAGCTAGTATTGAGTAGCGCTCAGTTTGGTGCTTTGGCAGACCGAGGTGAGCTGAGATGGGTGTGGCGGCGCAGCAGGGGGAGGTGTCGACAGATCCAGCTTGGCGCAGTGACAGTTTCGTGCCAAAAGGCTTTGCCGAAGGTGCACTAAAAGCTCGCCAGCTGAAACCAGGTCTACTGTCAGCGCAGGCGGAGCGCAGTCGGTGTAAGCCGAAGTTTGGCTGACCGGCGGACAGTGCGCACACGCAACCAAAACCTCACAGGCAGGTTTCCAGAATGTCAGGCACATTAACAATGCAATAAATACCCACAAACACCACTATTCAATGCAACTATCTGCAATCAGCACATAAATGTACCTTTATATCGACTGTCCCGTCACATCTGATGTCAGATCAAAGGGGATTGGCACCGTTTGGCATGTTTGGCACGTTTGGCATGCATAATGGAAACCAAACCTGATTTGATTAACACAGCTGCAAACTAATGAGTTCACATCCCTCTCAGCCAACCACAAACAGCCACAGCATCAGATAGGGAGTATATATTCAGCATCTGTCATCTTTGAAAAGTCAAAAGAAAAGAAACAGAGTGAGACTGCGAGAGAGAAAGAGAGAGCGCGCGGACGAGAGAAACGCAACATTGATTTACAATTGTGGTGACCTCCTCCCAGGCTACCTTTGCATCATCAGCCCGTGGAGGTCTGCTCGCAGTTCTGTACATTCGGACACTGCGATCTTGGACCTCCCGGATCAAAACATCAGTTTCCTCCTGGGAGGAGTTTGGCCGTCTGACGCTGCTGCTCTCTTCTGCCATGGCGAATTGAGTAAACTCTCATTACGCCTTCACGCAGCGCATTTAAGGGCGAGGAGAGGGGCTCATTTGATTGGTGTGATGTGTGTAAAACCCACTCCACGCCTTCTCTCTTCCCTCTTTCTGACTTGCGCCAGTAGGAGGGACGGAGGTGGGATAGAGGAGTAGCTGCGCCAGGGCCCACAGTGTGCCAAACTTACAAAATACACCTGGCCACACCCAGTTGGCGAAGCGCAGGTGCGCTGCGCCTCCGCCGTGCCCGGTCTGTGAAACTAGAGCCCTTCATCTGTTAATTTAAACACATCTATTAGTTGGAGAGTGTTTCATTAAAATAGTTTGCTTATATTTCAGAAATAAATCAACTGTTGCTGCACATTTGGTCAAAGTATTCAGTTTTTCACCAGACTGCCAGAGGAGTAATGTGGTCTAAATACCAACAACTTACTTTACTTCATTTACTTCGGCTTCATTTGAATGAACCTCCAACTTTTCTGCACCTCTCCTCCCAACTGTGCTGTGCACCAAAATACCACACAGAGAGGCAAAGAGAATTCCAAGGTAAAAAAAATTCCAATCTGTCTCAGTATTGCTTGCACAGAAATCCTGACAGTACTTTGGATTATATCATAACAGCTTCTGAGCTTTAAATGCCAACAGACTCACAGCAGTCAGAGGCCTGTATGTAGCCTGAGATAAACAAAAAAGATCCATAAAGCTCACGTGTCATATTTGATCAGTATCCCTATCAACACTGCACTGTGCAAACTCTATACACTGAAGAAGATGCATTTAAAACAGGATTTATCTGGGTCAAAATGAGGAAGAGGGGGTATCACCCTGATCATCTGCACATATGTATATGTATCGTGCCTTCAACCAGGTAAAGGAAACACTTTTTACATGCACCATATTATAGGAGTTCTAATAATTATGTGTTTGAAAAAATTACAGTTATTAATAAATTGTGGCCTATTCTTACATGGATGATCAGTTGTGTCTCAAATGTGAATTCCTTTAATTCTAATTCCCATCTGATATTTTCTGTGGTCCCACTAATTTGCTCTTAAAATGTACTGAGGTAGCAGATGACATGATCTAGTTAATATCTGAGCCTGAGAGCATGAGCACAAATACTGATATAGTGAACATCTGGTTAAACAATTTGATTCTGCTAGAAAAATATTATTAACACAAATGTAATGTAACAGGTCATATTAGGACCCAAATGCAACACACTGGATACTAGGAACAGTTTGTAATATTTATTGGCACAACTACACTGTACAGGTACAGGGTAGGGCAGGTTATGAGCACAGAGTACAGTTCAACACTCCACCAAAATCTCTCCACAAAGCCTCTGGCAGTCCAGTGGATTCGGTAGGCCGAACCGGGCCGGGAAGCATGTGTGTGGGCGGTAACGTTTTCCCAAAGGCAGAGGGTCAAGAAGCCAGGGAGTGAGTACTTGCAGGACACACACACAATGGCAAGTGTGGCAACATGGTGAAAGTCTCCAAATCATAAAGACCCACAGTTGAGGAGACGGGAACACACACACTGTAGTGTCATCGTCAGATGGTAACACCAAGCAGCCACAAGCAAAAAGGAACCAAGGACGCAGAAACAGATTTCAAGGTAGAGGGCAGAAGGCTGGTGCAGTTAGCGAGAATCAGATGAAGGCAGGTAGGTAAGAGACAGGCAGGGTCAGAAAAGGGAAATCAGCCTGAAAAAAAAAATAAAAATGCCATAGAGTCTTGCATGTGTGCCAAAGAAGAATCTGGCAACGAATATCTGAGGCTATGAGTAATGATGAACAGGTGAACTGAGTTGCCTTGATGAGGAAGGTGTCACTGATGCTGAGGCACAGGAAACTAATAAATAAATAATTGAACCTTAAGTAATCCTCTCTTACATGCTTTTATAAGATAGCATTACTTTTTATAAATACTTTTGATTATTGTACTTCCTATTTAATATGATTTGCTTTCATCAGTATCAGTATATGTGGCAGTCATGTTTTTGGATATATTGTGTCATATTCTACAGATGTCTGTTTGATCCTTTGGATTCAATAAAGTGAGAAAAACGTCCCAATTTTCTTACATGTCACCAGTGTAAACATTGCAATTGCTGTACAAGGCACACATGTAAAGGTGCATGATGATTCTGTATTAAGATTGGTGCATAGCTGAATCTCCCTTTCAGACTTTAAGAACCTTGGATAGAGCTTCAGTCCACACTAAGCATGTTTACATGCAGAAAATATTAGTTTTTTGCCCTTTTTCCAAAATAATAATAATAATGATAATGGCAATATTCCCATTAGCCTGTTTACATGGCTAATGAAAATGCATATTACACTAATACTCCCCTTTACATGCAACCATGCATACTCCCATTAACAGGCCATAACATGCCATTTGTGACATCAAAATATGAGCTGCTTGTCATTTTTCTTCTTTGCATCAAAATAGTTGTTTGTAGTTGAAAGTTTCCTTCTAGTGGCAGACCAAGGACAGTATATATAGTCTTATCTAATATAGTTTTTATAGTTTTAGGACACTATAATATAGTTTCCATGTTTCAGATTTGTTAGACAGTGAGAATACAATCTCCTTCGTTCATTCCCTCAAAATAGAAAGGAAAGTTGGTGTTGTGATATTTGTGCATACCTGTAAAATTTCAATCAATAGCACAGGCTATTATTTGTTTAAATCACTGAGATCAATGGGCCTATATTTGGGACAGACATCTAAATGGGACAAGCCTTTAATTCCTTTCACACACCAAAGATGATATGGTCTGAAATATGATAAAAGTGTTTATTTAAACCAGTAAGAATATTACCCGGCACAACCTCACATTATCCTGTTAAAACAATTCGCACAACTTGGGCTAATTTTCATGAAAAACCCTTTTTATTCTTTTGATCTGATGACCCTTTTGGACTAAAGGAATATGAATAATTTACAGGGTAACTGAGGAATGGACACATAATTTGACATCTCCAACAACCCGCTTTTATACATCCAGGGACCCTCTATAAAAGACCCTCTATAAAAAAACATGACCTGCTTGGCAACCAGATCAGGCGTCTAATTGAGACAGGCATTTATTTGAAAAAACGTGTAGCCACTCCAGACTTGTAAAAGGGACTGGGCATTTAATTGGGACTAGGCTTTTAATTGAAGTTTTACAGTATCCAAAAACCTGTTGATATCCAAGTCTTTCATAATGTTTAAAAGTAGGTGTGTTTCTCCTTCCGAGCAGAAATGAGGCGTTTTCTTTAGGGCATGCATTCTTCTCAGCCCTGCAAACTGTTAGCAAGTTGGTTTGTGTACAGCCTATCCGTGACAATGCACAGACCCGACCATTACCAGACAAGAGGCCATGTGTCGCAAAATGCAGGTAAAAACCCAGGTAGGACGCATATTCCAAATGCACTGTTTATATGCCCAGAGAATACTATTAAAACCTGAATAATACCATTTTAATAGGAAAATGCTAGATTCAGAAAAATGCATAATTTGGGATATCTTAACAAAATATGCTGTTAACATGACCCGTATCAAATTCAGAATGATGTCATATTCTGAATAAAAAAAGAATATTATTGTGCATGTTAACATAGCCACTGAAGCCTCACCGACATAACCTTTAGTCAGTGTAAGGGCTGCTGTTTGCCAGCAGATTGCTGATCTAAATGAGACACAGACACAGAGTCAGAGCAGAAAATGGCCTGGGAGCTCTTAGTGGGCATGGGAGAGTGAGCAAGCCAGCCTGCTCCTCTCTCTCCCCTTGTCATTCTCCCTCCTGCTCTGCCAGTAATCCCTCACTGCTCGAGAAAAACGGCCTCTAAATTTAGCATCAGATTTATCATGCAGCAGGAAAAGCTGCAGCAAACTAGACAGCCAGCCAGAGAGAAAGTGAGTCTGCATATATGAGAGAGGGAGACATAGACACAGAGAGAGAGTGGTGAGGGGTGTTTACAGACAGAGGGTGTCAGAGGCTGAGGACCAATCAGACAGCTCGGCTCTGAGCAGCAGCCAAGAGTGCAATCCAGTGCAGAGCCAGAGAGCAGCAGTGAAGATTTTCAAAGACAAAGAGACAGTGCAGAGAGAGGAGTTGATAAGTAGTGAGTGAGAGGTGGAGGGGTTAAAGAGAGATAGCTGTAGTAAAGAGCTTTCAGAGCAAACCCACAGTGTTTCCAAGTGCTTGATTTCCACCTTTATTTCTAGTGAACAAGCTGCTGTGGCTGAGTCCCTTCATCTTTTTTAACAGGTGATTGTGTTTCTAAAAACACCTCAGTGCTGACCTGCAGCCTGTGGACAACAACTAAAACACAGAGGCAGAAGCTGATGAGCCTTTTAGAAGTCTACAGTAGGCAGAAAATCTCCTCTGCGATCATTGATTGGTTAGAGTATGCATGCAAAGGAACTGTTCGAACTGGTGCTGCTTATTGTTTCAGACAACTTCTTACCTTAACTGTCATAACCACATCATCTGTCACTACGTCAGACTATTTTCAAATGATCACAACTCAATCACCACATTCATCACGAGATGATAAATGTCTGACAATAATCAGTCTACTTCATCACTCAGGGCTCTCCCTCAACATTCCTTTCTTATTGCTAAGTGGAAAGACTCAACTGGCTCAGCAAGTCACATGTTGCCTTGTGAGCTCCTGCGTGTCATTTCTTTACCTATTTATATATTTAATGTCTTGTATTTCCATTTTTTACTTGCATGATTTTGTTGTAATACATACTGAATGAGCGTCGTTGGAGGGAACCTGAAATCCAAGATTGCATTGCAAATGACTGCTTGCGAGGTTTATCCACGAAAAGTTGTTATACCAGCCAGATGGCAAGTTACTTCTGATAGGGGCCAGTAGCCTGGTGGCAGAGAAGCGTCTTTATTGATGGGGGCAAGCAACAGACTTTGTTTTAACTTTTATGTTAGCAGTACAGATGAGTTACATTAAAATAGGTTTTTTTATGTGCAAAAAGTTATCACAAGGAATGTCAAATTATTATTTCTTTCAAGTTTACAGTGGCATGCAAAAGTTCAGGCACCCTGGTCAAAATTTCATTAATTGTCAGCAGTTAAGAAAAAAGAAAATGAACTGATTTCCAAAGGGTATGAAGTTGATGATTAAGCATGCCTATCTTAAGCAAAATCAGTGTATTAGTTTTGTTTTGTTTTGTACAATTTTAGGATGAAAAAGGAAAGGAGTACCATGCAAGCTCAAAGACAACTTATACCAGGATCACACACCATACATAGCTTGTTAGGCCTGCGGCTTGTTTACAGTCATCATTAGGAAAGGCCAGATGATGCTACATTCAATTCAGACTTCTGAAACCTTGCCCCAACAATCAGCAGCCATGGGTGCCTCTAAACAGCTGCCTAGCACTCTAAAAACTAAAATAACTGATGCCCACAAAGGGCAGGAGAAGGCTGTAAGACGGTAGCTGTTCATGTTTCTCAGTTCGTTATGTAAACAAGAAATGGCACTGAACAGGAGATACTCTTTGGAATGTTAGAAAGGCAAATCAAAACCCTGTTTGACTGCAAAAGACCCACAGGAAGATTTACTCCATTAACTCTGGAGTGGTGGTTCGCTGTTCTACTGTGCAACAGCAACTGTACAAATATGACCTTCATGGAATAGTCATCAGAATAGTCATCCTGTGTCCTCGCCACAAAATCCAGCGTCAGAACATCTAAACAAGCCTGATGTTTTATGGAAACAAGTCCTGGGGACTGATGAAATAGAATTTTGGGTGCAATGAGCAAAGGTATGTTTGGAGAAAAAAGGGTACAGAATGTCATGAAAAGAACACAGGGGTGGATTGATCATGTTTTGGGATTGTGTTGCAGCCAGTAGCACTGGGAAAATTTCACAGGTAGAGGGGAGAATGGATTCAAATACATTTCAGCAAATTCTGAACGCAAACATCACACCACCTGTTAAAAAAAAACAAAAAAAAAAAGCTGAAGATGAGGACAGGGTGGCTTCTTCAACTGGACAATGATCCTAAACACACCTAAAAATCGACAATGGACTACCTCAAAAGGCACAAGTTGAAGATTTTGCCATGGCCCTCACAGTCCCCCGACCTAAACATGATTTACAATCTGTGGATAGACCTCAAAAGAGCAGTGCATGCAAAACGGCTCAAGAATCTCACAGAGCTCGACGCCTTTTGCAGGAAGAATGGGTGAAAGTGCTCAGAAACCGAAAGACTATAAGCTGGACACAAAAAGCATTTAGAGGCTGTGATACTTATAAAAGGGGGTGCTACTATGTACTGCCCATACAGGTTGGCCAAACTTTTGCTTCAGGCCCGTTTCTTGTTTTGTTTTTTGAAACTGTAAAAAGACTGAAATTAAAAAGTGTGCGTGGCTGGACTTCCGCCGGAAGCACGTAGGTGATGGCAGCGTAAATCCTGAGCTCCTTATCACCTCGAGTTAAGTTTATAAATAAAAACTATGATTTAGGAAGAAAAGAAAAAAACTAAGATAACAAGAATAACGGCTAATCCTCACAAAGGAATGAATTTACGCTCAGGATCAGTCTCACACTTAAAGAAGAAAACAGAAAAGAAACCACGAGGCAGAGAGAACAAACAAATCTCAGACAAAGAACCGGAGATGGAACAACTACTGCAGAAATTCACAGAGGAGATAACTAACCAACTGGATAATTTCAGAAAGGACTTCAAAGAATTTCGAACCAAAACAAAGCAAGCCTTTTCTGAACTCCGTCAAGAAATTAAAGAGGTGAAATATGAACTAAAAGACACCAGAGAAAGGATGGAAGAGGTGACGGAAAGGATAGCGCAGTGCGAGGAGAGAGAGGACCTGCTCCACGAGACAAATAACTTTTTAATGATGAAACTGAAAGAGGCAGCAAGTAAAATCGACTATCTGGAAAATAAATCAAGGCAAAATAACATCAGGATATACAACGTGGAGGAAGGAGCCGAAGGGGAAGATATGATCCTTTTTCTTGAGGACTTCTTAAAAGAACATTTGGAACTACAAGTTCAGAAAAAAATCATCCGAGCGCACCGAGCAGTTACAAGCCAGCGCACAGAGAACAGAGATAGACCACGCTCGATTATTGTCTGTTTTCTGGACTGGGACACAAGACACTGAGTGCTCAAAGCGGCGTGGAGGAAAAGAGAGATCCTACTTGATGGCAAAAGAATTTACTTCGACCAGGACTTCACTACGAAAGTACAGCTGGAAAGAAACAGACTGCGTCCTATCCGAAAACACCTGCAGGAAAGACAGGTGAAATCCCACATCGTTTACCCTGCGAAATTAAAGGTGTTTGGAAAAGACCGAATAGACATTTATGGGGATGCCTACGAAGCAGCGAAGGCCCTCGACATCAAGATCCCAAGATCCTACCAGATGGACTTAGAGGAGAAGCTGCGGGAAGGAGATCTGTGGAAAAGGCAGACATCCAGGGGGGGACAGCAGCGAAGACGCGAGGCGGAGAGGAGCACGCAAATGAACTGATAACATAAAATAAACTAAAGATTGCCGCACCTCAGGGTGGTGACCTCTACTTGGACAATGTTGCAAAGACTCAAATGGTGAGATGCACTAAGGTTAGTGAAGGAACACGAAATAATGGGAGACAAGTGAGAAAACTTGAAAATGACTAATCAAAATTAAAGTGGGACAAGAACAGTGTGGGTAACTTTTTATAAGTTAGTTACTTTAGTTAGGAGGTCTACTATGGGTGTATGTGGGTGTGGGTGAATGTTTGTACATGTGTGTGGATACAGTAGGTGTGTGTGCTGTATGTATGTATATGTGCGTGTAAGTGTATGTGTGTGTGTGTGCGTGTGTGAGTGTGTGTGTGTGAGTGTGTGTGTGTGTGTGCGTGTGTGTTGTGCGTGTGTTAATTTAATTTATATAGTTACTCTTTATTTGTTTGTTCTAACCCGCCCCCATGCTTAGTCTTAGTTTAGCCTAGGACTGATTTTTTTTATTTTTATTTATTTATTTATTTTATTTATTTATTTATTTTTTTTATATTTATTTAATTTTTTTTTTTTTTTTTTTTTTTGAATTTCATTTGAACTGATTTTGGGCTCATTCAAATAATTAGGAACAAAGTTTTGAAATGTTTATTTGTAGGGCAAGGTGAGACATAATCGACTAGAATCTATCTTTTTAAAAACTGATACTGATCTAAAGGGTCGACATCAGACATGTTAAAGGGTCGAGATATTTTATTTTACTTTGATATTTTATTTTACTTAGATTTCCTTTGCCTTATAAGCTTTCTCTTGAAATCATTGAATGTATAAATTATACTGTATGGGAGAGGAGGCTCGGTGGGCCACCTCGCGCGGGCGGAGCCGGGGGGAGACAGGGAAGCACACGATTTACATTATTTGAGGTGTACACCAATTAATAAATTCTTAAAAGTTGGCCGTGCTCCGGTGCTTTCTTCGGCTTTGCCTGTCGGAGGTGGCTCATCGGGATGCTCTTTCGTTTTTGTTTGTTTGGCAAGGTCCTATTGGGACGGGCTGAAGCCAAGAGACCTCCTCTAACACATAAACTAACTGTTTAATTAACCTCACCCTCCTTAATGGATTTAGCCTTTAAATTTACATTTTGACTCTTAATTATCAATTTTAGAATTTGGACTTAAGTGGGGGACTGACTTTGATTTATACTTACACAAATTATATAAAGTAAAAGTGCAAAAAGAGGTGAAAAAGGGGGAAAAAGAAGAGGGATAGTAAAAAGATTAATGATGACACCGAGGCGATAGGGAACACACGCTTGCGACTGCTAAAAACAAAGATGTGCTGTAACAGAAACCTTATCATCATGTTAAGGGAAGGGTCACAACCAGCAATAGACCCCAGGATCCATGTGACAGTAGACATATGGAAAACCAAACCAAGCTACCCAAGGAAGGGGGTGGCACACATGGAAGTCATTTTACGTTGTTTTTCTCTAATGTTTTTCTATTTTACGTTTGTTTTTTTAGTTACGTTTTTGGGTAATATTGTTCTTGGGCCTGGCAAGACAGGGGAAAAGGAAAAAACAAAAAACAAAAAAACAAACAAACAAAAAAAACCCTATTCAATACCTAACATAACAAACAAGATTAAAGATGGTGACACAGGACATTAAAATAACCTCACTAAATGTGAATGGTTTAAATAACCCAATAAAAAGAAAAAAAGTTTTATTAAGGATGAAGAGAGAGGGGGGAGACGTAATGTTCCTTCAGGAAACACACCTCTCAAAAGAGGAACATAAGAAATTAGAAAGACTGGCAAATGCTCGGGTATACTCAGCCTCTTTCCACTCTGCAAGGAGGGGGTTGGCGATACTGATTAAGAATAGCATCCCCCTCCACTGTGAAAAAACTATTGTAGACAAAGATGGGAGATATGTATTAGTTAAAGGAAGAATAGATCATGCTGAAATAACATTACTAAATATATACAGGCCACCAGAACAAGGAACTGATCTTATATCTAAAATAATAGACATGATCATTTTAGAAGCAAAGGGGACATTGGTCATGGGAGGAGACTTAAATCTGGTCATGAATGCAGAATTGGACTGTCAACATAATGTTAAACATAAAGCAGAGAGGGCCTCACAAATACTTAAAAGAGCAGAATATGAGATTGGTCTTATAGATGTCTGGAGGAAATTAAATCCTAATAAAAAAGATTATACATATTACTCAACAGCTCATAATAAATACTCCAGATTAGACTATTTTTTCATGTTTAAAACAGATATAGAAAAGGTATCACAGTGTCAGATTGGCACAATAGAAGTATCAGACCATGCAATAATATCTATGAAAGTAAACCTAGGAATAGAAAAAAGTTCAACAATATGGAGACTCAATAACTCTCTGCTGAATGATACTAACATCAAAAATAAAATTAGAAAAGTAATAAAACAATATATAGAGATTAATGATAATGGAGAGGTCTCGCCCATCATGGTGTGGGAGGGAGCCAAAGCAGTTATTCGAGGGGAGATAATTATGCTGGCATCAGTCAAAGCTAAAGAAACAGAAAGGGAAAAAAACGAATTACTTGAGTCCTTAAAAAGAACCCAAAGTGAACATAAAAAGAATACAAATATGCATACTTTAAACGAAATTAGACAAATTAGGAAAAAAAATAGACCAAATCGAATTGCAAAACATTGAAAAGGCATTAACCTTTATTAAACAAAAGTATTATGACAGTGGACCAAAAGCGCAGAAACTGTTAGCATTTCAATTGAAAAAACAAAAAATGAAATCAAATGTATCAAAAATAAGGGACAGTAACCAAAAAAATGTATTTAAAAGGAAAGAAATAGCAAATGAATTTTTAAAGTATTACCAACAGTTATATACTCCAGAGAATCCAGAAACCAATATAGAAAAAATTCAGAAATATTTACAAAATATAAAACTACCTGAGGTAACAAAAGATCAAAATACTCAGCTGACCAAGCCAATAACAGAGCAGGAACTAGGTGAAACCATAAGACAGACTAAAAATGAGAAATGCCCAGGTTCCAATGGTTTTACCAATGAATTTTATAAGGAATTTCAAGAGGAGATAATACCACTCCTATGTAGAGTGTTTAATTGGGCCCTAGACAATAAAGAGTATGCTCCAACATGGAATTCTGCAATTATTACCGTAATACATAAATCTGGTAAAGATCCAGCAGACTGCTCATCATATCGACCAATCTCACTGTTGAACGTTGATCAAAAACTGTTAACCTCAATCTTGGCGAATAGACTAAAAATAATAATTCCTAACATAATAAACTCTGACCAATCTGGGTTTTTTCTCTAATAGGCATCTGAGTGACAACGTTAGAAGGACAATAAATATTATGGAATATTTGCAAAAAATAAAACAACAATTACTGATGTTAACGCTCGACGCTGAAAAGGCCTTTGACAGGGTATTGTGGCCCTTTATACTTGAAACATGTAAAAAATTCAAATTTCATGAAAAATTCATAAGCTGGCTACAAATGATGTATAAATCTCCAAATGCAAGAATTCAAGTAAATGGAACCCTGTCAACATCCACCAAACTCCTAAGAGGGACACGACAGGGGGACCCCCTCTCCCCCTTGATCTTCATTTTAGCTATAGAGCCATTGGCAGAAAAAATAAGAAGTAATAATAAGGTACAAGGAATACAGATTGGGCAGGATGAACACAAATTGGCAATGTACGCAGATGATGTAATTCTTTATTTAACTAATATTAATCAATCACTTCCGGAAGTGGTGGAAGAAATTAAACAATACAGTGATCTATCTGGGTATAAATTAAACACAAATAAATCATAGGCAATGGCAGTAGGCCAACCAATATCCCAAGATATTCAATTAAAATATCAATTTAAATGGAAACAAAGTAAATTAAAATATTTAGGAGTTATTATCCCTACAGATTTACATAAACTATATGAGTACAATTTTGGCATACTCGAAAATAATCTCAAACAAGATTTGCAAAGATGGTTAACTATACCACTGTCAATTACTGGAAGAAATGAAATAGTTAAAATGAACATCTTGCCAAGATTTGTCTTTCTATTTCAAAATTTACCAATCTTTATCCCTCAAAATAATTTTAATAAATGGGATAAATTATTATGTAACTTTATATGGGGAGGAAGAAAAGCCCGAATTAAATTAAAGACAATAAAAAAAAAAATTATCTGGAGGATTAGCTTCACCAAACCTAATAAACTACTATATGGCTGCTCAAATAAAATCAATCCTAGCCTGGATGAACAATAACCATTTAGCAAAATGGAGAAAAATTGAAACCTCACAAATGGGGATACCACTGAATGAACTTGCATTTAATAAAATAAACAATACAGTTGCTGAAAAAATTGATAATATTTGTATAAAAACACTATAAGAGCCTGGGTAAAAATTATACGAAAAAAACAACTCCAGAATGACTTGGTCTATCTGAGAGAAATTGCAACTGATGCAGACTTTAAACCCAGTATAATTGACGACTCATTTAAAATATGGGCTGGTAAAGGATTGATCAGATTTAGCCAGATAATTACAAACAAGGGAGTAGATACATTTGAGAATATTGCAAATAGGTTTAACCTTTCAAACTCTCAGTTCTATAAATATCTACAGGTAAGAAGCTATTTGATAAAAATAATGGGATATAATAAAACCTTGAATGATATACACCCTCTAATAAAATATATAATTAATACATATAATAAATTAAACTCTAAGAATATACTGGGACAAATATACAGAATTATCGATTGTGAGGAAAAGAGCGACAGACTTATAGCTTTGTTGAACTGGGAAAAGGAATTACATATAAATATAACAGCGGAAGATTGGACAGATATGTGCACTAATACCTGGAAAACAACAAGCTCCTTATTTTGGAGGGAGTTTTCCTGGAAGGTGCAAATGCGATATTTTAAAACACCTATTATCCAGTCAAAATATAATAATGAAATTACAGCAAGCTGTTGGCGTAATTGTGGAGAAAATGAAGCTAATCACACTCATATACTGTATTCATGCCCCGTTTTAAATCAGTTCTGGTCCAAAGTAAAAGAGGAAATAGACAATATATTCCAATGCAACCTCTCTTTGTCTCCAAAACATATACTTCTGGGGAAATCCCCACATGTATTGTCTCTTCCATCAGATAAATACCTCTATAGAATATTAAGAATAACAGCAATTAAACAGATCACTAAAAATTGGCTGACTGCAGCGGCACCACAAATATTAAAATGGAAGGAAACAATTAAGGAAATTTATGTAATGGAAAAAATAACACATAGAATAAGGAACCTAAGTGATGTTTTTGAGACAAGATGGGAAAGGATCACAAAGACTGATATAATATAAGTAATAGATAAATGGACTATGGAGGGGTGAGAGGGTCGATGGGGGTTCATGACAGGTTAGTGTATATACATGTGTGTGTGTGAGGGGAAGTGGTGACTGTATACTCGAGCATGAAATTACTGAAAATTAACTTTGGGTTAGAAACAATTAGTGAAGCGTAAACATGATAAAATCTAAAGAACAGAGATAGAGATGAAAGTAACGCCAGGCCCAAACAACAACAAACAACTTAAAATTAGTATATAGTTTTGGAGGGGGGGAGTTGGTAGTTTTGGTTGGTTTTTTTTGTTTTGTTTTTTCTCTTCTTTTTTCTTATGGAACCTTGGCGATTTGGGACAGTCGAGGGATGAAAAGGATGATTGGATGGAGACCCCCCCCCCCCCCCAAGAAGAAGGGGAAGAAGAGGGGGAAGAAAAAGGAAGGAGGAGGAAGAAAAAAAGGGAAGAAAAAAAAAAAAAAAAAAGGGGAAACAGGTTAAGAGAAATATCGATGTGTAGATGTATGGGTATATGTGGATGAAAAATCTGTATATGTGTAAGAGAACACACAGACAAGTACAAGTACGGGTGTATACCTACCCACTAATATATCTCCTTTGTATTTATTTATTTATTTTTTGGTTGTTGTGGTTGTTTTGTCTGTGCTCTAGGTAGTGTTTTTTTTTTTTTTTTGTTAATTACTTTTTGTTTTGTCTGTTAGCCGGTTTGTTTTGTTTTTTGTTTTTCTCTTTGTGCTTTATTTTTTGTTTTGATTTATCTTGCTTTGTTTATTTGTTTTGTTTATGGTTATCGGCACATATATTATGTTGCTATGTATGTTTACAATTTTCAAAACTATTAAATAAAAAGTATTAAAAAAAAAAAAAAAAGTGTGCGTGTATATGTGTGTGTGTGTGTATATGTGTGTGTGCGCATTGGGGCCGAATTCCGCAGTGCGCCAAGTAGAGACAGAAATGACATGCCATTGTGTAAACAATATAAGTTATCACATGCGCCGCATAATCATTTGCATTATCGTGACTTAAATTTTGACCAAAATAATCGTAATTATGATTTTTTTTCCATTATCGAGCAGCCATACTACCCTCACACCATAACTAAAAAAAGGAGGTTCTCCATAGAGTTACACTGCTACCCTATTTAAAGGTGTTTTTACCCCTGAGTAGAAGTTGAAGAAAATCAGACAGTTCATTTTGGTTTAAACTATTCTTTATTTGTCAAAACATGACAAACATGTGCAGAAAGTGCAGCATTTTATGAATCTCAGATAGATTTTAAAAAACTGCACTCAATTCTGGTCAGCAGCATGTCACACCCTTTGTAGAGACAGTTTAAAACATTTCATCGCTTTTCACAATTTTGACTTTCTACTGCAAAAGTAAGGTCCACATTCTTCCCCAGCAACAGACAGCATTGGGCATCCAAATGACCAATAAAAAAACATTTTATCACATCCTCTGTCTCAATTGGGTGTTAGAAGTGTCTCTTTTTGGGGCGTCAGTGGCTTAGTGGTAGAGCAGGCGCCCCATGTACAAGGCTGTTGCCGCAGTAGCCCGGGTTCAACTCCAGCCTGTGGCCCTTTGCTGCATGTCTCTCCCTCTCTCTCTCTCCCCCTTTCACACTTGTCTGTCCTATCAAATAAAGGCTAAAAAATTCCCCCCAAAAAAAGTGTCTCTTTTGTCCCACTTTCCCTTTGTTGGGGAATAGCGTCTTTGGAAACTGTGAAAACCAGGTCTTCAGTTTCATTCAACGGCAAGGTAAAGTATAACCATAAATCTATTGCTTGACAACTGTACTCAACTTTTCCACGAGTTACCAATCATTCACAATTGTAATTTTAATGTACTAGTTTACATATTGTCGTACCTTACAACTTAATCCTGATGGCTAACTGCTAACTGACCTTAGCCAGCTAATGGTGATTAGATGGCTACAGTTAGCTAGGATCCTGTTGATACTGATAATTATGTTTCAATCCAAAATAATTTTTGATGCCACCAATCTCTACTAACGTTTCATGTATGTCAGATGATTTGCTATGTCCATGAACACAGACTTTAAACCGTCAATACTTGGCAGACTTATTAGAGCATCTAACGCTAGGCTGCTGTTTTTGTCCTCACATTGAGTGATACCGACCTAAAGCTTTTTTATATGATGACAGTGTTGTTTACCTTACCTCCTATTACTGACTGTATTCATCAACATCTGATGTGTCTGTTGTGTCCACTGTTTCTTCCTTTTCAGATTAGACATATCTTTCACATTAGAGGAGTTATTTGCAATAGCAAATGTAAAATACAGTGGAGCAGTTGAGGCAGAGAGGAGAGTCTGCAGCAGTGAAGACGAAGGTTTGTGGAATAAATAGGGCTTAGTCAGCCACAGCAAAGAATGCACACTTTATGCAACACTGAGTTATGTTAATATTGCATTTAGTACTAAATCTGTGTCTCTTTCAGTTGAAAGTGACAAAGATTATATACAGGACTATGTTCCTGATGAATCAGAAGATTTAGGTAGGTATTATCATTATTGTTGTTATTATTAGTAAAATTCATATTTTTGTTTACAAACCTTCGTACAAAACAAACACCTCAATGTGCTTCACAGATCTCACAATGTGAGAACATTATCTCACAGTTAATGGTTATTTTCGTCATTTTTCTTTCTTCGTTTATTTCTTTCTCAGAAGGACAAGAAGTTGTGGTGGACGTCTGGGAAGGCGGAGGAAGAAGGCTAATCTTGAGACCTAGAAGATAAATGACCAGAAAAGGAGGAGAATGTGGGGTCAGTCTTATCCTGGTAGGAAAAATAAGGACGAAGACAAATAAAGACAAATAGGGGGGCTCTGGCAGTCTACAGCTTGCCAAAAGTCCTCTAAACTGCACTGCAGACAAGTTGATGAGTCAAAGAGGCAGGAAATCTTTAAGTACTTTGGGGAGAAATTAGACTGGAAAGAGAGGATAATTTATGCCCAGTCTTTAGTAAAGGTGAGCAGTGTGAAGCAGCGGCGGACATGAGCAGATGAGTCCACCTTGTCCAGATGGTAGAGGACTTCAAGTGTGTCGGTTCATGTTCCTCTCAACATTTGGGATAAAACAGTGGTGTTTTTTAAGTGGGAGAAGAGAGGGAGGACTCCTGAGACTAAAAGAGTGAGCATGAGAGTGAGGACAGGGACAGAAGAGCAAGACTTCCTGAGGACATTCTTTCCGAACCTACCAAAAGTTCCATCACACTACTGCAGGTCATCCTCTTCAAAGATTTACCTTGAGCCTGTATTCAAGTCCATCACTCACATCCATGCACAGTACAAGCCCTGTTGTGCAGAACATGATATACAACCTCTGTCAAGGCAAGTGTTTTCCACCATGTTCAACAACTGAAATCTTAAAAAAGACGAGTCATGAAGCAAAAGGACAAAGAAGAGGAAGATGAGAAGACCATGTTGCTTTGCATGGATCTCCAGGGGCTCCTGCTCTGCCCCAAGCTGCAAGCATCTGCCTTCTATTACAAGACCAAGCTCTGTGTTCATGACTTCATCATCTTTGACATGATATCAGATGATACAACAAATTGCCTGTGGCATGAGGGTGAAGCTGGTCTTTCTGCCAATGAATGCGCTTTCATGTATCATGCATTATCTTGAAGCACACCCATCATATGAGGAGCACATCCTGTGGAACAAAGTGGAGTGGATGCAGCTACCAGAACCAAAACCTACTGTAAAGCAATGCCCTCCTCAAGTTTGTGACTGGAAAGCAGAAGCCACAGAAGTACCTTGAAAAAGGTCACACACAAATGGAGTGTTATTTTGTGCATAGAATATTATAATAATGTGCATAGAATATTATAATAATATCTCTATGTAATAGAGAGAAGACTGAGGCACAGAGAATTCTGTGTACCACCTGAGTATGCTGCAGTGATCCAGGGTGCTCACTCCAGTCCCAGGCCATACCAAGTGAGGTACGTCAACCACACTTGAACCTCTGAAAGTCCATCTGACCAGGGTACATTGTAAGTGATCTTACAGTGCATGACCCCTGAATAATCAGGTATTTTATCATAAACATATATTCTCACACGATTGTTGCCTTATTAGTTTTAGATACCACATAGAACGTATGTGGTAATTGAAAATATAAACAGAAAGAAAGAAAAATATAAACAGAAAGAAGAACCATGTATGGTTTCCCATAAGCATTGGATTAACTGTATAATTCCTTAATGTACTCATCCAGCACATTAATAGATCTGATAATATCACATATTTAAAACATCAGGTATGGAGATGATCACAATTTCTTTCTTCTAAACACAGCATTTCAATATGAGTGAAACATCAATCACATTATGTCCCTCTATTTCACAACATCCATTGAACTACATTTCTAGCCAGCATACTACCTTAACGCGCCATTAAGGGCAGACACAATAACTTGCTGAACACACATCATAGACATAACATAATTTCCAATAAAAGAATAATGACATCACAACTTGAAAAAATACTTGAAAAAGGAATTCAGCACACCTTCTATGTTAATACATTGTACTGTCCGTCTTTTCTCATCCAATTCTTCCATCTATCTCTTTATTTGTCTATTAGGTACAACGTATATGGCACTATGGTCTGCAAGGTTTGTCACTCAGATGAAATAAAACTGTACCAGTCTTTGTCTCACAGGAGAAAGAGTGACAGCACAGTGACGCCACTGCATGCATCCAGCCTGAAAAAAAAAGAACTCAAGTTCAGGCACCTGCAAGAATTGAAGACAGTTTTGCCACAAGCCTACCATGCCTTCTACGGTTTCTCCAAATCTTTGTGTAAATGACTTCTAACTATTGTGCTGTTTTGGTCAGTGGTCACAGTTACCTCTAAATCAGTAGCTAAAGCATTTGTTTCCCGTTATGTCACATTTTTTTATTGGGCTGTCTGTGATGAGACAGTCTTATTGGCTACAGAACTTCAGGTGTGAGGTCTGGATATTAATTTAAATTGTAGGCCTGCTCATTGCTTAGTCATGATTTTAAATGTGGCTAAAGCGCCTTTTACACTGGACTAAAAACCCACCAACACCCACTAACATCTGGCATCTCAGATCAGCAGTAATGTAAACACAACACCCAGGTGGGCACAATATTTTCACCCTTTATAGGCAGTGGAAATTAAGGCTTGTCGCCCATTTTGCTCTTTTTTTATGCACATGTGTTGCTTGACTTGGTGTTGCAGCCCAACACAGCTGACTTTGCAGCTACTTGAAGATGTGTGTGTTGAGTGATGAGGCGATGAAGCAATTGTATTTACTTTAATATTTCATTTTACTTACTAAAACTACTACGTCCCCTGACATTTTGTCATGTAAAAGCTTTTAGTTAATCTTAATTTATCTTCATCAATTTTAATTTTGCAAACGTGTTTATTTCATAAATAACCTGGTGTCTTTTTCCTGTCTGTTTATAAGTGTTTGTAATTGTAATGTTTTCATGTATTTCGTAATGTCTAAACTATTATTCAATTACTGAATACGATGAATGACAGCCATTATTGAGTGCCAATTAAACCAGTTTCACTTTATTTGGTCATCACTGTCTGCTTACATAATTCACAGCTCATCATTCATTCATTCATTCATTCATTAACCATAATTGCTTATCCTGTTAAGGGTCACGGGGGGCTGGAGCCTATCCCAGCTGACATGGGGCCAGAGGTCGCCAGACTATCGCAGACATTACTGTCACATAGGGACAGACAACCATTCACACTCACAGTCACGCCTATGGGCAATTTAGAGTGGTGGTTAGCACCGTCGCCTCACAGCGAGAGGGTTGCCGGTTCAATCCCGGGTGTGGGAGCCCTTCTGTGTGGAGTTTGCATGTTCTCCCCGTGTCAGCGTGGGTTCTCTCTGGGTACTCCGGCTTCCTCCCACAGTCCAAAGACATGCAATTTGGGGACTAGGTTAATTGATTACTCTAAATTGTCCATAGGTGTGAATGGTTGTCTGTCTCTATGTGTAAGCCCTGCGATGGTCTGGCGAACTGTCCAGGGTGTACCCTGCCTCTCGCCCGATGTCAGCTGGGATAGGCTCCAGCTCCCCCGCGACCCTCACGAGGATGAAGCGGTTAGAAGATGAATGAATGAATGAATCATCAGAGGGCGTGCTATTAAATAGCAGACTTGCACCAATTTTTTTGGGCCAATCCCAGTTTCCAATTTTCAGTGTTTGGATGGCTGAAAGGCCAATTCTGATTTCATTTTTTTCAAACCACTTTACAGCACAGGATATTGCAATATTTTCTATCTTTCGTTTTTAGAACAATTTAACCAAGATACAACCAGCTTTTCAATAATCATAAGATAAGATAAAATACACCTTTATTGATCCCACAATTGAGAAATTCCAGTGTTACAGCAGTCAAGGGGAAAGAGTCAGATTAAAGATTTCAATATTTAAAAACTTAAAAAACTAGGCATGCAAAAAATACAAGCAATAAACAGCAATAAATAATAATAATAATAATAATAAAATAATAATAATGAGCAGTGGATAAAAAGTAGGCAATTTAATGCAAAGTGAATATTGTATGTGCAAATAAACAACAACAAGGGGAACAGCAATGCTTATAGTGGTGTTTCAAGTGTCCATAGTGTCCCTAAAGTGTCCATTTGTGCTGCACGATTTGATAAAAATGTGCAATTGCGATTTGAGTGGACAATATCGGGATTTGCGATTGCAATTACAATATAATTTTTAAAAAATGGTATCATTAGTCTCCTTGCTTGATTCAGTGTTTCCCCTACATTATATTAGGGGGGCACTGACCTGACCTGACATAGTTATTGTTATGGGCCGTGTGTAAATAACCATCAACAGACTGAGCACAGTCAAACACGCTGCTCACACAGCAGCACAGCACTGTACCTACAGCCGAGCGAGCCTGTGTTGCGTTCAGGCGTTGTCACGTAAATGACAAATTCCAGCACGCCATAGCACAACACAGCAGCATGTCAAGTGGGCCGAACCCAAGCAAAATTGCTCAATTTGTCATTTGTTATCATATAGTTTGTTATGTTCATGATTTCCCAGTGACACTTACAAATGTTTGCATAACTGTGCTTGGATGTTTTTTTATGAGGCCCTGGCGGTTTTCAGTTGTCTCTTTGTCTTTAACGTTACATGGCTTGACTTTCTCTCGCATGCACTCTTCCTGCTTTTCTCTGTGCTGTCTCAAGTGCTGATATAGATTGGTCATGTTGCCGCGGGACGTGGCAACTTTAACTTTTAAACTTTTACACAGCACGTCCTACTGTTCAACATCGGCGTACCTGAATCCAAAGTATCGCCATGTAATAGACGCTGCGTTTTTTCGCCACCAACTCAATCTGTTCATGGTCGTGCTCATGCACTTCTTCAGCGTCCATGTTGGTCACTGCTGCACCCCGGGTGGTCACCTGACCATACGTGCTGCACACACCAGGATAGCTTGTGAGCGTAATGTCAACAACCTCCACACACTACAGGAGAGGTAGTCACGTTCACAGGCGCACACGCTAACATTTATTTACATTACATCGCAAATCGCAGCCTTTTATGCAGTTATGTAATCGCACAGCCTGACATCGCAATTGCGAATTGTGCAGCACTAGTGTCCATGGTGCAGTTTATTGTGAGCAGTGCTGGTTATGCCGAGGTACCCTTGAGCTTGGCACCGAACCCCCCAACCACTCGGGACGCCTGACCAAGGGCAGCCCCCTCACTCTGACATCTCTCCACTTTGTGTATGTATAGGTCCTGTTTGTGTATGTGTGTGTCTTTCGGACCTGTGTGTAATTGACAAGCAAGAGTGAAAACATTGAATTTCCCCTCAGGGGGATTAATAAAGTAAATAAACTTGAACTTAAACTTAAACTTATGTAGCCTGACAGAAGCAGGTAGGAAGGACTTCCGATAGCGTTCCTTCACACACTCTGGGTGAATCAGTCTATCACTGAAGGAGCTCTCCAGAGCTTTTATCTCCTCCTGCAGGGGATGGGAGTCGTTAGTCCTCAGAGATCATCCTCCTTTCTTCCACCACCTGCACAGAGTCCAGACAGCGTGGTGAGTGGTATGCCTCCTTGGTGTTGGCATAAAATAAATCCAGTGTGTTATTGTCTCTGATGTGGCAGGAAACATACTGGGTGAAGGAGGGCAGGGTGGTGGAAGGACAGGTATGGTTGAAGTCCCCAGAGATCAGAAGGAGGGCCAGAGGGTGCTGTGTTTGCAGCCTACTCAGAGTGGAGAATGTCACAAGCAGACTCAGCCTTTGCACACGGGGGACATACACTGCTACAATTAGGACATGAAAAAACTCCCTGGGTAGATAATATCGTCTCATACCAACAGCCAGCAGTTCAATGTCCCTGCAACAATGCTATTCCTTGATAGTGATGTGCCCAGAGTTACACCATCTATCATTCACAAACACAGCCATGAAGAACACAGTCTTCATCTCCATACCAAGACAAAACTAAGTGCTAGCTAGCTAAACTGAAAAAAACTCAAAGTAATAAAGGTAAAAAGAAAAAGAAATGAGAAAAGCTCAGCGGTGAGCAGGAGCTGCTGTAACAGGCGTCCGCACTGGGGACATTTTCCTTTTTGCTCAAATATAACTTCAGGCACAGTATGAAAATAAGTAATAAGTAAAAAAGGCATACATAAATAAAAACATTGATAAATAAAATAATGATTCTTGGTGTATAGCATTTGTGAGTAACAGACAAAAAAGTAAAAATATCTCCTGTGGAAAATTCACTCAGCGGCACAGTGCAGCGTGAGAGCTCCGCAGTTAAGGGCATGTTTATATGGTCACGTGTAATTCTGGAAACGGGTATTTATCTTAGTGCTGTCAACAGATTAAAAAAATGTAGAGATTAATTAATTATGATCTGTAATTAATTGATCTAATTAATCTCTTTTTTAATCTCATCTCAAAATTGCAGAGAAAAGCCCTCAACTTGAGGTATTTTCATTTAAATTCATTACATTATTGTGGCAGATGATCAAAAGATTGATATATATTACAAAAAGTGGTTTTATAAAGTCATATTTATTGTTTTCAACAATAACACACTTGAACACAGATGCAGTACACCTAGCCATTACATTCTATTGTTTTTGAGATTAGTCCCAATAAAGAGCGCTGCAACCTTCAGTCTCAACCACCAGGGGTTACTTGACTGTCATGACATGTCAGCTTCATTAAAAGCATAGCTGCAGACTAACGCAACAATAGATGTAAAAACACACAGAAACAATACATCTGTGATCAGTTCCCTAATTTTAGTTTAACAATTTTCTAAATTATTTTCCTCTTTTCGAATTTCTCATTTTATTTCATGGAAGTGATCAATGTAAGAGCACTTGCCCTTTAAACTTAATAAAAAATAAAAGCTAACAAAATAAAAGACACCTGGTACATTCGTTACAAGTGTATCAGTTTATAGAACAGTTTTGAACAGTTAGAACAAGAGGCTGCACTGCAATGTGCAAATCACTCCTTCTCGTGGCTGCCTGCGCTTCCCTGTCCTTGCGGTTGCAATTTGCGCTGTCTTCTCTTCTTCAAACTACAACACCCATAATTCATATAGGAACTGCTGCAGTCAATGTGCAGCTGGTGGGAGCTGCATGACAACTCAAGCACCATGATCAGTTTTTATTGTTTTATCGGGTAATAACTATTCCAAACTCTACTCTAGCGTAATTTTCAGGACAATCAGGGCAGGATTCAGGATTCAGGACAACTGCTTGGATTTCGGGATCCAAGCAGTTGTCCTGAATCCTGAATCCTGCCCTGATTGTCCCGAAAATTACACGGAGGTTGCTGGGGAGGTCAGATAGGGCAGACAGCTTTTCATACTATGCTGATGCTGGGCTCTGCTCTGTAGCGCTGCAGCTCTCCCACAACTCAAGCACAAAGAAGCCCAATCGTACGCCTACAGATGGATTTTATAAAAGGCAACTCTGTGGCAAACAGAAACAGTAAAGTTAGAGAGTAAAAATGAGATTAACACAATCAAAAAAACATAGCACGTTAAATATGGCTGTAATTAATTATTCGCAATTAACGCGATGATTTGATACCCCTAATTTATCTTTGCGTTTGCTCCAATCATTTACACATAACCGGCGTTTTTCTTGTCCAAAGTGAAAGTTTTTAAAAAAAATATCTGTAACTATGGAGACATGTAAACAGGATAGACGGAGATTTTGAAAAAATTATGCATTGCAACCCAGTTCGTGCATGCCCATTCAGCACACGGGGACCACAACAATGGTGGATATATGCCGGGATGTTTACGTTTTGTTAGCACTTTTGGGACTACTTACGAGCTTACAAATGAACTTAGCACTGCTGCATCAACATCACTGCTACATCTGTGCACAAAACGTCTGCTGTGCCCAATATTACTTGGTCCACAGCGTCCACGGTTTATGGTCTGCCAGAAACAATGGTTTTGGATCAGACTTGGTCAAACCAGCAAATGGTGGGGCAGTTTTGACAAAGCACTTGACGTTGATGCGGAGTGGAAAGAAATTTTTCGCATGTCCAGAGCATCGCTCATAACGTTGAGTAAGCTTTACTACACTTACTACCTCAGTGACGAGGGGAGACTACGCAAGACAGCGAACACCTTTGGTTTGTCACGACCGTGTGTCTCGAAGATTGTTCGGCAGGTTTGTACAGCCATAACAGTCCATCATGGCCCAAAGTACATCAGACTGCCTTTCAGAACCTGAAGTAGAAGAACTCGCCACACCGTTTTACCATGCCCACGGTATGCCACAGTGCTTGGGAGCAAGCAACAGGACGCATATTGAAATTAAACAGCCATCTATGAACTATACGGACTACATCAAGAAAGGGGAGATATATGCTAAATGTCCAAGCCACATGTGACCATAAGTACTCATTCATCGACGTTGTGATCAAATGGCCCGGGAGCGTACACGACGCTCAAGTGTTCGCTAATTCTCAGTTGAACACTCATTTCAAGACTGGTCGTATTCCTGCCGTAAAAAAACAAATTGTGGAAGACGAAGAACCCATCCCAGTATTTCTGCTTGGAGATGCGGCTTACCCGTTAATGCCTTTCCTCATGAAGGAGTATGCAAATGATGGCTGTAACCCTCAAGAACAGTATTTTGGTTTGTGTCTGTGTCGAGGCAGAATGACAATTGAATGTGCTTTTGGGCGACTGAAAGCTAGTTTTGGGATGTTTAGAAGGGCTATGAACATTAACCTGGATGAACTCCCTTACGTGACTTATGCCTGTTTTGTCTTAAATAATTATTGTGAGGCTTGTAAAGAGACAATTGAGGACAGCAGAGTAATGACAGCCATAGATTCTGACAGGGAAAGCCAGCCCCCCATGCAGAAAAACCGTTATCAAACAGACTGTAATGAAGCTGAAGGAAAGAGAATCAGAAGGGTGCTAACAAAATTCCTTGACCCGTAACTTATGACATTGCATTTTTTTCTTATGTGATACTGATAGACGTGCATGTTTTTTTCTACATTCAAATTGCCAAAACAGCTTTACTTTTATGTTAGTATGGCATACTGACCCGACCTTTTTATTTTTTATGCCAGTGGTTTCCAAACCTTTGATTTTCAAGGGCCCAGGATTTGATCCCTGTAGCACCACAATATAAATTTAATTCTGAGTGTGTACAAATGGAATAAAATTACTCACATGAGTAATTTGGCTCCATTTCTACACTCAGGTTTATAACCTCAGGGTTATAATGCTGTAACTGCTCAAGGACCCCTGGGGGTTCTGGACACTGATGGTAGATGTGACTCATAAGTAATATCAGTGTTACAGAAATGACAAGGCATTCAGAAAATATTTGTCATTTAATAAACTTTTACAGTGTCAAACCACTTGTCTTTTTCTCTCCATGAAGTCAACAATCATCAACAATTAAACAAAATAAAGTGCATTAATGCAACATCTAGGTTAAGGTTAACTGTCAAGTATTAATCCAATGTGTATGCTATACATTCAATGTGGTCTTCTGTGCAACACAAGTTACAACTAATGCCAAGTAACTGTAAACAAAGTGAGCCTTCAGTGCAATATTACTACACAAAAAATAAGGCATTACATAATAAACATTAGGCTATTACATTAAAAATATACATGCCTAACTGAAACAATTTTTACTCAATGTCATCTCCAAACAAAGCCTGCCAGTAGGAGAACTGAGTGGGATGTTGTGGTGTGGTATTTGGGGTGGGGGTGAGGGGTTTTGTATTGGTGTAAACTGGGTAACATGTAGAGGTTTGGTATGTGGGGGTGGGGTGGGGTGGGGTTATATGTTGGTGTATAAGCGTAAGTGCTTCTTTGGGGCTGTGAGTAATTTGTTGGCTGCATAGGTTGCTGAATAATTAGGCTCAGAAGATTGAACCCTTGAGTGACTGAGGATGTGAGTTGTGCAATGTTAGAGGTTATTTTGTTGAGATTCTCCATGTTTTGTGTGTCAGCCTTTTCCATGAGATTCAGCAAGCTTATCTTCAGTTGTAGGTCTTCTTTCGCTGTGGAGTCCACCGGAGACCTTCTTTCGAGTCCGTCATGTCTGTACCCCTTTAGTTTGGCCTAGGATAGAACAAGACAATATATGACTTAAGATGGAATATAACATTAACTGTTAACACAGCAAATACAGAGCAATGTGCTTAAGTCAGTGTAAAAGAATCAATCAATCAGTCAATCTTTTTGGGGTCAACTTTGTCAAAAATAGCAGATCTACAAGCTCACAAGCATGAAATTGTAGAACTGCTATTTTTATTTCTATTTTGCAGGGTGGTCCTTTGAATTTAAACTTCACATTTGAGGTGAAGTGATAGGCTAAGGAGAAAAATAATTAGGCGTGTAAAGAAAAAAAAAAAAGCAAATTTGTACAGATAAAAATGTATGCTATCACCAACTTCTGCCAAACAAAAAAAAGACTACCGCTTTAATTTCATACATAATATTTTATAAACATTACTGTATATTTCTTCCCACATTTTGGGGGGAATTTCTGATCCTAAATCTTGCGGTATTTGAGTATTTATGCCCTCAAGTTCTGACACTGGCTATTACACAGCCAATAACAGCTTTAAAACAAAAATGCATGGCTTGATGTGGTACAGCATATGCACAATACCACGCAAATTGTGTTACACATCAACGAGGTCATGTACTTGTAGTAAATTACGTTGTTCCTTCACGACCGAGACGGACACTCCAGCAGATGCCTCACTGTCAGCAGCCACAATGTCAGAATCTGGCCCTGGTTTCAGGATCCACACTGTTATCGGGATCCAGACCGATCCAGTCTCGTCCACATCAATGTCTTTTGACTCGATGCCAGTTGGTATGGAGCTGGTTGAGGGGGAGCCACCCCAAATTTGATCACAGAGCTCGAAGTACAACACAACTCTACCGCGCCCACTTCTGCGTCCCACTGTTGTATGGTACTTTGCTCGGATGGCCTTGAGCTTGGACGATATTATTGGCTTGTTAACAGCATCTTTTGAATGCGTAAACTCTTTCCCAACTTTCTCAGCATCTTCTTTGCTAGGTTGCTGTTCCTGAAACGCGACCAGGATGTCTGCATATTTTGTATATCTTGATTCCCAGTTGACGTTTTCCTGAGTTTTCAACGTGACGCTAAGCAGCAAGTCCACCTCATCGTCTGTCCACACAAACTAATCACCTTTTGATTTCTGCTTTGCCATAACAAGCTTTACTACCAATACTTTTGTTTGTTTTTATCACTAGTGTCAAGAGGAAAACAAATCACTGTGCATGCGCAGAACGTTCTTCTATGGTATTTGACATAGATAGATATATGGCGCATCGCCACTTACTGGCTTGGCATGCTAACTGTAGCAAAAAGCTGCCGTTTTTGCGTTTTCGTGTAAACGGATATTGTTTTCACAACTGTAAATCCGGAATTTTTTTTTCCATACGGGATAAATAAAAACGTGTTTTTATTTCTATCAGTATCTGTGTAAACAAGGCCTAAATTATAACACAGACAATGGCCAAATTCTCCTTCTCTCTTGATGTGTGTGCATGAATGATTAAAGCAACTCTTACCTTTCTTGCATTTCACACAGCATTTAGAAAAAATTTGAACATCCATAATTCCCGCCTCCCTCCAAAGTCCCATCCCCCTCCTGCTGCAACTCCACTTCCCTCCAAAGGCCTACTCCCCCCTCCTCCATTACATCCTCATTACGTCTATCATAGACGTAGGTGTTGGCAAAGTAGCATTAGATACACAGAAGAGGAGAGCAAGTGTAACGTTACAACCAAGACAGTCAAACGCAACGCCGGAGTTTTAAAACTCAACCTGATCAGTGATGACTGATGAGTTTTTGAATAAGGTTACAGTGCTAACGTTAGAAAGCAGCGTTAACATTACTAGTAAGTGGAAACGCACAAGGAAGATAACGTTAATGTTTCAGAGGCTACGCTACAGTAGGCTAATGTTAGCCATTAGCAACTGGATGCTGTGTTGTCATATATAACGTTATGAACTGAACGGAACTTCTTTATTTGTCATTCTTATGCACAGCACAAAAAGTAAATGGCATTTTGCAAAAAGCAAAAAGAAACAAAACATTTAAAAACTATTTGTGCAACATGTAAGAAAGAACATATAGTGCAATAGTAAGATGAAAAAGGTCGACATTTCACAGTCAAAAACTCCACATCCTGAGAGCAGAAGTGGGAGATCCTCTTCACATCACAGCACCATGAATTGTTGGTGTAAACACCACGGAGCTTACCAGATGATGCAGCCTCCCTGTCTGCTCTCTATAGTGTTAGCCCCGTTAGCTCAACACCAGAGTCTCATAAGTTACCATTAATCCATGTCTCAGTGAACACAAGGACACAACAGTCCCTCACTCCTCAGTAAGTGGATCTCCACAGTCGGATGTAATCCATTTTCGTGTCCAGTGAGCGGACGTTCTTCAGAAGGACGCTGGGAACAGCTGGTTTGATGGGATTAGCTCTAAGCTAAGAGCTAGTTGTGTTGTGTTGCATGTTGTACGATCGGTTATGTCAGTTGGAGGCCTCCACGTAGGGAAAACAGACAGGAGAAAACTAAAGTTTTCTTAGAACCATATGGGAATGGTATAATTATTGAGTTTTTATTGGAATTCACTTACATTTTAGTGTGCCATCAGCTTATTAATAGCATTTTAACCTAAACAAAGAAAAGTGTAATTTCCAGAAAGTTAAGTGTTGCTTTAAGGTGAGAAGCCGCCCATGTTTCACTTACAGTAGAGTGAGTTTAATTTGGTTAGCATGTCAACTTTGTGTACTTTTCAGTTCGTTTTTGTTAACTGAATGCTCCATTGCGACATGCGCTAGCTTGTTTGCTAGATTAGCCTGTTAATTAGCTCTCTTGATAACTTCTCTGTGTACCACACGTAATCTCTATGTTATTGGAGAGTTGTTCATTCGACATGTTTAAAGGAGTGAGTGTTGAAAGATTGTATATGCATATTTGTAAGAACTGAGTGTAAAGCTATTTTTCCTTTTGTTTATTTCAGAACCACACACATACACACTTGTTGTGAACCTCCTGCAATGAAAATTAAAGTATCTTCTCGAACCTGATTCTCTGGCCGGAATCATTTACTCCATAGTTGTCCTACCCAAACCAGTGTGTCCCTGAGGTCCCCTTCCTCACATTGCCAAAGCTGTGAGTTGCACACATGATTGTGTGTGCACCACTGATGTTACACAATGTCAATCATGCGGCATGGTGGGAATTTGACCAGCGTTTTAATCGGCATATTTTAGACTGAAGGCCGGTTGCAGGTCATGGCAAATCACGTGAAAATCGGCCCTATTCGGAGCACTGTTGATTAATCAGTGCAAGTTTATTAAATAGAGACTAAAGGTGTTGTGCTGAAAAAAATAAAGATCATCCCTGCCGAAAAATGCTCCCCCTGTTAGTTGTTGGGTTGGGGGAAAGCATCCCCTCCTCTCTCACACTAGCAGGAAGTGCACTTTATGTCAAGGATGTTTTTTTCAGCACAACTGCAGGGTTTGTAAAATGTCACCAAATGTATCTGTTCTGAAGGGAACACTGCGCCATTTCTTGTAACAAAGTTAATAGCTCACGGACACACGTAGGTTTATGCAGTAATTTGTATGATGCAGTGTTATGCAGAAACACAAATTATGATAGGGCTTTAGAAGACAGCTTTGGGTAAATACCATCTTCCTATATAATGACGAAAACTGTCTGTCTGTGGATGTGTCTGTTCCATGTTTTTCTCCTCACTGACTTGGTCAATCCATGTGAAATTTGGCACAATAATTAGAGGATGTGAATGATGAAGCAATATTACATCAATTGGCCAAAAGGGGGCGCTACAGCAACCAACTGAAATTGCAAACGTTGAACGGGCGAATCTCATGCCTTGTATGTCGTAGAGACATGAAACTTTGCACAGAGATGTCTCTCCTCATGAGGAACAAATTTGCCCCAAGAACCCATAACTTCCGGTTATATAGATTTTCGGCCATTTTGAATTTTTTGAAAAACACTTAAAATCGATCTCTCCCTAGGAACTTTGACCGATGTGCATGAAACTTGGTGAACATAATCTAGGGACCAATATCTAAAGTTCCCTCTTGGCAAAAGTTGGAAAACTTACTAAAACTGAGCTTCTATAAGGCAATGAATATTGTGGAGGGCGTGGCTCATCACATAAAGGTGTATAACATCTCAAGGGTTTCACCGATCACCACGCAACTTTGTAGGCATATGACCACACATAGTCTGAGGGGACCCCTCCATTATTGACCCCATAAGACAAAATGGGGGCGCTAGAGAGCTAATTTCTTATCTAGGCCTAACCGCCATATCGATTTTTCGGATTTTTTAGGAATGGATGATTAGCTCCGTGATTTCCTTGAACGGAGTCAGACTAACTCATGTACATTAACCCCACGGGCAACTCGGATTTGATTGTAGGCATATGAATGATCAATTGTAAATTAATAGCACACTCCTGCTAGTCAGCAATTAGCATACATCCCAGCCCCTGAATAATAATATTTTAGCTGTGTGACAGGGACAATCAAATCAAAGGCCTGAAAGGCAGTAACGGTTGCTGTAAACTCTGTCCTTTGTTGAAAGAACCCCTCCCAAGAAGTTAAATGAAAATGGTTTGATATGAAACGTGATGCAAAAAATGCATAAAATAACCCACAACAGCTACAGGAGGCTGTTCTCAGTTACATGTCTCTGCTGCAGACCAGCACATTACTTGCATCAACCTCTCTCCTGTCTCAGGGGAGACAGCAACATGCCTCTACTGGAGCATTTAACATCAAACTTAGAAGGTGAGGTGATGTACATGTTAAATAGTGTTAAATCACTGTATATTCTGACAGCCATCACTGATAGCGTAGTGTTTGGTCAGTAACGTTGGTCTCACAGTCTCAGTCAAGTGAGAATGGGATGCCAATAATGTAGAAAACACATATATTAAGTCGATTTAAATAACCTATTCACAGTTTTAAGAACCCTAATCTGAAGCTTAAATCTGCTAACTGCCAAATAACTTATCTTAACGTGTTATGTTGCTAATCTTTTGTCACGTTTACCTTATATGTTTCAAAGTCATCTGCGTATTGTGAACATAAGAGCACAATACGAATTGCAATTGTAATTTCTAATAATGACAAGAAATTTTTATGTGCATTCCTTATTTACACAAGCACTATGAACAGTCAGAAGCAGGTGTAGATTTTGTTAGTACCTATGAAGAGATTGGAGCTACCAACATATTGATGAATGCAGAAATACACGTAAATCTGTAAATCTTTCCTGGTCAAAATTAGCTCCTCAGATGCACTATTCATGCAACTTTAATTAATATTGACATAAGTAGCTGGCAAATTTCCTCACTGTCCCGTAATAATGATGATCAGCTGCTGGCATCAGGTGAATAAGGTTAACATTGTGTTTTTACATTCTGTGCATTCCAGTCAAAGTGTGGTCTCACTTTACTAAATGTATTTAATGACAGCTGCATCTTGTCCAGTTACGAGCCTCGAGTCTCCTGTTTATGACTCACTAAGTTGTTAAAGTATTGATAGCAGGCTATCCTACATTTCCACATAGAATTTTACCCTAATCAAAGCTTTTTTGTGCATTTTATTGAGATCTCATTACTTTATATAAGCAATCAGTCATCTGATATTAATGAATACGGTGTAGGTTTTCAGTACCAAGATTTTTTATGTGCAAAGCTACTCACTGATATTTGGTGAATGAGGCCCAATATGTGTATTGCTTGAGAACATTTGTTTTTACATTCCTACAAGAATATATGTCATTATGTGTACAGTCAAAAAACAAATTAGTTGAGAGTAGGGCTGGGCCTTATGGACAAAAAATTATATCTTGGTATTTACAGACTGACTGGTGATACACAATGTATTTCATGACATTTTTTACAAAATGGGCTACATGTTTTCAGTTGCAAGTCAAAGCCACATTTGAGATGTCTCAAGCTCTTTTATAAACAGACTGTGATCAAAATAAAATGCAAAGACAGGGATTTTATTCCCCTGTTTGAAAACAGACAGCTGCACAACATGTACATGAAAAATGATATAAATTAAATAGCAGGGCTGTATGTTAAAGTTTTGCACAGAGCAGTGGTGCTACAGAGATTTAAAGGTTTGCAGCACAGAACACAAAAGTATGACATGAGTATAAAAGTAGTAGTAGTAGTTTTCCATGGCCTTTAAAATGACTCTAGTGCTGGAAAATGATTTAAACTTTTTCAATGTATTTATTTATTCTATTGGTCTTATTTATGCTCAGAGCATCAACAGATAGGCCAAGGGAGGGAAGGAGCAAGAGACACTTTGTCGGCATTATATACGTCTGGTCACACTACAGACTAGAACTACCAAGAAAAACGGTGACACATTATGATCCACTTCACACACGAACTACCAGCAAAGTGCTGGACTGCACATATCGCTGGATTGCACGTGGTACTGCGGTCATTTCACTCATCTCACAGACTGATTTAGCATAGCACGTGTAACATATAGACCAATGTCACACTGTAGACTAATTAAACAGATTAAACAGAGTAGCAATTCTGTGTCTCTATTGGTGTTGTTGGAGAACTAGTGAGTAAGTGAGTGAGTGAGTGAGTGAGTGAGTGAGTGAGTGAGTGAGTGAATGGGGCAGAGCTGTACAGAGAGTGTGAGAGATTAGAGATGCACACTAGTATGCGTTATGTAACACAACTTGACCCAAAATCGATATAAACTGTGTAGTCTAAATTTATATCTTGCTTGAAAATATATTGATATATCATACATTGCCGTTACATCACCCAGCTGTAGTTTAAGGTCAGCAATTCATGTATTTACATATTGTGTATTCTCATATGGATTCACATTCTCACTGTGTAATAAAGTATTGCATGACTGATGTGTACAAAGATCAAAATCATGTTTAAACATGAGTTTAAAGCTTTTCTTCCACAGTAGCTATCTGTGATGTGCACACTTCATCTACAGCTTCTTTTTTCCCACCATCTTCCTGTCAAATGATCCATACCTGCAGTCTCCTGGCCTCTAAATCCCATTCATCAAAGAAGGGTTTATACTGGTCTGCCTGCTTGCTCTGTTTGGAGCAGCAGATGGGGATGTGTGTGGGCGAAACAAGCACCGGGGCATAGGCCACATCTAATTCCATGCAGAAAGACAAAGACACCAGAAGCAGCAGTTTCCACATGAGGAAAAATGGGGGTTCTGTCTCTATTTGAGCCCATTTGTTCAACTGCTCTCCTCATTAATGTCACTCAATGAGAGGGTACTGGTTGGCTGACTGCAGCACCCACTCCTCCACTGGCTCTTGGGCTATGCTGCTGCCTGCTGCTCCAACACTGGAAACCAGTGTTACCCTGCAGCAGTGCTGGGATCAGTGAAATAGTGAAGCAGGACTTATCTGTGGAAAGCTTTACAGGACTGAGGATGGCTACTTGCACCAGGCCTCTTTGAAAACTTTCTCAACATGGTGTAAGGAAAAAACAGGAACCAGTCTAGTCAGTAGTAAAGCAGCAGCACCTAATCAAGTTGGAGCGTGCAAATATGTTACTGTGTTAGTGGGTTTATTACTCTAAAGTTCAGTTACAGACAGATGTGAAGCCAAGGTCACATTCCTATTGCTTCAATCAAAATCCCTTCATTACCTGTACAAATGATTGGGGAAAACAAGGCAGTAACCAGAGTTGAGTAACTGAAAGCAAAACTTAAATCTTCACTTACAATCATGATATGCAGTTTAAAGCAAAGCAGCCTAATTGTTTGGTTTGTCACTCTTAACTGGCCTCTACCAGCTGGTGAAGGGGAGTGAGGAGTCAGCAGTCAATAAAACAGATTTTTTCAACATTTATGAATTACTGCAACCAGGTCCTTAAGCATACAGTCATACATGTGCACACAAAAATTAGGCTGATCAATCTAGTAGTGTGTGAGATTAGGTGGAGACAGACAGATATACACACTCACATGCGCACACAACCAAACACACGATGCCTTCAAGGCTTACACCTGGCGAAGATACACTGAGCATAGCATTAGGACATGCTGTCAAGCTCAGCTCACATCCCAGCTACATCAGCTGATCTCAAGCAGCACAATCAACTGATGGAGCAGCTGATTAATGGAAGGGAGTCAGCTGATAGATCACATAATTCCTTTCTATGCAACCAATTGGCAAATCTCATTCAGGGCACCCTATTTAAACTGCTTTGGTCTGTCTACTGTTGCTGCTTCCTCTGCAAGCTGCTTTGCAACCCACCTCCACCCCAGCTCCTCCTTTTAATGTTGTGTCTGACTTATCAATGTCATTTCTATTTGCTCCCTCTGCCTCAGGCTTTCCTCATATGCGCGTGGAAGGGCAGGGTGGTTTGCTCTCTCTGCCTGTATAGGCCTGTATAGGCTGCCTGTATAGGCTGGAGAAAAGGCAGAGAGGCCCTAGAACAGAGCCATACCACCAAATATAATACCGCAAATGGAATTAAAGTTCCCTTTGACTAAAGTGGTCCTGATTGTACTATCAAGATGTTTAAACACATACAGTAATGTTAGTTTCAAGTGTTGACATGCAATAAAACCATTTGTTTCCCAATAATTAATTTGATATCATGATAAATAATAGTGATGTCAAGTTTGATCCAAATAATTGTAAGCATTATAGCATGATACTGTAGGCCTGAATGAAAGCTTCTTGCATGTATGTGTGCACAACCAGAAAACCGCATACACACACACACACACACTCACATAGAGCTCGAAGGTGTGTCTTGACTTGACAACATGAGCCATAAAGTGAAGGTGCAGCAGAGAGCACAGTAGTCAGAGCCCACCTGAGGGAGTGGAACCATCAGCTCTTATGCAAAGTGATCAGAAATGATACATATCCCCTCACTGTCCTCAGCCCTGCTGCTGCAACAAGACACACACTCTTACTCAAGGCAGGATACAGTCATACTTGTTTTCTGCACTAATGAGATTGCTCTTAAGCAACAAGTCCAGGAGACATTTGCAGGTCCTGTTTAACCTTCAGCCACCCTCCACCGTGCACTGCTCTGCAGCTCTCATTTCCTTCACAGTTTTGGGCTGCACAAACTGGCTGTCTGCAGCTCTACTCTACTGTTGTGAATATCCTTGAGTCAAATTCATGTTTATTCAAATAATGAATGCAAAGGCTTCCCCTCCCTCACCACCCAAAACAGCTCACACAGGAGAGAAATATGAAAGCTTTGTTGAGATCTGCAAAACAGCCCTGTATATGCACAACATACTGAATATAAAGCCTTTGGTGTTTCCAGGCTTCCACACTATTACAAAAGTCACTAACAATGCTGCTCAAACTGCCAGCTCTGACTTAAACATGCGTATTTCAAGCATGTAAAATACAACAGTGTAGCAAGAAACACGCCCCTCGCCTGTTGTCAGTTCTACAATAACATCCCATCTTTAAGAGAGCATGTCTTTTGGCTTTGAGCGCCCTGGCTCTGCCATTTCACTCTAAAACCTCAACTGCCAAACAGCTTTCTCTGTGTGATTCAGCAATTCAAAAATCAATCATTCAGCATCCTTGGGGGAAAAAACAAAACAAGTAAATTACTGGATGTGATCATGCATTACACACACGTCTCATCAAACTGTGTCACATCTTTATAGTCCCCTGGGTTTCAGCTCCAGGAAATGGGAGAAACTTTTTGTTCAAAGAGGTGAAAATACACCTCTGCATAGCGTAAAGAAGAAAAGTCCTCTTACCTTGGGCTGAGCACGTCTAGGAAAGGCAACTTTGGGGTCAATCTGCAAGAGGGAAAGCACATAACAATAAGTCAGTGTACAAAGACACAAAGAGAATGAAAAATACTGACAAATAATTGAGGTGGGGAGGAAAGCCATAGCCATCCTGTATGTACAATATGTAACCCTTAAAGGAACACCTCACACAAAATGACCATTTGTATGTCAATTAGTCATGCCGTGTTACCTTCACTTTGTGAAGAAAACTGTATCTCACATGCCATGGAAGTGGCATAGATTTACTGATTGACTGGGGACCACCAGGTGCAGGTGCATCTGGCTTTCAAAAGGGAGTGGGAGATGACACTCTGATTGGTTGGATTCATGTTACACCCAAAACACACCTATAACCTATAATAATTTGGTATAATTGGTAAAGAGCAACTGTTGTATCCATTTACAATAATCCCTAACAAACTGTGGGCTGAGAGAATTCATTGCCTCCCAATGGTTCAATAAAGAGGCAAGGCCATAAATGGCCATTTTAGAAGAATACTTCACATCTATTTCAAATCAGGTGGATAGGAGAGGGACAAATAGGACACAACTGGCACACAAACTCCCACACACACTCTCTAACTAGCATCAGGAAATACATTTACTTTAACATGTTGAAGTAGAAACCTTAAAGGATAACTTTGGTATTTTTCAACTTGGGCGCTATTTCCCCATGTGTATGTGTGTGTATGATTCATAGGTACAACTTGTTCTAAAATTGGTTCAGTATTGAGGGAGCTGGATGCAGGGGGCAAATGCGTCCCGTATAAGTTTGCGCATTAAAAGTGTTTTTTTTTTTTCGCCACTGACCAGTTCAGATCACCAGTGTTATCTCTGTAAATAGCATACTAAGCGTTTCCCTTACCCTTCACTTGCTCTGGGCTGTGTGTGACGTCATCTGGAGAGAGCTTTGCTTGTTGCCGGAAGAAAACAGAGGAGCCATGCTGAGCGCCGCTCCGCGTGGCGCTGGTTGTCCCGGAGTACAGCTGAGAGTTTTACTGCATCAATTGAAAACAATGGTTCGTGTTTGTGCTTATCCGAATCGCAATAACAGGATGTCGCGCAACACCCCGTACAGCTTTCATAGGCTGCCTTTGTCGGACGGCGAGATGCTGAAGTTGCTGCTAGTTGTGCTACAAATGGATGCTAACACTCCTGTCCAGACACTGCGCCTTGCAGACCATCGGGTCTGCAGTGCTGACTTCTCCCAAGATGACTATTGCCAGCCAAAGAAGAGAAGACATCCAATCCCGAAATACCTCTTCCTAAAGAAAACGGCTGTCCCACGAGTAGAGAGAGCTACAGACACAATGGCGCAAAGCTCTCTCCAGATGATGTCACACACAGCCCAGAGGTAAGGGAAACGTTACTGTGCCATTTACAGAGATAACACTGGCGATCTGAACCGGTCAGTGGCGAAAAAAGCACTTTCAATGCGCAAACTTATACAGGACGCATTTGCCCCCGTTACCGTTTTAGCTCGTTTCACGGCTCTGGCTGCATCCGGCTCCCTCAATACTGAACCAATTTTAGAATGAGTTGTACCTATGAATCATACGCACACATACACATGGGGAAATAGGGCCCAGGTTGAAAAATACCGAAGTTATCCTTTAAGTACTACCTCCTCCTGAACATTAGCAAATCTAAGGATATATTAGTGGGCTTCTGGAAGAAGCAGCAAAGGAACTACACCCACATTAATATCGAGGTGGGAAAGAGGGTACCGATTGACCACCAGGTCAGCACTGATACCCCTTTCTTCACCAAATTAGCTCTGGTTCATTAACTGGCTCCAATCATGATTCTTGGAACCTTGGTGCTACATTGTAATTAAGGATGTGTTATCAATGAAGGACATTCAATGCACAATTGAAGGAAACAGTAGCTACATCGTGTATTCATCACCTGCAAACTTTTGTTCTCTTATTACAGATTTTTTTTTTTACCCAAAAGCAAGCACAGACCAACTATTAATGAGACAACTGTATGCCCTTTTTTCTGCCAATTTCTCACTTGACTTTTACATTTTTGCCTTCTCCTTCTCCTCTTTCCAACCTGTAGAATATGACATGCTCACCGATGTCGTCACAGTTCACACTTCAGGTTAAGAAAAACAATGCTCTTGTTTGGTTCCAGTTAAGATAAACTTTTCTGGTTGTGAACCAGTTTATTTTTGGTCAAAATGCCCTGAACAGTTCAAAATTAGTTGCAGGAACCTGAACAGAACCAGTTCCATGCTGGTGGAAAAGGGGCCTGAGGGTTCTACTAGGATCACAAAGGAAGACACTGATAAGACACACACCAGCTACAAGAAACCGGTTAGAACCCTGGTTAAACATACCTACATGACAGAGAAACTAAGGTTCTCCAAAAGAAATCTACCTGGTTGAAACAGGTTTCCCCGATCCTGTACCACTATTACAGATAATTAAGAAATTAGTTTAAGGGAGAAACCCAACTGTAACTTAGTACTTACTTCTAAATCATAGATTTCACCCAGAGACAAGGGAAATCAGAGCCTATCAGTGCATTAAGACACAGTTGTACTTCAAAAAAAATACTTTATTGGTTCTAAATGTGTCATTATTATTTATGTTCTTTGCTCCAAACAGTAAGACTAAAATGTGATTTTTACCATCTCTGTGCTGCTGGCATTGTGTGTGTATACGTGTGTGTGTGTGTGTGTGTGTGTGTGTGTGTGTGTGTGTGTGTGTGTGTGTGTGTGTGTGATTTCCCCACTTCTCTGTTTAGTTAATCACTGTTCCCATTAAAGATGGCTAATAACATTTAGAGCTAGTAGCAATTTAGCTCTGCCCAATCACAGGGCCATTCCACATCAAATCTAATCTCCTCTTAAGTGGAGGGGGGTCAACAAAGCTGCAATGATTTACAAATTACACAGACAAAGGGCTAATTAACGTTGTGTTCAACCTGCTTGTTGAACTTATGGAAACACAAGTTGTTCACAGCAGGATGAAAAGAAAAACTGATAGAAGAAGAATGAAAAATCCTGCTTCACAATTATGTACAGTCTCCATTTTAAACCTTCCAGTGAAAACCGAATGCATTTGATGTGCGAATTTTAATCACCAGCAAAGGTGTCACAATACATAATAAGAATAATAATAAGAATAATAATAATAACTATAATAATAATGATGATGATGATGATGATGATGATGATGATGATAATAATATACAAAAGTCAGAGATCACCATGTAAAGAAGAGTGACTGCAAAAGTGTCCAATGGAGGAGTTGCATTTGAACTGAATGTTCATTTCACTACCATAGGCCGTCTCCAATGCTGTTTCCATGAATTTGGCAGTACATCAAACCAGCCTCACAACAGCAGATCACGTGGAACCAAATCAGCTCCAACCCAGTCTCATTGCGAAGTTATCGAATACCAGCACTTGAGCAGTGACTTCCGTGTCAGACACTAACATAAGAAGCTGTCTTCACATCGGCACGATACATGGCCAGGCGCCACCCGTGTGTAATGATGTGCTCAACGGCATCTCGGGAAAACACATTCAGACAGCAACGTAAGGGGGTGAAAAGTCTAAGTGGGGGTGGGCGGGAGGAGTGATGGATGGGTCCAACAATCACCAACTTTCCCCCAGGAGGCCGGTGTTCACTTCCCATATGATTGTAAAGCCAAACCCTTTTTTTTTTAACCTAACTAACACTGGCAAAACGTAACCATGTGTGCTTGCTGTTGACGGGAAAAAACATCAATTCAGTGTTTTCCCAATGCAGTGCGTTTATTTTGAAAAAGACTGTATGCAAAGTGTACATTTCCTTTGAAAACAGAGGTGTGTTTTCAACATGATGCATATAACAGGCTGAAGCTGACAAAGCATTCCAGAATGTCAACAACAGACACACCCTGGGTACCTTGCACATCATATGTGGCAGGAGAAAGTCCAGGACCAAGCGGCAATTTGTGACAAGGTCGGAGTGAGAATGTGTTGTCAGCTCAGGACCTCAACATCCAACTTCTTCATCTGCAAGATCGTCTGAGACCAGCCAACTGAACAGCTGATGCAATAATTGGTTTGCACAACCAAAGAATTTCTGCACAAACTGTCAGAAACTTTTCCAAAACTTATCTGCGTGCTTGTCATCCTCAACTGGGTCTTGACCTGACTGCAGTTCATCATAAAAACAGACTTGAGTGGGCAACTGCTTACCATAGATGGCGGAGAAGTGTTCTCTTCACAGGTGACTTCACTGTACCAGGTAAATGACAGACAGCATGTATGGTATTGTGCGGGCAAGCAATTTGCTTAGCATAAGCTACTGACACAGGCACATTTTATTGATGGCGGTTTGAATGCACAGAAATACCACAACGAGTTCCTGACACCCACTGCCATGCCATGCTCCAACACGCACACTGCTGTTTGAAATCTCCTGCCACAGAAATTTATTGAGTCCAGTCAGATGGCTGGGCGGATTCTTGTATGTGTTTGAATGGTTTGTCATGCTACTGTAGAAAGTCCTCTTCACATGTAGAACAAATGGTATTTGTATGAAGGGTTTGTTTTGTACATGGAAAACAAAACACTATACAATGGTTCAATCAGACTGGCAACTGAAAGGGCAGAAAGAGACAAAGATCCCTCTGAGCAACAGTTGAATAAAAATAGAAAAAAATCAGCAGTCATTGGTAAAAGAAACTGTAAGCTTTGCAACATCATGTGTGCAGATTTAAATAGGAACAGGTTTCTGTTTCAGTACGTTTACATGCACAAAATTTTACAGTTTTTGCACTTATTCCAAAAGACAATATTCCCACTAAGGTGTTTACATGGCTAATAAAAATTAATATTCTACAAATATTATCATTTACATGCACCCTTGCATACTCTGATTAACATGCCCTTACATGTCGTTCCTCAAGTAAAAATATAGAAAGTGAAACAGCTGAAGTCACTTATCATTTTGCCTCTATCCATCAAAAT
Organism: Epinephelus awoara; assembly: GCA_035609425.1. Taxonomy (NCBI): domain Eukaryota; kingdom Metazoa; phylum Chordata; class Actinopteri; order Perciformes; family Serranidae; genus Epinephelus; species Epinephelus awoara. The sequence continues at coordinate 5,693,416 of CM069297.1, forward strand.
AGGATTTTTTCAGTTTCGTACAGGTGGTGGACCTGTTGGACACAGCCTCCCATTCTCATTCCTTGAACCACCTTCTTGAAGAGGTCACTGTTGCAATAGACAAAATAAGTTGCACATATACAAAAACCTGTTGATATCAAATCTTTGATAATGTTTAAAAGTAGGTGTGTTTCTCCTTCTGACCAGAAATGTGAACTTTTCTTTTGGGCATTGGATCTCGAGCCTCACAAACTGTTGGCTAGCATGGGTGTATAAACAGACCTGGATACAGCATTTGCAGCTGTATCCCAATCATTCCTATGAAAGTTGCTCAGTGGTGCGTGAGGCCAAAATAGCTCTACAACCGCAGTATAAATTTACCCAGATGATAAGCGCTTCTTCCGGATCATTGGGGTCCATAGAGCAAGCACACAAGAGACCTCTGCCAGTCAAGCCAGCTACTTCCGGTTTAGCGCTCCTCTAACTTAAATGGAGATAAAATGATGTGACCTTGCGGCTTCTCTAGACTTTTCAAATCACTGTGACAAATGGATTAAATCCTGATAATCAAACATGTCATTTCGCGAGGGTTGTGATGCTCAGAAGAATTTATCCACTGATTTATAGATGTCTGTTTTCCAATGTGTCAATGAGAAAAAGTTTTTTTGGGCCAAATGGCATTACGTGACCCAGGTGGTGTAATTTGATTGTGAAGGTTGGCTTCAAATCCCAGCACACTTCCTGTTGGCTTGTTTATATTCATATCCATGACAACAAACAGAGCTGACCATAAACAGACAAGAGACTGTGTGTCGCAAACTGCGGTGAAAACAAAAACAAAAAATTGAGAATGTTCCAAATGTGCTGCGTACATGTCCAAATAATGTTATTAAAAACAGAATAATATCAGCATATCAAGGGCCTTGATCTGAAAATGCTAAATTTGGAAAAAGGCCTTATTCAGAATATCTATACAAAATCTACTTTTTATATGACCCTCATCAAATTCAGAATATTGTCATATCTAGAAAAATAGTGGAATATATGTGAACATGTAAAAATAGCCACTGTTGAATGCACTAAAACAAGCCTCTAACAAACTGGAATTATCAGGCTTTTTATTATATATATTTGAAGATTGTGATGCTTTTTGTTGTAATTAAAATGTTGATTATTAGTAGTAGTGGTAGTAACAGCAGTAGTGGTAATAATAGTAGAAGTACTAGTAGTATTAGAACTGTTGATGTTGATGTTGGTGTTATGGTCGTCTAGTTAACATTAGTCTAATTAATGCTGTTTCATTAACTTTTTTTCTCTCCATCTCTCTCCTTACTTATTATATTATGTCATTTTTATTTGTTTAACTTTTTTTCAGTTTTGTTTTCAACTTGACTACCACTTACAGTGCTGACAGACAGACAGACAGACACACACACACACACACACACACACACACACACACACACACACACACACACACACACACACACACACACACACCTACCATCTATATTCAACTACAGCCCAGCTTTTAAGGCCAGCACCCTCTGAGGGGTCCAGGAGTGGTCTGTGGTAGGGACACCCTCGTCTACATCCTCAATCAATAAAACTTATTGATCCCCTTCTCTGGGATTAACTGTACATTTGCCCCCCCCCCCCTTTTTTTTTGTCTCCACATTCCCCAGACATGCACACATACGCACACACACACACAAAGGCACACACTTATTTACTCACAAATGTCCCCACTGTATCTTATACCTGTCACAACTTTAGTCTTAACATTATGCTGTGGTGTGATGCAATGTGATGCAATGTGTCAGTGACAGATCTGTTGTGTCAATGTGTGTGTTGTGTTCTCTGTCATTGTTCACCTGTTGTGTGTGTATTACCAAAAGAAAATATTTATTAAAAGTCAACTTAAAGAAAACAGTTCTTGGCAGTGCAGAGTCCTGCATCAGGTGACCCACTGGTAAGGTGACTTGCGGGTGGCATTTTGTCATAATTATATTTCCATGTTGCAGGTCAGACTATGGGTGTTGAATAACTATATATATACTGTACATTTAATTATAATACTAATAATTTAATTGTAGGGACAACACCCTCCTGAAAATAAATCCAGGGTTTGACAAAAACTAAGAGACCCGCCTTGCCTCAAACACACCCACTCAAGCTGGTCAGATAAAAATATTGAGCTCAGCACATCTCCACACTTTTACTTTACTTCTACTTTAACTTTTACATTTAGCCTGTATGGAGAATTCATAACCCAGGTACTAAGACTGATTCATTATTAATAAGCGTACTGATGAATTAATAATTGGTTTCCGGAGTTATTAATTTGATTCGTCGCTTCTCTCCATAGGAGGGTGGTTCCCCTAAATTTATTACAAGTGCAAACATTTTCTAAACGTAATTTAATGTTTGAACTAGGGTTGCAACTATATGAAATTTTCATGGAACGATTACCGTCTGGGAAAATAGTAGTGTGTGAAGTTTGTGTGTGAGCTGTCTTCTGTGCCAGCTGGAACATGAGTGCTGCTTCAATTAGATGAATTACTAAAGGGCATGTTAACTGTGGAGATGTTCTGCACAATATTATGACAATAAACAAAGAAATATTAATTTAAATTGTACTTTCTGAAATTTTAAAATATATTAGTTTCACATGTATGAAATGAAGTGGGGAAAAAATGAACACTTAAAATGTGCTGCCTAACTGAATTATTTGAACAGCGCATGGTTCTTATACAATTTGCCATTGGCCATTTGTCGGGTCAAACTAATTGGTCATATGTGGGTAAGGTTCAGGAGCAGGCCTTGAAAATCAGACCTGTGCAGAACTCTGTAGCAAAGTGATATCATTGGATGTAAAACACTAGTCAAATATTTGTATTTGAAATGACGTTAACTATGGAAACATATGGTCTAAACCAGTGTTGGTGGTAATGTGTTACATTAATATATTATATTTTAGCAGCAAGGAAGAAATATATCGCCTTCACAACAGGATTTCAGGTAATAATATAACATTTACAATGTCACGTAATGTGTTACCACCCGAAATAAACAGTTTATTGTTTTCATGCATTAGTAATGCACACTGATCCACATCACTCTACTCTATCAGTGCGCCACCAGAAAAAATATAATCTGAAGGTTATTGTCTCTCTTCATGTCATTGTAGACTACATTAGAGAAGGGTGCCAGTGTTCAGCACATCTGGGTCATGTTGTACTGTGAGTTATCATGTTCAGTGTGTTTCCATTAATACACCTGCAACGTCTACAACATCTTATCCTTATGCTTTTGCGTCCTAAGGCTGCTAGAAAGCAGCGGGGTTAAGGAGCTGGCCTCGAGTTTGTTTTTTCCTTGTTCTGGTGATCGGCACATCTGGGTGATGTTAGTATGTGTTGGATGTGTTTCCATTCACATCTCCTACAACTGCAGAGCAGCACCAGCACACAGTTATGTTCTTACGCATAACTCTCTCTCCAGTGCTGCCGTAGCTGACCGGCACACCAGGAACCTGTATTAATTTGCGCTCGTCATCGTCATCTGTTTGTTGTGTTAACTTCAATATTTGTTTATTGTGTTTCATATCATAGGCCACAAATATTTATCTATATCTCATAATTATCAGACTTTGATCCTCTGCCTGACCCTCCCTGTGTCCAAGGCTATTCATCTATTTAAAAAGGTCTAGGCTATTTAACTGTTCTATATCATCAGGCTATCATTAATATAAGCAGGGGATTTTAATACAAAGTGGTAACCACTGTATGTGAATGTATGAATGGGTCAGACCTGTGCAGCTCTGGATTTGAAATGAACTGTAATAAACTGGAGCTTCTGTGCTTTGATTACCTGCTGTGAAACAACATGACCCTCATCCATTTAAAATGATCATTAGTTCCTCTGAGCTCATTTTGGTGAAAGTATGCAAAGCAGTGTAATAATTAACGTATTACTCTACATAGAAGAGTAATATTGTAAAGTGACTTATTACTGTCGAATGAAGGTAACTAGTAATATATAATCTATTACATTTTGAGAATAACTTGCTACTGAGGCTGCCTGCATCACCTTCATCCACTCCTCCTTTGAAGAAGACACAACGTAGCTGATGAATATGACTGAGTTGGGCTGACTGAATTAGACATTTGTACAGTGGCTCAGAGTGGCTGAGGCTGAGAGCATTAACAGAGAGGAATCTACTTTGTTCTAAAGGTGTTTACTCTACTGCTGCTGCTAACAGCTTCACCTTCACTCTGTCAAGACTCAACATAAAAGAACTGTTAGCCTGCAAAAATGGCTGTGTGTCTATAACCATTTACAATATCATATGAGCAGCTGGATGAGTTACAACAGAGCAGCAGTAGTCTCTTCACTCACTATTATTCACTGTTCACCAGCTGAGAGCACTTCACTGATCTCATCATACTCCAGGGTTAGAAAGAACAGATTAAACCATGGCCATGGGAAATACTCAGTGCTCATTGGCTGACAGGCTTCTGTTAAAATCACTGGACACTACAGCTGTTCTGAATCACTACCCTGGGTATGTTAAACCTCAACATTACTACTTTATCATGCAGTGTTACTGTTACCATTTACCATTTCACACCTCAAAAGAAAGAACTCACCCAAAAGAAAGTTTGGAGAGAAAGTCAGTGGTAAGTGTTCTTAAAATGAAGAAATTGTGGTACATATAGACATACGGAACCCTAATTATTCTTATTTAGGAGTACTTAAAAGAGTTTTCCCTGATTTCCTGACCCTCCTGTATCACACTTTAAAAATAAACCTTTTTGTTCAACCTTTTATTTAAAGCAGAAAACCTCACTGATATAAAATCTCCCATAAAGAGTCCTGGCCAACATAGGCAGCAATAACAGAAACAACCAAAGAAAAACTAGAATTTGCGCCCTGCAGTTGCATACTTCTACAAATCTGTCAAGCTGCAGTTTACATCCATGTCTGTGAAAACACAGATGATTCATACACATCTTCCCCCCAACAGCAAAGAAGATCTATAAAATCAGCACAGTTTCAAGGTGGACACTCAAGAGCAGTGTCACCAATTCGGTATCTGACCAAATGTCTCCCCTACTGTTCCTGAGATATGATGTTGAATAACGGCCAGAAAAGTGTTTTTGCAGAATATTGACGCCACAGTAAAGTTGACCTTTGACCTCGTTGATATAAAATGTCATCACTTCATCATTTTGTCCTATTAGACATTTGGGTGAAATTTTTTTCATAATTATCATGTGAATTCATGAATTATGGCCAAAACATACTTTGTGAGGTCACACTGACCTTGACCTTTGACCAACAAATTCTAATCAGGACATTCTTGAGTTCAAGTGGATGTTTGCGCCAAAATTGAAGAAATTCTCAAAGCATTTTTGAGATATTGTCTTCACAAGGACAAGACGGAGGGGCGGAGGGACGGACAACTCGAAAACACAGCGCTTTCAACCACAACTATCACTGGCGCAGAGGCATAAAAACACAAAATTGAAGTTTTGAGTTAAGAATTGAATTGAGTCAAACAAAAAGGCAATTTTAAAATCATAATCAAAAATTTTAACACATATCATGTAAAAGATAGCATGCTAAAGACAACTAAATGGCACCTTGAAACAGCCCAAGAGCTGCTTTCAATCATACAAATAAGACCAATTCAAAACAATAACTTAATGAGACTGACACATCAAGATACTTAAAGATCTTGACAGAAACCAGAGGAGAAACTGCACAGTTTTCCCTTTGATCATTTCATTTCACAGACAGAGGCTACATTTTACCTCTAATTACAAAAGGTTACAGACGCCTGTTAAAGAGTAACTAAACCCTAAAACCATTTTTTTTTTCAGCTGATAATCATTGTTCCTGGTAGTGAAGTAGGGTTACTGACTGATCCTGCTCAAAATCTTGACAGTTTAGTGCAAACTGTTGAAAATCTACATTTTATTTTAAAAATGTGGTGTGGAGTGCCCTCTACAGCTTGAAACCTGGTTACTACATTTGAATTTACATTACATTACATTGGAGGCGAATGACTCTTTTCCGAGGCGAATGACGTCACTAACCGTCCACGCTAAAGCCTGCCCTCCTCCCTTTACTCCTCCCCTTACTATAAAACCATTCTGTCCACAGTTATCAAACTGATAGCAAGTAGGTTGGATCAGAGCAGAGAGAGTAGTACAGCAGAGAGAATAGCTAGTAATTTATTGAATTGTATTGTTAGCATAGTGTGTTTTAGTGTAGGTTTACAGTTAGTAGTGTCTTTATAGTATTTAGGTTAGTTGGTCAAGGAGAGGCGCCGAGGCTCGGGAGTATATGTGCGGGGTGGCGAGGGAGGGATGTGGAGGGCCGCTGCGTCGTGACAGAGAGCCGAGCCTCTGGAGTATATGTGCAGGGTGCGAGGGAAGGAGGGAGGGAGGGGTGGATGGATGTGGTGGGCTGCTGCACTGTGAGCCCAGGCTCCCAGAGAGGGAGACATAGAACCAAGTAGGCCGAGTGGGGGGGGGGGGGGGGGGGGGGGGGTTCCAAGCTACCATCGGCACAACAAAAAGCCCTCTTTCCTCTCCCCGCAGCGAGGGACAATCTTCACTCCGCCCCCTTCCTCAAGCTGTGGGCGGAGTAATGCCCAGAGAGGGGGGTTTAGTTCCCCTTTAAGAGACATACAATGCTCAAAAAAAAGGAGGGGGCACTTAATGGTCACATTTTAACATAGGGCTTCTCGATTATGGAAAAAATCATAATCACGATTATTTTGGTCAAAATTGAAATCACAATTATGCAAATGATTATGTGGCTCACGTGATGACTTATATTGTTTACATGATGGAATGTCATTTTTATCTCTACATGGTCGCACATTTCAAATTCTCCTCTGCTCTCTGGCTTGCGCACAGCGGAGTTCAGCTCCGATGCGCGCACACACACAGACAAGTGCATGCGTGCGCATGTGCGCGCACACACACACACACACACACACACACACCAACCTCTCTCGCTCTCCCTCTGCCATTTTCCGCATGCTGGTTTTGAAATCCTCCGCAATCACTTGCCCCTTGCATTATTCGTAGTTCACCTACTTGACTGGCTCGTGGAGTGAATAGAGGAGAGGAGGGGAGGGGGCGGTATTGCGCATGTGCGGCTTCCGTGGAAGACAAAATAACATCTCCAGGCATTTGTGACCAAAAATCGTTGACCCTCAAAATCGTGATGACCAGACGATTAGACACTGCTAGTGTCCTTGTCACTACTGGTAGCATGAGGTGGTACCTGCAGCCCCATCAGGTTGCACAGGTTGGCACATCCATACGTGCAGTCACAAGAAGGTTTGCTGTGTCTCCAAGCACAATCTAAAGAGCATGGAGGAGTTACCAGGAGACCAGCCATTACACGAGGAAAGCTGGGCAGGGCCGTAGAGGGGCATCAAACCAGCAGCAGGACCAGGACCAGCTCCTTTGTGTGAGGAGGTACAGGAGGAGCACTGCCAGAGCCCTACAAAATGACCTCCAGCAGGCTACTGGTGTGCATGTTTCTGACCAAACTGTCAGAAACAGACTCCATGAGAGTGGCATGAAGGCCCAACGTCCTCTAGTGGGACCTGTGCTCACAACCCAGCACCATGCAGCTCAAGTGGCATTTGCCAGAGAACACTAGAATTGGCAGGTCCACCACTGGCACCCCGTTTGGCGTTGGATCATTGATGGTCTGGGGAGGCATATCCTTGGAGGATGGCACAGACCTCCATGTCATATCCAACTGTACCCTGATTGCTGTTAGGTACCAGGATGAAATCCTCAGAGGGATCGTCAGACCTTACACTGGTGCAGTGGGCCCTGGGCTCCTCTTGGTGCAGGACAATGCCCAGCCTCATGAGGCCAGAGTGTGTCGGCAGTTCCTGGATGATAAAGGCATTGATGCCATTGACTGGCCCTCTCGTTTCCCTGACATAAACCTATTGAGCACCTATGGGACATTATTTATAGGTGCATCCAACGCTGTCAAGTGCTGGCATAGACTGTCCAGGAGCTCACTGATGCCCGAATCCAGGCCTGAGAGGAGATCCCCCTGGACACCATCCGCCGACTCATCAGGAGCATGCTCAGGTGTGCATTTACACATGTATACAGGCACGCAGGGGCCATACACACTACTGAGTCACTTTATGAGTTGCTGTGATGACATTCACGCAGGTTGGATCAGCCTGTGATTTCAATTTTTAATCCAGCCCTCGGTGGGTTGATGATTTTGGTTTCCATTGACCATTGTTACGTCATTTTGTTCTCAACAAATTATACAATGTCCATCAGTAAAGATTTTTAACTTAAATAATAATTCCTTCATCAAGATCTGGTGTGTGATTTAAGTGTTCCTTTAATTTTTTTGAGCAGTGTAGTTTTATTCAACAAAAAGAATATTGTTAGTCTGAATGGAGCGACCTATGAGGGTCTAAATGCTTCTTCAGAGGCTTTTCCTTATGAGTATCATTGTAGGGATTTTAAAGCGCTCATATGTACAGCTGTTAGCCGCTGCTTGATAAATGCACACGTAACAGCTAACAGAGAGGGCAAATGTACACAGAAATCTCCCGGCTGTATTAACTGACAGTGGCCGCGTTTCCCAGATCACTCTGTACTAGCTTAAGAAGATCTTTCACTAAGAATGAGTTGTAAGATAAGCTGACCCACTCTTAACAGTCTTCTTAGCGACCGAGCGCTCACAGATCCAACTGCGTCAGGCTAATTAATATTACACTGAGCATGGAGATGTTAAAACAGTGTGCACCGTATATATTTTGATCTATTTCATACTTCAGATTTATATTGTTTAGCATTAATTGGTGACAGAAAAGAACGATTTTCATTCTGCAGGGAAACACGTGTCCTTACTGTGCACATGACAATAAACCCTTTGAATCTTGAATCTATATGTTTTATGAAGACCCTGTGTGCGCTCAGAGCTGTGGCACAAGTTACGCACCGAAATCTGGCGGAAGAAAAATAATAATAAGACTTAAAATAAGTATGAGGAATAACAAGTGTGTTCCTGTATGTGCTGTGCACATCAGGCACACGCATAAAATGAATCATCATAACTGTCATTTATCATAATTTGTCCGCACATATCCCACATCTGTATGCACATATGAGATAGTTTAGTGCACCCAAAAAATGCATCACAAATGAAACACCCTCCAAACCTGCAACATTTCACAGGTATCAGGCAACTGACAGGTGTAACTGACCTCAGCTGGAACCTCATCAAGGGACGCTTCACCTGCTACTCTACATAAAGGCGCTGCCACATCACACGTGTGAGATACCATGGCTGCTTTACAGCATATTCTCACTGCTAACCAACAGTGTCGCCATGCGTAAAGCCAAACCATATATGTAAATGCCTTTGTTCGTCAGCACTTCAGACCACTCGACGTGCTGCAGACCGGGCTGTCCAAATGAAGTACCGGCTGAGATACAACGCCTGATCAACTAGCCTGATCAACCACATATAAGAAGGGCAACCCAGTGCAATTGAATTCATTTCCTCATGATTCCCTTACCAAGACTACTTCTTATTTAGTCGTAGTCTTGTTTTCATCATGAAAATAGGTCATTAACAAATATTTATCGTCTTAGTTTTTCATTAGAATTATTAGAACACACATACACACGAGCAGCAGGGAATTAGTGCGTTAGGTAGCAGCGCTGTGTGTGATTTATGTGCTGATTAAGTGGTGGGTGATCGATTTGCCTGACATCGATTGATTTAGTTTCAGCACCGCGGTAGTGGCCAGCTCCTGTTAAGAGCTTCTTAAGAGCGATCCTAAGAAGGGCATTAAGAGCGCATCTGGGAAACACCCGTATCTTAGCGACCCTTCTTACCAAAGACGTTCTTAACTGTGCTTTTGAGTCTTAAGATCGCTCTTAACTGAGAAAAGCAGCCAGTGATATTAAGTGCAGATCTTCCTCAGGCAAACATACAAAGAGTGAAACACAGATGTACTAACAGTCACACCTTAATGAGTGGAGCTCATTAAACTGTTTATTAAACTTGTTTATTTGGGTAGTGTGAGGTGATGAACATCTAATTCAACCACTGTCCTGACATCAGTGTTTCAGTGTGTCTTACCAAAAAGACTTTTTTAAACAAAGTAAAAATTCAGTTCTTATGTCAGCATATTGCTGAGAGTATCTTTCAGGTTTCACCTACTCCTCTCCTGCAGTTCCCCGTCCAAACAGTAATCACTTATTAGTTAATTTGCAGTGATTGCTTGGATAAATACCATTTGACCATGATGTCCCCTGGTAATTTTTAGCCTTTGTCATTTTTCATCCTAGTCTCTGCTCTGTTTTTTATAAACCTTTTTAAAAAATGACAACATGCATATCTGTCCACCAGTGTCATTTCAATACGCCCACAAGTTACCAAAGTTAAACATTTTAATCCTACACCAAAGGGCTTTGTACAAACAACCTCCAGCACTTAAGACAGCTGCCTTCCTGTTCCACAGCACAGCCTCAGACACTGTCTGCTACATTACTGAGCATCATGTACAAACAGTTCAGTGACCACAGCAGTATCTGTGATGTGCAGAGCTGTGAGCAGGCCAGCTGTGCTACTCACTAGTCTCTCTGGCCTGAGTCTGATTCATACAAATTACATTTGCTCTCAGGAAAGAGCTGTGGCTCAGTTAGGAGTTGGATCAAGGAGGAATTGTGACATCATAGTACAGTACAACAAAATGTTCATTCATTTAAATAAACTTAAGAGGGAATTTAAGGGAGAATCAAGAGATGTGTAAAGGCTTTAGTACTGTTCGCAGTAACAAACAAGACCAAACAGTCACCTTGAGCACAAACCAAGACTTCTAAAGAAGCCTTAACATGTTTCAACATTTTACCATCATCTTTTATTGAGAAGTGGGACAAATCATGTCCTGCCAAAAAAGCCTCAAACATTATAACTTACCCTTTTTTTCTTTTTAAACACACACACACACACACACACACACACACACACACACACACACACACACACACACACACATATGTATGTATATATATAATATGACATAGACTGTGAGTAATATCAGTTATGAGTGTTTCAAATTATAGTGCAAATAGAAAACTTTGGTTATACTGGGAATGAGGGTAGTGCAAAAGGTTGTGGTATGGTGGTAACATGCAAAACCAGCAAAGCAAAAAGTTTCATAAAATGTATTTATTGGTTTGTCACAGATATATCTTTATCAACCCAAATAAGTCATTAAGTAAATAACAAGGAGTGCCATTACAGAAATATCAAAGAAATGTTTGAAGTCATTTAAAAACAGTCTCTCCATTACAGAGTTTGTCCACCAGAGAGCACTGACAGTTTTTGTACACTGTAAAATGTCTGTAATAGCACCACATATCAGTGTCACTATTCTTTAATACACAAATTTAAGGAATCTAATATGCACAGAGTGGGGGCTATTATAGTGCATTTGTAGGCAGACTCCATAAGGAATAGTATTGGGACATTTAAAAAGGTTTTAATTTCAGCTGACTACATTGTATAAGCTCTAAAGTGTGCACTGAATAAATGCCAGGATAAACTGCTGTGTAAAAAGTAACACATCAAACTGAAGGTCAGTGAATATCAGACTGTGTTTTTTAGGTTAGTCTGTGTTTGCCTTTCTGACCCAGTGAGCGTAGAGTCATGCCCGCATACACATTCCCCTTTATTTCTTCACCTAAACATGACACAACCCCATTACAGCCCAGTATAGCTGTGCAGCCCATGTCACAGTGCTTATTTCAATACCTGTGTTAAAGCCTCAGTAAATCAGCTGTCAAAGGCTTTCTCAGCAGTCACCCAGGCTGACCTACTTTGTTCAACTAGCCCTGCACACACACAAATTACCTCAATCCCCTGTGTTTCACTAGAAATGATCCATGTGGGGGAGAACAGCTATCACACCACACTGTTCTATATTCCTATATCACACGATAGGGATGCACAAAGTTAGATTTTTTGCCAGTATCTGATATGTCGATATACATCAGCTTGTTTGGCTGATAACCGATACTAACATTGATATATCCAATTTTTTTACCTACCTCACTTTAGTGATCATCAGGTCTCTTCTGTAGTGGAATTAACATCATATTATGCATGCATACTCTGATTGTGATGGTCCACCAGCAGATGGAGACATGAAATACAATACTTTTCAATGTTTGTAACATTCATTCATTGTGCAAATTAACAAAAACCACGCAGGGCAATTCATTTGAAAATATTGGCCGATATCAATGACGCGCCAATATTATTGTGCATCCCTATCACACAAGGTCATAAAATGTGACAAAGATGGAAAACAATGATGTGGCTAAACCAGGGATCGGCAACTTTTACTATCAATGTAGCCTTTTTTGGCACACACAAAAAAGAAAGAAAAAAGAAAACATGTAATGAAAGTAGCCCAATAATTAAGGTAACAAAATCTATAAAGTCTAAATTAGCCTATCAACATAAGTGATTGATCTAAATCAGCATTTACTAATATGTTATACCATCTCTACTTTCCTCCTAGACTTTTCCTTTTTGGATTTTGAATCCAGCTAGCCTAGCTGGGGACACTCAAGACTAGTTACTTCTATTGAGGTAAAATATGCCAGGCTGTAATGTTAGACGTATGAGGCAAATTTTAATTGAGAAAATGTTGAAACATTTCTCTTTTGGTGTACAGTCTACACATTTTTTGCGACTGGAGAAAGTAAGAATCACTTTAGGCCTAAAACAATGATACGTGAAAATCTAAATGTCAACTTAATTTTTTGTAAAAGCCACAGGAAGCCACTGGAAAGGAACTCAAGAGCCTGATGCAGCACCAGACCTGCAGGTTGCCTACTACTGTGCTAAACTAAACATGTCACTTTTTGGTGAACTTAAGTTGAATAAACAAGTGTTTACCAATTAACCTCTTTTAAAAAAAAACTTCATCACAAAAGCAGCTGTCACTGAATTAAATATAATTAAAACAATATTAAAAACACATAATAAGCACATGTTATCAAATGAGAAGTACTTGCTTTACTTAAAACTATGCGCTTGTCAGACAAGTTTGAGAATCACCCTCACTGGCCATATACTGCAGTCGTGGGTCCCTCTGTCCCGACAAAGGAGGATCTCTCCTGTTTGTTTTTTCCAGTCCTTGACCTGACCTTTTCTGTATTGTTGTGCCTTTTCTGAATCCAAAATCTTGTTATTAACTGTGTTCTATCTTGTTAAAAATGTATGTTGTTAAGCCTTCTGAGGCAAGTTTGTGATTTTAGACTGTCGAGATTAAATGGACATGACTTGAACTCTGGGAAAGATACACACATTATTAACGCCTCATTTCCACTGCATGATTCAGCTCAACTTAACTCTACTTGACTTACTTTTGGTACCAGTTGCTTTTCTTTAGGGCTGCACCTAACAAGTCTTTTTTCAATTAGTCGACTACTCTAATGACTAATTTACTGATTATTCTAAATATTATTTTTTAATTACTCTATTAACAGAACACTTAAATAACCCAAAAATGAATAACAAAACTGGTCTCATGTTGTCCTCACCTGGACCCTCGCTGTCGAGCCATATCACCATTTTATCTTTGTGTGTGTGTGTGTGTGTGTGTGTGTGTGTGTGTGTGTGTGTGTGTGTGTGTGTGTGTGTGTGTGTGTGTGTGTGTGCGTGTTTGCGTGTGTGTGTGCACTTGTGCGTGCGTGTATGTGTGTTTGTTTGGATGGGGGTGGGAAGGATGGGTTTTCATTATTATCTATATATTTTGTTTTGTTTTATTTCATCTTGTTTGTTTTGTAAAGCACTTTGTGTTACACTTGTATGTATGAAAAGTGCTATATAAATAAATAAAGTTTGAAGTTTATATTTTATTTAATCATCTTCTATAATAATATTAATAATAATAACAACAGGCCCTATCTGCCAGATACCTGATGAGAAATTACTGGACCTCAAATTCAAGGGCACTGCTGTAACATATACATTAATTCAATCACTGTATATCATAGCAATCCTTTCCCTTAATTGGAGAATCTGAACTTTACTTGATTTAAAACTTAAAGTGGCTGTGACATGGATTTACTTCATCACTGGAGCGATATGCAGCTAAGATAACTACTGGCAAATGTATTTTTGCATCAGTGTGGGGCGAGGGAAATAACTGAAATGATTTACAGACTGTAACAGAAGTCACAGACTGTAACAACAGACTGTAATGTTAGTTTAAGCCGTTTCCTCAGTCGTGCATGCCCATTACAGTAAACAAAATATATAAAATATCTGAATAACAACGTTAGATGATGCATGCGGTATCATTAGCCTTGCCGCAGAAAGTCAAAGTGACTACTACTAACAGAAACATGTTACACCTGTTGATAATCCTGATATATCATGCCTGGGTGAGGACAAAAAGTAAACAGGATGGTGCTTTCTGCTGCTGTCTTGACAAAGAACCCCGGGATGCTTTCGCTTCAAGTGTCTGTGTTCTGCAGTTGTAGTCCTGTTAGAAGTCATTTTCACTTTGTAGGTAAGGTTTTCAGCTGCAGCTCGTTCTCTGGAATCCATGCTTTCACCAGGTTCAGCTGACTTTATTGTGATGCGCCGAGGTTTTGCAGGCTGGCTTTTTTTTTTTAATATGGGCTGACTGAATAACAACAGCAGTCATCATTGAGGGTAGCTCAACTATTAAAAAGGTTTGCGCAGGTTGCTGCTTCTGGCATACTTCCAGTAAACACAGGTCAGCAAAGCCATGGGGACAGATATGAAGGCAACATCATCAAGGGTAAGATGGCAACCTCTGCAACCGGAGTCGCCCATGATGACCGTGACCAGCCAACTGCACCAAGGCGGCTGGCCATCTCATCAGACCAGAATGCCTTTCAGTGCTAGAAATTCAACAATATTTTTCTTCTGAAATCAAAATCTGTAACCTATTACATGTCAAAAGTAAACTCCCCAGCACAGGTTCTCTGACCAATCAGTGGTCTGCAATGTTTTAACTCTACCTTCTATCAGCTCACTTGGAGCCTGGGGTGATACTAGTTTTATATATACACATGCCATTTTTGCTGATGGAAAACCAAAACTAAATGGTTCCAGCAAGTTGATTCAAATCAGGCTGTGCTGTGAAGTGGAAATGAGACTTGTGGTAAAATAACTTAAATGTTTTGTTTTGTGTTTTTCAAAATATGCTGCAATGGCAATCGCATTACATACTGGGGTTGTCCATTGATCTTGATCGATACACTGATTTAATGATCAATGATCCAATATCACTAATGCAAAGTTAAAACATTGATCCATACCATCATCTTCATGATACGCCTTTATTTTGAAATTCTGGGTTACTGTCAAACAGATCAGGTAGATACTGGCAAGCAGCTAAGAGAAAGACAATGGGGATAACGTAATTTACTCCGCAATAAATCAGCAGTGTGGAAATTGGGTTTCAGAGAAAATACAGGTCCACAGACAAAATACATGCCGTATGTAAACAACGCTGTTATGAGATAAAATACTAAGGACACACGACATACCTGCCTGACCGAGAATCTCACTTCGCTAACTTCTGGCAGCAACATTATGAACCGTGCTGTCCTGTCAGGAGATGCAGTGACTTTACTAGCTGCTGGGCTACTTTATGTGGTGTAAAAGCACTCAAAGGATAACTTAAGCATTTTTCAACCTGGACCCTATTTCCCCATGTAAATTCATCAAAGAGATTAATGTGAACAACAATTTTCAAAATTGGTCCAGTATGGAGTGAGCAGGCAGCGGTCAGCGGCTGCAGAACGAGCTGCAACGGAAGTACACAGGGCAACTGGACATCGCCACTGTATGTCCATTAAAAGTGGTTATTTTCACCACTGACAGGCTCAGACTGTTATTGTAAGTGTCTGAAGTGACTCTTTACCTTTCACTTTACCTTTCAATTGATCTGATCTGATTGTTATTGCCTCCAAAAGCAAAAGTCCTCCTCTGCAATATCATGAGATGGTGGAAACTATATTAATGCTACGGTATTATAAGAGTTATAATATATTTTTATGATATTTTCTGCCTACATTTGCCCTTCCTATACATCAAGGAGATACCTACGGCCTACGACCAAATGGCAATGGTAATGTAAGTTATTGCAGGAGCCCCTATACATCTTCTTTTCTAATAAGATAATCATTTGTTATTCCCACAGCAGGGAAACTTGCAATGTTACAGCACCAAAGGAGATATTGTGATAACAAGTGGCATCAGCAAGAAGTAATGAGTATGTAAACAGTAAAATAAAAACCTTCGCTGACTTTTTTTGTCTCTCTCTCTCTCCTTATCGTCTCTTCATGTGTATACTCCATCACACATAAACAGGGGTGGTGATCAGATTTAAAGGCCTGAGCCACATTGTTGAAATCAGCTAAAAGAATATCCATGATATTGAAAATCTTTTAGACAAAACTAAAATACATTTTCTATGAACTACTCCAGTTGTTATAATCTCTCCAAATCCCACTCATGCTACCACTGCTGTCTGACTGCAACAAGTGACATCCTTTTCCAGAAAGAGACTTTAGCTTGACGAGGCAATAACGAACAGACCGGATCAAATGAAAGGTAAAGAGACACTTCAGACACTTACGATAACAATCGAAACCTGCCTGTGTCGATTAAAAATTACCACTTTCAATGGACATACAGTGACGGTATTCAATTGCCCTGTGTGCTTCCATTGCAGCCGCCCTACTGCTGCTGGATGCTGTCTGCTTGCTCAATACTGGACCAGTTCCAAAAATTCTTGTTCAAATCAGTTGCTTTGAGCAATTTACATCGAATTTTGTATTTTGTTAAATGATCTTTTTGTCAGTCCATGTTTAATGCCTGTTGGGAGGGGTTTGCCTTCGGGTCTTTAAGAACGATAGCCCTTAAGTTTTAGGAAAAAGATGATGGTTTGGGTTAAAATGAAAAGATTTCATCCAGAAAGGCCTTTCTTTCAAAATGCTCTGAAGGCTAACTTATCCCATGTGCTGTTTTATGTGTGTCAGTGGGGTCAATTTAAAGTGAACTTCACTGCACTTGATTATGTACATTATTTATGTGTTGTTGTTGTTTTGTTAAAAAAAGAAAGATGTGGCAGTTTCTTCTGTAACAGATCGCGTGAAACAGGCCCACACCACCTCATATCAATCGTAGGCCTCTGAACTGAACTGAATCAAATCAAAATCATATTTTGGCACACTTTGCAATATCAGCAAATATCGTATAGTTGTCCAAAGACATCATATGATATCGTATCATGAGGAAACTGATGATTTACACCCTATTACAAACTAAAATTGTGTTAAGAAAAATAAACCAGAGGAACTGCATTAGAAAATAAAATATTCTTGCACAACGTTACAAGCTACTGAAGTCTGATATTCCCAACATTTGTCCTTCAAACTAAACCCATCTAAAATGAGGATACTTGATTGTTATATGACAAAAAGACACACTATGGGAAAATAAGCAGTATCTGCATTACATGGGGGTACAGAACAGTGATGTGACATTAAAGAACTTTGTGTCTGTGGTGAGCCGACGGATGAGTGAGAGCACAGCAGCCTCACCACTCTACTGTAAGAGCAGCCAATAAATAAATAAATAAATAAATAACAACACCAACAACAACAAGTGGACTCAGCTGAGACCAAAGACTCTAATAGGGGAGACTAAGCCAAACCTGAGGTAGTAGGAAAAAAAACCCAACTTAAGACTGAGACCATATTCAGGCACCACAGCTCTGGTTTGATATATTGTAAATAAAAACCAAAGGAATATTAAATTAATCGCAGAAACACAAACCAAATCAAAACCCAGTTAGACTTTGGTTTCTGCGAGCCATGAAAGATTGGAAACAATATTCAGCAACTGGAACAGCTGGATAAAGTGAGCACTTGTGTTTCCCTCCACTCTCTCATGACTCCGCTACCATCAGGTGTTTATGAACATAATACACAGCCCTGACGGAAAAATACTTTTCACAAATAGAATAAAACATGTCAGTGTCTTTCATGCAATCAGAATAAAAGGGTGAACATACCATTTTAGAGTCTAACTCGTGGTGCGGCTGTGCTAAGACTTTATCTACGCTGGCAGCATCTGCAAAAGTGATGAAGCCAAAGCCCCTGTTGAGAAACAACACGACAGCATATGACATTTCTAACATTTGATAAGTCATACTTCACACTTTTCATTTTCCAACCACAAAAGGCTGATTTACTGCACATCTGATAAATGCTGAAAACCACACTATGGTTTATACCTGCCCCATGCATATTTCCCTTCTTGTGTCCACACCTTATTCCACAATTTCTTGAATTCATATCATTCATATTACTTATGAGGTAATGATTATTATCTCTATACTAAGGGACCATCATTTATGAGGTGGGATGGAGCGGTGCAAAAAGGGGGAGACATGTACATTTTTAAGCCCTGAGGAGGGACTGTTTTTTATTTTCTTACAGATTTTTTTATGTATTTTTTGAAGATGCAGGCAGGTTTAGAAGGCATGGTTTCTTAAAAAAAAGCCAAAATACACCATTTATCATAGCAAGAAACTGTAAAAACAGAAATTATCATTGGATTTTAAAATTTCCAACAGTCACGTCATGTGTGACTAACACTTTTATCAAGAAAAAAAAAATCAAATCTGAGTTTACATAGTGATTTTTTATCAAAAACACTATATTCTACATCTCGTTTAAAATTTGGCCAAATAAATATATAGACTGTTTGCACAAACTAATCAGCATGCATGATAAATGTGAAAAACAAGGCTTTTTTTTAACTCCAGGATTTTGTCTTTAACTTCTAACATCGAAGGGTAAGTTTTACAAGTCCAATAACTTATTTATGGCGGAGGGAGAGTCATGCATTTTCCCCCAGTCACTCAGCAAGGCTCAAGGAAAAATATCTGTAGCATCAGGGAGGCTAAAAAAATAAATGAATGAAATAAAAAGGCACACCTCAGCTATCGCCCCTCCCCTGATAAGTAAAGAACAGTCCCTACTTATATTCCAGTGCTATGCAATAATTTGGAATTACTTTTCACTTTGATTTTAACTGTAATGACCTTACTGAACACATAAAAACATTATAAATGGGGGGAATGGCAGTAGTGGGAATATTCTCCACAGCGCCATGGTCAATGTCAAACTGCATTGCCTTTTCATTCAATAGAAAATCCAGTTGAATGACTGCACGGCATTAATATCACTCTAGAAAGCAAAACGAACTCAGTTTACCCAGTATTTTCTGATGTTGGGAATCAAACTGTTCATTTACCTGGAACGTTTCGTGGTTGGGTCTCTCATCACCATACATTCTCGGATTTCCCCGAATTTACTAAAATAATCTCTAAGGCTGTCTGTGGAAAGAAAACACAACGACAGAGAGGGTTAGTTAGGTCTTAATTTCCCGGTTAAATAAGATGAATCACTGTCGTCAGCAGTGGATGTCCCCGTGTTACACAGGGGTCGAATGGAGGACTTGAAATCAAAATAACCTTGCGCCGTGTGCACGCGCACACATACACACAGCTCGAGACGCGGTTCTTACCTGGTGAAGTTTGCCAGCTGAGGCCACCGATAAACATTTTCCTGCCAAGGAAAAAGCAACAGAAGTACATTTAGATTTCAAAACGGCCATTTTGATGTTAAGATAAATACTTGAGTGGTTGTAGAAAGGTAAAAGCCGGGGACAAAAATAGAGGCAATGCAGCGGAGAGGCTGCCCGACAGACGTCCCCGAAGCCGGGCTAACAGCAGCCCCAATACGCTCCCCTCTCTCCGCTATGGACCAAGGGTCATGCCAACTTACATTCAAAACATCTGGCAGTTGTAACCTGCTGGCATCTTGGCGGAGGTACATACTTGGTAGACGATAACTTTGGGTTGTTGAGTGTTGCTATGAACATAGTCTTCAATTCGGCATAGATGTAATAAACCAACTAATAATGTCGTTAGATAAACTTTTAAATTTGGTTCGGCTGATAGAGAATCGTCTGCTTCCTTCATCAAAACACATCTTAGTGGGTGGTAAGGAGCAGCGTGAGCTAAACGCATTTTTGTGTGTTTTTTTAATATAAAGTGCGACTAAGCGGGGAGACGTTATGCCGATTTTATCGGAGCTATCTTTATATCTGTATAAATTATTGATCATTCTTCTTTAACCCAGGTAGTTTAGCCATGAAGTGCCAGAGCACTTAACTCCCACATTTCCAAACGAAGTTTGGCGTGTGTTCTTTCCACACGCGCACTAACAGCACATATCGGGGCCAGCCAAGCGTATATTCTGCAAAAGGGGGCAGGCCTGTTTGATAATATAACCAAACAAAGGTGTAGTTGACGGGACCCGGAAGGCAGTGGAGCCGGCAGTACGAAATCAAGCTGCAAATTTGCAATTTTAAAAATAACTAATGATAAATTCAGTGTTTATATTGACAGGCTGTAACCTTACCCCGGGTCGTGTTGCGGATCAGTCGGGTTTCCAGACGTGGCTTGGCTTCCGTCTCCTTCCATATCTGACCCAGCTACAGGCAGTGACTAACGGATACACACAGACGGTAGGTCGGCAGATGGAGCGGAGCTACAGTGTCAGCAAACCGGGAATGCAGCGCTCCGTCACACGTGGGATCAGTTCGGTCTGTGGTCCCTCCTCCGCCGTCACCGACCAACCACACTGACGTCAGTTTTCCACAACCCGCCCACATTAACTGATTGTACTGTGCATTCTGTCAGATTTCCAATTAAATGACATGTAACATTAAGGGACGGGCCACCTGCCTCACAATAGCCTACTCAAGGAAGCTGAGCTAAGAATCAGAAATCAGAATCAGAAAAGGATTTATTGCCAAGCAGGTTTTCACTTACAACGAATTTGCTTTGGTTTTTGATGCATACATAAAACATACAATAAAAAAACAGGCAAATAAAAATAAGGCAAAGTACTTCAACACTCAAGAACTTAAATATAGAATAGAAAAATGACAATACAATTGCAAAGATGCTTTCAAAAAGTAGGCCCTACTATAACATAACAAATATTTACAGTATAGCAGTTTTAGAATGAGAGCTGATACAGTTTCATGCAGAGAATGCCAAAATATTAATCAAGGGATGTGTGAAGTTCACAGTGGAGCAAATACGTATAATGTGAGTGTAACAGAGAGCTTTTGTCCAGGCTGGGAGGGGTCAGCCACGATCTTTCCTGCCCACCTCAGGGTTCTGGGGGTGTGCAGGTGGAGGTCTCCAGGTGCTGGAGAATTTAGTGGAGTGCTACGCTGACTGCATCATCCACGGACCTGTTGGCTCTGTAGGGGAACTGTAGGGGGTTCAGGAGTGGGCTGGTGATAGTTTTGAGGTGGGAGAGAACAAAGCACTCACAGGACTTCATAACCACATAGGTCAGGGTGACTGGTCTGTAGTTGTTAAGTCCTGTGGTCCCTGAGCTAGATTTTCCCTGTATGCATTTGTAGCATGTAAATATTGTGTTAACCACATCTAGCTTGTCCTTATGCCAAATATACATAAGAGATACTTCCTGTACATACTGTGAAGATTTCTGCACTGTAAGATTACAGGTGTGCATTTTCTGATTCTTCTGTATCACATTTTCAGCACTAGTCAGAAGAAATGTAAATATTACTAACACGATAAAACTGATCATATATTCTTTTAAAATGGTTGTGATGGGTGGGTTTAGGACTCAGAACCAGCAGTGATGACAGGCAGGACAGTTTATAATGAACTTTAATGCACTGATTAGATAAACACAGAATGGGCAGACAGGTGAAACAATTGGGAGAGACAGTACATTGCTTTGGACCCCTCTTAGAAACAGGTTCAGTCCAGGGCTTTAGGTGTGGCTCGCCAAAGCAGAAAGCAGGTGAGTAGCCGACGCCTGCTAGAAACACAAACACCAGAAAACAGTTCAGTAGTGTAAGTTGGGTGGCTCTGGCAAACAGTCCAACAACCAGCTGCGAAAATGAGTGGATCCCGTGGCACACACACAAAGCCAAAATGTGTAGCCACGTGGCAAGGTAATCCACAGCTCAGGAAATCACAGGTGACAGAATAGGTAAACTCACAACGGACAGCTGAGTGATGGTCTCTCCACACAGCCTCGGGGAACAGAAACCGGTAATGCAGAAGCAGGATCTGTTGGTCGAGGACAGAAGGCTGAGTGGTTTACCAGGCAGTAAATGAAGCAGGAGAGTCAGAGTAAGGAGAGGTCGGCAATGAGAAAATAGTTCGGGGACAAACACTGAAAAGTCTAGTGTGGATATGGCGAAAAACATGATAGGCTGGCAGGTACAGTAGGTGTGGTGAAGAGGAGGGGTGAGTGGAAACATACTGAGTGAACTGAAAGAGTAGCATGTATGGCAGGCCATTTTTAATGTCCATTTTATGAAATTATTTAACAGATTTGAGAAATGTGCACAGAATTCTATAAGTAAAAAAATGTAGTAGATTAATGAAAAGGTTTTTGGCAGCAGCAATCAAAACAAAAACCTTAAAGAGAAGCAATTTACAAAATGGATCTAGATCAAATCTAGTCATAAAGTAGGAAATCAGAGGTACAAGCATGTCTCCAAAATAATTCTGTTTCAAATAATGGCCTGGCTCTCTCTGCAGTTGAAGTAAATAAAGGCCACTACCTGAGATTTTACTGTATATAAAAGATTTTCTTAGATTTACTCCCACGGTTATGTGTACTGTGTACTGTGATCTCATAATGATTTGTTAGAGTGAAGCCCTAATAAGTAATACAGTCATCTGCAATCTTTCTGTAGAGTGTGTTGTAATGGTGCTGCAGTGCTCTCCATATGTTTGTCTCCAGCAGTGGAAACAGCTAGGGGCAGACAGGAATGTGAAAGTGAGAGCTCAGTTAAAGCTGGCTGTTAATCTGCCTCACTCATGCTACAGTGATTGCTGTGTATTTCTTCCCTGAGTCCTTACAGAGAGGGAGAAGGCGAGAATGACCTTTACCCACCTGACACATCATTCTCTCTCATCATGCTCTCTCTCTTTGCATTAAAGGAACAATTCATCCTTTCATATATCACCACTTTGTGCTGATTTGTGTTTGTAGTTCACCCTCCAAAGTGGATTGAATATTACTACAACAAAATCTTAAAATTTCTCGAAAAACACTCAATCTAGAATCCCCAGGGTGCCCGAGTCCCAGGTCATGTCCAGGTTTACTTGTCATAGGTCTTACTTTGATAAAGACAAGTTTAGCTTGTGATATGAGGAAAACAATACATTATATTTTGATCCATATGGCAGCCATAACATGTTGACAGAGACTGTCCTTGCCATAAAAATAATAACATAACTAAAGAAAGAAACCTTGTTGACCTAGACTAGTGACCACTAGCAGTTGAGCAAAGAATGAGTGACAGGTAGCAAAGGTGGAACTGGTGTTACATTGTTGTAGCACTGCAAAATGCTGATTAACAGAAGTCAAGGTGGAGGGTTGGGCATACAAAGTGAGTATATTTCCATGACGGTAATTGTCTCCCTCTTTCTCTCACTTTTGTCTTCTCCTTTGGTATTTGTCCCTCCCACTGAATATGGAGCAAGATATGCAAGGAAAGACTTAATGAATTAAACTTAAAGTCAAACAGGCTATTGTCCCATTTTCACCTGGGACACGAACCACAGTCTCCCAGGTAAACGTCTGGTGTTTCTTTACCTGTCCACCCTGAGGATGTTTGGATGCATGCAAGACTCTGTCTGTGAAAAGCATTAGCAAACTAACATCACTTAGCTTTGGCGAAGCCAACTAACCAATAACCTAACTGCAGACAATCACAACAATAACTCAATAAACAGCATTAAATCACAATTGACAAAGTTAAACAGTCTTGCTTAGCCTGTACAGCTATGCTGATACTATGCCCAGTTGTTACATTACCAATCCTTGAATGGATGGAGGGAAGAGTTGCTTTGTGGCTGTTACGCCCCACCTTTAGGCAGCCCTATGAGGCTAACAAAACTCCGAACACTGACCCAGCAATAACCACATAAACACCTTTAAACATTCAAATCCATGGGATTTATTAGAATTAAAACAGGCAAACAAGACAACAAAAACCCCATGGTGAGAGGCAGCAGGACCAGCAGTCCCCACACGAGAGCCTCTCCCCTCTGCTGCTGGCACAGGAGGTCTTCAGCACCTCCTCCATGCCAGGTGCACTGCACCTCGTTAACTAATGCAGCACACCTGGGCAGATCTACAAGGAGGGAAAAGGGACAGCAGCAAGGAACACATGCACAGCCTTAACAGTGGCGTGCTGCTTTTGTTAGCCATCAGAGGAAGGCTGGAAAGAGCTGTGGTTCCAGAAGCAGTGTTTGCTGTGTCCTTGTTCTGAAGGTGCAGATCCGAGGAAGCCTGTCACTGCGGGTCCTTGCAGAGTTAGACATTGGGTACTAACTCAACTTGCTTCTCCTTGTTGATGGAAAGTTAGTTGCAAACCTTATGTTTGGCACACTAACTTTTCTGGTCTTCAGGTTTTGCTCCTGCTGTGATTGAGGGTAAGAGTCTGTGAGCAAGTGCCTGCCTTCGATGGTTCAGGGGCAAGGGCAAGGGTCTGAGCTGGTTGACAGCTCAGGAGGAAGAGGCAAAGAGTCTGAGAGAACAGAACTTTGCCTATAGTTTGCCTGGTGACATCACAGAGTCACACATCACTGTGAAAGTACTGTACAATCAAATTTGACAACTGCCCTCTCACTTGGGTGTGCCCATGACGCATCCTGTGGAGATGGCTGTCTTTGTTCGAAGAACGAAGATGATGCAGTGAAGAAAAATATTCAAATGTCTAGTTAAAATTTTAACAAATGAGAAATCATCTGTGGTCCAGTGAATCCCAATAGTTTCTAACCATAAAATTTGTGTGTCCACTGTGACAAAGCATTGTAATTGACTTTCCATTCCCAATGTTTTCATAGTGCCAGTACATTAACAGAAATGGACTTGAACTTGTATAGTGCCTTTCTAGTTTTTCAGCCACTCAAAGCGCTTTTTACACTACATGTCACATTCACCCATCCATGCACATTTTCACACACTGGTGAGCCAGGCTTACATATAAAGTGCCACCTGCTAACCTGCTAATAGTACCTATTCACACGCACTCACACACCAATGGCCAGATCCCACTGGTGCCCCTGATCTCATGGAGTGCACACCACCCCTTCAGAGATGCATGCGTAGAAAGCACCTGGCGATACAGTATGGGACCAAGCATACTCCCCATAAAGATGTTGGCTGGGTCCTGCCACCACCTGAGGTCCACACAAAGCTGCACATTAACAAGCACCACTGCTTGCAGCTGTGTCTGTGGACAGAGCCCCATGCTGAAGAGATGCCTCTGGACTGGACGCATGTTTAGAAGAGCCAATGGCACCACTTGCACTGAGGCTTCCATTAGACCCAAGAGGTGGAGACACAGCCACCACGTGACCCTGGCTCCCAGCCGAAAATGAGGGCAGGTCCTGATTGAAACCTGCCTCTCCTGTGACTCATCTCCATGTGATCACTAAATCGAGCTAATTTGTGAGGAAATTAATCATCAACAAAGTACTGCCTGCCTACCGGCTTCTTACCTTCTTGGTCTACCTGTGAAGCCCTGCTGAGTTTACGCTGCTGTTGTGCTGGAATTCCCTACCAGCATGTCTGCTTGGTTGACGAAGTGTCTCGACTGCTCAGGCTGCTGCATCTTGGTCTCCTACGCGAGTGAGTCGCGGCTGTGGTGCGGTGCTGTTGCCGGTGCTTCTGACACTGTCGTGGTACTGGACGCAGATACCGGCTCCAGGGTGTCCATCTGTTGCTGCTCGCCCCTGTCTTCCTTTTGGATCCTTCAGCTGTGTCCTCTCTCCGCTGGATGCCGAAGCTAAAGCCGTTGATTGGCCTGTTAGCTGCCGGGTCCTGTAGCTACACCAGGATCTGTCTTCCAACACCCCGGATTGCTGGCTGTTAGCCGGTGAGTTAGTCGCTAGCGGTTGCCCGAAGAGTTGGCATCTGGTGGCTGGCTGGTAAGCTAGCTGCTCACTGTCAGCCGCTGATAGCCCGCGTCGTGGGAGAGCACAGCGGTCCTGCTGCAGACCACTCTACTCAGCGTACTCATGCAGGTGATTCCACAGGTGACTCTGCATCTCACCTCTCTGCCTTCCACTCCTAAGACTACTAGCATCTTTAATTGCATGACTATCTCGTCTACAGACATTAACAATGAAATTATTACTTGCACTGTCCCTATTTCTCGTTCTCTGGTCCCATGGAACTGTAATCCATCGTAATGTACCCACTAAGGGGCCCCGCCCACCTCTGTGCCTTCCTAAGGCAATGACTATTACATGGTCCTCTGCTCCTGATGAGCTGACTGAATATTTGTCAGTGTCCTCTTGTGGGCCAGTTAAATTAAATTGCTTCGTTCAATGTGTAATCTTGTCTTGAAAAACTATTTTTTTCTCACAGAAGCATCATTTATTGACCTTGCCGTGTCAAATAAGGGTGACTCTGTATCATTTTGTGATCTTAAGAGAAAATGTTTCATTCTGCTTTTGCTACTTCTGTCTGGAAATGTTCAGCCTAACCCAGGCCCCACTCTGAATTGTATTGCTACCCCTGATGACTTCAGTGCCAGATGTGGCCTTGGCATTCTCCATCTAAACATACGAAGTTTGCTCCCAAAACTAGACTTTGTAAAAATTTGGATTCAGTCAACTGACTATCCTATCCTCTGTGTCCTTGAGAAAGCAATTCGAGCTTCTTGCCCTAAAACTTGATTTTGCACAGGATCAGTCTATAACAGTTATGGGTTGCTATAGACCACCTTCAGCATGTAATGAAGCCTTTTCGTCACTGTCAGATATTATTTCCAGGTTTAACATGAGTGAACTTGTTTTGGTTGGAGATCTAAACCTTGATTGGCTGACATCTGCATCAAATGGCTTGAAATCTGTTTGTGACTCATTTAATCTTGCCCAGCTAATTCATAGTCCAACCCGCCCTAATGCAAAACAGCCTACCAGATCATCATTAATTGATTTAATCATAACTAATGTTCCCCACAAGTACACTGGAGTAGGTATTTTTGCTAATGATTTAAGTGACCACTGTGCAATTGCTACTGTGAGAAATGCCAAGCTCCCAAAAACTAAGCCACAGCTTCTGCTGAAAAGAGATTTTAAACACTTTTATGAGCAAGCTTTTTACCGTGATTTGTCAGTTTTTGATTGGAGCAGAGTTTCGCTCTTTGATGACGTTGAACTTGCTTGGAAATACTTCTATGATGAATTTCTGAGATTAATTGATAAACATGCACCCCTACGCAAATTTCGTGTTAAGGGACGAAATAACCCCTGGTTCTGTCCAGAAATTGGTCATTTGCTTAAGACAAGAGATACTGCCTGGGCCAAGGCAAGAAAAACTAAAAATGAGGCCGACTGGCTCTCCTTCAGGCAGCTTCGCATTAAATGTACATCCTTTATTAAGGAAGCCAAGTCAGAGTTTTACCTCTCTGAAACAACCAAAAACCTAAACCACCCCAAGAAATTTTGGAAAGTTGTGAAGAGTTCTGGTCTTGGATCATCAACTGAACTCCCAAATTTTTTGATGAAAGGTTCATGTACTCTGACTGAAAAATCTGACATGTTGCACTGGTTTAACGAACACTTTATTTCTGCTGGTTATTTATTTGACACTGTAAACCCCGAACTCGTTAAGCCTGTCTCAATTATGGATGCTCAGGCTGCAAATAGTAGTGCAAATGTTTTTTATTTTACTCCTGTGTCTGCCTCTGATGTGCAGAGAGCTTTGTCCAAACTGGACGCTAAAAAAGCAGCGGGTCCTGACAAACTGGACCCGTTCTTTCTCAAATTGTCTGCAAATTTCATTGCTGAGCCTCTTTCACACATTTTTAATTTGAGCTTTACCACTAATAAAATTCCAAAAATCTGGAAGTCAGCTTTTGTTCTTCCCCTGTTAAAAGGGAGGGGGAACCTTCGGAAGTGAATAATTATCGTCCGATATCCAAACTTTGTGTGCTCTCTAAAGTGTTCGAACGACTGGTCAGTGATCAGCTCAAAGATTTTCTTGAAGCAAATAATATTTTATCAACTTTTCAATCTGGTTTCAGAAAGCAACACAGTACAGTCACAGCCACTTTTAAGGTTCTGAATGACTTTAACTATGCTCTGGACTGCAAGAAATACTGTGCTGCACTTTTCATTGACTTGTCAAAGGCATTTGACACAGTAGATCACAGTTTACTGATAAACATGCTATATCAGATTGGCCTGTCTAAAAATACAGCCTTGTGGTTTGCCAATTATTTGTCTGATAGAACCCAGTGTGTTCAGATGGCTGGTTCCACCTCATCATTTTCTGAGGTCTCCAAAGGTGTGCCCCAAGGTTCAGTCTTGGGGCCTATTTTATTTTCTATTTATATAAACAAAATATGCGATAACCTGTCAAATGCCTCTTACCATTTTTATGCAGATGACACTGTCATCTATTGTTGGTCACCCTCAATTGTGCGGGCTCTCGAGTTTTTACAATCTGCTTTTAATGTTGTTCAATCTTGACTGCAAAATCTTAAATTAGTTTTAAATGCACAAAAAAACAAACTGATGGTGTTTTCTAGATCTGGTGAATTACCAGGGAACATCCCCTCAATCGTAACCTCACGAGGTGTTCCCATTGAACTTGTCTCAAATTACAAGTACTTGGGTTTTCTCATTGATCATGAGCTTTCATTCAAAGTGCATATTGTTAGTTTGGCCACCAAGCTCAGGATTAAAATTGGTTTCTATTATAGAAACAAATCCTGTTTCTCTCTCCGAGCTCGCAAATATCTTGTTTCTGCAACTTTTTTACCTCTGCTTGATTATGGTGATGTTTTGTACATGACAGCTTCAGCTAAATGTCTACAGTCCTTGAACACCGTCTATCACTGTGCGCTGAGATTTGTCACTGGCTGTAGCAGACTCACCCATCACTGTGATCTCTATGCCAAGTCTGGATGGCCATCTCTGAGTGTCCGCCGGCAGATACACTGGTTGACTCTCATTTATAAAGCTCTTCTTGGCCTAGTTCCAACGTACTTGTGTATACTTCTGCAAAGAACTAAAAGCCGTTACGCCTTACGCTCTGGTGATATAATTCACCTGATTGTCCCCCGTGTCAGGACTGAAAAGGGGAAAAGAGCTTTCAGATTTGCTGCCCCATCAGCGTGGATTACCCTCCAGTCTGATTTAAAAATGTCGGAGCTTATTCCATTGGAGAACTTTCGCTCTCTCTTGACTGACAGACTTTGCGAGACCTTGGAACAGTGCTTGTGTTTTTAAATTGTTATTGTGACTTTCACTGCTGTACTTTAAATGTCAACCTTTGACCTTAGTTACTGGCTGCTCTATCTTATTGTTTATTGCCTGTCTGTTATTTATTGTGATGTGGACTGCTGACCTCTTGGCCAGGTCCCCCTTGTAAAAGAGATCTCGATCTCAATGGGTCTTTTACCTGGTTAAATAAAGGTTAAATTAAAAATTTTTAAAAAATCACCAATCCAGCTCTGGCATCCAGCCACATGCCTAGAAACTGGGTGGCCTATGCAGGCTGGAGGCTGCACTTTTTTTTGTTGATGCGCAGCCCCAGACTCTGAATGTGATCCAACAGCACAGACATATGATGGCGGCACAGCTCCTCTGTCTGTGCACAAATTAGCCAGTCATCTAAACAGTTCAGTATCCTGAGACTCTGCTGCTGCTGCATCCATGGTGAAGGTGCAGGATGCCAGTGACATGCCGAAGGAGAGGAAACAGAAATCAAAGGTTTTTCCCTCAAAGACCTGAGAAACTTCCTGTGCATCTCCCAGATTGTGATATGAAAATAGGTGTCCTTGAGGTAGACGGTTGCAAATCAGTCGCCTGCGCAGACAGCCTGCTTGACCATGGACATGGTCAACATTTTGCATTTCAGGGGCCTGAGGAACTTGTTCAGCCCCCTGAGGTCTAAGACAGGCCTGAGTGTCCCGTACTGCTCCAGAACAAGAAAAGAGTGGTAATAAAACCCTGCCTGCTGATCTTCTTTCTTCTCTTCCCTGATAGCTGACTTTGAGAGTGAAGATTTCTGAGAATTGGAGTTCCCTGTGTTGGTGGTCTGTAATAATGGAAAATGCAGCTGCTGCCAGTCCTGACCTCACTTCAAGGTGCCTGACACCTCTTGACACGGCTCCTGGCCCTGCTGAATCATCATGGATACATCAGGTCCAAACAAGGCAGATGGCTCAACAGGCAGTTTGAGCAGACATGCCCTATCCTCTGGCTGCAGAATGGACTGTGACAGCCAGAGATGGTGCCTTACCACCCAAAAACTTGCCCTAACACTGCCAACTGCTTCACCCTGCTCTCTCATGAGAGCAGATCCATACTACACCCCTCCTCTAGCTGGCCAACCGGCTCTGGTACAGGGACAGTATGGCAACTGTATTTGCCAGCAAGCCTTGTCGTTTCTACTCGGGCAGTTGGCCTTGTCCAGGTGGGACTTTGACCAAGCCACCAAGGCAGCCAAAGCCTGATCCATGGGGGGCTATGGCCAACAGCCTATGACGACAGAGCCCCGACCAGCGTGCCCCTGCCATCAGTGTTGTAAACCAACTGCTGACCCCCTCCTCAAAATCAGAAAGGAGAGGCCCAAGGAACCTTGTGGGTCGCCCCCCTATTTCATCATCGAAACGGGAAGGGGCAGGACCCAGGTCAAGCCCCAGAGCCAAAGCAGCCCAGTCAATAATTTCTTGAAGGAGAGGTGACTGCTGGACATGCTCTTTTACTGTGCGTTCACACCAAACGAATGAAGCGAATTACTCGCGCGTAACGCGCCACCCGTAACGCCCGAGTTTCAACGCCTGACCATTTTGTTAATTCTCGTCATTCGCGCGAGTAGCGGGGAAGCCGGCGGCTGTGCTAACTGGAGCTAAGCTAGCGCTAACGTTCGTAGTACAACCATTCTGCAAACTAATTACAGACACATATTTACAGAACTTACCAAGTAGACCAGTCTCCTCGGCGTCTTTCACCCAAGCCTGCTCCTTTTTGTTGCGGTCTCTGTAGAGTAGACACGTAGTATCATATAGCTCCGGGTAGCCACTGACGACCGTGGCAGAGATAACCACCATCGCCGCTTTGTACCTGCTCTTGAAGTCCCAAATGCCTCGGAGGGCCAAACGCACGAATTGGCGAATTCGCGTTTGGTGTGAACGCACCTTTACAGGCACCTGCTGCCCCTCTGAGGCCAACTTATCATTCTCTGAGGGCCATATGCCAAGAATGTCTATCTCCTCCTTCGGCCTAGGGGAGGAGGGGCTCCTATCCAACCTAGCAGAGGGCCCAAGAGCAGGAGGTTCCTATGTGACACAGTCCGCTCACCCCCTACTGAAACTGTAATAATGGAGGCGGTGGAGGACCTTGATAGGCCCCCGTCCCCCACTACCGGACCTGCCAACTTGGGGTGCTTAGCTGGCTACGAGCCCTCAGAAGGAGCTGGTGGACGTCTGCCAAATGAATGGCAACAGGCTTCCCTTTGCCCAGCAGACATGCAGAAGCAGTTCATGCATAAAGCTGGATTGTCATGAGCAGTCACTGCATGCTCAATTCCCAAACCCAACACACAGTAGTCTGGCATATAAACATTACAGCCCACACAAGAAGCCAGGTTGCCATCATCTCTCTCTTGGAGAGTAAGTGCATGCTTTAGCTATAGCAATAGTGCTGCTAACTGTCTTTAATTAGTTTCCCTGAACCAACAGATGTAAGTGTGGCCACAGTATGGATTATTTTCTGTGACACCTGACAGCAGGACACTTCTACTGGAGGGAGATTCTGTGTTTTAATGAGGAAATGGGAAGCCTCTTTACGTGCATACCGGAAAACCAGTTACACCTCCCGGTAGCTAACTGTGGAGGTAAGCCTCTTGCC
Source organism: Epinephelus awoara (assembly GCA_035609425.1). Taxonomy (NCBI): domain Eukaryota; kingdom Metazoa; phylum Chordata; class Actinopteri; order Perciformes; family Serranidae; genus Epinephelus; species Epinephelus awoara. The sequence goes on from CM069297.1 coordinate 5,725,487, forward strand.
ACCCCCTGACTCTATTGGGTTTGAGCAGGCAATAAAGCCCCCAAGGAATGTCGTCAGCTGCCCCCGACTCTGTCATGTTCGAGCAGGCAACTAAACCTCAGATAAACGTCGTGAGTTACCCTCCGACCCAGTCAGGTTCGAGCCTGCAATGACCTTCTTAAGGGATGCAGCACGCTGCCCCCTGTCTAAGTCAGGCTCAAGCGAGCTGCTATGCCTCCACCGTGCATAAACAGACAGCTACAAAACATGGATATGGAACCCTTCTAAACTGTTTCACTCCTTACTCTCAATACCAGAAACGGCTTTTAGCTATCCTCAAGAGGGACTCGCGAAGGGTTTGGAAGGGCTTTCCAACCTAAACAAGGTAAGTGGACAAAACACTAAACTCCTACCTCTTTTCTCTCTGCTCTCACGTCGACTCTGACAGATGGAAATCAGTGAATTGGTGCGCAAGGTGGGGATTTTATAGCCTGGTGCATGCCAGGTGTGTCTTAAAGATTATTAATTTTTTCAAATTCCCAAGATCGGGATAATTCTCGTATAAGTTATGATATAACTACTGGGTGGGGAGATAATCTCGATTCGATAGAGAACTGCGCTGACAATTTCACCACATTCAAGTCTGGTGATAGAGCTCAGTATAGCAATACTGGAGTCGATCTGAGGAGAGGCAAAGATGCCAAGGAGGCTGATAAGAGAAAAATCAAGAACCATCTCCAAGATGGTTGCATTAACTACAACCCAGCCAACATTTGTGTGTGGGGCCCATGTGGGAAGAAAATGGGCTGAAAAATGGGCCCTATATTGGATTGTCCACATGTTCCATATTGGCCCCATACCAATTGCCCACATGGGTGGGTTTGCCTAAGTGAATCCCACATGAGTCACGTCGGGGCTACCTGAGTACAAATTAGGTAGGGGTCTGAAATGGGAATCTTCTCTGGGGCACACTTGGTTAAATCCACCCATGTTGGCAAATGTCATGGGGCAAATATGGAACCTGTGGACAGTCCCTTATAGGGCCCGTTTTTCAGCTCATTTACTACCCACATGGTCCTCACTTAGAAATGTTGACTCACTGGGAAGGGCAGTAATCCCTTGACTGTCAGCGCTAGCACCTTGCTGGCAGAGGAACTGAACTGTTTCTTTACCTGCTTTAAGGTAAAGGGTCCAACTTAGCTACACTGCCTCCACCAGCCTTAATTACCCACATACTCACTCTATAGGAGCACAAAATGAGACATGTAGGTCTCAGGTTAATGAACTCTGGGTTCTCACAGAGTACCCAGGAAAGCCCAGCTCTCTGGGGTCTTCAATGAGATAATTAATCTTTCTGTAACATGAGCCATCATCACAAGCTACTTAAAGTCAGTTATCATCATCGCTATCCCCAAAAAGCCAGTCATCAACAATTTTAATGACACACCAAGTGCGCTCACTTCAGTAGTTATGAAGTGTTTTGAGAGACTGGTCTAAAGCACATCAAAGCCAGCTTCCCTTCCACCTTCAACCTGCATCAGTTTTCTTACAGAGCAAGCAGCCGGTTTAAGTGGAGGTTTGGCTGGCCAGCAGACAGTGTGCACACGTCACCAAAACCTCACAGGCAGGTTTCCAGAATATCAGGCACATTAACGATGCAATAAATACCCCAAAAAACACTATTCAATGCAACTATCTGCAATTAGCACATAAATGTATCTCTATATCAACTGTCTTGTCACATCTGATGTCAGATCAAAGGGGATTGGCACCGTTTGGCACGTTTGGCACGCGTAATGGAAACCCAACCTGACTTGATTAACACAGCTGCAAACTAATGAGTTCACATCCCTCTCAGCCAACCACAAGCAGCCACAGCATCAGATAGGGAGTATATATTCAGCACCTGTCATCTTAGAAAAGTCAAAAGAAAAGAAACAGAGTGAGACTGCGAGAGAGAAAGAGAGAGCGCGAGATTGATTTACAATTGTGGTGACCTCCTCCCAGGCTACCTTTGCATCACCAGCCCGTGGAGGTCTGCTCGCAGTTCTGTATATTCGGACACTGCAAGCTTGGACCTCCCAGACCAAAACATCATTTTCGTCCTGGGAGAAGTTTGGCTGTCTGAAGCTGCTGCTCTCTTCTGCCATGGCGAATTGAGTAAACGCTTTCGTGCAGCGCATTTAAGGGCGAGGAGAGGGGCTCATTTGATTGGTGCGATGTGTGTAAAACCCACTCCACGCCTTCTCTCCTCCCTCTTTCCGACTTGCGCAGGTAGGAGGGACGGAGGTGGGAAAGAGGAGTAACTGTGCCAGGCGCACAGTGTGCCAAACTTGCAAAATCCGCCTGGCTACACCCAGTTGGTGAAGCGCAGGTGCGCTGCGCCTCTGCCTCACCCAGTCTGCGAAACTAGAGGCCACTGGGTAGAGCTTAGATCGGGCCTAAAAAATCCGGCCCGACGCTACACCGAGCCCATGCACGTCGTGTCCGAGCCCGGCCCTGCCCGACATATTAACTGTAATTATGAGCCCGAGCCCTATCAACACCCGACTTTTTTTTTTTTAAATCCATGCCGTGGTGGGCTGTTTAAATTCAGTGGCAGAGCTGTTCGGGTCCTGACTCTCCCGCATCTCTGCAGCAACCTCTATGCTGTTGTCAGTGTACTCTAACTATTGAACAACACACAGGAATTGCCCACGTTTAGAGTTAATAAATAATAGAACAAGTACGAGGCATGAACCTGCCATCTGGCGTGTTCGTTTATTCAGAAAAGATCACAAAAACAACACAAACAAGAACAAAGCAATATTAATGACAACGCAGTAGGGCTTTTCGGCCCGGCCCAGCCTGCGGATATTGGTGTGAAATGTTGGCCGGGCTCGGGTACGGGCCGAGAATCTAAACTCTACCACTGGGTCATTTATGTGTGATTCTGTCGTTCTGTTGCTCCTCCCTGCCTGAGGGTGGTGCTGCCACCCCTAGTGTGTTTCTCTCTCTCTAGGTGCTGGCTGCTGATTGGTGGAGCTGCTTGAGCTGTTGTCTTGGCCCTGCTCCCAACTGCACCATGCTTTGTTGTAATGTGTTAAATCTGAGTGATATTAGTCCAGCAGTCCAGGTAGCTGTAGGGGTGGGTAGCCCTTTTTGTTTAATCCTTTTTCTCCTGTTTATTGATAGGGAGTCAGGTGAGTGACCCGTATTTTAATTTTCTTTACTTGTGGGTAGGTAAGTTAATTTTGGAAAGTTTGTTTGTTTGTTGTTTTGGGCCACGCCCACCCTGAAGCTTATTGCTACCTTTCTCTTTGAGTGTAAATAAATTATCTTTTGTTGGACTGCAGTTGTGTGGCCTTGGTCGTCCTTGGGAGTGGGGAAAGAGGGGAGCATCTTTCATGTTATGTACCGGTTCCCCTAGGCTGGTCGTTACACTCTACACACCACACTGAGTCATTTAGAACAATATGTAGCAATGCTCTTCATACAGTAGACTACAGCTCAGTGTTTAATACAACCATTCCAGACACAGTAATTTGCAAACTGTATGACTTAGACCTCCCCCTTCCCACCTCTGCTGGACAAAGAACTTCCACACGAATCACCCACAAATTGTTTAACTTGGCCCCAAACTCTCCTCCACCAAAGCTGGTGGTGGCATTCTACTGCTCCTCCATCAACTGTGTACTGGCATACTGCAACACACGTTAACATAAGTCCTTATTATTTGCACATCTGTGAACCCTCCACATCGAACTTGATGCATAACATTAATGCAAATCTTTGGATAAGTATTATCTGTATTTTTTCAATTATTTTATTTGCTTAGTCAATATTTTGCAAATAGGAGAAGATGAAGAAGCATTACTTCTTCTGCTTCTTCCTGTGTTCTGCTTCTTCTTCCTGCTTCTTCTTGCTTCTTCCCTTTAGGGTTCACCACAGCAAATCACCTGCCTCCATCTACGTATATTAAGAAGCATTAATACCTCATTGGGTAAAATTTGTTTTAACACTCTTATGGTGTGATTTATCACACACATAGACCCACATACACAGACATGCATACACTGGACCGAAGGGCCACACAAAGAACTCCAAGCATTTGAGGAATGAACAGTGCTCAGGAGTGAACTGGCACCTTGCTAGTCCACACCTTATGCTGTGGTCCATGCGAGACCCTCCAGTTCCCATGCTCAGTCCCCACAGATTGAGCTACTGCCACTTCCAAACAAATGTATCATGTCAACACTGTACAGCTCTTTTAATTTAAAATACTTTGAAACTACCTGCATTATTAATATTTTATTGTCTTCAATAATGTGTTTTAACAGATAAAAACAGTGTAATTTTTACATCAAATTTATTAATTACATTTGAAACTGTTTTGCCCCCAGAAGAAGAATTAAATGATTAGATCTTCCATTTAGACGGTATCCATGAGTTTTAATGCAAGAAACCAGGAAAGTATTAGGATCAATGGGCAAGACATCGAAGATGAAGAAGAGTTCACATACTGAGGAGCCACCATTTGTGAGGAGGGAGGTGGTATGAAAGACCTGAAGAATAGACTCACAAAAGCAAGAGGTGCATTCATCAGACTAAAAAACACCTGGAGCTCCAAAAGCATCTCAAGAACAAAGCTCAGACTGTATAAGACACTAGTTGTGCCAGTATTACTCTATGGATGTGAAACGTGGAAAATGAATAAGGGAGACAACAAAGCAGTTGATGTGTTCCACAACAGGCGTACAGTTAAGAAAAACGTCAAGAAGCGGGATTGGAACTCATGGTCTGAAGTAAGGGCAGCAGCAGCTGACCGGTAAAAGTGGAAGCGCTCTGTGAAGGCCTTGTGTGCCACAAGGCATGAAGTGGATAGGTAACAGGAATCTCAGCCACCTGACTGGAACCAGTTAGGCTTTTGTGGCAGAAAATTCCAAATTTGTAAACGACATTGTATCTAAAATATCTATTCTTGCAAATTTCTTTTTTAATACTTTTATACTTGTGTCTTTCCCTTATATTTTCTTTTGTGATCAATATGCACCAAAATACCAAGGCAAATTCCTTGTATGTGAAAATTTATGGGGCAATAAACATGTCTTGGATTCTAATGTATGAAAAGGATTTTTTTTTTAGGAGTAAATGCTCATTATATTTTAGAAAGAGGAAAATCATGGCAGCATTGGTCTCTGTGAGTTACAAAAATATACACTCAATCAGGCCTAGTTCTTATGACATGCTGTCTGATCACGTTGGAAATAAAATGTGCTTATAAGGGATGCACGATAATATCAGCATGTCATCGGTTTCAGCAGATATTGGCTTTACAATGAACAATCAGAATCGACCAACATTTTTCTTATTTTGCACAATGAATTGATATTACATACATTAAAAAGTACTTCATGTCGCCATCTGCTGGTGGGTCATCATAATAAGAATATGCATGCACAACATGACGTTAATTCCACTACAGAAGAGACTTGATGATCACTTAAATTAAGTGGGGAAAAAAGAAGATACACTGATTTTGGCATTGGTTATTGGCCAAATAAGTTGTATATAGCAGCAGGATATTGGCAAAAAAAAATCCAATATCGTGCAGTATCGCAATATTTATAGCTGTTCCTGATGGCCACAGGCGCTGGTTGTGAAAAAACCAAGTGAGAAAAGCAAATGAGAGTGTAATGTCTATCCAAGCAACTAAACATTAACAGATGAGCTTGAATAGCATGCTGTTGCCGTTGTTAGTGAAGCAAGTGAGGAGTCTTGAAACCCTGGGGATCTTGAACAAATTGGAGGAGCTATTCGGATGTTTTCTTTCATTCTTTCATTCTCTCAGATCAAACCGGGAAACACAGATAAGAAGATCCCCCAAGTATTCTTCTTTCCTCAAATGATGAACACAGAGGACTGGACTGCTACCAAATGCAAAGATTATAAGAGATGACAAACTGTGACTCAATTAACCATCTGGGTTTTTGGAGGATTCATTTTCCCCACACAGTTTATGTCTTTGGTGTGCGGGCGTCTGAAGGCACACTACAAAGTACCATGAGGAATACAATTACTTCTTTTTCCGAAGAGTTTAGGTTGTTCTCAAATTTGAAACATCAGTACCGTCAGCAGGGCCATTTCACACATTTTGTTCCTCAAGGAACTCCAATTATTAATGCATAATGATACAGAAGAATTCACAATATTAGTTTAATCAGGAGAGACTCGTTTTTGTGGTAACAGAATATTTATTTATTTTTATTTTTTTAACAGAATATTTATTAACATGTGAACATATGAATAAAAATGTGGAAAGTTGGAAAGAGATGGTGTGATTTAAGGAGGGTGATGAATCCCTGGTCGAATAGGGAACCCCCCGGGGTCTAGACGCTGGTGGTTTTAGGGGTGGTGAAGATGAGATGAGAGCAAGATGGAGCAGTGCTGAGAATCTGGATAAGTAGAGGAATGAGCCTTTGTTGAGCTTGTCCCATACTCTTGATGCTATGGCTGGAGGTAGACTGAGTGGAGGAGGATGCGACGATTCTGCCTAAAGTGATGGCTGACAGAAGCAGAAAAGAGAGCAGATTTAAAATTTTGCAGTGGCATCCTGATTGGCTGAGAAATCATAGCAAAGTGTGATCGGATGATTAGAGGGAGTAGTGAGAGTGGGATGGAGCGAAATGTGAAAGGATGAGCCGAGAGAAAGTCTTCCTGATTGAACTTACGGTGAGCTTCATTCAGTAGTAAAAATAAAATACAGAATTAGGTAAAAAAAGAATAGTCAAACTAAACGAAAACCAATGCTGCATTCCAGGCAAGTTTCTGAGCCCGTAAGTCACCACTTCAAGTCATGACTCACGACTTCATAGCTGCCGTTCCAGTGCACTTTCACAGGTAGAAGGTTGTAAAAACAGAGGTTACGGGTTGCCTGGAATGCGCCATAAATTTACATTATCTCACAATGCATGGTAGAGTTGAGCAATTAACATCTTATGCTATGCCTGTTCCCACAGACTGTGTAGAAAAATGGATGTAGCTACTGTGACATTACCCATTTGTTTGTGGAATCCTATTTTGAAGCCTCAAGTTTGGCACTTCAGCCGTGGCCATGTTGTATTTTTGGATCCAGAAGTGACCATATTTGGGCAAGAGACTGACGATGTGGAGGAGCGAGAGGTGGATCTGACTGAGAATATCCACCGACTTTCACCTGAGCAGCAGGTGTTTGCTTCCCATGAGATTGTAAAGTCAAACCCTGTTCTTTTTCTCTTCAACCCAACCACGTGCTTTTGTTACCTAAACCCAATCATGTATGTGTATTGGCTAAATGTAACAACGTGCCTTAGTTGTTGAAGGGAAAAAAATGTCAATTTGCAGTGTTGTACCAACAGAGTGCATTTATATTGAAAGACAATGCATGTGAACTTTACTTTTCCTGTGAAAACGGAAGTTTATTTTGAAAAAACACAATGCAAGTAACAGGCAGAAGTTGACACTGCTTCCCAAAATGTCAACAACCACTGCACCCAGGGTACCTCGCACATCATATCTCAACATGGAAAGTACATGACCAAAATGCTTTTAAAAATTAGTGCTTAAAAGAGTCTGGAAGTTGCTCATTTTTTTCCAACTGTCCCTATTGTAAGATAAGTCATTCATGGTACTCTGATGCAGCATAACTGGTCAGTTCTTCAGTAACTTCCAATCAAATGTCATATAGTTGCTAATCATTAGTCAATAATAATCATTAGTTAATAATTCGTTAATATATAATGACTGAGGAAACTGCTTAATTACCTAATAAACAATTAGTCCTGAATACAGCCAGTTTAGTTGAGTAGTAGCAGTATTAGTAGCAGTTACAAATGTCAACAGTGTATTGGTTGTTTGGTGTTTCAGTAACATAAACTGTAAAAAAAAAAAAAAATGGATGCAGCCTTCGTGACGTCCCCCACTGGTTTGTGGACTGCCGTTTGGCCGAGTGCCGAGTTTGGCATTTTGGCTGTCGCCATCTTGGACTCCTGGAGCAAGACATGCGAATTTTTGGACAAGAGGGTGGAGCTGTGGAGGAGTGAGGGGTGACAGATGACACTACGCATGCCCACCTACAACAGCAACCTGACTGAACGCTGCACCTGTCTTGTCATACTAAATGGCTTGTCCCGTTCCAGTTCGTCTTGTCCTTGTTGTGAGAGAACTAGTGCTGTCATGTCCAAGAAACAATGTTAAGTTAATTTAATCAGTTTTGTCTCGTGTCTCTGTTGTCTTGTGATTTCCTGTTTTATTTTGAAAGCTAACTCTCCTCTCGTTTCAGGCAACTTGCTCCTTCCCCTGTGTGTTTTCCCGCTCGTCTGATAGTCTGCCCTGCCCCTGACTGTTTCCACCTGTGCCCTTACCTCATGTGTATATACTGTCTGCTTCTCCCTTTGTCCTGTTCCAGTTTGTCTTGTCCTTTGTGTGAGAGAACCAGCGTCGTGTCCATACCATTGCCATTGTCAGGTTTTCTTGTTTCTTGTTTCTTGTTTTTTTTACTTTCTTTGTTCAAGTTTGATTTCTGTTTGTTTTTCCTAGTAGTAGTACAGCCTCAGTAGAGTGATTTTCTGTTTGTTTTTTCTTAGTCTAGCTTTTGTCGAGTGAGTTTTAGTTTCTTAGATATAGCGTTTATTTTCTAGATCATTTTCGTTCTTAGATTAGTGTAGTTTTTTTTCCTCTGTCAAGAGTGGTTTTCATTTTGTGTTTTTTAGTAATAAAACTTTTATTTTGAACTTTGATTCCGAGTTGTGCATTTGGGTTCAGGTCCATAGTTCGGTTGTGACAGAGTTTATTACTTTCAGTTGGTATAGTTGATATCAGTGTGCTGTTTGAAGAACATAGAGAGAAGATGTTACTGGGGTAAATTTACATTATTACACTGCCTTATTGTCTCTTTCATAGTGACCAAAGTTAACCCACTATCTGTTACCATGTAAAGGCATGAACAGCTTCTTCCCCCAAACTGTGAGCCTGCTACATACAAACTGTCTCACACACAAGGACGTCTAATGAATAATGACTCCTGGGGTATGTCCCAAGTCTCTTAATTTTATCATCTTTATACTTGAACCGGAAGTCGTTCGGGGTCCGCCATCTTTAAGGCCGTCTCATGTCTCTTATTCCTGCCAGTAAGGAGTTAGCATTAGGAGGGATCTGTTAGGTGCGATGAGTAAGGTAACACGTGAGGTTCCTAACAGGAAGTCTTTTTCAGCTTCAGGCCCTGCCGCATAAATACCTGCCCCCTACATCTGGCTCATTTGAACGAGATGGCGGAGAAACAGAGCAAGTGTACCCGTTACATGCATTCTTTGCAATGACACGCTGTAATTCACATGCTTACGTGACTACAAAGAGTTAAAGGGACATTGTGTAACATTTTCAGTTGTTTATTGGCAAAAATTGATGTCTGCATTCATAAAGATGTCATCACTGGTGTACTATTACCTCCACCAATAATCTGAGATTTGTTTGTACATTGTGCGGGTAAGTCGTCTGTGGGGTTCCATTACGTTTCGCCATCTTGAGAATATACCCGCCAGCAAGGGACATACAGCACCGCCTTCTGCGTTTTCGTTGAGAGCCAGGCCAGCACTGCGTGGCTGAGGAGCCGAAGGAGAGGAGCAAGAGGCGCTTCGCTACTACCCTGGCAAATTTGAAACAAAGTCCCACTCTTTGAGCATAATGCAGGATCATGCATATGCAGCATCACAGGGGACGGAATCCTTGTCACCAAGAAAGCGCAAAAGGGAATAGAAAAGGCAGCATGACCGGCAAATTAAAAAACGAAGGCCCACATCAGGGTAGCCTTTCCCAGGTAGAGAGCTGCTGAGGGAGAATGGTAATGCAATCACAGGCCAGTGCCGCTGTTGGCTGTTAGCTGCTGTTAGCGGCCATTCGCTAACAGCCTAATCCCTCTCCTCGCATCACTGCATCGCTGTTGGCTGTTAGCCGCTGTTAGCCGCTGTTAGCGCTGGCCTGTGATTGCATTACCTTTCTCCTTCAGCAGCTCTCTCCACCTGGGAAAGGCAACCCCAATGCTGACCCTTGTTTTTTTAATTCGCCGGTCACGATGCCTTTTTGATTCCCTTTTGCACTTTCTTGGCGACGAGGATTCCGTCTCCCGTGATGCTGCATAATACATGATCCTGCATTATGCTCAAAGAGTGGGACTTTGTTATGTGGCAGTAGTGCCGCTGGCCACTATCAGCTGTTGGCAGCGCAGTAATGCGAGGAGAGGGATGAGGTGTGTGAGATTGAGCCACTTGTCAGTTGTCAAAGGACAAGACGTGATTGGTTTGTTTCAATTTACACCCGCCCCAACAGTCCTACGTTGTAAACACAGCCAGCATGGTGAGGAGGGGGTTTGTCAACTCGCGTCACGTGTGTCTGTGTAGGAGCCTGAATGAATACTCCATGTAGTATCGGATGACATGGTTTCATCAGTGTTATTATAGCTTTTTGGTCCACAGCGGTTACAGTTGTTGCAATACGTGTTTGAAACAGTGAGACGTTAGAGTGCGCTATCTGTTTGAATGCAATATATGATTTCAACGTTAGATGGGAGAAATTACTACACGCTGTGGCTTTAAAGTTAATGATATTTGGTGCAAGACTGTCATGTTGTAATTAAGTTTATTTCATTCACAACCCGTTGCGTTGTTCAGCGGACTGTAGGTGATGTGTGGCTGTTAAATGTGCAGCTGCTCATGTCAGAACCACACGTGTTGATATAACACCAGGCACACACACACACAAACACACACACACACAAACACATGACACATTTGCCCATCATTAATTGTCTGCATGTCATGTGAGTGGAATAATGTTTAATAGCTTGTAGGTAATATTAATTATTAATATTAATATTAATTATAATATTATTACTTTCATTAATGTTGTTGTAAGCTACTGTCATTACCGTCTGTCCTGCATCTCTTGCTGTCTCTCTCTCTTTGTCTCTCTTTCTGTCTCATTGTGTCATACAGATTACTGTTAATTTATTATGTTGATCTGTTCTTTACGACATCTATTGCACGTCTGTCCATCCTGGAAGAGGGATCCCTCCTCAGTAGCTCTTCCTGAGCTTTTAACCGTTTTTTTTCCCTGTTAAAGGTTTTTTTTGGGGAGTTTTTCCTTATCCGCTGTGAGGGTCTAAAGGACAGAGGGATGTCGTATGCTGTAAAGCCCTGTGAGGCAAATTGTGATTTGTGATATTGGGCTTTATAAGTAAAATTGAATTGATTGAGGTAGACTGACAGGTCTGATATGTCTTATTCACTCAGCAGACTTGTTGAATGATGGCGAGTGGATTTAATAATAGTGATAATAATGATGATGATGATAATAATGATAATGATGCTCATCACAGTGATAGTGGCAGGGCTACAGACCGTTCTTTGGTTGCGACAAACTTCGGCAAATGACTCAGTAACAATGGTAATATGCAAAAGTGTGTCACCAAAGTCATGACGGCAGGAGGTGGGGGTTACGGCTTTGATCAGCGAATATAATGTGACTTGGGATGTACGCCAAACGCCGGTTCCGTTATGCAGCAGATCCAGCTGTGCCGCCGTCATCAGAAAAGGACGTCGCTTTACGTGACGCTTCAGAGTTAGGTAAGGTGGCTAGGTAAGGTGGTTAGCAGTAATGTTAAGGGTCTTGGGACGTACCCCTGTACATTTTACACCTTACCTCCATTATGTAGGAACTGCTGCAATAGCTTTTCCACTGACTGTTACACTATCCTTACTTTAATTGTTAAGGCAGCTTTTACTTTATTCATCAAATTAACGCAGTTTTAATTTTTTAATAAAGGCATTAATTGAAGATCATGCCCACAGTTTGTTGATGGTTTTTATGGTGCACATCTGGTCTAAATTTAAATATTAGCCAACATGTATAGTATTGCAATAATGCAGAAACACATTGATGGCTGTGCTAGACTTTGTAATTAATTACAGGGCTATTTCTATGATAGCTTTAATAAAAACATAAGTGATAGAACATGTGCTCTTTGAACATTTGACAATGAAAGATAAAACAACAGATATTACAGTTTGTGCTTTCTGGTGTGTGTCTCTTACATTTATTATGACACTAAAAAACACTAAATCCTCAAAGTGTCTTATTCATTACGAGGCATATGGTACATCTGAAATAAACCAGACAAGAGTGTTTTGAAAAATACACTCAGTACTGTTTAATAATCATGGTGGGCCCAATGAGATAGAAAACAATCTTCACAAATTACCAAGTCATTAAACACTCTTTTTTAAATTGTAACTAATGTAATTTGGAATAAAGTTAATGTACATAAGCTGTACCACGCCATAGCCGTAGCCAGCTATGAACATTTCAAAGAGAAAAAAATAGAAGAAGCCCCAAACAGCATAGTAAACATATTAAGACACAGGACAGCTTTTATTTTGAAATGACACACAGGAAGTTATCTGGTGTATCAGTGGAATGTTGAAAACTTGAATTCAGTTGACAGGATGACAATGGTACTGCTAGCTGACAGACGAGGTGAGTGAATGACATTTTTTTCTATTATTATTTTAGCGATGACCAAGCAGCCCACTGTAAGTTTAAGTTTAAGAAAAAGTGAAGCTCTTTCTAAATAATGTTAATGTTAGAAATGTTAGCTGTGGCACAATGGGTTGAAAGCTACTGGCTAGTCATGCATGATGTGAGCTCATAAAGTCAGTGCCATGCTCCCAAAGGTAACGTTATTTAACGTTATGCAGGTGGCTGTTTCATGACCCAAATAAAGTTAAAAGTTAGGTGGTGTATATACTATATATATATGTATATATATATATAGTATATACATAATATTGAACTTATCACGATATGAGGTATTGAGATATTGAGGTGGGTATTCGATATAAAATGCACTGGGCAATAAGAGCATCCCTCTGTCCAGCTGAACACTATTCAGTGGCTTGAAGCCTTTAACCACATCAAATAATTCAAATTATCTTCAGGCATTATAATGTAGTTACCAAGAACTGACCATTATTACCTTATTAGTTCCCTTCGTAACTACTCTTGTTTTGTGTACCGTATTGTTAAGTGTTACCCAAACTTGGCCTTGTTTAGAATTCCTTCAGTGCTCATTGTTTACAAGATTTTTAGAAGGAGAAGAATTAGAGATCTCTTCCCCTCTAAAATACATGGACCAGATGGTATAAACCATTAACACTGAAAAAAGCAGTTTCATACCCTGTTCGGCATGTTACAGATGGGCCACCAGCAACACACCTGCTTATTTGTGCTCAACTTTTTTTCTGATCCAGATGTTTAAGAGGTTTTTACTGAAAAATAAATAAATAAATAAAAATAACAGCAAAAGCACAAAATAAAGCAGTTTCACATTTAAAAATCAGTGTTTATCCAACACTCTTGTCTCTGTGGGGCACGGTCACCAACAAAACATGAATGACCCTGTCTAGAACAATTGTTTGGTTTGTCCATTCTGGGGTGCAATATGGGGATCTCCATAGATGAGGATCTGCTCCCCATAAAGATATAAATGGCTCAGGGAAAGAAAAGTTGCAGCAGTGTAACCCAGCCTGACTTGTCTCGTCACGAAACTTTGGTCTGAACTGGGCATAAGGTTACGAAAGAAAAGTTGTTATTTTCAGGTGATTATACACTAAAGAAAACATACTTATGATATTATATATACATCTATATACTGTATATATCTGCCAAATCACCCCCCTTAAGTCTTACACACTGGACCTTTAAATTCAAATGCAATCAGAGAGCCAGGGCCCGAAAATACTCCTACACTAGACTGACTCTAGCTTGCTGTGTCTGTTTGATTAAAAATGATTTATTTACATGTGATTAAAAAACAGCTATTCTATTATATGTGCATTGAACAGTGTTGTGGCCTGCCTGTTGACTCTACTTCAGTGCAATGACAGACACACACAGGGACTTTTAGTTTAAATCAGACTGTATCCTGTTTTTCCATCATAGAGCAGGCACATCAAGGAGGCCCTTAAACAAAAGCTGTTAGTTCTCATTGTAATGAACTTCCATCAAAGACTAGTGGCTCTGCACATCAAAGCAGAGCTTCATCTAACAGCTGGCACAGACAGCCCTGTACATGGACTAGTCTGCTGGAGCACATAACAAACAGTGAAGTGGCAGGGCTGGGAAACAGGCTCTTACTGAGACACAAAACAGCAACCGAAACACACATATTATCTATTCCACTGTTAATGTTTTTCCAAAGGGGACCCCAGTCATCAAGACATTTTAGTTAGTGAACGGAGTGTTTGTATTAACAGCGCATAGAGTAAAGCTGCTTTTCATGTTACAAGCCTTTTTTAAATGATACATCTGAGCGTGTACTGCAAAGCCAGTTGAATTTACCCAGGATAATCTTTTCATTATCTGGCTTGACTAACCCATCACATTGGCTGCCTGGATAACCACTACTACAAAGCTGGTTCTCAACTAGTTCAGTTAGCTTTGGGTTTTCCAGCTACGAGCGCATTCATGTTAAAGAGGCAGGGGGTTAATTACAAGTGACGTCATCAGAACCATGAATAATGTAGGCTTCTTCATATCATATGATACGAAACAGTACAGAAAGTGTCTGGGACTGCGATACAGTAAAATGTCAGTGGCGCAGGATGTAAATGATACTCTGTAAGTATCATTGAACAGAAAATGTAGAAACATTGAAAATACTATCCAAAAGCCACCATTGGCCGAGACTTAAATTACATGTAGATATCACTAGGCTATATCAGACATTGGTCTTGCATATTTTTTGCTATTTAGTTGGATGATGAAGAACATGTCACATAAAACATTTTAAAGTAACACCAGACTGTTTCTGCTACTGAAGTAATGAATGAAAAAGTGGTTAACGACTGATGAGAATAGTCTGTGGATTATTTTTCTAATAAATATTACTCATACTGGTACTCATACTTGTACTCGTACTCGAGGTCCTCCACTTATCCAGGTCCGGGTCACGGGGGCAGCAGCCTCAGCAAAGAAGCCCAGACAGTCCTCTCCCCAGCCACTTCCGTCAGCTCTTCCGCGGGAACCCCAAGGCGTTCCCAGGCCAGCCGGGCGATGTAGTCCCTCCAGAGTGTCCTGGGGTGGCCCTGAGGTCTTCTCCCAGTTGGACATGCCTGAAACACCTCCCAAGGGAGGCGTCCAGAAGGCATCCTTACCAGATGCTGAACCACCTCAACTGGCTCTACTCCGAGTCCCTCCCGGATGTCCGAGCTCCTCACCCTATCCCTAAGGCTGAGCCCAGCCACCCTGCGGAGGAAACTCATTTCGGTCGCTTGTACTCATGATCTCGTTCTTTCGGTCACTACCCAGATCTCGTGACCATAGGTGAATAGGTTGGAACGTAGATCGACTGGTAAATCGAGAGCTTCACTTTCTGGCTAAGCTCCCTTTTCACCACAACAGACCGGTTAAGCGCCTGCTGACGCCGCGCCAATCCGCCTGTCAATCTACCGCTCCATCGTACCCTCACTCATGAACAAGATCCCAAGATACCTAAACTCCTCCACCTGAGGAAGGACCTCCCCCCCGACCTGGAGTGGGCAATCCACCCTTTTCCGGCTGAGGACCATGGCCTCAGACTTGGAGGTGCTGATTCTCATCCCAGCCGCTTCACACTCGGCTGCGAACCGTCCCAGAAAGAGCTAGAGGTCACTGTTCGATGGAGCTAGGAGGACCACGTCACCGAACCTGACACCCTCCACCACTCAGCTGCGCCTAGAAATTCTGTCCATGAAAGTTATGAACAGAACCGGTGACAAATGGCAGCCCTGGCGGAGTCCAACCCTCACCAGGAACAGGTCCAACTTACTGCCGGCCACGTGAACCAGACTCATGCTCCTTCGGTACAGTGACTGGATGGCCCTTAGCAAGGGGCCACCAACCCCATACTCCCGGAGCACCCCCCACAGGATGCCCCTGGGGACATGGTCGTAAGCCTTCTTCAAATCCAAAAAACACATGTGGACTGGTTGGGCGAACTCCCATGCCCCCTCCAGCACCCTGGCGAGGGTAAAGAGCTGGTCCACGGTTCCACATCCGGGACGAAAACCACATTGCTCCTCCTCAATCTGAGGTTCAACTATTGACCGGACCCTCTTCTCCAGCACTCTGGAGGCGTATGATCCCCCTGTAGTTGGAACACACCCTCTGGTTCCCTTTCTTGAAAATGGGGACCACCACCCCGGTCTGCCACTCCAGAGGCACTGCCCCCGATGTCCAAGCAATGTTGCAGAGGTGTGTCAGCCAGGACAGCCCTACAACATCCAGAGCCTTGAGATATCCAGGGCCTCACCGAACTCCTCCCACGCCCAAGTTTTTGCCTCTGCGATTGCTGCTGCTGCTGCGCTCCGCTTGGCCTGCCAGTACCCGTCAGCTGCTTCCGGAGACCCACAGATCAACCATGCCCTGTAGGCCTCCTTCTTCAGCCTGACAGCTCGGAAGGATTACCGCCGCGACTGGCCCCAGCGGCCTTGCGGCCACAGCTCACAACCACCACCTCGACAGTGGCAGAGCGGAACAAGGCCCATTCACACCCGAGTGTCCAGAACATATGGCTGCAGGCCAAATGATATGACTACAAAGTCAATCATTGACCTGCGACCTAGGCTTTCCTGGTGCCACATGCTCCGATGGACATCCTTATATTTGAACATGGTGTTAGTTATGGCGCAACTGCGACCCACACAGAAGTCCAATAACTGAACACCACTCGGGTTTAGATCAGGCAGGCCATTCCTCCCTGTCACGCCCCTCCAGGTCCTGCTGTCATTGCCTACGTGAGCGTTGAAGTCCCCCAGCAGAACAATGGAGTCCCTGGTCGGGGCACTGTCCAGCAAAAGACAGACAACAGTCAGGACCCGTTCCCCGACCCAAAGGCGCAGGGAAGCAACCCTTGCGTCTACCGGGGTGAACCCCAACGTACAGGCAGAGAGTCTGGGGGCTATCAGAAAGCCCACCTTAGCCCTCTGCCTCTCACCCGGAGCAACTCCAGCAAAGGAGAGTCCAACCCCTCTCAAGGACTATGTGTCGAGGTGAGGCCGACTATATCTAGCTGGTAGCGCTCAACCTCTTCCACAAGCTCCGGCTCCTTCCCCACCAGAGAGGTGACATTCCATGTCCCAAGAGCCAACATCTATAGCCGAGGATCGGACTGCCAAGGCCCCCGCCTTGGTCTGCTGCCCGATCCACATAGCACTAATCCCTTCTGGATCCCTCTGTGGGTGGTGGGCCTGCAGGGGGACGAGTCCATGTAGCCAGTTCCGGCTGGGCTCGGCCGGACCCCATGGGCGAAGGCCCGGCCACCAGGCGCTCGCCCATGGGCCCCAACCCCAGGCCTGGCTCCAGAGCGGGGCTCCGGTAACCCTCCGGGCCAGGTACACATGTCCTTGCTTTTGTCCATCATGAAGGGTCTTTTGAACCGTTCTTTGTCTGATCCTTCACCCAGAACCAATCTGCCATGGGAAACCCTACCAGGGGCAAAATGCCCTCGAAAGCATAGCTCCTAGGGTCATTAGGGCACTCAAACTCCTCCACCATGATAAGGTTTTTCCTAATGAATATTACTTTTTTTTTGTTTTTCCTAGTTCTCATCACAAAGGTGTCTCATGTTATTCTGAGCTGCAGTAATGGAATCAGAGTGTAAAATAGCAAGACTATTTGTGCATGCTAAAATAAACTTGCATAGGTTCAAAAACTGCTAAAATCATGTGTTCAGTGTTGTAAACGATCTCTGTTTGCATTGAAGACTACTAGACTACTAGTACTAGACTACTCTTTTTTATCTGAGACTCTGAACTTTTGTCTATAGATCACATTCACATTAATCTTAAGTTCACTTTTTAATGTTTCATATTCCTCTGAACAAAAACTCTCAGTCCTGCTGTGTTAAGCTTCGTTAACTGATAGCTCTATTAGCCAACACAGTTCAGAGCTCTGCCGCCCCCTGGCTCCTGACAGCTAACAGCTAACTAGCTCTTCTCCCAGAGATAAGACCACAAAGATTCAGAAACTCAGTTCAGTTTGTCATTTACAAAGCTAGTGATATACATGTAAATTCTTTTTTCATGGAGATGGTCCAAACACATTTTCTATCATCACCAGGACGATGGAACACCCATGCCTGACCTATGAACTTACTAGTTACTAAATTAACTATCAAAGGGCTGTAAGTGAAGTAAGAGCATGGGGACAGCTTATCTGGGTAACTTGATCCACTTTAATGTCCAAAAAAGAACGTAGGACAACTGAACATCGACAACAATAACGGATAGAGAAAAACAACACAATCTACTGGATACATCAATTAACATTGCAGAGCAAAATTTGTGGTCAACCGGTGATGAGGCAGTCCAGGTCTTGCCAGAAGGAAAACTCCCAGAAGTTTCTTCTGAAAGTGTCAAAAACACTCTAGGTGATATAGAGACAGAGTAATGGGCCTCTGAAATCAGTAAAAAAAAAAGAAGATTTTGACTAAAAATAAAATAACAACTGTTTTTCAGGATGTATAAGTGTCTGTGGCTTCATCTAAGCAGGCAAATGACCTTATGGAGCTGTAGGCACACTATCAGTGAACACTTAACTCAATTTTGAAGAAGAAAGTACAAAATATGACCATTCTACAGTGTTTTTTCCATGAAAAGATCCAGGCGGAGCTCCAAAAGACAAGTCAGCCACTCTGCTTCAAAACAGTACTATCAGTGATCAAACAACACTCAGACAGCTTCTAACATTGTAATGATTGAAATCAGGCGTGATTGTGATAGCTGATGTTGTTTTTGACACAGAAACACCATATATCACCAGAATAAAGCCACATTAAACGTGAAAGTTATGATCCCACTTTCTAGACGGTATATCTCCGCCAAAAATAGTGGTAGGAGTGAGACTCTTACCTTTTATAAAACAGCTAAGTCCCCGCTAACAGCTCCAAATAAGTTTGCGAGTAATCCTGTAACTTTTCCTGTTGAAAAACGGCATGACATGACTTGTCACCACTCATCACAATTTTGGACTATGTGTGTTTAGGCTGCTCTGGTGCAAAATACATAGTAAATAAAAGAAAAACAATGTTACTTTTGAAAAGTCGAGAGCTTCCTAAATCCGGCAATACCAAACATCACATGGTTTGATGACGTAGTGCACCTGGGAGATACCATTTAACAGGGGAGGAGGGAAGCCAGGACATCGGTGTCCTGGCGGAGTAAGAGAGGTTAAATCCTTCACAACCTGGTACACGACTTCTTGAAGCTCAGCTACCCAGAAGTAGAGTTACAGGTTGGGTTACGCCAAATCTCCTTTCTCCTTTGTTGACATCAATATTTTCAACCAAATTCTTTGTCGCCTGCTTTGCCAGGTAAATTTAGATATTTATTTTTCTAACAGTCTAATTATAGACTGTGGTATTAAAACAGGGAGAGATTGAAATAAAAAAAATAATCTTGGTAAAATATTCATTCTCATTTACTCTATCCTGCCAGCAATTGACAAGGGAAGTACATTCCATCTCTCAAGATCTTTTTTAATTTCTTTAATTAATTTATCTTAATTTGAGGAGAACAGTTGTGTGGTTTAGGTAGATAGATATCTAAAACCCTGCTTGGATCTTATGAAAGAGACCAGATCATTTACTTGGGAGGGCCATTCCCCAGCTATCATCATGGCTTTGGATTTATTTGTATTTACCTTGTACCCTGACACACACACACACACACACATACATATTACAGACACCACAGATTATGAAACCATAAAACACATTTAACATTTTTTTTACACAATTAACAGAAGTCGGTGACACATGTTTTTTCCCCCTTCTTTTCCACACATCATTTAGGCTTTCCTTTTTCTGTTTTTGGTCGCTGTTTTTTACATATTGCCTTTCAAACACTGTCAGTCTGCAAGATGTTGAGCGTAAACCCTCAGCCACACAGTCCAAATGAATTTTCATGAACAGCCCATATCTGTCCTTGGGGAGGGAGAGGGGTTGCTCACAGGAGGAGTCACTGTGGTCTTCAAACAACCCGTCCAACCAGACTGTGTCCCAGCAGGTGCTGCAGGAGCAGTGTCATTCCTATTGTTCTGTTGTGGGTGGACTAATGACATCTGTCCTGAGGGTATTTGCATCAGGGAAAAAGAGAGGCAGGCAGGGGCAGAAGCCTCTCTAGTATCAGACAGTCCAGGGTGCATGGGAAGTGAACCAGACAATGATGTATACTTTGGGAGAGTGTTCATAGGCAGTTGAGGTACAAGTTTGTTCACTGGGGCTGAAGATGTATCCCAAGTGGAACGATAAGGCTTCAGTTTATCATAGTGAATAAGTTTGATGCAGCTTGAGGATGTTTCAAAACCAAGAGTATGTAGTATATACATCCCTCATTATCTGACTCGATAACTTTGTAAGGTCCAGTCCAGTTAAGTTCAAGTTTCTTTCTCTGTGTAGTGGGATCATCCTTCCATCTCCAGCCTGGTAAGGTTTGAACTTCACATGTTTGTTGAAATAGTACTCACACTTGAGTATCTTATCCTTGAACAGTTTGAAAAACTGTTTCAAGTCCTTTCACCAGCTCTGTGCCATAGCTCTGTGAAGTCTGTGATATCATTGGCATAGAGATTCACATTAGTTGGAGCACAAGGATCTCTCCCATGAACAAGGAAATAAGGTGAGTATCCAGTGCTAAAATATGGAGTAGAGTCAAAGGAGAGAACCACTGCTAGCAGATAGTGGTCCCATTCACCGCCATGTTGATGAATGAGTTTAGCCAACTGTTGTTTTAAATTTAGTTCACTAACAAAGACCACACCAATAAGATGAAGATTTCAAATGGTTTATTGCAATCTGAAAATAGTTCTTCTGGAACTCCATGTTAAGGAATGTATCTCTCACAAAGTATTTGTGCTACTGTAACAGCTGACTGATCTGACATAGGAAAAGCATTAACATATTTTGTAAAATGATCTTGCACTGCAAGCATATACTTAGGTCCCAGTGAGGTGACTGGGAGCTCAGTAATGTCTGTGCATACAAACTGGAATGTTGTTTCTGCTTGTATGGATTTCAGGGGAGCTCTGTGGTTCAGGTTTTCTGTAAGCTTCACATATCACAAAAGTTATCAATATCAGACCTCATGTTTGGCCAATAGCACATAGTTAGGGCTTTCTTGAATGTGTGATCAGCACTGTAATGACCTGAGCTGGGATTGCCATGGAGAAGGTTCACAGTCTCTGTGATTAGTGAGAAGGGATTCAGCACTTGATAGACAACTGGTTTTCCTGGTGCAATGTGTACTTCTCAATAAAGTCATTACACAGTACAACTTTGGGGACTTGCCACCATTTTTCTCAGAAATTTCCCTTTAAAATGTCTGAGGTATGGTTGCTTTATTTTCTGTAACCATGTGTACACTTCAGAGAAAATGTCATTTAGGATCATAGTCAGGTGTACGATTAACCAATTATACCAAACAGGTGTGTGACGGCCACAGGCCTCAGGGCAGTTTTCCTGTGTTCCTGCCTCTGCTTTCCCTTGCAGGTTCCCTCCCTGGTTACTTGCCCCTCCCTCCTCGTTGGTGATTGCCTTCACCTGTGCCTGGCCTTTAAAAGCTTGGGGAAATCCAAGATGGCTCTCTCTCCCTCCTGGAAGGCTGGTGCCTTCCTGGTATCCTTTGGTTTTGTTTGGGGTTGATTATGTTTAGTTTAGCCTTGGTTTCCTTCTACACATAGCTTAGGTTAGCATACACACACATCCACAGCACCCAACACCCTCATCACACCACTGATTCTCCTACTTAATCACTGGGTTCTTTATGTTGCTTTATCTTCAATAAATTAACTATTTTGTTTAAAAGCTGTTATTGTGTGGACCTCCCTTCTTTGTGATGCTCTGCGATGAGCTGGGCATAACAGGTGCTAATGATCATCAATTTGATATGTTGGTTGAAGCACAGTCATTAATTGAAACGGAAACAGCTGTGTAGGAGGCTTAAAATTGGGTGAGGAATAGCCAAACTCTGCTCCCAAGGTGAGGTTGTCAAAGATAGTTTCATGACAGGGTAGTTATACTGCATCAGCAAGGTCCTCCAGGCAAAGCTTTCAAAGCAGACTGGGGTTTCAAGATGTGTTGTTCAAGCTCTTTTAAAGAAACACAAAGAAATGGGCAATGTTGAGGAGAATAAACACAGTGGTCGCCCATGGAAACTTAGTGCAGCAGATGAAAGACACATTATGCTAACTTCCCTTTGAAACTGGAAGATGTCCAACAGTGCCATCAGCTCAGAATTAGCAGAAACCAGTGGGACCCAGGTACACCCATCTACTGTCCGGAGAAGTCTTGCCAGAAGTGGTCTTCATGGAGGAATTGGGGCCAAAAAGCCCTACCTCTAATATAGAAACAAGCCCAAGTGACTCCAAAACATAGGAACTAGGGTGCAGACAAATGGCAGCAGGTGCTCTGGACTGATGAATCAAAATTTGAAATATCTGGCTGTAGCAAAAGGCAGTTAGTTCGTCAAAGGGCTGGAGAGTGGTACAATAATAAGTGTCTGCAGGCAACAGTGAAGCATGGTGGAGGTTCCATGTAGGTTTGGGGCTGCATTTCTGCAAATGGAGTTGTAAATTTGGTCATGATGATAATGGTGTCCTCATTGCTGAGAAATACAGGCAGGTACTAACCATCATGCAATACTATCAGGGAGGCGTCTGCTCGGCCCCAAATTTATTCTGCAGCAGGACAACGACCCCAAACATACAGCCAATGTCATTAAGAACCATCTTCAGTGTGAAAGAACAAGGAGTCCTGGAAGTTATGGTATGGCCCCCACAGAGCCCTGATCTCAACATCAGCGAGGCTGACTGTGATAACATGTTGAGACAGAGGGATTTGAGACACCCTAGATCCACAGAAGATCTATGGTTAGTTCTCTTCTTACAAGTGAACTTGCATTCAGATGGTGATACAGAAAATCTGAGCAAGAACATTTTGTTTTCAAAGTTATGTCACTTTTATTAATCAAGATGATTTTTACTTGCATATAAAATGTGACATAGTTCATTCAAATTATACCATAACATTACCACTTTGAATTTTTGTTTTAATGCATAGTCCTGATTTTATAACGTCTATTTGACACCGCTGGTGCATTACAACTAATTGAACACAGACTAGAAAATTGATTAGTTTATGGGTAATTATTGCAGATAATATTCCATCATTCATTTCACTTGTGATTTCCACATATCCTTCATTATTGGACAGTGTAAGACCCAAATAGAGGTCTTCAGTTTAACATTTAAATCTGCTGCAACAAGGTTAAAGTAGAATGTACAGTTGTCATGTTAGAAAGGTAGGCATTAAGTATTAGTACATGAAGAATGTAATGTATTTGTAAATGTTTCTCAGTGCCCCACTGGTTTATGCAAGTTTCTCTTTATTTTGTGTGTGTGTGTGTGTGTGTGTGTGTGTGTGTGTGTGTGTGTGTGTGTGTGTGTGTGTGTGTGTGTGTGTGTGTGTGTGTGTGTGTGTGCCAGCGCACACTCATGCACATGTGAGTCTGTGTGAAAAAAGTTCCAACATTTTTGTTGCTTATTCTAGGCCATTTCTACAATTAAAAAAACTAAAAAACTAAAAAATAAAACAAAAAAAAACAACAACAATGAAAAAATAGTAGTCCCATGTCACATAAGATGACAATAACTCCTTAGTTTGTTTACTTTTATTTTGCATTATAATTTAAAAAGTAGCAGTTGTAATAGTAATAGAAACGTTACGGTTAGAAAACATATGCCACTGTCAGTCTTGAGTTGCATGTGCATGTGCTGTATGTTCACAAAGATTGATGTTGAAGCTGCAGCCTGTCTCCTGCTGTCTTCTACTGCCCTCTGCTGGACAAGTCCTGAGCCCACCATCTGAACAAGTCATCCTTCAGCCTACATTGATTAAATTAAAATACTTCTCAATGCTTTTCACATTTTTGTTGCAATCACATAGAACTGTTTTGAGAGCATATTTCTTGAACTGCAATCAAAAATCAAGTTTGTAAGTAAGAACGTGTGATCATTTTGCTTATAAATTAGTACTCTTTGCTTGCAAGTTAAAAAGTTTTGCTTGCAGATCAGTCCTCTTTGCTTACAAGTTTAAGTTTTGCTTGCAAGTTCAACTGCACTTAATGGGGCCTACGTTGATGGATGAGAGAAGAGTTTCTATTGGTGGGTTTGACGTGGCTCCATACATACAGAGCGGGCTACACCCACAATTCCTTCTCTCCCACTGGAAATGCTCAACAGTCGGCATTACTGCTACACCCCGGGGCAATGATGGTAGTGACTGTTACACCGTCGAATAGTTCTGCCCTGGCTAAACAAAAGCAATCTACATGCACCCGTTTAAATAAAACATTCTTGCTTTTATTAGGCTTAGTCCACACCCTGTGTACTTCTGATAACGTGTATTATTCTATGCGATTTGGCTGTTTGTTGTTGTAGATGGGGTAACCGCAGTATTTTATTACCTGTCTCCACTGTTTGACATCAGAGCAATGGTAAATAGATATTTTCTAAAAGTTCACTAACTACTAAAATCCCACATCCTGTGTTAAATTCAATACATCTTAACTATATTTACAATGAAGCTTGATTGTGCACTCTGCACTTAGCCTTTATGTGAATGTTTACCGTTGCTATGGCAAGCTGACGTTAGCGTTAGTTAGCTTAGCTCGATCGTCCAACAAACAATAACCTATAAAATTATAATTCAACATATTTATACAAAATCAACAACAGGTACCAACAGTTCCAGTCCTTACAACCTTAGCTAATGTGTTGTCACAGGTTAGATTGTCAAAATTAAACAGCTCAAATCCCTGAGGAACTACACTAGCATTAGTGACGGTTGCATCCACTCGTATGCAGTTACCTTATGTTACAGTCCCCTCAAACAGTATCACTAAGCACAATACAAACTATATAAACACGTTATCTATTAAGGGTACACTACTGATCACATCTGAAGGTGCTTAGGTGACATTTACCCACCTGAAAGAATAAATGAAAACAGACGGTGATTTTGCTGGTCTTCAGTAGCTTTACTCTACGTGTAACTGCCAACTGAAGAACGCAAACCAACCATTTATATGCCCAGATTTGCTCTCGTGCCTTTACTCAAATCAGTTATGCTTTAAATTGAATGGAGGTATCTGTATGGTATCTGTAAAGATACAAAATCGATATCATATGCATACAATAATGTCACAATTGAGTGGGCATCGCCACCTACTGCTTTGGCATGTGTATTACATCACTTGGTAGCAGGTTTTGCGGTTTTGTGTGGATATTTTTTTTATCACACCACTCGTGTGGACGAACTTTTTTTTTAAACTGGAGGCCGAAAAACTTCGGTTTCAGAATAGATTTTCGCCTACAGCTCCCCTGTGAACTACAGAACTCCCATGTTGCTTTGCAAGTGTACTAGGCTGATGAGTAGAATTTAAGAAACAGGCTAAATGAAATGGTGTTGCACACTCTTGTACAGTAGGTGGTGGTATGCACCTTTAAATTGTTTGCAATCTGCCAACCGAGAGAAGAAGAAAAAAAATGCTTTGCAATCTTTTTTTGATTGCAAAACATACTCTGTTTGATTGAATAATAAAGAAACAAATGTAGCTCCATACAAACCCACCAATAGAAACTCTTCTCTCATCCATCAGTGTAGGCCCCGCCCATTAGGTGCATATTAGCACAGCTGTTAAGGATGAATATTCGCCAGTTGCAAAATATGCCAAATTACACTCCAGTGGCTGTATTTGGGTGAATAACATGCTGCGAAAATTCGCTTCACATTCAGTGTGAACATACCACAAAGAGCAAAAGTTTGCATTAGGAGGCAGGTTGGGACGGTAGATGGGTCAAACAAACACAGGACTTTCCCTCAGTACACCGGTGATCGGCAACATGTGAAACCAAGTGAAATTTGAGTTATTGTAGGGTACATTGTCATCATGTTTCTTTTCCTATACCTGACTTCACCTACCTAAATCTAACCTCTGTAACTTACTGTTAAGTATGTAATGCCATTCATAGGGTGCTTATGTGTTAGATATCATACAAATGATTGTATGCAGATATATTGATACTGTACATCACATAATTTACTCATGCACTGAAATAGGGAAATCTCTAGAATCCTTTTTTTTTAAAAAAGGCTTGACAAATGAAGTGAAGAAATAAGATATAAATGGTTATCAGCATCTCTTATCAATCAGACCGTTCTCACTTCCAACTCATCAAATACCACCACTTTGCGGCAGTAAAATACACACCAGGAAATAACTGTTTCACACAGATGTGTCACAGCAACAGCCCAACTCATCAAATACCACTGTTTTTTTAGTCAACCTTGGTGTCAGTCGACCTTGGTGTCACATACCGAAAAAGGTACTATACGTTTTGTGGCGGTATGGGCAGCAGCTGTTTTTGCAATTACTATAGTGTACAGAGCAAGACCGTATAGGGCGGGTGGATGGCCCGTTCATTTCCCGTGTTAAAACAAAAATCAATGGGGTTATTTTAATAATAACATAGTGTGTTAGTATGTGTAGCATGCTACGTTAAGGCTGTGATGTTACATTAGAAACAACCGTACTTATTTTAAGCCAAACCAGGATGTTTTTTTTCTAAATCTAATGATGGACTTTTGCTGCCTACGCTTAAGGAAGTGAACCTAAAAATAAAAAAGTTTAACCAACGTGAAAAAGACTGTATGGATTTTAAGAGCCAAAACTATACATTTCCTGTGAAAATGTAATTATGTGTATTTTGAAAAGACACAATGCAGATAACAAGTGTAATGTGACACATCGTCCCTGAACATCCAGAATGAAGTAACCTTACGTTATGAAGAATATATTGTATTAATACCATAGGAGGAAGTAATGAACCCTTCATGTACACTGTATTCAAGTTTTACTTCATATATTTATGTCAAGTGGAAATAATAGTACACCCAGAAGGGTTAAATGTTCAGATGTACCTGATTAATTTTTATTTGTTCTGAAATACTGCCTCTCCATCCGTACAACTGACAGCAGTCCTACTTTATTTCTTTACTTACCATTTCATATTAACATTCTGTAAGTCGCCATTAGATTTTTTTTTATATATTTCTCTGTTACAGGTCCTCCTCCTGTGTTTCAATGTGTTTCAAGTCGAAGTCCATCACATTTGGTTCATGTACCAATCTCTCACAACTCATCCAAAATGTCCGCAAGGCTCTCTATTATAGTCCTCTGTGATGCTAAATTAAGTGAAAACATCTAAATTACTCTATTGTTACTTCAATAACAAAACAAACTTTAATTGTGCTAATTTGATCATTACAAGTGGCAGTAAATTTTAGTCGCAGTTTTATCAAATTTCTCTGCTCCTTTTGTCGATGGCCATTGTCTAGATGCCACGTTGTCACTTTTCTTTTGCAAAACTATGCCTATGCAAGCAAACAGACAAAAGCTTTTTATGCAGTAGGCTACCTTGAGGTCACTGTAATTATCTTGCTTTTCTAATGGAAATTGCTTTTTACCTTATCTGTCTTTAATCTTAGGCAAAGGCTTTTCATTTGTGCTTGTTGACCGGGATAAGATACTTGCCTGCTGTTACTGTTACAGTCCTGAGGGTGGCAGCAGACAACAATTTATTTATTATTAAATGGCTGCCATAACTACACTCTACTTGACATATTGGGACATACAATCATATCTATAAATGAATAGACAAATAAATAAAATCCCAAGTGCATACTTGGGAATTTCTTTAGGTTACTCAAACAAACAGCAAAGGAGATCAGTGCTTGGTCAATGTGGTAGTGAATGAAGTTTAGATTTATTGGCTGTAAAAGAGAACATTGCCAAACGCCACCAGGGGCTTCATAAACACCACCAAGCCTCTATGAAAGGCTGGTGGCGTCGCACGTGGTTATATGCCTGGTGGCGCTTTTAAAAAAGTTGGTGGTGATTAAAAGGGCCAAACATCTCTAAACACCTGGTGGCACTTATTAAATGCCTATTGGCAATCAAGAGGACCAACCGTTTTCAAAAACCTGGTGGCCAGGGGAATTGAAACAAGTAGTAAACTCATTGGCTTTCAAAATGTGTCTCTCTTTCGTTTCATTTCATTACAAAAATACATTTCCACCATCTAAAAATCTAGATACAGCAGCAGAACACAGCAGAAGCAGCAGAGACATCTGGCACATGCAGTACAAGGATGTAGGTACAAAGTGATGTTTTAGTGTTTTAGATGTGTACATAGGCTAATTGCTGTTGAATAATCACTGTAAATTAAAAAAAAAACAGCTGTCAGGAATGCACTGCAGGAAATCTTAGTATGTCTTTGGATTGTGTTGTAACTGTTCCCAGTTTTTTAGCTATTAGGTGGAAATATATAAAACTCTTCTATGACTAAATGGAAGGTGGACAACACAAACTTCCATAAACCTACCCTATGTAACTTAATGTGTACATAACTTTACACTAAGTACATAACACGACCACACTATTTGTTGGACGCCAATTTGTTTGATATCATAAAAACTACGAAATTCACAATCTGCTCACAACTGCAAAACTTAAAAACTGTTTTTTGTCAAACAAAACAATGAGTAAAGCCTTGCAAAAACATTTTACTTTCTGAATAATATGGTGGCAATATTGATTTGATAATACATTTTACCACATTTTTCAGAGCTTCCAGCTCAGCTGCATCTCACACCCTTCATTAGCAAAAGGAAGGGTGTAACCTAAGTTAATGGTGAATGACTAAACTTATCACTGGGCTAGATTGTTGATACTGTAAAATTCGTGATTATGTTTAATGCAATAGTTTTTTAAATTCCTGCTTTCTACAATATCTGCATATGGCAAATGCAGTATGGTTAAATAGTAAGGGGTATGTTAGGCTGAAAAGAACCATGTCGGAAGGCAAACATGTTTATAGCTGTTCTTTAAAGCTAGCTATTGTAGCAAGGGAGGATGCCCAATAATAATTTCAATATAATGGCACACATTTTCACACAGTCACTCCTGGAAGGACATTTTAGTGATGCACTCAGTTATACACACGAAAAGAGACAGAAATTGTTGTGTAAAGAATGAGAAAAATGGAGCTGAAAGAGAAGCTCAAACCCAGTCTACTCTTGTAATTCCACATATCTGGAAAGGTACGTAGGTAGGTATGTACGAATGCTGACTTGTCAGTTTCATAAAACTACAGAAATTGTCAGACAAAAATGGACTGACAAAAGGGAAATGAATACATTCTGCATTACAACAGTGTAAATTGCATCCACTCTTCTTTCCCACCCTTAAGTTTTTCTGTTTTTTTTTTTTTTTGGCTTTCTCTTTGTTAAGTTTAATTGGCAGTTATTGCATTGTTTCCTGTTAATATTAAATACTATATTTTTTTCTTGTATACTAATTGTATACGATAAAAATAAGTATATACAGCACATACAGAATACAGTTTCTATGTATCATGGACCTGGGATAAAGCAAGCTCCTCACACTGTTCTTGGCCTAAGGCTTGCTGGCCCTGCTCTGGAGCCCTGAGTTACACAGTGGCATCACAGTGGCATCTTTTTTTTATTTTTTATTTTTTTTAACCAGAGGTTAAAAGATGCCACTGTGAATTGGGAGTAAGTAAACAACAGACTTTTAGAATATTTACATGAGTTACATGTTCCAACTGACATTTAACCCAGGGCTGGAAGAAATGCAGTGTGAATCGTATAGCCCTGGGCTCAGGTTAACCCTGGGGTAATAATGTGCATGGATGGCTGAGGATGGCCTGGGCTAAGAGAATGCAGTGTGGAAAGCCTAAGGGAAACAGCTGAATATTGTCTCCTGCTTCAGCACCCATCACTGCCAAGCTTTAAACACTTGCATTGCATTAAGAATTTCAGGTGACACATTCTTACCAAAAAATACATTACATTACCCTTCTATAGCTCAAAGTGTCAACACTGACGTATTTATTTAGGGTATGGTTAAGGCCATAGAAGTTCTTTTCTCAGCCTGTTTTCAAAAATTTCCGTAATGACATTACAGAAACATGTAATTCTTATAGCCAAGACTTCTTAGTCCGTCCCAGCCTCGCCATGTTAGCCAGCTTGACCTTCACCTTGTCTCTGCTCTCTGGACTTCTCTTGGAGGTACATTCCACAGTTGAGTCCGTCTCAAAAGAGATAGCTGGGGTATGTGTGAGCAGACCCCCAGTCTTCTCTGGGGTCATGGCTGCTGGGGTCTGCAAAACCAGCTGACCCCTCAGGGAATGCCTGAGCTGCAGCAGGAGGGGGTTGTGGTTTGAGTATAGTCTGACGGTGTCCCTCTTCTGACCACAGCAGGTGGAGCAGGCTGAGCAGAGGATGCGGAAAATGTAGACCCAGCCCAGGTAGTGTAGCTCTGCTATGTTGAGCACAAAGCAGCCCAAACTGATGCTGAACATGAAGTTCAAGAAGATGGTTTTCTCAGTGGCACGTGACACAAAGCAGTCTGTACGTGTAGGGCATGGGTAGGTCTCACAGCGGTACAGGTGAGGCACCTCAAACCCAAACAAGAAGTATTGGCCCACCAGGAAGGTGATCTCCATGACAGATCTTAGTAACACATGAAGAATGTAAATGAGCAGAACCTGGTTGGACTGCTGGGTGGGATCCTCTCCTACCTCACCATAATCCTCACCCAGAGAGTTTTGTTCCACTCGTTCCCTCTCCCTCGCATCCCATTCCTCCCTGTAATGAGGGCAGTAGGTGGGCATGTCGACCCTCAGGGCCTCCACATCATCCTTTCCCATGTGCCCGCATCTTTGTCTTGGAGGCCGCTGGGCTACCACCTGTGCTCTTTGGCCATCCAACTTCTCATCCTTGGCAATCTTATGCAGGACAAAAACTATGTAGAAGATGGATGGGGTGGAGACCAGCACAATTTGGAAGACCCAGAACCGTAGATGTGAAACAGGAGCAAATGTGTCGTAACAGACATTATTGCATCCAGGCTGCTGGGTGTTACAGGTAAATTTGGACTGTTCGTCACTGTAGACAGCATCACCCACCAAAGCCACCAGCAGGATGCGGAAAATGAGCAGCATGGTGAGCCAGATCTTGCCGATCACTGTAGAATGGTTTTGAACCTCAGACAGGAAGCGACCCAGTATAGACCAGTCACCCATGGCTTAACCTTAGAGAGAGAGTAAAAGATATGTTAACAATGTTATTAATAATAAGATATGTTAGTATACATCAGTGGTTCTAAAACTTTTTCTGTCTTGCCCTTCTTTGGAAGCAGAAAGAATTTCATGACACCCTATCCACTGTAAACTAGTCCATTGTTATCAACCATCAACAACACTGAAATGTTTAAAACAAAACAGCATAATCTGAGACATGAATTGCACATTTCCTTTCTCCTTTACATGAGTTAATATGCTTCAGTGAGCAGTTTCAGATGTGCATACTACCAAGTCACACCAGCTTGCATTATTTTGAATGGGTAGTAGCCAAGTCTGATCCACGGTGGGGCCTCTGAACTGTCACTGGGGAGTCTGGCACCAGGGCGTTAGTCCTGTGGGTTGCAAGGTGGGGTACAGACATGTCCCACAGGTGCTTGATTGGATTGGGATTTGGGGGGGGTTGCATGTCAAACTGCATCCACATGAATGCCAGGACCTAAGGTTTCGTAGCAGAACATTGCATTGTATTGAGATGATCAATGTTATTCACTTTACCTGTCAGTGGTTTTACTGTTGTGGCTGACTGATGTATGCTGCAAGTCACTACCATCGAACTACTCTAATCCCATTAGTGGGTTGAAGTCTAAACTAAGGGAATGGTTAGCAATATGACATGACTATTACTTTTACCATTTAAGTTTAGGTAACTATTTACATGTTTACTTTTTGGCATGATCGTCAAAAGAAATTCCTAATGTTTCAACACATTCAGTGCAATTCTCCAATCCACAGGTCATCTTCTCACATATGCTTTTCCTGTTGCTTGACCCAGTAATGCGTTCACTTTGCCTTTGTGGCAATGGATTACGTTGCTTTTCTAATGAGTTGTTTAATCTCAAGATTATTCTTCACCATACTCATAGTGTAAATCCTTTCATGCCAAGAAAAACCGTCACACCTTTTAAACATCAATGTTTGATAATCTAGCACTGCCATAAAACCACACGAGCTAAAAACAGGTGAATCTTCAAATTAGTTAGTACCATGTTGTTGTATGTTCATACTATTGTTCGTTGAACGTCACTTCTCGTCAAAATATAGTTTACAGGGGAATCGATCATTTCTCAAGCACATTTACACCACTGAAGGTGAAACTAAGTATCAGAGTGACTGACGGAGACATCAGAGAGGAAAGATGTGTCAGTGTGTGTTGTTTTGATGCGAGGGAGAGTCAACATATTGCCTGTAAAGAGCTCACAGCAGAGACACGTGGTGAGGATTGAACCATGCCAAAAAGATTTTTGTTTAGTACTGTTAGGGCAAATATCATTTTGAAAAAATGCTGGCTATATTTCCATCTATAACCATGTTGCAGTATCCATCAGTAAATGGAGTTGTCAGTTGGCTCAGGGTTCATTAAATGATGACGTAAGTATTAGGGGTGTAAATCCCAGGTTTATATACCACACAATATTCTATCAGTTCTCTGGACAATGATAGAATTTTTGCTGATATCACAGAGTCTGCCATGATATGATTTTAATTCAATCCAGTTCAGGGGCCTGAGATCAGTAAATATTCCTATTGTCTTTTTCTTGACTGCTTACCATTATTTGCCTGGCCCTATGCCACTAACACTGTTTAAATGTTTAGGAAAGCGGTGTGCTTGGACGAAAATGGTGATACAGATGTGCCATGGAGATTTCAAATTAAAGGCATAACTTAAAAGCTCTGAGGATCCTAAGTTAAGATCATTTTGTCAAACAACTTCCATAAAGCTAGTTGGACAGAAACTGAGATACTGTGGATTGTACACAAACGCATGGCATCACATAGACAATGATCAGAAACTTGGATAACGATCTGCAACCCAAGTTATCAGTCAGTAAAAGCAAAAATATGATGATAACTGATGTAATGAGGATCTGCACAGTGAGATGAAAGTCAGACTCTAATAAATTGTGTTGTCACTTTTATCTGTTTATTATGAATTCTGTTGGAATTAATTGTTATAGATAAGATTCTATACTTTTCTTCACTTTTCCATCAATGAAATCCTGTTGGGGAGTTGTATTACTGTATTGATGTATGTCTTTTAATTTTACAGTCCAAAATGTTTTGAATTCAACTGTAGGCTCACTGATTGGTAATGTATTATTATGTACCTATAAAAATCTTGTTATGTAAAAACTTCATGTTCTCAAAAATCCCAGGATGGCGAGAACGTCATCTGTGTCCATAACAATAGCTAAAGCACTGATAGTAATTTGCATGTATAAATGTGTGTATATTTGTAACACATTTCCAATCCTTCTCAGACACACACTTGCGTTTTACAGTACAGACCTTGTGGAGAAAGTACATACAAATGAAGGGCAACAGAGTGCAATTTGAACTCACCTTGATGTAAACTTGAGCTCTCCAGAATGAATCCTTACAAAGTAGCCTTTGCCATGCAGTTCGCATGGCTTTTTTTAATCTTAAAGCGTTGATAAAATGAATCCTGTTGAGTGTAGTAAGGGAGAATAGGCTGACCACACATATTGAGCCAGTCTATCTGAAACTGGCATTGTGGTACGTGGCTACAAAGCCTGTCAATGTACAGTGCAACAAAGATTTCAAAACAAAATGTGTGTGTGTGTGTGTGTGTTTGTGTGTGTTAGGGGGAGAGGGGGTTGTTCCTTTTCTGAACAGCCGGGAACAGTCAAACAAAAAGCGTATGGAACAAGCTAGAAAGGGGACACAATGCAGGCTTATGCAAAGGTTCTGCATTTACCCAGCTCGAAAAGTACAAGTTAGAGAGAAATAAATCATTCTACATCTCCTTTGTTTTCCAGATGATGCCTCAAACATTTTCAAATCAGAGCACACAACAATGCCAGCAGATTTCAGCTGGAGCCAGCAAAGCTCTCCATCCAATCAACATATAGTGGCATAGTTGAAAAAAACAACAGCAAAAAAACGCTCTCTCTCTCTCTCTCTCTCTCTCTCTCTCTCTCTCTCTCTATATATATATATATATATACATATACACACATGTGTGTGTGTGTGTGTGTGTGTGTGTGTGTGTGTGTGTGTGTGTGTGTAGAAAGTCCAGGAATCTGGTCCACTTCCATAAACAAGTTAACAGTTAATAATCCCCAGGACTTCCTTGGCGATCATTTTACTGATTATCACAGGAAATGTTTTGGGTCTTCACAAGCAGCTGCTCCATTGAACCTTCTGCAGCCTCTAAATTTTACAAACACAGATGATTTGGGTCTGGACGCAGAGCATCAGTGACACATTGTGCAGTTCACTCTGGGCTGGAACTCAGTTGTGAGGGTTTGATGTAAACTTCACCTGAATCACAGTCAAGTAGATTTAAATGAATATATTTCACATTTATGTTCTTTACTTAAAAAAGGGAAAATGTTGGTGCTTATTTGCTTTGTTTCTGTGAGACAAACAACAGATTATGCATGAGCCCAGCACTTCAGTGTATTGTTTGTGGGACTGACAGTGAGGACAGGTTTTGGTTTTGGTCTCTGAACAGAGTAAACAGGATGGTAGCAAACTTATTTGTCTTTGTTGGGTTTTCATTCAAAAAGTTGCATTTTTGCCTTTTATTGGATTGAAAATAAGACTCAACTCTATCTAATCTAATTCTAAAAATAAAAAGTGAAAAGGGCTTTGAGAGGGCTTTCTCACAGAATCAACAGCTAGCTACTTCCATGTAATCAGATTTCCATTCTGCCACAACAGCACAATTAATCATGGTGGCTAAAAATGCTTAAACTTGTCCTTACACGGACAATAGGCCACTTATTATGCTTTCTATCTGATTTTTTTCCCCTTATTTTTTAAAAATCTTTTTTGACTTTGCTGCTTTTTCATGACTCATCCTTTTCTTGACCTGGTCTTCATGACCTCCATCTCTTTCTTTCTCTCAGGACAGTCCACTGGCCATGATTCATGACTGCCCTGATTACATTTGGGTTCTTTCCCTCCTTGTCACACATCTTTCTGCATCACTCATCCTGAACATTCAATGATTTTCTACAACTGTGAGACTTTGATTAAATCTACGTGTTTCGAACATATATCATACTTCATCTTCAATGTTGGAGCTCTTGAGACTTACAGAATCAGTGATATCTTATAAATCACTTCTCAAAAAATATCTTGAAGAAAACAAAACTTTCTATTAATGTTAGTGCCCCATTTTGTGTCATATGTATTTCGTTATTTTATTTCATATATTATCTTTTTTTTTTTTTTTTTTAATTTTTGTATTGTTTTTGGCTGATTTTATTCGCCTCATTGCAGTGTGGTTTAACTAAGTAAGGAATTATGTTACTGTCTTTTGAAAAGTGCTTTAAAAATAAAGTGTATTATTATTAATTTATTTTTTAATTTATTTAGTTGACTCTTGTTTGGACAAAACCAGGAAAGCTGTTTCCCCTGCCTCTTAGGCTTACCACATCCTGATTTCAGCTGTGTACTAAATCACATGCTATCCATCTCCTCATCATTTAGAAAGAAAGTGCATCAGCACTGACAAGTGACAAGTTTCCCAATAACAGACTTGTAGCACAACTTTAATTTATACTGCATTAGATAAAAATGTCTGTCCTCAAGGTAAAGAATAAAAATGAAATGAAAATACAATCATGTAAAACATCTTTTGCTCCCTGGTCTTTGCTGTCTCACAGTTAACAACTGTAAGGAAAAGTTGCAGACATGGAAGGTGCAAGTTCCTTTAAAAATTGAAAATTACAGAGCTGCAACAATTCGTGCATCAGTCAATTACCAGGAAATTAATTGCCAGCTATTTTGATAATAGATTTATCTTTTTTTTTTTTAAAAAACCAAAAAAAAAAAAAACGCCAAAACATTTTCTATCAAGAAGTAGCCTAATTCATTCATCATAATAAATTCATTACTATAATAAATCATTATATTTTTAATTTCAACAAACAACTGGATAAATTATTATTTATTAATAATTAATTGCTGTTGATGGGGCTGTTGAACTTTTGAGTTTTAATTTGTCATGCATGATAGATAAAATGTCATTGGGTTTAAAGCAGCTGGTTGTAGAAAACAGGACATCTAAAGATTTCATCTTGGGACTCAAGGAAATCTTTCATTTTCTGATATCTTACAGACAAAGCAATTAATCAAGAAAACAGTCTGCAATCTGCTATTAATTGACAATTGATGAATTATTTGATCGATAATGCAAATAACTGTTAGTTGCAGCTGATTTTTTTTTAAAGCTTGTGAGGATAAATATAGTTACATGAAAAATTTCAGTTTGACATTTTATCCAGGCACTAGGTACTTAGAGAGAATGTGTTTTGTTTGTTTAAAAGACTATTTAAGTGTTTTTTCATAAACAAACACAAAAGTTATATTTACTTATACCTTTACTTCTATACCTATATAACTGATACTCCTGTTCCTCTACGGGAGTGTCTGAAGTTTGTTCTTTTGCATGTTTGAAGATGAAAACTGTATTTCTCAGGCATTTAATCATTATCCACTAAATGTGCAGTATGTTCAATCTATTTAAGTATTTCTTAAGACAGAAATTAGTAAATTTTAGTAAATATTATCCCTATTTTAGTACATTATGACACTGTCTTGATGCTGTTCATATAATTGATACTTAATATTTGTATAGGCTATATCTTATTCTGAAACAGCTATATTGTACATATTTGTCATTTTATAGTGCTTTTTAAAAGTATCTTTGCATTTCTCATTGTAATTTTTCTATTCCATATTTAACATGTTGAGTGTTGCAGCACTTTGCCTTATTTGTATCCCTCTTAATATGTTTATTGTATATTTAATTTATGCAACAAAAACAAAGCAAATTTCAATTGAAAACCTACTTGGCAATAAATAATTTTCTGATTTCTGTTTGATGTTTTGGGGATATAATAAGATGCTTACGTCATTCATTATATTTATCTGTATCGAAAGAGCACCGCGTAATTATCGTAAAACATAGTATTATTAATCAGACAGCAGTATCTTTTGGAATCGGTTTGTTAGATAACTGGGATATCTTTGGTTAGATTTTTGTAAAATCCAGACATCCTAAAAAAGTCCAGTGCACTTGGTTCAGCCCTGGGGGTTACAGGAAGTTGTAGCTGCCATGTTTAGCTGCTTTGTTGTAGATTCCTTGTAGGTTTCCTGCAGATTTTAGCATAAGTGTTGCAATGGAACCGAGCTGGAGTACGTTTTTATTCCAAGTAAGTGACACAGTACAACGGTAGTCTGAGAAAATGCATACACGTTTTTGAAATGTCGTAAATGTTGTTGCCAAATATTTGTATAGCACTTTATAAAACGAGTTAGGGTTAACGTTAGCCAAGCAAAACAAAGGTGTTAGCGTTAGCCAGCTAGCTAGCTTCACTGTGTGGGTTGCTGTAGCAAATTGCTAACCAGCTTTATCGAACCCGAGACCCCCGGCTGTCTGAACTACAGAGAGGATCCGAGGCCGCTTCCTTGCTTTTGGTTAAACTCTGCATCATATCACAATGCGAGGTTTGTCTCAAGACGCACAAAATCCCCGTGAAGCTCATTTCTGGTGCCATTGCTGTTGATGCGCGCGCGTTAGCAAATTAGCTAGTAGGTCGAGCTATTGCTAATGCATTTGCTAAGCTAATTGGCTAATGTGTCAGCTAACTAGGATACTTTACTCGCCTTCACCGGACCAAATCCTCGCCACAATACAGATAACAATGATTGGCAAGCAGTGATTTATTGTGAGTTGTAAATTTAAATCTGATGTTGACAGGCAATTGAAGGGATTCTTATAGCCTGAACGTTACATCAGACACTCGTCTATTAACAAGAAGTTGGCTAACGCTAACACTGTAAATTGGAGGGTACCTAGCACGCGGACAGCAGACACTAAACTGCAGCAAAGACGCAGCAAACTTTTTTATTTTACCATAAATCTGGAGCCGGATTGCGAATAGCAACGTGCATCAAGTTAATCTTCAATCACCGTTGACCCAACAGTTTATTTACGCCAGCCACTAGGTACACTATAAAGTTTACTGTGTCCTTTCAGTTTAAAAAAAAAAAAGAACAACCAAACTTTAATGGCATGTTCAACTGTTTTCACTTTTCTACATCGTGGAAAAGCATTCACTTACACACATCCTGCACGCCAAGTACGTTAAGTCATATTATATTTTTATGGCCTTGTATAGTAATGGGCGTGCAAGTAACATTAACGCTGTGTAACGTTCTAAGGCTTTATGAAAATAAAGAGATACTAAGTAGTTAATCTACAAAACCATACTTGGAGATTACTAGGATTCGTCAGATATTTATGAATTTGCTGACTAAATCAGTATTTAATTATCAATTGTATCATAGGAGTTTCTTTTAAGTGTGCTGCTGACATACAGTAGTTTCTTGTATGACTACAGTCAGTACAAACTGTTTCTGCTTGACAACAGAGTATACCTACATGTTTTGCACATCAGAGGTGAAATGTATCTACTGTTCTGAAGTTTTTGGCAGGTATTGTAAATAAGTTCTCATAGTAAGCTTTACTTTTATTGATTGCATTATTGTTAACACAGAAAACTGTGCATCTTCTTCAGTTATGTCCCTTCTGTTTATACATTTCAGTTAAAGAGCTGTTTATCTGGGCCTTAAAATTCTACAGTCCCCATGAGCCTCATTACCGTTGGCTATGGAAAAGGTAGCAGCCAGAGCTGTGAGATCTTACTTTTTGCAGTTATTTTATTGTGTCATGGCTGCAGTAAGAAAAAATACTGCACTAGAGTCACTGAACTGATCCAGATTTGTAACAGGAATCGCAATATAAATCAAAATTTCTCAATTTATCTAGGGACCCCTGTAAAACTAAACATCTAGCCGGGGTCCTGACACCTCTGTCATGATGTTGCCTTTATCTTCTGCTTTTGCTTGATGATCAGAATCAGAACTGCATTTAGTGGGGTGAATTACAAGTGAGGTAAAAACAAATTTATAAAAAGTTTAACCACAGCTGTAGTTTGTTAGAAATGCTGTACATGAGATGAGGCTGAAGAGGGCTCTTCAGTTTTTGAGGAAACAGTGACAGATTTTGTACAGTTGCGAACATGTAATGGCCTTTGTGCTGTGGGCCAATTTTGAGAAAGTATGTCCTGTTAATCTTTAGGGTTTGGTTGTATCACTATTGTTACAATGTTCTTGTTGGTTATTCTTAAATGGTAATGTTTTTTATTTATTTATTTTTAACTTTATTCCATGCATTTGATCACTTGTTGCCATTTCTGACGTAATTTTCAGACATGAGAGCAAGTCTCAGTCAACTGAAGTTGTATTAACCTGGTCTCTTCTTGTATGTACTCATTTAACTGTGGAGTTTCTTGTGTTGGAAATGTTCTGCTGCTCATTCCCCATTGTATCAATTTTTTTTTTTTTACAACTATTAATGTAAGATAAAAAACCAATCTCTTTTTTTATCCCACATGTATTTTTAAATTATCAGAATTGTAAATGTTATGATTTCACACTTCAGACTGGTAATCTGACTGCAAGACACAGGTTTACAGTGCATAGACCAGTGATAACCAACTCATGGTCCAGCCATGACTGGTTGCTGGGTGGCCCCTCAACCGATTTTATCAAAATAAAAGTCCCAGGGGAGGATCCCTCCAGGCTGGGTTGAGCCTTGAATGTCCTTAAAACCTAGAGACGTCCTGCCTACACCTAACCAGTGCATGGCTGCGGCAACTGCTGCTGCCCCTAGCTTTTTGTCGTTTTGCAAAAAATGGCCCCCAGGCTAAGCAAGTTGAGTATCCCTGGCATACAGACTCAGTCACAGCAATTGATTTCATGAAGCTTCAGTTGCTATGGCATCTGTCATACTTGTATAGCAACGCTCATCTTATGTGTAGGCTGCTACTTTGCTCCACTGCTAAAGAGGTGTTGTTGTCAGTGGTTAGTGTCTGTGTCAGTTTGGCTTAGTGGCGGATATGAACAGAATACCTAGAGTTGGTGTGAAGAAGACAAGGAGTCTGTTAGGAGGCTTATTATTTAGGGTTTACTTGGTTCACCTCATGTGATGAAGCATCTAATGAGGTAGCATTGTGATAGACTTCACTTGATATTGTTCACTAGGCGTTGTTATGATGGGATTTGAAGGGGTTGGAGTTGTTGTCAGGCTATGGTACCCTGGAGACTGCCTCACAAATGTTGCTGTTTATATACCTTAACTCCTGCCATACTGTAAGATATTTTTGTAGAGACGGGATTACTTCTTTTTTGTGCATTTTTTATATTCTTAACAAACATCTTTTGCAGTGCTAAGCAATAAACTGGGAAAAAAAATCATTAAAATAAGAAATCTCAAGGAAATCATTATTGCATTCTATTGAATTGGTCTCAGTCATGGTGAAGCAATACTCATCCTTTCAGAGAAAAAAGAGAACAAAAACAATGACTTTGTTTTGGTTTTTTTGTACTTGTTAATTTCCATGCTCCTAACTCTTTTTTCAGTGCTATTTATCTTGGAAAGGACCTCACCCTTCACAACAGATTTGTATCAAAATCATCAGAGCAGCGTGATACAACAGCAGGCTGCTCTCCCTGTTCTTGCTGAGAAAGAGAGGGAGCATTTGGCCATTTGTTAGACTTGCATACACATATGCTAGGAGACATGCTAATTGCAGTAATGATTGTAGCGTGAGTAGTGCAACAGTGTGGCAGATATAAAAGCGAGTCGACAACCTGTGACGGCCCCTAGCTCTCTCCACCATGCTAAAACACATAGCGTGGCTGCCCTCACTACATAGGGAAGTGGCCGGCAGCTGTAACCCCCCCCCCCCCCCCCCCCCCCGAGGGCTATAAGTGCATCAGTGCTTGGATTTCTGTCGTTCATAAAAGAACACAGTGGGAAAAAAGCAGCAATTGGGATCCTGGCCCCCTCAGACCACAACCCCCCTCCTGGCTGACCGGGTTGGGATGCTTGGCTGAACCTGAAAAGCCATGGGTCAGGTCTTTAACCCTGCCCAGTGTTGACTACAGAAAGGAACAAGGCTGTCTCAATCGCCACATCTCTGGGTTGACCTGTTGTAAAGTTGGTGGTTACAACGTGAATCTCTGCTTTCTCCCTGCCCAAAATATTCATACAAGCCCCCACCTTCTGTTCGTCCTATCCCACTGGGGATCTGCCATGACCAATTGGACAATGCTCGCCAGCAGCTGCAGACTTAAGATGTCCTCCATACACTTTTTTTTTAACTGCTGTTAGGCTACATTTTCTTTCCCTGTCATTGCTTTATTTACTTATTCTGTGTATTGTGTAATTCTTTTTTGTCTACATCATTTTTTTACTCTGGCTTTTCAAAAGCTCAATTTTCTCATTTTATGCATCCATCTGCAAAGCACCTGCCCCACCATCCTTCACCAAACCAATTTAATTGTGATTTGGAATTCATGCACAAAAGGTAAATGTAGGGCAGTGTGATATGGCCAAAAATGTTATCATGCTAAAAAATTTCATTAGCTGTGTTAAATGTTTAGAACTTGTTTATGTATGTTAAATTGCACAGTCCACGGAGTTACTGGTTTATTAGGTACACTTGTACAGTCTAACGCAATTC
Organism: Epinephelus awoara; assembly: GCA_035609425.1. Classification (NCBI taxonomy): domain Eukaryota; kingdom Metazoa; phylum Chordata; class Actinopteri; order Perciformes; family Serranidae; genus Epinephelus; species Epinephelus awoara. Next base: position 5,767,363 of record CM069297.1, read on the forward strand.
AGTGCAGGGACTGTCCCCCAACAAACCCTACCTTGGTAGCTCATTGGTTGCTTGGTCTCTTTACTCATTTATTTAGTAGAGTGTCTACACACCTTCTCATTCTACATATGCATAGAGGTATACTGGTGGCTTTACAGCCTACATTTTATTTAATTTAGAGAGTCTCATAGAGTCATATTATTGATTATCTCTGATCCCCAAGGTCAATTTGGTCATTGTGACAGTGAGACGCAACACCACTGACACTAGGTGGTGTCAAGCTAAAAAAAAACAATGAATCCTATCTGTTGCCTCTTAAAGTGCAGTGCAGTGTAACATGCAGCCCTTCAGAAAAGTTAGGACTTAACCTCGGGAACAGTTAAATGTGTTAACTTTCACTGCAAAAAACACCACTGATACTGTTTCCTTTGCCAGTATGAATTTATAGCATATCCTAGTATGGACTTTAGTCCCTGAAATATTATTTGGCAATCCCCATGCTCCATATGCTTTGCACATAGAAAAGCAATGTAGCTCACCAAGTAGATCATGTACCATTAAGGCTGAGTCCTTAAAGCAGAGGCCCTGGTTTCGAATGTGGCCTGGGCCCTTTGCTTTATGTCATCCCCTGTATTTACTCTGCCTTTCCTGTCTGTCACTTTAAAATAAAGCTGAAATGCTAAAAAATAAGCTAAAAAAAGTGCAGTCTTAATATTACATATTTTCACATGGTAAAGACCACAGCCTTAAGTCAGCCTTCATTAAAATTTGTAAGCAATTAGAGTCAGTTTAACAGCTTAATGGCTTGCATCACTTGTTTCATTTGATGGTTTCTTTTATTTTGTTTAGAGGAAAGAGGAGTATGTTGAAATCAGTATACTAAAAGTAGTATTTCTGCTGTCATCGTGGCCAATATTTTATTGTTTATTATTTTCATTATTTCACATGGCCCTATCTTTCTCATTACAGCAAGCCAATGAGGCTCTGCATCACCAGCACCAAGTAGCCGGGAACAGCCTCTTGCCTTTGCTCAGTTCTGGAACGGAGCCACCTGATCAGAAACCGGTGCTGCCCATTCCCTTGGACCAGAAACCCCCCGTCAGTGCTGCAGAACTTCTTAAAGACAATGTGGCTAGTGGGACTGGGGGAGGAGGTGGTGGAGGGCCTCCAGTTGCCGTGGTCAAAAAGGAACCCAAATCAAAGACACCCTTCATCTGTGGCTACTGCAACAAGGCTTTCCGGGACAGCTACCATCTCCGGCGGCACGAGTCTTGCCACACTGGCATTAAGATGGTTTCGCGGCCTAAGAAGACACAAACAGCTCCAACCATGGTGCCGCTCATATCCACTGTACCACGTGAGAATAGCGGAAACCCTTCATACATTACTACTGTAGCTGGTATCCTGACAACAGCCACCACGTCAACATCCACAGGCACCAGCATCATGACCCCAATGCAACACCAACAGCAGCAGAGTATCCCTAAAAAGCCCCCCAAACCAGTGAAAAAGAATCATGGGTGCGACATGTGCGGTAAGGCCTTCAGAGATGTGTACCACCTCAACCGCCACAAGCTGTCGCACTCTGATGAGAAGCCGTTTGAGTGTCCCATCTGCCAGCAGAGATTCAAGAGGAAGGATCGCATGACATACCATGTTCGCTCCCATGATGGTGGAGTTCACAAGCCTTACATCTGCTCTGTCTGTGGGAAGGGCTTCTCCAGGTATGTGGACATAATTTCTGAACTTTTTACAAGGTGCCTGAAAACACTATTTTAAGGCAGCCTATTTGTTGATTTTTTTTAAAATGCCTACCATGTCAAAAGATAGACACGAAAGCAAAGACTGCTTGCATGGGTCTAGACAAGCCCAACCGATATGGGCTTTTTGAAACTGATACAGATTTAATTCACAGATAACTGATATGGTGGCTGATACAGGGAATATTTTTTAACTGAAATGAAAATAGATCTTTTCTGCTAGGATTGTGCACTGATTTTGCACCGATATGACCATTCAAAGATACTCAGAGTGTTGCTCTCTTAAACATCTAACTTTATTAAAGAATATTACTATCAGTCAATTCTAGAAATGAACAAATGACTGGATTTGCTAGATCCCTTTGCTTTGCAGGAAGTGGCAGACAACTACATCCCCATTGTCAGAGAAGTAGTCCCACGCCTTACTGCTTGTTCACTGTCACTTTTTAGTTTTGTAGGTGATAGAGGAAAAACATTTTATTAAAGATGGACATTTTTAAAATGTACAAATAACATTTCAATTTAACTGATATATTTCATGTATCAAATTGATCTGTAAACTATTCACTAACTATAGCTGTAACAGGACTGTAGTGGATTAAAATATTGTCCTTATGAAATAGTGGTTGAGAAGTATAAAGTAGCACAAAATGGAAATACTCAGATAAAGTATAAGTGCCTCTAAATTATTTTAAAGTACATTACTTTTAAGTTTAAGTTACTTGGTTACCTCCCACCTCTGCTCTCTACACCTTTGTTCGTATGCTGAACCGTTATGTCAATAGATTGAACTCCAGTACTATCTTGCTTATCAATTGGAGGTGGGAATCACCAGAGGACCCACGATTCAATATTATTACGATACTTAGGTCACAATAAAATATTATTGTGATATGCTGAGTATTGTGTTAAAATATATTACGATACATTGATACTTATTCCTTGTTTCTAACTGCAAATTATTTCCAATTTATTATTATTTATTATTCCAGTTATTTTGTCAGCATCAGTTGTTCCTTATAAGATAGAGTTTTCAGTCTCTTCATCTGACTTAAGTCATCCTTATTGCAGCAAAATGTGATGCAAAGCAGATAGACTAACCAATGCCGTCACAAAACCTGTCATAACTGCTGCATACAGTTGACAAACTGAACTGATTTAATGCCCTCTGTGAGGCCAGAATAAGTGCATGAGCGAAACACTTCACATGCAGGTGTCTCACTAACTGAATGGCAACACCTATGTTAGAAGAGTTGTCTGTCACAGTAACAAGATTTTTGTCAGCAGTACCCCATTCTTGTGCTGCATTTTGCAGGATATCGGCAATGTTTGCTCCGCTGTGACTTTCATATAATTCTCTAGTGTGGAGAACGTGAGACAGCAGTCTCCAGTTCTGTGAGATAATATGCCGATACAGTCACATATGAATAATGAATCATCATATGAAAGTTCAGGTGTCCCAAGTTAATGCCACCCTTCCCGCTGTGCTAAAAGATTCCTCAACTTTATGCTTCACTTCTCTGTAGAGCTTGGGTATTGGTGTATTTGTGAAAAAATTTCAGGATGGAATCACATATCTGGGTTCCAGTGTTTTTAGCATGTAACAAAAGCCTTTGTTTTCAACAATGCTTTATGGACGCAGATATTGCATGTGAAGTAGGTGATGAACTGTGTTTTTTGTTTTTTTTAGTTCTCAGAGTTGGATGGTAGATTTGTCAGTTTAAGTGTGTCCAAAGTTGGTTGATGTTTTGGTGGAGCAGGTTTAGCATTAGCTTGGCCATCAGTGGCTAACTCCATCTCCAGATGGTGACGTCTGAGGTGAGCCCTTGTGTTTGTCGTGTTTTATTCTTATATGATGCTGTTTGCAAATCACATGAGTCATATCCAAGTCCTCCTTTCCTTCTGTGTTTAAAAAAATCCCAAATAAGTCCAGATGTTTGATTTATACACCAACGGCGCATTTCTGATTCCTTTCTCTCCTGCCTCCATCTTTGTAAGATAAGGTAAGGTAAACTTTAATGTCTCCAAGGGGCAATTTGAGATGCAGACAATACAGTACAAACACACAGAATCCAGTAGGACAACGCTTAGTGCTACATTTAGGGAGGCAAAACCTCCACCCTGAAGGAAGCATCTGAAACTCAACATGGAGGGGATGTTGAGAGTCTGAGACCATGCTTTAGAGGTAACTACTTTTTTCATACAGATGCTGTAGGGTATGTAAAGTAACACCAGTGATCTTACAGCACAACTTGACCACTTTTTCCAACTTGCTCTTGTTTTTAAGGCTACGATTACCAAAATGACAAACAATGTTTAAAGAAAGAATGGACTCAATAAAAGCAGAATAGAACAATTTCATGATTGTCTTATCTACATCAGAGCTCCTCAGCTTCATTCAAAAGAATAGGCAGTGGTTTGCCTTCTTACAGATGCTTTCAGTGTTCATATTAAAATTCAACTTGTCATCTAAGATAGTGCCCAAATACTTGTACTGCTGCACTGCTGCCACCAGCTCCCCTTTGAACACACAAGGAGCAGGAAGTCAGGCCTTCCTGCAAAAATCACTTAATATCTAATTAGTTTTAGACACATCAAGTGAGGGAGAAAGACAGGTCACACCAATTAACAAATTCATCCAGTACTGGGCCATGATCATATACTGATCCATAAAAAGGCTTACAGTGTACTTAATTACAAATCTAGATGCATGGTAACTCTGACATTTATTTGTGTTTTCACAAAATAAAAGAGGAGAAAGAACACATTCCTGAGGGGATTCAGTAAAAGAAAAACAGATACTGGACAGTGTCCTGTTAACTCGGGACCTCTGAGACCTGTTTGCCAAATTAAAATGAGATAAAAGTCTGTGAGGTAAACATGCAGCTGAATGCACACAATTTAAAGCAGAAGAGAAATCAATTAAAAGCAAATATGCATGATTCCTATTTCCCTCCAAATGTCTCAGAACAAGATTTCACAAAGTAGCTGTAGCGTCCTCCACTCCTCTTGTTGCCCTATAGGCAAACTGTAAGGGGCCCAGCATGTCCTGAGGGATGTCAAGGCCACAGGGCGATAGTCATCCGGAGATTTTGAAGACCTGAATTTTGCCACAGGCACCACTGTCGATTCCCTTCACATACTGAAAACTATCATTAGTTCACAGGAGGATTAAAAAATATCTGAGAAGTAGGGCTGTACCCAAATATTCGGATATTCGAATATTCGTTTCTATGGGTAGGTATTCGTCATGAAAATTTGGTATTTGATATTCTTTTTTTTTTAATTTACTTTTGTTTAAAATTTATTTATTTATTTTATTTTATAACATTTTTGTTGTGTTAAATGTAGTCTTTTTGTTGTTAGTAAATGTAGGTTATCAATAAAAATCAAAACTTTTAAATTGCATTGTTAAAAATGTGAAAAAATAGTATAGCCTACTGAGCTTGTGCGCACGGCACGCTTGAGTGCATCTGTCTGTCTGTCTGGACTGTCACCTGCGCAACGCATCAGTACCTTCGGATGCCATGACAGTAATAGCCAATAATGTCAAAATATCATTTACAGACTGATTTAACAGACGATCACTGCTGCCCAACCCGCAGGTCCATTTGCAGGTCCCGTGGGTTACAGGTCGACCTGTGCATCACTACTCAGCTCAGTCTATAAGGCTGTACACAACAGTAAGGCTATAGACATTATATTCCATTCAGGCCGGCAGAACCAGCAGCGCATCGGCTCTACAGTGCACGGCACTGCTGATTAACCATTTTATTGCAGCACAGAGTGTCTGCCAGCAACCAATTACTTGCAGAGGCTTCCTACAACTTGTTTCAGCTAGGGATGCACTGAATATTCAGTAACCGAATATATTTGGCCAAATATTGCAAAAAAAACACACATTCTGTATTCGGTGGAATTAGTTAAAAGCAAGGCCGAAGAATAGCGGCGTGTTTTGATAAAGCAATCAAACAGCGTGCTGTGACGGGCGGAGTAAAATATCGGCATTGTGCCGATCCGTCTGTCACGGCACTCGCATTTGCGACTAAAAATAGTTTTGAGCGAGCAAAATAGGCTTAAATCATTCAGCACGTTGTGTGAGTATAGATTTCAACCAGCAGCAGAAACGATAGGCGAATCCCACCAGTTGTGGGTTGAACGGGGGTCACAGACATGGACAGGAATGTATTCCTGTCAAATACGGCGGCCATCAGCTTACCGGCGGTGACGAACAAGTGGGCTCCAATAATATCCTCTTCTTGGTGTCATGACTGCCCAGTAGTACCTGAACAGCCGAGCCAGCCGAACACAGGTATGTGGCGTGTCAGAGGAGAAACGAGCCATTGACATTTCTCTCTCTGTGGCAGGTAACGGCCCACAAACCTCACCGCACTTTAGGGACTGTTCTTTACTTATGGAGGGACTTGTCTGGGGAGGAGGGTGGCTGGTTGATTCTTATTTTATTTCTTTATTTTATTTTGATCCCCCCTATGTTAATCACTTATTGATGCTGTTTTTGAAGTATGAATAAGTCAATAAGTAATTTATTCCATTGAAATGTTGTAATGTATTATAGAAAAGTGATTTATCTTTTTATAAATGACAAAAGGCACATCTGCCTCATTTTCACTGTGGTATCCTGGTACTACTAAGAACCGTGATATTTTCATTGGTATTGTACAGCAAGTCCCAATTTTGGTACCGTGACAACACTAATCTGGAGGGGGTTCATCTGCAAAAACTAATGAAAAACTAAACAATGATATTCGGTATTCGGCCAAGCATTTAATATTATTTGGCTTTGGCCCCAAATTTTCATTTCGGTGCATCTCTAGTTTCAACGGTTCCGATTTAATCACAAGACAAATTAAACAGGATGACTAGCCAATAGGGCTGTCACTTTTTCAAAAACTCAAGTTCGAACGAATTTGAAATGACCCGTAATTCGTTCGGATAAATTCGAATTACAACAACAACAGATACGCAGCACTTCTATTTTTGCCGGACGCCGGAGCACAACGCAGCAATTCAGCACAGAGCAGATCGTGCGGGGCAGGAAGTCGTGCAGACAAATACAATAAAACATCCGGTTAATTTTCAAAATAAGATACAGTGTTCACGGCGGATCATATTTCCCTGCACTACACCTTGAAAACTACATAATGGGCAGAGACAGGCCTGAAGTCAACAGGTCAGAGGTTTTCAGACGTCATTTCACCCCGTTGACACCGTGGACGAGGAGATATCCATTATGGCAGTGCACCGAGATGTCTTCCGGCGGAGCTGCACCGCTCCGCACAGCAAACGCAGCCGGTGGGTATTGACGGACGGATGCGTGTCCGTTGCGGTCCATCTCCAAGCAGACCTTGAGCACCCGGAATCCAGTTTGTTTTTAGCTATCTTTGTCTCTCTCTTAACAAATTAGTGTGCATCCTCCCTATCAATGCTATTTCCCTCCTAAAAAGACAGCTTCTTTTGAATGATAGCATATTTGAGTGATTTTCTAATCCAGGGATATTGGGGAGTATAGCACATGTTTTATGAGGATTCACTAAATTTTCACAGTAAGAGATACATCACATAGTAACAGTCAGATCATGTAAGTCAGAGCGTGAGTTTTTTAAATAGGTCCTAATCAGTGCATTCAAAACTAGCCTTCCTTTCTGATGTAGAGTCTGCAGTCCAGACGGGGACGGCTCTGTTTTTCCCCTTTTCAGAACTGATTGATAAGGGGCTAAATGAACAGCATTGTGGTCTGACAAACTCAAAGGAGTGATAGCGTAGGCTTTATAAGCTCCTTTAATGGAGCCATAACACTGGTCCAGCACTCTACCCTGTCTGGCTGGACAGGTAACATACTGGGAGAAGTGGATCAGAGATGCTGCACAGCTTTGACCAAGATCACCTTTTTATTATCCACATTTGCTGTTTGGATATTAATAACAAAAAGTTGTGGAAATTCATGTGGCAAATAAAATAGCCTAAGTGACACAGATAGGAGTTCAATATCAATCAATCAATGAATAAATCAATCAATCAATTAATTTTATTTATAAAGCCCAATATCACAAATCACAATTTGCCTCACAGGGCTTTACAGCACATGACATTCGTCTGTCCTTTGTACCCTCACAGTGGATAAGGAAAAACTCCCCAAAAAAACCCTTTAACGGGGAAAAAGAAAAATGGTAGAAACCTCAGGAAGAGCATTAGGAGGGATCCCTCTTCCAGGATGGACAGACGTGCAATAGATGTAGTACAGAACAGATCAACATAATAAATTAACAGTAATCCGTATGACACAATGAGACAGAAAGAGAGAGAGAGACATGAGAGATGCAGGACAGACGGTAATGACAGTAGCTTACAACAACCTTAATGAGAGTAATAATATTCTGATTAATAATAATAATAATATATTAATATCTGATAGTCTACATGTGTGACAATAATCATATGTGTATAATAACAGTAGAAGTATGACTAATGGTAACAGCAGCAGCAGGAGGCATCTGGCAGGACCACGGCAACCGCACAACCACACACGTCAGGGGCAGGGCTGTGTGCTGAAGAACACTGATTGGTGGAAAACACACTTGCAGCATTCCGCACTTCCTGGCACGGGCAGCCGCTTCAAACTGTATTTCATTTCTACAAGTTTCACTTCGTTTGTGTTTTGATTAAAGATGGGTACCGAAACCCGGTACTAAATTATCCCCAGGATTAAATTATCAAAGACCGTAATATTGAGAAGCACCTGCGGAACTTATCTTAAAATACTTTGAAATTTAGCTGCTGGCTGAGACATACAGCCTCAACTCTCTACACCAGCATGTAACCAGCCAAGCTGGCGGAGCCAAATACAGGGCACATATCGAATCATCTACGTCATCATGCTAATTTGAATAAATTTTCCAGAACTTTGAGGTGCGGTGGAAACGCAAACCACACAGATTACCAGGAATTCTTTTACCCAGGTAAATAAATTCCAAGTAATAAAAGTTCCTGGAAATGTTTGTGGAAAAGGGGCTATACAGTCACATGCATCTTGGCGCCAAGGGAACCCAAAGCCTTTGATTTCCAGTAGGGATGCACCTAAATGAAAATTTGTGGCCGAAGCCGAATAAAATTAAACGCTTGGCCGAATACTGAATACATTAGTTTTTCATTAGTTTGCAGAACCCCCTCCAGATTAGTGTTGGTACCAAAATTAGGACCCACGGTATGATACCAGTGAAAGTATCACGGTTCTGAGTAGTATCACGATACCACAGCGAAAATGAGGCAGATGTGCCTTTTGTCATTTATAAAAAGATAAATCACTTTTCTATAACACATCAATGATATTTCAATGGAATAAATTACTTACTGACTTATTCATACTTCAAAAACAGCATCAATACGTGATTAACATAGGGGGGATCAAAATGAAATAAATTAATAAAATAAAAATCAACCAGCCACCCACCTCCCCTGACAAGTCCCTCCATAAGTAAAGAACAGTCCACTACCTCCACGTTGCAACCCTGGAAAAGAAACTCATGGCTGTGCTATAGTCCATAAGATTGATCAAACTCACTCAGAGAAAACACTGCCACAAACAGTGTCAAGAGCACCAAAAAACAATATGCCACATCCATGGTTGACAGTAAGATTAACAGATCACATTCATTCAACAGTCAAAAACAACACTGCTAAAAACAGTAAAAACATATGTGTCTACTGCTGCCAGTCACTATTAGCGCAGAGCCCAATGTTTTGATGAACTGCCTGCCAAATGCCACTGACTGAGACCTCTGCTGACCTCACCAGGAAAAAAAACATCAGCACCATCTGGTGGCCTGAAAAAGCAATTGATTTTATTATTCTAGCAGCAAAAGTTCTAATAAAATGTGTATTTCCAAAAATTAATACTGTATTTACTAAAAGGTTGATACATTGGTGTCTGTGTATTGATACAATATTGCAATAAGCTGGGCGACCAACTCTTGGTAGAGTCCTGGTTTTGCCAAACCTCGGGCTCTGGAGTGTAGTGTATCAGCTGATGTGGCTCATAGACTGCCAGAAGCAGCACTGTGGCAAAAAAAACGTGATTTTGATATCACTACCAGCAAAACACCTGGTGGACAAAACACTGTAGAGAATTGTAAAGAAAAGATCTGATTTTGAATAGCTTAAATTTAGCTGATGCTCACCCTCTCAATGGGGTTGGACGATATTGAAATTCCCTCATGATGATACTGCTTTAAGAAAAACAACAATGAACTAAATTATTAGGGATGGGGCGATCGATGCAGCACAGTATCTCAATACTTTGGTGTGGCAATATCATTGCGACACGGTTGCCAATTTTTAATTTTTTTTAAATTAGATTATACAAATTGTTTACATTCAAATACAAATTAAAACTTTTGGTAGCCTACTAGAATAATACAATCACTTGCTTTTTCAGTCTACTAGATACATTTTACTGCAATGAAAATTATTGAAGTGAGATGAACAGACTGAAAACTTCATCTTATTAGATAATACAGATGTTGACCATGTTTTCCTTTGGTGACATAATTTGCAGTTGAAACAAGGTAATAAATCGGAATATATCACAGTATATTTTGCCATGCTCAGTATGTTGCAATGATATTGTATCATGACTAAAGTGTCATGATAATATCATATTTTGGGGCCTCTGGTGATTGTCACCCATAGATATTATTGTGCAAAACACGCTGAAGAGAGATGCAAATCGATATAAATGTATATGGACTGGAGACACGCATGTTGCAATATTCCTAATTGGTCACAAAATGACCACAATGTAAGCTTATTTTACACAAAGACTGAGATCAATAAATCAGATCAATTAATTGTTATTGTACATTTAACTGCCTTCACACAAGTCTCACCACCGCTGTCTGTCATGTTTACATTTTGTTACCTTCACAAAAGCCACAGTGATTGAGCACTGATTACTCACTGGGCAGGAGGTTTGGTGCAGCCAAGCATGTCGTTACTTTCTTTTTAATACACTACAACAGTAAGATAAGATAAGATACACTTCTATTGATCCCACAATTGAAAAAATTCCAGTGTGTTGAAGCATAGAGAAAGCAAGAGAAAGAGACTGAATATATTGCAAAATTCATAGCAGACGTTGCATAATTGAATCACTGGAAAAGTTGGCATAGAGCGCTGAATTTGTCATATCTGTCCACCAAATCTGATGTTGTTGACAACATGACTGAAATGTGTATCATGATACTTTTTCTGCTATATACAGCCCTTATCTACTAGTTAAGCCAAAGCTGAGGGTTTTTCATTTTTTCCCTTGTCTTCATCTCACCCCGCAGACCTGATCACCTAAGCTGTCATGTCAAGCATGTCCATTCCTCAGAGAGGCCGTTTAAGTGCCAAGTAACGGTAAGAGTCATGACTCAGTCTCCTCTGCATATTGCTGTCATACTCGCTCTGAGTTTAGACTTGTGTATTCATTGATGTAATGATCAACATAATTCATGCTCAAAAGGCCAGATCAGATTAGACAACAGCTGCCATCTAGAAGCTACTACTTGGACAGCTGAGTCACCATTGCAACAGGTCTTTCATTTGCAATGTGGTTTACATTACACATCTTGCCAGTTTCACATTACAGATCTCCGCTAAAGGGCAAATGAGTGAGTTCTCCATGCTTTCAATCCACAATGTGAATGTCCTACAGGGACAAAGTCAGTCCAGAATTTGTGGCAGAACAAATTACTTACTATATATATACATATCTTTACATTTTGTGCAAGCAAGGAGCTTTTGTTTGTATTATGAATACAAATACCTTTTTTTGTACATGTACAACAAAATTCAGTGGTTTTGTGGATGTAAGTCACATGGTTGGGTTTCTTATGTGTTGAATGAAAAAAAGAGAGAAAAGAAACTGTATTCACTGGTTTTCTGTTCCAGGCATGTACCTCCGCCTTCGCTACCAAAGACCGTCTGCGCTCCCACATGATTAGGCATGAAGGCAAAGTGACCTGCAATATCTGTGGCAAAATGCTAAGCGCTGCCTACATCACAAGTCACCTCAAGACGCATGGCCAGGCCAGCTTCAGCAACCCGTGTAACAATAAAGGTAGGCCACGTCTCCTTGTACTTCTCTTCAAGCTCCTCACTACTTTGCCCACTTTTCAGTTTAAAACTTAATCGGTAGGCAAGTTGAAACTGTGACAACTCCCCAGCCAGGCATCTGCAAACTTTGCATAGGCTAATAACATATTGGATACATAATTTGATTAATCAGTGATTTAATTTACAGTGGAACTGAGCGACACACTATCACTGCCTCAGCGGCTTCTCTAGAAGTCTGTTGTTTGTCCAATCAGTGCCATAATTGATCTGCCATTATCAGCTTTCAAGTTGTAATGTAGTTCTGATTAGGCCTGCTGCAGTAGTCCTAGTTAACATTGTTACACAGTGTTCAGGCATACACTAATTATATTACTTGTCCCTTTGTCATTTTATTATTATTTTTTAAAGCAATATTTAGTCGGACGGCGTCTCAAAAACTGTTGAGTGCATGATAACTTTTCCAATTGCACACAAGTTATGACTTCATTAGATTTCTGATGGTTGTTTAATCTAATGCTTATTTTGCACTTACCATGATATATTCCTCTGTTGTTCAACAACATTAGCAGTTCTGGCAATAATCACTTACATGTTTTATTAAAAAGTTAGAGTCAGACTTAATGAGGAAAGATATCTCACAGTTGAAGAAACACTATCGAAGATGGTAGTAGGTATTAAAAAAAAAACACAAATCTGAGCCGTCAACACAAAATTTTCTAACTCCAATTTTTCAGGGTAGAGGTCTGTATGAACTGCCTTATTTAAGTCTCATTGAACAGATGCATAGTGCAGTCTACCAGCTAGTGAGCTTTTAAATTAATCTAAACTGGTGATGTACTGTCACTTTGTCCTCATAACATATATTTTGTTTATCGTAGGATGGTGGTCATGTAAACCTGTCAGTTTCAATGTGTTGCTATTGTGTATAGTCCTTTGGAAGTATAAAGACTGACTACGAGTCAAAAGTGTAACATATATTGAGTAAGTGACTGGCTGACTTGTCACTTACTTAATATGTCACTAGTCAAATGGAGAATAGTTCCTGTGTTCCTGTATGCCAGTCGTATCAACGTGTGTACCTTAGCTTAGTCCATAGCTCCTGTTGATGGAGAAATCCCTATAAGCTTGTAGCTTATCTGACAGAAATAGTTGCAGTTACACTCAGTCAAACCAGTTTAGATAACATATCACCTAAAAAGTAAGAAATTAGGTGTGTTTTGCCCACTAGATCCCACAAGATACATAGAAAAACCCTACAGTTACAAACTTTCAGCCTTGTACTTGGCCAGTATGTAATTGTTTTGTCTCACTAAATATTTGAATTTCTTCCTTATTTCTTCCTGTGTTTGCTCCTCTGGTGGAATTGACTGTTCATGCTTTCTTTTGAAACTGTATTCCTCTGGTTTTGTTGGTCTAAAATAATGAGTTAATAGAAATTGAAAGCTGTGTAGAACTCTATGCTGAGGTATTCATATTCTCATTGCTGTTGGCCGCATTAGCAACTTTATCATAACCGAGAGGTAAGGCTGTGCAATTAATCGCCTGGTGTTCGCGATTACTATTTTGAGGTCAAACGATTTCAAAATTAATGAAATCGAGGGTAAACGATTTTTGGTCATGGACGCCTTGAGATGTTATTTTGTCGTCTACGGAAGCTGCGCATGTGCAATACCTAACTATGACTATGCGTGCGTGTGTACGTGCGTGCATCGGGGCCAAATGCCCCTGTGCGCGATACAGAAAGCAGAGGAGAATTGTAAACATGCGACCATGTAGAGACAGAAATGACATACCATTGTGTGAACAGTCTGTCATCACGTGCGCCGGATAATCGTGATTTCAATTTTGACCAAAATAATGGTGATTATGATTTTTTTCCATAATTGAGCAGCCCTACGGAGAGGTAATTGACTCTGTGTTAGTTTAAAAGATATTGGTTAATATGTCTTTTGCCGTCCACAACAGAATACCTCATTTCTGCAGACCTCGCTGTATTGTAAAAGGACTGGGGGGGGGGGCTTAGACTACAAATTTATAGCCCTTTTTACACAGAGATGGGTCCATAGAGGCACTACAAAGTCCCTTCTTTATGCGTCCTTTGTATGTTTTCCAATGTGACATATAACATAGGTGTCTGCAGTGCTTTATAAACAATTATAATGGTATTAACATGTCCGTTAAACTCTTTTACTGTCCCTGTTTTATGGTGGCTGAGCTCGTCCTCTGCTCTGAGGATAAGGACTTCATTGCTTTCCCAATATGTGGACATTTTCAGTTGCTGTTCTTCTTTGTGTTAGCTGCTAATTGCTTTCAGCTACTGTTTAAATCTCCCGACAGTGGATCACACACATAACAAGTCGTCAAAATATCACACTTGTGCCACTCACGATCCCGTCCTGCCAGCTGTCCCGTTAGCACAGACATTGTTTCAGTGCTGTTACTACCTCCCATGGCAGGTTAAAGGCGAGACAACTCTGTCCCCCATTCCACAACAGTACTGTTTATACAGAATGGCGAGGTGGAATAATGGTGGGAATTGCCACCTTGAAGAGGCAGTGTAAAAAGGGTTTATGATAGAAAACTGGCATCACAAACTAGGGGTATCGATTTTGAAACGTGTGAGTGTTAACCAGAGAGGCCAAAAAAACAAGACACTATTAAGTTACATTATAGGAATTGCATAATACAGCAACTTTGACCATCATGACCATTCTTTTCTTTCTCCCGCTCTCTTTTTCTTCTAAATCTGTCTTTTCTGTATCCCCCAACTTTTGTAGTGCAATACTAAATCACTGTTTATCTTTGTTATTTACTGTTTCCCTTAAAAGGACATGAATTAGATGGCATGAATAATGCAAGTAGTGACTGAGGTGACTAAAGCAACCTCCCCACTTCAAATGATGAACAGCATCCTTGAGAAACAAAAAGTATGTCAGTTAGAATTTCTTCATGACTGCTACATTATAAGGTTAAGTTTAACTTTCTTTACTAAATTGAAACATTTATTTGTTCAAAATGCCTTTGTTATTCTGACTTTGGTAAAGAAAAGAAGCATATGTTTTGTTTTCCTGACCCCACTAGAAACTATAAAGCCCATCTTCAAAATGTTGAATATTTTACACCCCATTCCCACGCCACGTATACACAAATTAACCATGCCAACTGTTGACGCTGACTCCCAGATGATGGCACTGCTTCCCTGTGCTCTTGTAACCCCATATGTGTCTGTATTTCTGAATAGGCATAAGTGACTGGCAGTGGAACCACTCAGGGCCACGAAAAGGTAATCCAGTAGCTAGTAGCAGAAACCCCTAGACACTGAATTATAACCTCTGCAAATCATAAGTGGCCAGTTTTTCTTCAAGTACCATGTCACTCAAGTACAGAAGCATTTCTTTCTCTGAGAACTGGTGTAATTAAGGTTCTTCTGTTTTGAAGATATACAGTTTTGCTAATATAAGGCTAAATATCATGAAGCAGGATCAATAGATAATTTAAGATAACCTCAAACTGGACCATAACACTTAAGCTAGATGCACACTACTTGGCCTTTCATCAGAGGTCATCTTGAATTATTTGGCTGTCATTTCTGTCCTGACTTTGACCAGATTAATAAATTGGCTTGTTCATTTACTCAGCTCTTCAAATCTACCAATTACAATAACAAATAAGTTTGACAAAAATTAAGACAACCCAGGTGAGATTGGGTCAAAAATGAGCCAGCAGCGCGCCAGCCATCTCACAGCATGGGTGAGACAGGTTTAAAATGACTCTGTAATGTGCTGGCCCCAGAAATCCACCACAGTCCTCAAGTGTAGTGTGCGTTCAGCCTGAGGAATACACAGAGATAAAGATGCCCTTCATAATGTGTTCCTGTTTCAACTGAAAGTTTTGAATTAAAATAAATGGACAGTTAGCTGGTTAGTCTATTGATCCTGCTTTTTGAATTTACCCCTCAGGTGAGTTGACTGTAGGAGAGATTTTAAATAACTCCTTCCAAGTCCTAATTGACAACTCTCACAAAGGTAGGTTTCTTCAACAATATTACCACAGTTGACATAATGCATTAATGATGTATTGACATTTTCAGTGATCCAGCTAAACAGCCAAGGAGCTGAGAGGGCTGTTGACTTTACCTGTTTTGGAGGGGTGGCATATTTCTGTAAGGTTGACCAGCCCTAAACATACTCGTATCTGTCTTTTTCAAAACAGATGCCAACAATGTGCACAACAACTCGGCCACCACAACACCAGTCACCAACACGGCAGCCATTACCTCGGCTGTGAACCGCGGTGGCATCGCCAGCAACCCCGTCACCATCGCTGCTCAGATGAACATCGCCACCAGCACGGTCAACATCACGTCACCAGTCAACCTGCAGCACCCGGTCACCATCACCGGCCCTGTAAACCTGGCCTCTGTCAACATCCCTACAACAGCACACATGAATATCGCCCACCCAGTGGCTATCACCACTCCTATGCCCATGAATATCACCGGGCCACTCAACATTGCCATGAGGCCCATGGAGAGCATGCCTTTTCTATCCCAAGTTCTGCCTTCCTCCCCTCCTTGGTAGAGCTTTTCTTTGTTTCTATCTTTCTTTCTTTCTTTTTTTTTTATTTTAGCCTGTGTAAGAGCCAATAATGTTTTAACTGCCTAATAATGGGTGAGCCTGTTAAATCTTAGTAAAATGGTCCTTTTGATGGGTGAATTAAACTTCAAAAGGTGATAACTAATGTAATTCACCTATATAGATAGTAACCGATGATTGTTACTTACAGAAGTGATTATTACTGCATAATTTGTCATTTTTGGATTTTATTTGCATTTATAGAACATAAACATTTTAAATGCCCTTAATTATGACAAAGAAGTGTTTTGCCAACAGTCACTTACTGGAAAGCATTAGTCTACAGAGCATGCAAGATTAAGTTTGCTGCCCTGCAAAGGAAAATCCATCAGTTTAACGCTCTGTTTTAAGGATGGGTACATCCAGACACTTTTTTTTTTAGTATTGGCATGTTAAATGTTGTAATATAGGACATTTCTAGAAATTTAATAGAGAAGTTTTACTGATACCAGATGGGAGTTTCTGTGTTTGGCTAACCCAGTGAAATAATTACCCAACAAAACAAGGTACTTCATCACATTGATGTAACAGCTTTGTAAATCAGATATTACCATGAAGCAGTCCTGCTCATGGATTAGCAGCATTGCTCACACTGGCTTAATACTTTAAATGGAGAGAAACCTTAACAGCAAGGCAAAGTTTCTAACAGATACAAAATTATTATCATCTCCAAGTGTATACCATCGAATCACTCAAACCTAGTCTATGGTGTTACACACTGCTGTCTAGTTAATCTGTAGTGTTGGTCACAGCTTTTAGTGAGTCTTTGGTTTCTGAGGGCCACGTCAGTCTCCGATATAAACCAAACTGGTTTGACAAAAACTAAATGTCATTTACTCAGAACCTGTTTAGACCTGGTGGTAACATGCATTTCGGTGATGCCAACACAACTGGACAGCCAAGACACAACATTATTCACACCTGTGTCTCTCATGCATCTCCAGCTGTCTTGCTTTTTTTCAGATTTCATTACTGCCCATGTCACTTTACTTTAGAAAGTCAAAGGGCCCAGCGCACCACTATGATGTCAACAGAAATCAACTTTTCTCCCTCCATAGGGCAAAACAATAGTCACGTAACACTTTGTCTAACTCATCATAAAATGGGCAAGTGATGGAGCATTAGCCCCTTGTCACTAACTACCATGGCCAGCAATGATGATGATGAAGCATTTACACTACAAAAGATATGTGGTCAAATGCATCCCAGACCACCTTGGCAAGTGGTTTGAGTGATAGGATCACAATACATTTTGAAGGTCGTTTACACCTGTATTTAGTGTCCACTTGTGATCAAATCACTCAAGATGCATGTTACCAGCTATACACAGGCTCTAAGTTTCCTCGTAGCTATCAACGACATGTAAGTCTTCATCAGTTGTAGAGCTGTCATTGCGAGATCTAAATATGGACCTCCACTCAGATAATCAATAGTTGTTACCTCTGCTGCCCTAGTTACCCCAGTGATGTCACAAGCCACCAAACACTTCAGATAACTTCTGTCCTGTGCTATCATTACATGACCCCGTGATGTGGGTGGGGGTGGATTGTTGACAGGTGATATTTCGTGCAGATATTCTGTGTAAATAATGACTATTTTATGCCAAAGATTTTCTAAGTATAGTGTTTTCCCCCCTAAATTCTATATTTTAAAAGAAAAGGGGAAAACCTTTAAATGGCATTTAGACACCAAATTCTTGTTTTTGAAATCCAGAGTAATGAAATTGACACTTTCGGTGGGCTTGTCTGACCTGTCTAATTAATTTTTCATTAGAAGCTAACAATATCCATTACATATTTTTAGTTTTAAAATGCAATGCTTAAACTAATGTCAAGTTTTGCATTACTGGCAGTTCATCGCATGAACATGTTTTATTATACTTTCAAACCAAAAGAGTATTTTGTTCCACTTTGGTTTAAAATTATTGGGCAGTTATAACACTATCAGCTGCTACACTGTCACACATATGTTGTTTTTATTTATCCCTTGTCTAGCCCTTTTTTAACTTGGGTTGTTTGTTTTACGATGACAGATAGTTGAGGGTGAGCCAGCTCGTTGCAGCTATGTCGGCATTAAACACATTATGTGCTGTGAAAAGGTCAATCCTTGTAGAGTCCTTTTCCAGATTTCTTTCATTTCTATTAAGTTGCTGAAGGACAGTGTTGGTCTTGTAAAAGTGACCACTTAAGTGATTTCTTCAACTGGGCATCTGACTTCAAACATGGGTGACCTTACTATACCTTAGGCTTCATTTAACAGCTCCTTAAATGGAAGTGTATTGCCGGAGTTGTTCTTAAATGCTTCCTTTTAAGGCAAATTTTGTTTCATGTTTTTTTCTATTGTTATTTTAGTGGACTTATCAGTATTTGATAGTTTATGTTTATGTAAAGATTAATTACAAAAAAAAAACAAAGCTTCCATTTCGGGGGAGGGTGAGGGATGTTGTGGATTTCACTGATGGTTCAGAGGCTGCTTAGACCCATCAACCATCAACTCCCCCCTTGTCTGTGTTTTAAAATTGCTGGAAACCAGTCAGTCGTCACTGCTGGATATTCAAACAAGTTTATCTGTGACCTCTGTTTGGGAATATTTGTATGTATTTATATCAGGACATGGCAGTTGAAGGTACAACAAAGAGGAGATATCTCATACTGAAAGCATGTCCCCTACGATTTGCCCTTAAAATGGCAGTATTATCAAAGGTCAAATAATTTTAAATTTTGATTACTTAGGACTCTTTAACTGTAGAGGTCAAAAGAGCTACCAAGTGGCTCGTTAGACTCTGTACTACAAAAGCAGCTCCAAAGTTAACTTGTGGTATCTTAAGTTGGTTAGATTGTTTACTTAAGCAGGTATAGGATCCCATCACTGTCAGTCAAACTCAGGAAGGTTACTGAGAAAAGTCTTTTAAAACCATGTTCAACAATTTACACACTGACCATTTCTTTGTAAATATGAAACACTATTTTATTGCCTTTTACCTTTTGGGAGAGGGAACATCTCTCTACTTACCATAGGCTAGCAATGCAAGAACTCTATCACCACTGATGTGGCCGTCCATCCCACAGAGGAGAGAGAAATGAGCAGAGACAAAAGGATACGGCTGGTGTCACTTTCTTTTTATTATAAACAAATGCATGAAAAGGCCATAATTCCACCAGTTTATCCTACTAGCAAGCATCACTTGTGTAACTATGGCTGCTGCCATAGAACTTGCTTGTTGTCCAAAAACCATTGCATAATATTAAGGAGCCATACTGCTGCATCGGTTTCCATGAGTCTTCATTGAACGCGGAGTATAGTGTATTCCCCTCTGATTGTCAAACGAGCTGCTTGCCAATGCACGTCATCTGCCCCACATGGTGCTACTCTTCAGAGACTAAAAGCCACACAATTCTTAAAGAATAAACACTGCTCATGTTACACTCATTGAAGGAACATGTCACCCAGCAGCATGGTTCTTGTTTGTAATTTTGTAGGTTTTGGAAAATTGGTGAGTTCTGTGGCAGAGTTTTGTAGCTACACACATCATATTTGTCAGCAGGATCAACTCATTGTTCTTATAAAGAAACAAAACCAGCCTTAAAACTTTTAAGCTGAATTTTCTCTGTAGATCTCACTTGCAGAGCTCAGAGTATTGTTTATTTTAGTTTTTTATTTTTTTTTTGTTGTTTTTTTTTTATCCTGGCAGTTCAACTTGACTGAAAAGTTGAGGCTTTGATCACAATGGAGGCTTTATTTCCTGCTCAAAGCATAGGTGCACCTGAAAGGACAAGATGGCAGAGAATCAGTATCATTCAATAACTCCACTTTCTTATATGCTTTCCCTGTGGCGTCAACAACCCTTCACTTAATACCGACACCAGTAGAGTACTTCATCTGATACCTTTTTCTCCGCTTCACTTCATTTAATGTGATGGGCAGTAGTATAGCCATACCTTAAAACATTTTGGCGGCATCTAAGCACACTAACCTGGAAACTCCATCAAATCCATGCGCTCAACTTCACCACACCACAGGCTGTATGGGTTGTAGCTGCTGTGGAATTAACGTCGTATTATACATGCACACTTTATCGTGATGGCCCATCAGCAGACGGAGACAGGTAATAGAATGCTTTTCAATGTATTTAATATTCATTCATTGTGCAAAATAAGAAAAAGCATGTTGGCCAATTCATTTTAAAGTCACAGTCAGCCAGTACCAATGGCGTGCAGGTATTATCATGCACCCCAACTAAATATGACAACTTGTTTGGCATTCACTTCCTGCAGAAGTACTCCCTCCTCCTCAGAGTCTGGTGCTCCACCCTCTTTAGACATTCATCCAGGCATTCTAGACTTAATTCTCTTAACTTTTATTTGGGACTAGCAGGGTGTTTACCTGTGCTATTTAGGTTCAGCTGGCACGCTCTTTGATCTTACGAGAACAATGAGATTCATCATTACAAGAACACAAGTGCAAACAATTCTGCGGTTTAAGAACACGCCATGAATGTGACAAAGATTCTCTTAGGACCTTTCTCGATAACAACTTTGAGAAAAAACAAAGGAAGAAACTGGTGATTGAGGCCCAATGTTGGAAACTGCATGTAACCGTAACTTCCGTTAATGGAGGTCACTTTGAAGAATTGCCGCAAAAAGTGAAAAGTGTATTTCAACAGCTCCATCTAGAGTCTCTGTTATGTGAGTGAAGTTGAGACTTTGCACTTTAAGGACAGGTTTGTCCTGTCCTTGATGCACTTGTCACGGCTTGGGCCACAGACAGTGACTGAGCAATTGAGAAATCCTTTGAAGTCTCTCTTGTAATCTCAGCCTCAACTGTTTCTGCACCAGGCTCGCATAATGGTCCACACTTCCTGGCAGTGTGTCCAGAGGAACACAAGAGAATTACTTTGTGGTTGTGAAGCCTGTTTGTAGTTAAGGGCCATTTAATCAGTGCAGGAACTCTGAAGCACTTGCAGCAAACTGTAGGATGTGCACACTACAGACAAGTGGTACTTAGAGGGGCATTTCAATTTGGTGGAATGAGACAGAGACTGGTGTTTGTTTTTACAGTTCACCTGGCCACATCTGCATTTTGGCAGTCCAGGATTTTGGCCCATTAATTTTGTTGTATGCATGCCAACACTGTCCACCAAGGGAAATGCTCTGATGTGGAATGGCATTATGGAATTTGATTTATTTCCCATCTTTATTTTATTTTTGTTTATTTCTTTCAATGTTGCATGTGGATGACTGAGCTTGTCCAGTGTAGGTTTGAGTTCAACAACCGTTATTAGAAGGCTAGTGACTTTTTATGAAAACAAAACACTAAAAAAAAAAAACTAGGATGAAAGGAAGTGTGTGGTGTCATTTGTCCTTCTCCAGTGGCCGTAAACAAGTGTGCCTGAAATACTTTGCAAGACTTTTCCACACGTTAATGCTTCCTTCTCTAGATGTGCTGTGTGATGGAATAGTTTTGCGAGGGAAGCCTTCATCAGTTCAGACGGCCAAGCGCCCCACAGGTCTGGCAACCAAACTATGTTGTGATTAGCCTTTTTTATTTTTGAAACCTAATGATTGTGAAGTTATCATTCTACTTCAGGAAGAACCTTGAAACATGAATTGAAATCTTTATTTGGGTCAAGGTTGTGTAAATGTATCAATGACATTAAACCAGGTGGTGGTTTGGTTTTTTAATTTGACTCCAACCTAATGTGAAAAACATTATTTGGCCAAATATTGATCTGGAAGATCATTTTTTATTTTTTATTTTCTGTGAAGTTTGTATGATGAATTTGGCAGATGTGAAGGCAAATGAATGTATATCTTTGTACAAACCATTTAGTTAAGAGGACATGTTAGTTATGACCGACACATGCAAGAAAAAAAATAACCTTTTATAAATCTTTTTGTATTAGAACATTAACAATGGTAATTTTTGTATATACGAAGGCTAGGCTTTCTGATTAGCAGAAAGGTAAAAACATTCCTACATTTTTTTTAAATGTATGTCCATTGAGAATAATTATGTAAACATATGCGCAATGTTTTATGTGCCTTTTATTTGGGTTTGTCTAAATAAAAGAAAACAATAAAACATGATTGTGGACTGTCCATACTCAGAGGAAAGTCAATACTTGTTCATCTCAGCTGAATCTCTGGACTGATCCCCCCTGCCCCCTGCACTTGAGACACTCCACTAGATCAGGAGAGGTGTACTCCTTTCTGGTTTTAGTTGCTGTTCCTAGCTTTAGTCAAGGTTTGTGGGAGGCTGAGATGGTTGCCGAAGTCCCCGCCCGGTCCGTAGGGATGTTTGTGATCTCCAAACTCCTCCGTGTCTTCACCGGCTCACTGGCTCACAGTTGGCCTGCTCACGATGAAAGTGCCTCTGTGACTTCGCTAATTGGAGTGGATTTGTGGGGGATTTTGTGCCAAATCATGGTCTGTATTTGACGACAAAAACATTTCGGTGTTTTTTCATTCTTTAACTATTAAACATGGAAAATGTGATGGGGCTGTGTGAAGTGTGTCTTTGTTTGGTATCCAGTGTTTAATTGACATCTGAATGAGCAAACATGCTACAGTATAATGTAAAAGAATCCGCTTACTGATAGATCACAAGTGTACTTCATTCAATATATGCAGGGTTCCCACAGTCACGGAAAAACTGGGAGAAGCCACAATCTTGTTTTCCAGGCCTGGAAAAGTCCCAGAACCCTTGAACGTTTTGGGAAAAGTCATGGAATTTAGTAATTTTAGTTTGGTTTGATTTAATTCTTACAGTACTTCTCTGTGTATCATTTTTTTTGTAGCTGTTGATATAATGTAGCTCTAATATGCATGGATGATTGACAATATTTTGTTTATGGATGTTATTTTATTTCCTCCCTGCATTCTGTCTCTTCTATGAGTAAGCTAGAATTATTCATTCATCCTCGTGAGGGTCGCGGCTGACATCGGGCGAGAGGCAGGGTACACCCTGGACAGTTCGCCAGAACTGTCGCAGGGCTGACACATAGAGACAGACAACCATTCACACTCACATTCACACCTATGGACAATTCAGAGTAATCAATTAACCTAATCCCCAAATTGCATGTCTTTGGACTGTGGGAGGAAGCCGGAGTACCCGGAGAGAGCCCACGCTGACACGGGGAGAACATGCAAACTCCACACAGAAGGGCTCCCACACCCGGGATCGAACCGGAAACCCTCTTGATGTGAGGCAACGGTGCTAACCACCACACCACCGTGCCGCCCCAAGTTAGAATTATGTAGAGTTTCAATCTGATATGCTTGAAGAATGCTGGGAAAATGGGGTTGAAAAACAATTGACAGTGTAATTTAACATGTAGGTAAAGTTTCCACACAGGTACTCCAGTACTACTTTTAAATTTTAGCACATTTTTTTGATTGTAATTTAGAGCACCAGTGCACACTTTGGTTTCAACTGCTCTGAAGGTAGAGTGTGGCAGTCATGAGCATAGATATACATAGAAAGGCTAGATGGCTGATGGGACTTTCGCCGGCGACGTCACCGAGCGGCCATCTTACCTAGGGGGACTTTCCCCGCGCGCTCTACAGTAGTGGACGGAAGGTGAGCGACCGACACAAACAAAAATACACTTAACTCGCTGAAATTCTGACGGATTTACAAACGGTTTGGTTTATTAAAAACCTTATTAACGTGGCTTTGATTCAGGCCGCGCGGACATGCTGAAAGTGCAGCTTTTCTTTTCGAAAATCGATTTAATTTTGCTGCATAGTTGTGTGTCTGTCACAGCCATTTGCAAGGCTGCAATCTGGGAGTTTCAATTATTATATAGGTTTCCGTGAGACCAATAATAATTTTGTGACAACCACATATTTTGTCTAAATGACGATTTGTATGGATGCAGTTGTGTTTATTAGCTAGCAAAGAAACAAGAGGTTGTGAATGTGACATAGTGGGCAACTGGGACTATTACAAAGTAGCCTAGACATAATTCTTTACAGGTGGGAAAGGCAGAATTACTGCTTTGTTTTAACATACATAATATGATTTCCAAGCTGTTTCATTAGTAAAATATATCCTTAATTTAGATTCATTGTGATACAGTAAATGCCTGGCTTTGTGTTTACAGAAATACTCAACACAGTTCAAGATGCCAGACTTTAGTGCGGCACATGGATGCGCAAATGAACATTCTGTCCACACAAGAGCCCGTGGAATCACCTTTCACTCATAGCATAGGCTACATGAATTACCCCAACAATATCATAATTTAGCTCTGTATTTTTGTCTTTACCATTAATGTTAAAGGTAAGAAGGGTGTAAAATGTTGTCAATAATTCACATCTCGGTATCTTCTCATGTTTTTAAGGTTGAGTAACTGTTGATTTGGAGTGAATGTTGAATTGTTTTGTAATTGTGCACATCTGGTTAATAAAAGAACCTTTATGTCATGTTACTGAATGTGTTTATTTTAATTTTTATATTAAAATATATGTAGCAGAACGGGTAAGATGAACGAACCAGTTTTTACTTGCCCTATAAAAATTGTTTAATTTAAGTGGCTATCAAATAACAAAGACTGCAGTTATTTTTATGTTATGTAATCTTTATTCACACTGTATCGTTCTCTCTCTATAATTTTGTGACCTACTTGAGCCATGCCCACCTCTATTCATTTTTCCCCCCTCTGTCCAGTTCTGCTGTATTAACACCGGGTTTAATATATTTTGCCTCCATCTCTCTGCCCTGCTCTACTTCAACGCTACTTAGCTCTCTCTGCTTTACCAGTAGACTACCACATCCACCTGTTGCACAAAACGCACACAGCAGTGTTTCCCCTAGGATGGAGTTGTAGCAGCAGAGGTGAAGCACACACATGAAAAATAATTTTCACATGCGTGAAACTTTTTTGTATGCTTGCAAAGCCCAGCCTGCTGGGATGTTTCTATGTATACTGGCACCAGAAGGGCTCTTTAGGACTAAGTACACACAGTACATGTGTGCACAGTAATGAGCAGGTGAAATGTCTGTCTAGCTTACATAGGAGGTGTCTCAAGATTTAGGAACATACAATTTTATTGAACATAATAAAATTAAAAAGTCACTTGACATGCTGCTGTTTTGTGCTATGACCTATTTAAGTGCTGGAAGTGGTTAATTACGTGACAACGCCTGAACGCAACACAAGCTCAGCACCGAGTGCTGCGCTGCTGTGCGAGCAGCGTGTTTGTCTGTGCATAACAGCAGTCTGTTCGGGTCAGGTTTGGTCAGGAAAATGCGTGCTCACCTGTGTGTGGCGGAACTCCGCCGTGCGCAATACAGAGAGCAGAGGAGAACTGATAACGCGTGACCATGTAGAGACAGAAATGACACAATGACATAACACCATAAATAGTATATTGTTATGTTATTATATGAAGCATCCGTCGTGCAAAATAATATCAATGGGGCGCTGTGGGCAGGACATTGCTGACTCGTCCTCTGAACTATCTGAAGTTTGGGAAACTGGCACAGGACCGACAGGAGTTTCTGGATAAATTTTTCTTGAAAAACGAATCTATAGTTCGTTTCATAGCGTCACTTTATGGTCAAACGACACAGCACTTTCTACTTGACACCGGCTCTGTGACCCCTCTCTGTCTAACCCTGCATACAGTACACACGTAGGTACTACTAACTGCTGCACGTTGTTATGGTTACCTTTCGCCCCCCTCGCAGTGCGCATCCAGACATACACACAGACACTTTCTTCCCCTCCTCCATGAAATGCAATTATAAAAAGAAAGAAGAAGAAAGAAAAGAGGGAGAGGAGTGGATTTGTAAGTCGCGCTGGTGCTCCTAGTTAAAAAAATAGGTCGCACGGCCTCCAAAAAAGGTCGCAAAATGCGACCAATTAGGCGCAGTCTGGAGCCCTGCTATTGCTTTGCACATATTCTTTGATCTTTATTGCCACAGTAGAAAGAGCAGGGTCAGGGAGGAGACAGTGGACCAGAGGCCAGCAAGGATGATCATGCAGGGTCTTCACAGGTGAGAAGAGATTATAACTGGCTGAGAGAAAATATCTATAGCATAAAAGTGGCACTACTATTCTTGATTCTATTTATAAATCTTGCTTTGCACATTAATTATCTGTATTATTGCAAAAGATAGAAGAGGGACAGGGAGGAACCAGGCAGGTATTTGGCACTTAATTATCTGGCTACTTACCATGTAGATGCACAAGGGTCATTCTGTGTCAACTCAACCAGAGTTTGGCAACTAAAACTTTAGATTTTGATAGTATATAATTTTAAAAAACTAAAGTTGGTCCCCTGGTGCTGTACTTTGGCTGTTTGTGGTTATGTGGTTCTTGAGGCACTAAAGAGAGGTGCAATAGAATGCAAGAGGATGATAAATCACTCAATAGACCTCTGAACAATTTGTCCCCCTCACTTCTGAAATGATGGCTACGCCCCTGCTGGTAGTCTGAAGGTATGAGGCATTCTTATTTTCAAACCAATTAACCAACGAGCCAGCTGAAGTGTGGAATGTCACTCCCCCACTCTGGGAGCTCCACTGCATCATGTCTACAGACTGCCTGTAATAGAATTACCATTTGGAGTAAAGAATACTTAGCAGTTAAGTTTGAGTTATATGTTGTGAATAGTCATGGAAATTGAATTTAATAATTAATTAATTGAATTATCCCTCTTCAACCAGCATGGAACTGGTGCTGTTCCAGTTCCCACACTTAACTTTGAACCATTTGGAACAACAAACCAAAAATAAAATTGGTTTGAAACCAGAAAAATTGCAGTTTTTTTTTTAACTGAAGTGCAAACCGTGATGACATCAGTGGGCCTGTCATATTCTACAGATTGGAAAAACATACTGGGGTCTCATTATTAGTTGGTCTATGCTTTTTTTTGTGATAAAACCAAATATCTGTAATAATGGTTATCAAAGCAATCCGCCACTTTCTATGGTTTACCTCTACAAAGTCCTCCATTGATGACACTTACTTGATTTTAATGGTTCCGCTCACAACTGCTGGAAATGCGGGCTGGTTTGTTAGATAGTATCAAGGTTCCAAGAATCCTGTACGGACCTGGTTCAGGAGCCAATGCTAATTTGGTGGAAAGGCGGGATATATGGCCAAAAGTTTGTGGACCTCTTTTTCCAATACTTAATTGTCCTTTTGGTCTGGGCCTGTTTTTTTCTAGTTTGGGTTTGTTTGCTTGTTTTGTTTTTGTTTATATTTTTTAGACAATAGTGTGTTTCCAACCTACAAAGACCATTCCTGTTTCCAACATGACAATGCCCCTGTGCAAAAAACAGGTCCATAAAGAAATGCATTTCCTAGTTTGATGTGGAAGAACCTGACTGGCCTGCACAGAGCTCTGATCTCAGCCCCATGATCTGCAATACCAACTGCAAGTCAGAGCTTATCAGCCAATATCAGTGTTGGACCTCACTAAGGCTCCTGTGGTTAAATGGGATCAAATCCCAGCAGCAGGTTCAACATCTCGTGGAAAACCTGAAAGCAATGACATATTACCCTATTACACGCGAGGAGAATGTTAAGGTGTCAATGTAGATTTGACCATGCAGGGTAACATTAAGATCAGTGAATAAAAGCAAGCACACACTGTAAAGCCCAATTTACTTGCTCAACTTATTTTTTTTCTTGGAAACAGCTTGCACTCAAAAAATTTAGTTTAGTACATTTAGTACAACATAAAAGTTTTGAGTACACCAGACACAAAATAAATGTGTCACATGACCCTTGTCTGACAGGAATTTTATGTAAGTTCAACATTTTTTGTTGTTGTTGAGCATTTAATTATCTGTCATATGAACATCAAAACATTGATTACACATTTACATCATTTTATTTTCATTGAACTATAAAAATATATTGTTGCAAACTTAGGTTTCTCAATTGTAAGGTTAAGGAGTAAATGATAGTGTTATTTATTTGCCTTAAACTACTTAGGCAAAATCGGTTTTATAAATGTTGACTAACATTGAAAAATGATGTCAAGCTCACAAGGGATGAGTTTTTGTGTCAACTAAACATAACGTTTTTATGTCATTTTTACAAGCCAGAGCATTTGTGTTGACAACAATAAAATTGTGTCATGGATGGATTAGGGCTTACAGTGCAGTCCGTTAAGCCACACAGAATTCAATTCAATTCAATTCAATTTTATTTATAAAGCCCAATATCACAAATACAATTTGCCTCACAGGGCTTTACAGCATACGACATCCCTCTGTCCTTTAGACCCTCACAGCGGATAAGGAAAAACTCCCCAAAAAAACCCCTTAACCGGGGGAAGACCAATTTGCTAAACAAAACAGTAGATAAATCAATCCTAATCCTGTTACAGTGTTTTTGTCTTCGTTTCAGATAAGAATTTAAGACAAGTTTAAAGTTGTGAGCTCTGGAAGCAGCTCTGTGCTTTGATGCACAGCTACCTCTGAGCTCTTGTCTTGTAAAAGTCTTCTAACACTAGAGGTCGCTGTATTCAAACTTTACACTATTCAAACCTCTGCACTCATGGTCTTAAGATCTGCTGCTCACTTCATTTTAATATTTTCCCGTGTTGCCCACTCTTACACAAGTGTTAATAAGATGAAACAGTGTCAAAATAAGACAAGACATTTGTCTTTTCCACTGAGGATGTTACAGCTTATCAGAAAAACTGAATAAAATTTGTGCCCATTGTTTACATTTGCATTTGGGACCATGAACTGTACTGTATAAGCTAGTCAGTAAATAATGTGTGAATTCAGTTCATCACTTCATGACATTAAGAAAAATAATACAGAAATCAATTCCCAGCCATACATCGACCCGCTTTGTCTCCTTCCACCCTCCCCTCTGCCTCAGTCCTTGAACCAGCTCCAATGTCGTTAAACACCCCTAAAAGCTGTAAGAAAAATGGGACCACACTGTGAAATTACATTACCTGTTAGGAGACATTCCTGCAGCCAGTAAGTGAGACGCCTCTGATCCAATGAAATGATCAGCATGATCATACCTTTGTAGCTCAGAGCAAGACATTACTGCTGTGCTCATTTTAAGTGTTTCTCTGTGTGCGCATCTACAGTATGTGTGTGTCATATGGTGTTATTTTCTCTGCCATTGTTTTTTATCATGAAAACAGTGAATTATAAAATATGAAAAATGTATAGAAAGTATGCAAAAACACCAAAATGACCCTCACTTATCAGAGTCAGCTTCACTGGCTGAGTATGGTAACAGAGAACAGAATGTGCAGAGAACAAATGTAAAGTAACTTACAATTATAGACATACAACTAAACAGTGACAACAAAGCTAAACAGCCAACAACAAAAAAACATGTTGCAGTTATGTACAGGTGACATGAAGAAATATCTATTTGAATGTGTAAAACAGACTAACAACTAATTAAAACAGAACAACAACACGCTATCTACATACACAGATGCTTCTGTGCTGCTCAAGTAATGCAAGGCTAAACATGCAAAGAACAATAGTGTATGTCATAAATTAGACTGTATACAAAGGTTGTTTGTGTTTATTATGGATATTGAGTATATGTAATATTTGTTGAATGCTTAGAATTTGACAGTAAATTAATGTAGTGTATATGAATAATTTAGTGTGTGTATTCCTGTATAATATATACTGTTCTTACAGGGTCGTCATAGTCTGGGGAAAAGTGGGATTTATTACCCAGGGCCCAAATTTTTTTTTTCTTTTTTTACATTTCTAAGTAATTATTGCAATAAGTAAATTGAAATTGGCTGGGTAAATTAGTTGAGCTCTTTGAGGCCCCTTCTAACCCCTAGAAAGTGCAACATGGGTTAGTCTGCCCCCAGTGTTGGGGGAAATGCATTTGATTAATATATTACGTTTTAGCAGTATCAAAGTAAAATAACGCGTTACCAACAGGATTTCGGTTTACATATCACTAATATATTACATGTACATTTACTGTTTTTATTTTTCATTCCACACCACTCCACCAGTACGCTAACCGTTAGCTGTTAGCCTGACTCATTAACTCTAAACGGTCCACGAAAAAAATATTTTTTCCAGCGGATGTTTTAGTTACAACATGATTGAGCTAGCAAAGCAGTTTTGTGCTGCTATGTGTGGCATTTCTTCAGTTTTGGGAAATCACGATGTCTAGAAAGTAGGGTCAGCAGAAGCAAAGCTAACATCAGGGCGTCATCTGTTAAAAGCCTTCCGTTGTCGGATACAACATGAAACTACACCAGTTAGCTCAATCATGTTGTAACTAAGACATCCGCTAGAAAAAATATTTTTTTCACGGGCCGTTTAGAATTAATGAGTCATTACAGACACCGCTAACGGGGCCAGCAGCTAACGGTTAGTCCAGTGTTATTTACAAAACGTGCACACTGAAATAGTAATGTTTGATCATTGTGTTTGTAGACTTTAAAAACACCAGATTAGTCTAAATGGTGATAGTGACGTGAAAAAAGTGAGATATTCATATATGTAGCAAAACTCTGCTGGTTTTCTACCCGGAAGTATTTGTACACAACCAGGCAATTCCCTCCGAAGGGACACTAACAACTCAAAGTACACGTCAAATTAAATTTCTCCAAACGTGTTTTCTGTTATTTTAGGTAGTTATTATCACGCTAATGTATGTTCAAATGTTCATTTCCCCCGATAAGTTGGTTTTAATTCGTTATTTGATTCTATAAACACAGTCTGACCATCTTGAGCTTTTATTTTGGTACTTCTGGTGACCGGCAGTGTGAATTTGCATATTAGCTAAAATGTTTAGTTTCACCCAGAACATTTAGATTTAACATTTAAAGAAGTAACAGACAGCATTTTGCCTATATATAAATATCATTATGAAAATAATGTGGGTTGCACAGGGTAGTATACACAGTAAAATCAGACTATCAGCATTTACATAGGTTACTTAGTGACTTTGCAATAAGCTTCTGCCACCTGGGACGAATTTTTCGCGAAAAAAATCTGCTTTACAGCAGGAAATGCGTCATGTATTGCCAAACTGGTCCGTCAGCCAATCAGGGACTGGAGCTGGTCCTTATGAGGAACTAGCCGGGGCATGAGATAGTTGAGTCAGGAGCACAATGGCAGACGGACGCCGTCATCTTCTTCCTGCATAGAGGTCTTTCTCACCTGGAGAAGCCCGGAAGCTCTGTGAGAATCCTGTTCTTTGATTTCTCCAGCGCTTTCAACACCATACAGCCTGCACTTCTGAGGGACAAACTGGAGCACATAGGGGTGGCTAATCACCTCACATCCTGGATCCTGGACTACCTCACGGACCGGCCGCAGTATGTCAGGACCCAGGATTGTGTATCAGACCTGGTTGTCTGCAGTATGGGGGCCCCGCAGGGGACGGTGCTGGCCCGTTCCTCTTCACCCTCTACACTGCAGACTTTTCACACAACACCCCCACCTGTCATCTGCAGAAGTTCTCTGACGACTCTGCCATCATTGGCCTCATCACAGATGGGGACGACAGGGAGTACAGAGAACTGAACCAGGACTTTGTGGACTGGTGCCTGAGGAACCACCTTCAGATCAATGTGGGTAAAACCAAAGAGCTGGTGGTGGATTTCCGCAGGCGCACACTCCTCCCCCCAACACCGGTGAACATCCAGGGAAAGGACATTGAGATGGTGATATCTTAAAAGTACCTGGGTGTTCATCTTAACAATAAACTGGACTGGACTTAGCACATAACAGCACTATACAAGAAAGGCCAAAGCAGACTCTACCTGCTGAGGCGGCTCAGGTCTTTTGGAGTGCAGGGGGCGCTCCTGAAGACCTTCTTTGACACTGTGGTGGCATCGGCCATCTTCTACGGGGTGGTCTGCTGGGGCAGCAGCGTCTCGGCTGCAGATAGGAAGAGACTGGACAAGCTGATCAAGAAGACACATTCACAATTCACTTGCACTAAATATGTTCACTTTAATCCATTTCTCACTTTTTTATCCACTGCTCATTATTATTATTATTGTATTATTTATTGCTGTTTCTTGCATCTTTTGTACTTTTTTCTGCATGCCTAGTTTTTAAAGTTTTTAAATACTGAAATCTTTAATTTGACTCTTTCCCCTTGACTGCTGTAACACTGGAATTTCTCAATTGTGGGATCAATAAAGGTGTATCTTATCTTATCTTAGATTTAGATTTAGCATTCAGATTTAACATTTAGGGGCGGCACGGTGGTGTGGTGGTTAGCACTGTCGCCTCACAGCAAGAGGGTTGCCAGTTTGATCCCGGGTGTGGGAGCCCTTCTGTGCGGAGTTTGCATGTTCTCCCTGTGTCAGTATGGGTTCTCTCTGGGCACTCCGGCTTCCTCCCACAGTCCAAAGACATGCAGATTGGGGACTAGGTTAATTGATAACTCTAAATTGTCCGTAGGTGTGAATGTGAGCATGAACAGTTGTCTGTCTCTAGGGCCCTTTAGTTTCGCAGACCGGGCGAGGCGGAGGCGCAGCGCACCTGCGCTTCGCCAACTGGGTGTGGCCGGGTGGATTTTGCAAGTTTGGCACACCGTGCGCGCTGGCGCAGCTACTCCTCTTTCCCACCTCCGTCCCTCCTACCTGCGAAAGTCGGAAAGAGGGAGGAAAGAGGGCGTGGAGTGGGTTTTACACACATCACACCAATCAAATGAGCCCCTCTCCTCGCCCTTAAATGTGCTGTGCAAAGGCGTAATTACAGTTTACTCAATTCACCATGGCAGAAGAGAGCAGCAGCATCAGATGGCCAAACTTCTCCCAGGAGGAAACTGATGTTTTGGTATGGGAGGTCCAAGCTCGCAGTGTCCAAATATACAGAACTGCGAGCAGACCTCCACGGGCTGATGATGCAAAGGTAGCCTGGGAGGAGGTCACCACAATTGTAAATCAATGTTACGTTTCTCTCGTGCACACGCGCTCTCTCTTTCTCTCTCACAGTCTCACTCTGTTTCTTTTCTTTTGAGTTTTCTAAGATGACAGGTGCTGAATATATACTCCCTATCTGATGCTGTGGCTGTTTGTGGTTGGCTGAGAGGGATGTGAACTCATTAGATTGCAGCTGTGTTAATCAAATCAGGTTGGGTTTCCATTACGTGTGCCAAACGGTGCCAATCCCCTTTGATCTGACATCAGATGTGACGTGACAGTTGATAAAAAGATACATTTATGTGCTGATTGCAGATAGTTGCATTGAATAGTGGTGTTTGTGGGTATTTATTCCATTATTAATGCGCCTGATATTCTGCTTGTGAGGTTTTGGTGATGTGTGTGCACTGTCGGCCGGTCACCCAAACTTCCACTTACACCGGCTGCGCTCCGCCTGCGCTGGCAGTAGACCTGGTTTCAGCTGCCGAGCTTTTAGCGCAACTTCGGCGAAGTCTTTTGGCACAAAACTGTCACTGCGCCAAGCTGGATCTGTCGACACCTCCCCCTGCTGCGCCGCCACACCCATCTCAACGCACCTTGGTCTGCCAAACTACCAAACTGAAGACGCCTCGGGTTGCGCTGCTCAAAACTAGCTCTGCACGGGGTTCGCCACCCTGCGCCACCCTGCGCTGTGCCGGGAAACTAGAGACCTATGTGTCAGCCCTGCGATAGTCTCGTGACCTGTCTAGGGTGTACCCTGCCTCTCGCCCAGTGTCAGCTGTGCCCCCCCGCGACCCTCAAGAGGATGAAGCGGTTAGAAGATGGATGGATGGATGGATGGATTTAACATTTAGATTTAGATTTAGATTTAATATTTAGATTTAACGTTTAGGTGCCACATTTAATATTTAGATTGAACTATTTAATATATTTCTAAGTTAACAAATATTACTGTAAATGTGGTAAAAGGTGACATTAAAAAATTATCAACACTTTTTTAAACATTGTTTGAAGCTAAATGTGGCAAAATGTTGATGGTATTTTGCTACAGGGAGACGCCTCGCTCTCCAACCAGCCTGCTGACAGTCTCTGACCAGTCCTGCATACTTGGAGAGCTTCCTCTCAAGGGCTACTTCCAAGCGATCTTCCCACAGGACTGTCAGCTCCAGCAGCACTGCTTGCTTGGTGGACTCACACACAAGAATAATGTCTGGTCGCAGAGTGGTGACTGCTATATGGCTGGGGAACTTCCGCTGATGTTCAAGGTCCACCAGCAACTGCCAGTCTCTTGCAGACGTCAGGATGCCTGCAGATGATGTTCTTCTGGCAGGAGCTGGCTTGTCCCCAACTCTGACAAAGGCGTTGGTTTTCTTGGAGGGTCGAAGCTGCTTTGCCCACGCCATTCCTGCGCTGATGGCTTCAGCAATGGTCTGAAGGACTTGGTCATGCCTCCACCTGTGTTCCAGGGTTCCTCGCTTGGAACACAATGGGCATGCTGGTGTCCCTGCTATGCCCCATGTGTGCAGATTTGACGGGCTTGGAAGCACATCATACACTGCCTGGATGAGGAATTTGATGCGGTGAGGCTTGGCTTTCCAAAGCTCAGCCCAGGTCACTTTCCTCTCAACTGCATTCTCCCATCTCGTCCAAGCTCCCTGTTGCTTCATTCCCACTGCCTTGCAGGTTCTCGTCTCCTCCACTGCTGCTCTCACCTCCTCCTGAACAAGACGGCGCCTTTCCTTCCCCCTGGTGTTCATTCGGGGAGTTGGAAAGGATCCTAGCCCAGCTCGGCCTCGGGTGACCACTCCCACCAGGCTCCTGTGACGCAGCCTTGCCTCTTCCTCTTGAACCGCTCCCTCTGCCCTCCATTTCCTGCCAGTCCTCACTTGGATCCCTGCTTTAGTCACCTTCGGATCACTGTACTGAACCACTTCTCTGGCTCTAGTTACCTTGAATTCCTCCTTACAAGGATTTGAAAGGCAGTTGCAGTTTGTTGGTGTTACCGTAGAATGTGGTGCTGCTCAGGCTCCTTGGTAATCCAAGCCATCTTCGGAGGTGGTTGCTGACCCTCCTCTTCAAGGTCTCAACTGTTGAGATGGGGACCGCGTAGACAAGAAGGGGCCACAGGATCCTGGGAAGAATGCCATGTTGGTAGACCAGGCTTTAAACTTCCCAGGTAGGCCTGACTTGTCCATGGATTTCAGCCAGCCATCCAACTCAGTGCAGGTCGACTGGATAGATGTTGTGTCTCTCAGATTGCAGTCAAAAACCTTGCCCAAGCTCTTGACTGGCTTCTCTGTGATAGTTGGGATGGCTGTGCCTGTGATGTTAAACCGAAACCTGTCCTCCACCATCCCTGTCCTCAGCACCATTGGTCTTGATTTGGCGGGTTTTAAACGCATCCGGGCCCACTCCACCAGCTTTTCAAGTCCTTTCAGAATCCACTGGCAGCCCTGAACTGATTCTGTCATGACTGTGAGGTCATCCATGAATGCCCTGATGGGTGGCTGCCCATCCAGAGATAGTGCACCCTGTGATGATACCGATCTTCACCTTGTGCCAACTGGATGTTATTGCTCCTGAAGAGACCCTCATCCTGAATTGCTGTAATAATCAGCGATGAGGTCTCTATACCTGCTGGGGACATGATTTTTGTCAAAGTGAGCTGAACCAGCTTGTGTGAAATGGAACTGAATGCATTTACCAGGTCAAGCCACAGCACTGACAGGTTGCCCTTGTTCTCTCTGGCCTCCCGAATGAGCTGTGTCACCACACCGGTATGCTCCAGACATCCTGACATTGCTGAAATGCCGCCTTTCTGGACAGATGTATCGATGTAGGTGTTCTTTGCCAGGTAGGTACACAGCCGCTTGGAAACAGTACTGAAGAAAACTTTTGCCTCAGCACACAGCAGGGAGATGATGCGGAACTGGTCTAGCTGAGAAGAGTTTTCCTCCTTCGGGATCCATACCCCTTCGGCTACTCTCCATTGTTCAGGGATCCTCCCCCTTCTCCAGAAGACTCACAGGATTTTCCACAGACGTAGCAGGAGTTTGGGACAGTTCTTATACACTTTGCATGAAGTGCCACTTGGTCCTGGAGCAGAGCCTGCCCTTGCTCTGCGGACAACCTCCCTGACTTCCTTTAGCTGCAGCTCCGACATGTCGAACTGCACTTCAGGTTCAGAGGGGTCTATGAGTCACACTCTCCCAACTACGTCTGCTTCAGATGTTGGTCTGTGTCTTCCTGCAGGAGGCTGGTTTGCTACTGCGCTTCTGCCCCAGCAAATCCTTAGTGAACTTGAAGTGGTTAGCGATGAAAGCAGCACGTTTACGCGCCCTCTCGCGCTGCCGCCTCCGATGCCACTCAGCCCGGCGGAGAATTCTGATGTTTTTCCGAAGGATGCACATTAGCTTGGCCAGGCCAGTGCGTTCCGGAGAAGAAGCCGAGTCAGTGACATCCAGAATGGCCGAGTTAGCAAGATGCAGTAATAGGACAGGAGAGAAAGAGAGAGAGAGAGAGAGAGAGAGAGAGAGAGAAGGAGAGAAGGTGTCCTCCGGCAGACTAGGCCTAAGTCAGCCTAACCAGGGGCTGGTACAAAGCAAGCCTGAGTAAAGTCTCAAGTCTAGTCTTAAATGTGGAGACGGTGTCTGCCTCCCGGACCGCAACAGGAAGATGATTCCACAGGAGAGGAGCCTGATAGCTGAAGGCTCTAGCTCCTGATCTACTTTTGGAGACTTTAGGGACCACGAGTAGCCCTGCATTCTCCGAGCGCAGAGTTCTGGTGGGATAATATGGCACTATGAGCTCTCTAAGATATGACGGAGCTTGACCATTTAGAGCTTTATAAGTTAACAGTAGGATTTTAAATTCAATTCTGGATTTTACAGGGAGCCAGTGAAGAGAAGCTAAAACAGGAGAAATATGATCTTGTTTCTTAGTTCCTGTTAGTACACGTGCTGCTGCATTCTGAATTAGCTGGAGGGTTTTTAAAGACTTACTAGAGCTACCTGATAATTGCGAGTTTCAGTAATCCAGCCTTGAGGACTACATGACTGTGCAGACAGTGAAAGGTCAATGATTTAATGGGACAAATCTTACACAGTGGTGAAGAAGGCATGGTTCAATAGCAGGAAGTCAGTCCAAAACAGGCAAAAAAAATATGGCAGGGAATTTGCAATGACAAGGTCAGATATACAGGCAAAATCCAAAAAACAAGAACACAAAACACGAGTAAAACTCACACTGGGAAAAGGCTGGAACACTTGACACTGAGGGTAATGAAGAAGAACTGGCACAGAGAAGATGGAACACAGACTAAATACACAAGGGAGGGAAGGCTAATGAGGGACAGGTGAAAGTAATCTAATCTAATCTAAATCCAGTGTAGGGCAGTGCCATCACTATAAGTATCAACGTGACTAACTTGACTAAATTTCTCAGTAGCGTGGCGGTCACGTTACTACTTTCTGAGTCAAATAGCTTTTCAGTAATGAAGTTGATTAATTGACGGAGTAGCGCATTAGCATCCACATAAGTTACAAGCTCTTTTCCCCAGGAAAAACTCTGAAGTGCAGCTCACTTTTTTTCTGCTGAGGTCTAGATAAAAGTAAGGATAATAAAACTGAGGATAAGTAATCTGACTGATGCCAGTACCACACCGAGGCATTAGACGAGGAAAGCACTTCTGCATGACGTCACATACTAATCCTTTAGTTTGTTCTGCTTGCTGCTTTGCTATCGGCTTTTCTTGGCAAGACCTGCCCTAAACTGCCTCTGATTGGCTACATTGCACTTCTTGAGGTGTCTCTTGGGTGTCTTGCCCATAGACTGCAAGATATCTTCATGTTCCAATGTCCCCCCAAAAAAGTTTTCATTTAAGTATGTTATTTATATTGTTTATATTACTGTCTTATTTATTATGGTTTTATTGCCTGGAAAATATATTTTTGAATTCTGTTTTTGAATTAGTGACATAGCCTGTTGAAAGAGGCCAAGACAGAGAACTGCATTAAATCAGAAGAGAAGAGAGAGAGAGAGAGAGGGAGAGAGAGAGAGAGAGAGAGAGAGAGAGAGAGAGAGAGAGAGCAATAGGCCAATTGATGATGTCATGCTACTGGAGGACATGTTCAAATGTCACAAAGTCTTAAAAAGAAAAAAAAGGAGAAAGTTTTGATTTCAGTCTGTTATTTTATAATAAACTATTCTATTGAACATTTTTGCCTGCCTTTTTGTTTGGCTGACAGTTTTTCTTCTCACTGAGATAATGCTGATTTGACATAAAGTTAAAAAAAAACAAAAGTAGCTTTGCAGATAACAAGTTACTTTTGCCTTTTCTCATAGTAACTGGTGGCCTAACTCACAACATTTCCCAAGTAGCTTGCCGAACACTGCTAATTCTACTAAAATTGAAGTGCATTTCAATTCTGCAATTCTCACTCATGGACTCAATAACCGGAAATCTGGAACGCTTTTATGGAATATGGAGGACTGAACAATAGCTGGGTGGGTTTTGTACTGATTGTACTGTACCACATGCCTCCACCATTGGTGGAAATGCTTATGCTGTCAATTCATTTAGTCATTAATTCATTCCAGTAGGCTATCCAGTTAATCAGTTTCCCCCCACTGTACACACACAAAAAAGGAAACTGTGTACACAATTCTGACAACTTGAAGCTCATATTATCAAGAACAAGACTCCAGACTGCTGAACTCTGAGCACAATTTCACTCAGAAAGAAATTTTAAATCACATTTTTGCAAAACGCACAAATTGCATCATTAAGTACACCTGAAAACACTGGCCTTCAAAATGCCACACCCTTATTATCTATTGGTTTGACTTATATCTCACCTGTTGAAACTCAACTGGCAAAACAGTCCAATCATGTGTTAAAAGCATGAAAGAGGCCTCAAGTAACTTCTACCATGTTGGGGGAAAATGGAGCAGCATGGAGAACTGAGAGGAAGATCTGCAAAAAAAAAAAAATCTTTTGCAGTCAGTTCACTTACTGTGTTACAGTAACAAATACATATTTATTCTGTTACCTATTTGTATTTGTGCACTGATTTCATACTTACATCACAAGAAAGACAGTCTAAACATTGCCTTGTAGTACTTTATTGTTTATCTTAATTACAGTATCAGTTCAATTACTGTGAGTTTTGCCAAAATAGGTAGCAGTATTTGTTGCAGTATCAACTTTTACAGTATGATTATATAAAGCTGGGTTGTGAGTTTAGTCCAATGGAAGCTCATTGGATAGACAAATGTGCATTGTACACTATGCTGATACAATGATTGTGCCAATGCAATATCTATATGATATATTCACAGTATTGTATTACAATATAGAAACAGTCTCTTTCAGTTGTTCTCCATTGCTAAGACATGCTTCATGACAAATCAATTTAATTCCACAAAAACAAACCAAAAATCACAATTTGCCTCACAGGGCTTTACAGCATACGACATCCCTCTGTCCTTTGGACCCTCACAGTGGATAAGGAAAAATTCCGCCTCAAAAATCCTTTAAGAGGAGAAAAAAATGGTAGAAACCTCAGGAAGAGCAACTGAGTAGGGATCCCTCTTCCAGGACGGACAGACGTGCAATAGATGTTGTACAGAACAGATCAACATAATATATTTCCAGTAATTCATATGACAAAATGATAAATAAAGAGAGGGTGAGACAGAGAGAGAGAGAGACCAAGAGAGA
This sequence comes from Epinephelus awoara, assembly GCA_035609425.1. Classification (NCBI taxonomy): domain Eukaryota; kingdom Metazoa; phylum Chordata; class Actinopteri; order Perciformes; family Serranidae; genus Epinephelus; species Epinephelus awoara. The sequence continues at coordinate 5,807,429 of CM069297.1, forward strand.
CAGACACAGAAAGAGATGTAGGGCAAATAGTAGTGATAATATTGATATTATTAATACTATTATTAGAATTTCTATAATAATGATAATGATAGTAGTATTTCGGTAGCATATATGTTATAAGTAAATAGTATATAACAGTATATGTAAGTGACAATAATAATCATATGTGTATAACAATAGTAACAGTATGACTAATAGTAACAGCAGTAGTAGGAGGCATCAGGCAGGACCATGGCAGCAGTGTAACCACGACACAAAATCCAGACGTAGCTGCGATTCAAAGGAACCTGTGAGACATTGAAGCACAATGACTCCGGAGAACAAGCCAAGTTAGTGACATGCTGTAAAGGCGAATTAGCGATATGCAGTAACAGGACATGAATGTTAGCAAATGAAGAGGAACCAACTTTTCAGAATCTGAGAGAGAGAGAAGGAGAGAAGGGGCTCAGTGTGTCATTGGAGGCCCCTTGGCAGACTAGGCCTATATCAGCTTAACTAGGGGCTGGTCCAAAACAAGCTCGAGCCAGCCCTTACTATAAGCTTTAAGCCTCAGCACAGTGAGGATAGAATGAGAATGAGTACACGGTTTTGAGTATAGTCTTTCATTTTGCAAGTGATTTATGGAGTTTGACAAAATGGTTAACTGTTCTCTTTGGGGGCGGCACGGTGGTTTGGTGGTTAGCACTGTCGCCTCACAGCAAGAGGGTTCCTGGTTCAATTCCAGGTGGCTAGGTTAATTGGTAATTAGGTGTGAATGTGAGTGTGAATGGTTGTCTGTCTATATGTGTCAGCCCTGCGATAGTCTGGCGACCTGTCCAGGGTGTACCCTGCCTCTCGCCTGATGTCAGCTGGCATAGGCTCCAGCCCCCTGCTACCCTCAAGAGGATAAGCAGTTACGACAATGGATGGATGGATGTTCAGTTTGGTGTTAAGAGTTTGAGAAACTGAGCTACTTCATAATTTCAGGAAATGTGTCAAAACAATTGGGAAAAACTGTAAATTTCCCTCAAACAGATGGCATAACCAAGATAGCATGGCATAACCAGGATAGTCTGCTATTCAGCTGTGGGACGTCTCTGCCTACCTCTAATAGATGGACCCTCTCAGTTACTGACCTCTGGTCATCACCGTGGTAAAAACTACACTGAGAGTGGAGATTCAGTCTATATGCACTACAACACATGTATCACAGTAACAATAAGGCAAATGACCGTATTTCCCCTCTAAAAGTAAGAGCAATGGCTACAACTGTGTAACGGCTGAGGTTGGGTGGCACTGGCTATCTAGTGTCTTTCATAGTCCTCCCATGTAAGAGCACATGATGAACTAAGGTGGCACAAAGTCTGAGAGTGCTTGTCTTTGTTGTTGTTGTTGTTGTCGTTGTTGTTGTTATCGTTGTTGTCTCCTTCTTCCTTTAAGTGGTCTTGTAAATTTGGCATTGTTAGGATCCATTGTTGTGTCGAGTGCCTGAGGGACAAAAACATGCCTCAGGCCTAGTTATTGACCTGTACAGTTCTGATTGGTTGTGTTGTGATGACTTGAGCTAATTGTAATTGAAATGTGTTTGCTGAATGAACACATAGTGCAATGAATGATTTATGAGGTCACTTTGTGTAAAGTGTTGCAGAAAACTTGAAGTTTTGAACATTGAATCATGTGGAAACAGGTGAATAGTTTATGGGAAATGGGTCTGTCTTTTGGTAGGTGGTGTCATGGTTTGGGATGTATAGTTAATAGACCCAGTTATAGTGTGTTAGTGATCCAGAAAACCTGTAACAGAATTTTACAGAGATAAGGCCTTTGCTTGAAGCATTCACTCGGAGAACATCCCTCCTCACAGACTTTCACCTACAGGAAAAACTTAAACTGGTTACACGTTGATACACTAATATAAGCCTGTTTCTTTTTGCATGTCGTTGTGCCATGGAGTGGGCAATGGGAGCCCTGAGTAGTTGAGGCAGGAAACTCTTGAGTTGATTTCCTGTGTGTCCCTGGTTGCAGAGTTGATTGACTGATGATGTGGTGAATATATTCATGCTAAAATTAACAGCAGATATACCCTGATTGTCCAAACAGCTTGACTTGTCCTGCGACTTTGATATAAGGTGACATGCAAGGTGTGTATAATAAGAGGTAGACTGTGAGTTCCAGGTTGAGGTGTGGAGGTGCTGCTGTCATGGCGGGATCCACATATTTCAGGGGAAATCAATATTCAGCCACCTCTTCATGCACATTGGTGCCGCTGCTCCTGTCAGCAGTTATTTGCCTTCTCTAACAGGATGACGGCCACCCTGTAACAAAATTAATATTTGGGCCGACAGAGGCAATTTGTATGCATTAATCTCCCATCATGCCCCAGGCAGTGCTCACAAAGGGAGACAGCTACTGAGCATGTGCAAAAGCATAATCGAGCACAGAGGAATGGCTGAAAGCAGGTGTGGAAATAATGCGAGAAGGCGAAGGACGAGGAAAAAAGGAACATACATATGTCAAGTAATTTTTGCTCATAGTGCTCATTTCAAGGTCCAGTGTGTAGGATTTAAGGCCAAAACACACTGCCGGGAAACACTATGTGTCAGAAAATACGCCCATATTATTTTCAGTGTACAACCTCACACTGTCCATGGAGGTGCATCAATGCTCTTGGATGCACCACCCCGCAGTACTTCACAGCATGTCCTATTTCCAGCCTCACCGCCCCTAGAAGCAAATGCATTTTCAATTCAATTCAATTTCAATTTTATCTGTAAAGCCCAAAATCACAAATCACAATTTGCCTTACTGTGCGTTCACACCAAAAGCTGCCAGAGCTGCAAAGGCGTCAGGTCTAATTCATTTTCAATGGATAGTGGCAACCAGAGGCATTTTGAGCTGCAAAAGCGATGAGCGGCAGCATTCAGCGAATTGAGCTGCAAATGAAAGTTGAAGACTGGTTACAGTAACTTTATGCAAATGATCTATGACGCATTTGAGCTGCAAATGACCAGGCACCAATCAAAAAGTAGATGTCCATCGCTTGTGTTGAACCCAGAGAACATCCTTGGAGACTTTTAGTTCCTACCACACATTCGTTCCTACTTTAGAACAAGCAGCAAGCTGATCTATGTTCAGCCTGGAACCTCTCCCCATCCAGCTGCAGCTCCAGCACCAGCCGATGATATTCCCTGTGCTGCTCACGGCCCCAGAGGATATCGTGAACCCAGACCTGACGGAGGCGCAGGTACCACACAGCAGCACAAATTACAAGAGTGTCTTCTTCCATGTTGAATCGATAGTGTGGAAGAGCGTACGTACTTCTTTGTGTTGTGGAACGCTTTTCAATTCATTTGCTCTTCTTACTAGAGCCCTGCGCGGGACTATTTTCTTCATCCTGCTCCTGCCCGCTCCCGCTGAATTTCTGACCATTACCGCCTGCAACCGCAACGTGTATGTTACACTCCTGCCCGCTCCCGCAATGTGTATGTCCACTCCTGCCCGCAAAACTCTGAGAATTTATGCCCGCACAATAATAGAGATGCATTGATTTTGTGTCTTCTCCCGTCCCGCAGGAGAAAACACGTCATTTTATAGGCTATTAATAAAGAGATTCATGGGGTTGTTTGTTTCGTTTCCCTGGCCTGCATGTCTTTTGACGCACTGGTCAGGAATAGCGCTCCTATTTAGTGGTTATCATTTTGTTTTTAATGAAATAAAGGCTGTTTCATATTCTATTCTCCTCCTCTGTATTTTATTTATTTTTCTACCTTTAAATAATCACGCAGTGATTGAGGTTAAGGTCTCTTTTCTAAGAGACCTGAATAAGAAACATTAATGAGATAAAGCCTTTGCTCAATAACACTGGCATCATCACGCCTCTTTATGTAATTAACAAATAGCAATGAGAGTAGGCTGTGAGTGGCTCAAATGACACTAATAAATAACATAAAATAAAGTTAACAAATGTAACAAATGAATTTAGCAAATGAATCACTTGGCCATAATATTGCTGTGGAGGAAGAGAATGTTGCTGACCGACTGCGGTCCCAATCCCGTGCATCTCTCTTCCAAGATGCGCCCACAGAGACTAAAGGCCTGCTCTGAAGGTGCACTGGGAAGTAAAGGGCTCCTGCTTTGCGGCTACTTTAAATTGAGAAGCATAATCAAACATTCATGTGATGTCATGAGCAACTTGAGCTGCTTTCGCTGCCACAAATATTTTACCAGCGGCGCTGCTAGAGCTATTCAGCTATTTTGCAGCTCTGGTAGCTTTTGGTGTGAACGCACAGTTAGACGGCTTTACGACATACGACATCCCTTTGTCCTTTGGACCCTCACAGCAAAGGGTATGTGCATACCAGCTCCTGTAGCAGCTCTTCTTCTCCACTCCTATAGCAGCTCTACACTTCCCCTCACCATGGATGTATAAAGCAAACTCTGTTGCTGTGTCCCGTGTGTGACAAAAACTGGATGAGGAGAGGCTCATTGTTGAGGTCCAGAAATATCCTGAGCCTAAACAACCCAAAATCCTGTCAATGCAGTATAAAGACAATTGCCAAAAAGACATTGCCTGGCAATAGAAGTAGTAATAACTTTGTGTGGTCATTTCTTGAGGAGCTGCAGAGAGACACGTCCAGTGTGTGCTAAGGGCAGCACTTGACGCATAACATGATGTGCCACACTGCAGCAGCGCTGGTGTGTTTTCACACCTTGCTCAAGGGCACCTCGGCAGTGCCCAGGAGGTGAACTGGGCATATTTGGTCCAGACGGGGACTTGAACAGGCGACCCTCCGGTTCCGAACCCAAGTCCCTATCCCTAGCCCTTTTTTAATAGGAATTGTGCAAATTTGCAGGAAAACCCGTCCTTCACCATCCCAATGGTTAAGGCCTCGTCGTTTGCAAGGACAAGGAGGGCGCTCAATTCTTTGTTTCCCCAATTGCTCATCTTTACTGTAGTGTCTGTCAGGTTTGCGTTTCCCTCTTGCTTCTTGCTGCTCATTCCTGCTATCAGCTGTTTCCTGTTCCTGTGCAGCGTCATCAACAGCTCAACAGTTACTCAAAACAGCTGTAATTACTTGATGTCAATGGGGACCACATTTTAGAGCTGCAAAACTATATAGAAACATCCATTCACAAACTCTCACACAATTTTTGCAGAATAATGCAAGTCTCATTTGTCCAGTTAAAGGCTCAGTACTTCCCAAACTGTTGCAGTACCTGAGATGCTGTGTAGTAAATTTTATGTTAATAAAACAGAAAATGTGGGTTTTATAGTTTTGAGAAAAAACATAGTGATGGAATTCATAATTCCTGCCAGGTCCAAGGTATGTAAATTTCTGCTCAATTTGGACTATATTTCTGTGAAAGCTGCAAAGATGTAGCTTACTTACTTACTCCTCTTAGTCCCCTATGGAACATAAGGCTTCAATGATCACTCTCCATTGCATTCGGTCCCTGGCAGCATGTTGGGCCTCTCCCCATGACAGGTTCATCTGTTCCAGCTCTTGTGTCACAGTTCTGCGCCAGGTGATTTTGGGCCTCCCAGGTTTTCTTGTGCCTGGTGGTGTCCATCTTAAGGCAACTTCCTGCTCCATCCTCAACACATGTCCTAGCCATCTCAGGCGTCTGTGTGTGTAATCTCCTTGGTGATGTTTTTTTTGTACAGTTCATTGTCTTCTTTTTAAGGCTGTATTGTTTTGATCTCCAGATGGGATCGAGTTGGGAGAAGGCACCCTGAGCCTTTCCTAGCCTTGCTTTGATGTCTTTTGATGCCCCACTGTCCTTATGATGAGACTGCCCAGATAGGTGAAATCTTCCACAAACTCAAGTGGTTCCTCATTAACATTGATGGGTGCTGTGGGGATGGAGTTGACACACATCACTTGTGTTTTGGAGGTGTTGACATTGAGCCCAACTTGTCTGGCAAAGTTGTTCAGCCTATCAGTTTTAGCCTGCATGTTGTACTGGTTGGTTGATAGAAGAGCAAGATTGTCAGCGAAGTCAAGATCTTCCAGCTGGGAGAACAGAGTCCACTGGATGCCTCTGGGTCAGTCTGCTGTGGTGTTGGTTGTGATCCAGTCTATGGCAATCAGGAAGAGGATAGGGGAGATGCTGCACCTTTGTCTCACTCCGGACTGCACAGAAAACCACTCAGAGAGGTCATTTTCCATGATGACACTACACTCCAAATGTTCATAGAATGTTTTTATGATTGAGATTATCTTTGATGGTTTTCCATAAGAGTTCAGTATCTTCCTGAGGGTGTTTCTGTGGACACTGTCGAAGGCCTTCCTGAAGTCCACAAAGTTGATGTAGAGGGGTGTGTTCCATTCCAAGCACTGCTCTATGATGTTACGCAAAGCAAAGATCTGGTCCATACATCCTCTTCCCTTCCTGAAGCCTGCTTGCTCCTGTCTAATCCTGGTGTCAATGGCTGTCTCCATCTGGTTGAGAAGAACTCTGCAGAACACCTTGCTTGGAATAGGCAGAAGGGTGGTTCCCTGCCAGTTGTTGCAGTTCTTAATGTTGCCTTTCTTGGGGACTTTGACAATAAGACCTTTGGACCAGTCTTCAGGAATGGTGTCACTGTTCCAAATGTTTTGGAATAGGTCCATCAGCACACGTGTTGATGTTGGAATGTCGGCCTTGAGCATCTAAGCATGAATAGCATCTATGCCACATGCCTTGCCTCTCTTCAGGGTCTGGATGGCAGCTTTAACCTCAGCAGAGTCAGGGGGGTTGGTGTTGATTTCCAGGATATCCTCTGTTGTTATGATGTTGGCTGGTTGTTCTGGCTCAGGGAGGTTGAGTACTTCCTGGAAGTGTTGTACAGATGTTGCCATTCTTGTCGCTTTGTAATTTTGTACACTGTGCCCAGGTTTCCATAGGCTGCAGCTTTCTCGGCTTCACTTGCCAGGTGTTCAACAAAGACCCTTTGTCTCTCCTAGCACTCCTCTTCACCTCTCTGTCCTTGTTTTTATAGGTCATCTCGGCTTTCTCGAGGAGTCATTGGGACTTGGTGTTCAGCATCTTTGCCTTCAGCTGCTTCTTCTCTTCAACTTTCTGCCAAGTGTTAGCTGATATCCATATCTGCAAAGACGTGACACGTCTGACTAATCTTTCATAGTTCAATGACGGTTGCCACAGTGCCACTATCAGGACTAATAGCCCCATACTTTTGCTGAGGAGCCTTGGCATAGAACTGGACCTATGTGCAAAGTTTTGTTTATTTTCATGCATGGGAAGACAGATTTCATGTAACGAAGCAGCAGCAGAAGGAGAAACACTGGGAAAAAACAAGAGGGACCAGCAGCAGAGCTACCCAGCCTTAATGAATGTTATTAATTAAATATTATCCATAATAAATACCAATAGACTTTTCTAATTGGTGTTCTAGGCAGCTAAAAGCATCATTCTAAGACACAAATCTTGTGCGCCATACCATCTCTTGTTATTCCTATTATGTGTTTATCATTATGAACTGCTAAGGCTTGTAGCTCCGTTGCAATTCCAAATAATAATGGTGATGGAGGGATGCCTTGTCTAGTTCCTGCAAATAAAATTGTCACAGTATATTACATATTGTACAGTCACTATGAATTTTATCTTAATCCAGTTGTTGGTGTCATGTTTGTCACTATGATTTATATATTTCTTTCTTTTTTTATGCTTTTGCATAATGCACAGCACATTTTGACAGATGTGAATGTTTTATCACCAACACCAGTTTTGCATGACAGTAAGAAAAACAAGTTCAAAAAACTAAAAATGGTTTTATTGATTTGTTTTAACTCTTTACAGTGGCAACCATTTTTACAGAGGCAAACTTAGAAATCATGTTTCCATTATATCCCAGTCCGTTCTTATTCCGAACATGTCAAATACCGCCGCTTTGTTAGTGATGTCAGTGTCAGATACTGATGCAGAATGGTGCTTTTTGCAGTAATATGATATACCACCAGCTTGTAACGCTGCCGATAACAACATAATATACAGAGCTGGAAAGCCCCTATAGGGCTGGCAGGAGGAGAGGTGGATGGGTCCAACAAACCCTGACCTTTCACCTGCGAGCCCGCTGTTCATTTCATGTGTGAGTTTTAGTGCCAATCCATGATGCCTTTTTCCTAATATAACCATGTGCTTTTGTTGCACATGGAAATAACAAGCGACAAGCTCCAAGGCTGAAAAAAGAAACCAATGTGGAACTGCCAAAACTGCAGTTCACCAAATGACCACCAGAGGCTGGCTCCAAAAGCCAGTCAATCCCCAAAGAACCCTATGTTAAAATGCCCAACTTTACAACAGAAACAAACATGTTTACAGCCTGGTGCAAAATCCATCCCCTCACTCCATCACAGCTCAAGTCTCTTGATCAAATATTGACACGTCTGGCTCCAAAAAAACGACGGCCAAAATGCTGTACTCAAGGCTTCAAAAGGGGGATCCACAAACTAATGGGTGACGTCACAGTAGCTACGTCCATTATTTTTACAGTCTAAAAAGACACAATTCATGTAACATGCATAAACTGACACGCTATCCCAGAACATCAACAACAGATGCAGGAGGTTACCTAGTGTGTCACATGTAGATGTGAAAGTCAACTGACCAAGCGGCGATATGTGACGAGTTGGGATGAAGACGTGTTAAATATGCTCAACTCACAGTTGCAAATACAACATGTCTTTGCTTTTAAATGACCACGAAGCGATCAGTCAGGCCATTATATTTATTTATTTATTCATTTATTTATATACACATGGGCTTTTCTGTGAAAAATATTAAAATAGAGGGAATAGTGTTTGTGTTCACAACTCTGTTGTACCAGTGGAATTACATCTGTAGAAATGTACACTATACTGAATTTATCAAAACCAAAGGTAAACATGAATGATGTGCTGAGTCTGCAGCAACAATAACTTAAAAGAGAGTAATTCAGAAAGTAGTTTATCAATAAAATATGGAAAATACTTATAAAAACAAGGAAAATTAAAAGTAAAGGCCTGCCTCTAATACAAGCCTGTTCCAAATAGACCTGGTTCTCTCTGCAAGTGAGGTAAATAAAGGCCTGAAATTGAAATTATAGTATGTCCTTCACCTGCAGGTGTCACTCATGAGCTATATTACATTGTAGCATTTTAAACCTTGTGGGTGAAGAAGAATCTTTGAAGAAAGCCCATGGGAGAGTCGCTTAGTGCTCCTTTAAAAACAATACAATGTCTTTTTTTCATTTGTTTGTTTTCTTTTGTCATCATTGCATTTGCAGTACATAGCACACATTTAATATGCACTATCAGGTCCAACCATTTATGATCATCATCATCATAATCATTGCTTCATCATTACATCATCATTATGTTAGTCTTTTCAGCAGCGGTTTTTCACAGTTATCATTAAACTCCAAGCCAGAATCATAAAAGCAGAAGTAATAAAAGACATTCCAAACAGAAAAGATCAATCAAGAAACTCATGCACATTTTCCACCAACATGGAATACAGAGTGACTGGCCTGGAGATCAGCCTGCACCATCTGTTTCCCTTGGTTTTTTACTAAGATACACTGGATAAAAACAGTAGTAGCATTATTCACAAGTACTGAGGAAGCTTCTTTAGCTGTCATGTTCTCTGGTAGTGATATGACATATGAAATGCATAGAGAAACTGGTGATTCTTATCATTACTAAGATTGAAACTTTACTAAGATTAAACTTGTAAACTGCATAAGTACACTGTCACCCGGGCTTCTGAGATAATTGTGCTTTTATATACCTTCAGGGTTTTTGTTTCATGACTTTATTGTAGGCTTACATATCTAAATGTTCTTATGGTTTACCGGACAAACCAGAATTTTATAGCACTGCATTTGTCTGATGACTGATGGTGTGTTCACACAGAAGCATTTTTTTTTGTCTTTTTGAACAAATATGACTGCTGGAGAGGTTTTGCACTTTGTGTTTATTTGCCACAAACAGTGACTGGATCAACTGTGCAGCTGCTAGCTATAAGCCAGGTGGCCAAAATCATGTTGTTTCTTGTGTGTTATCACACAGGATTTTTTTTTGTCCTTACATAAAAAGTTATTGCATCATATGTTTAAATGTGACATCTTAATTCATTAAAAGAATGTCTATATTAATTTTGGTGTGTCATCACAACATTGTTTCTATTCCTTTGACAGGCAACGCTAGCTCCACCCTCTATGAATGTAAAGACTGACATGCATCTGGTCATGTGACCCAAAATGAGCACGTGTACACAGTTGTTGTTTTTTTGAACACAGGAAAACCCATTTAAAATAGGTTGTTGACTCCTTTCCCATTGCCAGTAGACTAGAGCCATGTACAGGGCTCTGCAGCAGACGAGTATGCCTTTCAGATTTTTTTGCTGGTGTGTGACGTTTGACGTCACAGACAGGCCTGAAAACAAGTTAATAAACAGTAGAAAGCAGCATGAAGGCCAGTGAAAATGTTACAGTGGTTAATTCTTTTTAATATATCTCTTACTTATTCAGTCTCCCTTTCAAACTTGGCGTGATGATTTTTTGCTTGGTTGGAGTTTGACGGTATTTCGTGGTGGCACGTAATTGCATCTCGATGGTAAAAGTGTGTTTCCATCACTGCCAATTGGAGACAGAGCCAGTAAATTCCTGTGACTGCTGCAAAGTCATCTGGGTGTGAATGCTGATTGTAACCTTTCCCATTACATTAAAAAGCCAGATGTTACAGTTGGAAAGGAGCTTTACATGGCTCTTGCATCTGTCCTGGTTTATAGCTCAGGAACCTGTCTGTTACATGATTACTACTTGCTGTGATGTTCTGCTGTGGACGGTCTATTCCTGGATCACCACTGAGAGCTGATAACCTTTGGTTAAAGTGTTTAATATTATGAACACTGAATAGTGATTAATGCAGGAATAATATAATTCTAAGTTTTGCATGTTCATTCACATTCTCTTGTCAAATTCGTAATGGAAGTAGTAGTTTCAATAGTGAAAAAAGCACTACAAGAAGTGAAATGCAACAAAAGGAAAAAGAAGAGGTCTTCTCACACTGCTCTCCTCTTAAATCTTAAATTAAATGGTTGCTTCCACTCAGCTGGTCAGCAATTTAGGTTTTAAGTTGTGTTGTTACGTCACCAAAATGTTTCTCATGCCAACGTCATGTAAACGTAGAATAACGACTTTTCGTTGTAAGGTATGGAGAGCAAAGCCCAACATCTGCAAAACATCATAATGTTGAAATTCTAACATTTGAAATATCATTATCCCGATTTTCATCCCAGCCAAAATTTAACGTTTGTCCAGCGTCTTTCGGACGTCATTTTGACATCCAGTGCCAGCCCTGCAGTTTAGAAGGCATTACAGTAAGACATTGAAAATGAATGTTTAAACACAAAATTACATGATTTTGGCCATCTGGCTTGTGATACACTGACGCTGAAATAAATGCAAGGCTATGTAATTTCCCCAAAAGACTGATTTCAAAGGTTTTGCAGTTCTTTCTGATATAAAACCCCACTATTTTTCTTGTGTTTTTATACTTTCATAAATTGGAGTCATAAAGCCTTGAAATATTTTCAACTCAGTGCATGTTTTCTAATTTAGATATCGAAAATGCTCATTTCCAGCCCTGCCCATTTGGTATGAACACACCTTGACACTACTCTATCAGGCGATGAGTGACATCGGTAAAACAGCTTATTAATTACATACCTGTAACCTCACCATAGCCTTCTGTCAACATTTTTTGTTTTGTTTTTTTCTTTTTTTCTTTTTCTTTTTTTTTTGGCAAAACCATCACTTTGATGAACAACAAATTAGGCACCTTTGACAAACCATTGAAATTCCCATAAGAAATTTGAGGCATCCTCCAGTAACAAAATGAAAGACAAAGGGATTGATCATGCTGTAGTGCATTTACCCATGGTTATCAAAAAAAAGACAAATTAATTGAATCTTTTTTTTTTCTTGTAGAAATTAAAGGTACAATAATTTCTGTTAAACATTATACCTTTAAAAACATCTGGTGCGCCAAAACACACAGTAGTACAATACTAATACAGTACAGAAATCCAGAGGGATAATGAAGCCACTGTGTAGACTTTCAAACATCCATCATGGACTTCATGATGTAAAACACCAAAAATTACTAATCTCTTGGTGCCTCCACTTTCAGATACATATGGCCCACACAGGAGAGGAGGCAGGCACCACACAGGAGAGGAGGCAGGCACCCTGAGGTGTACAAAACATGATACATACCATGTTGCAATACATGTTTAGGGCTCATCAATTTTGGTTTTCTTGCATTAAAAAAGCATGAACGTTACCATTATTTTGAATACTAAGAAGCAGGTGAGCAGCCACTGAACTAAATCAACCTTGCAAAAATCAAAGTGAAATCATATCAGAGCAGAGATAATAGAGGTTTCTGATCATTTCACCCCACTTGATAAAAGTGTTGGAGAAAAGAACATGCAGCCTGTTTCCACTGCAGGAACTTGCAGAAACCCTTCACAAGAACTCAGGAACTCAGGGACGTCTCGCTCCTGGCCCCCAGTAAGGGCCCTGCTCTTGAAGGAGAATCTTCTAATGACCCAGGAGTTATCAGGGTGGGGTTTGCAGCACTGTTTCAAGTTTCACAGGCATCAATATCAGAATGAAGCGTTAAGATTTCTTATCATTTCTCGATGTTAAATCAAAGTTAACTGCAGTTTGATGAGACCAAAAATAACTGCAGTTTGATTTAATGTGATATTCTACAACTGAAACTAATATAAAAATAATACTAATATTAATAATGATATATATATTTTCGCCAATATGCTATTTGGTCAATAACCGATACCGATATTAATATATTTGGAACCAAAAGCAACCCTTCAGACATGGTACCTAGACCCCAGGTCTGTTTGGCATTCCCACAGCAAGCAGTACTCTAATATGTGGGTGGGGTTGTTGTTACTGCTCCATCCAGCACTCTCTGGATTTCCTGTATTTTCACTGTTGACACAGATAAAGGTCTGCGACTCGTTTATCGTCTAGAGAACGGGGTTGCACACTGACGTTTTCAGGAGAAATTGGTGCAGGCTGCAGTGAGAGTCTGTGTCAATGGGATATTTAAAAATAGTAGGTTTGTGCATTTTGTCCTTCTCAAGCAAGCAGGGGGGTTTTAGTGATGCCGTAGTCCACAAGAATGATGCTCCATGACACTATTTTTTTCCCTCCAAGTGAGGATCAGAATATATACAGTTGAAATGTATATAACTTTTTAAATGCTTGAAGATGCAATCATTACTAAAAGTGTATGATGTCATTCAAGAGAGACAATAAAAACTAATGGAATGGTCAAAGTTGTCATATTGAAATTTAAGGTGTGTTGATGGTGTGATTCACGTCATCAACTCATGCATTGAATAACATTACAAGTAAACATTTCACCTTAAAAGTTGCCGGCAGTCTGCCCAGTTAATTAAATTATTTTTTTCTTAGTCTACAGCTGCTGCGAGAGGCAACAAATCATCCTTTAATTTTACAGTTATAGTTTATTAATATATGTAAGACTTGCCATGGTATGAACAGTGGTTACATAAGCCTTAAAAGCAGAGCAAGAGCAAGAGTGACTGTCCTCTGTTGACCAGTCAACAGACTGCAGTGTTCAGAGCTACACCTTTTAGGACCGGATCTGTGTGCCGGGTACCCCAACAGAGGGGTGACCAAAAATGGGGATGGTACGGAACAGTTCCATTAGTACCATCCACAACTTTTCACAGTGGAAACGGAAAAGATGCATGCCGAGCTGAACTGAACTGTACCGGACTACTTGGTAGAAACGGGTTTTAGACCCAAGTCTTCTGCCACCATTATTGTTTTAATCTGTTATCAGATGATTTGCTTCGTCTATGCTGTTTTTCAGAGGTCGTACAAAAGCAACTATGAAAACACAAAAGAGGCTTTGTTTCTGATTTAATTCCTGAGTTTATTTTCTGGGGTTCCTTAGTTCCTGGAACTATTCAGGTGATAGGTTAGGTTAGGTTTAGGTTAGGTATATGGGGTTATACAGACAATTTTGCCATTTGAGTCTTAACAATAGTGCAACTAAAAATGTTTGTCCTGAAAACTGCACTACAGAGAAGTGTAAGACTGTCCCAACCCTGCGGCCGGAAGAATGTTATATTGAATTCTGGTGCACCACAGGTTACATTCAGTGATAGCATTTTTGAGAACTAGGAGGAAATGTTTTTTATGTTATGTATTTTAACAATACTGACATCAATGTCTGAGCTGCAGACATGCTACATGCCTATCCACCTGGATATCCACATGCCCTCACAACATTAGGCTGCATTCACACTAAATCAGGCAGAAGCATAGTGGCCTGAACAGAATTAACTTTTGGAAAAATACAACCCAATTAAAAAATATCTGAGAAGGCACTACTGAGTTGACTGACACACCTCTTCAATAATTGTCCTCCAAGACCATCAGGACCAGGGCTTTTCCTCTCTTTTATTTTTTATACGTCATGCTGCGGTGACCAATCATGTACCCAGCAATCAGACTGGACAATGCCAGCAGTCCACAGGAACAAGTCAGTTTTCAACAATGTTGAAAAATTATAGCGAGTGAAATAAAGTATGTATTAACAGATCATATCCAAGGAGAGCACTTGCTTTGTTTATGAGAACAAATGGCAGTAAAGATACTACAGTTACAATAACCAAAAGGAATTCTACAAGTCTTTAAAGCCAACATTAACAAACTTACTGAAGACAAGTACTCAGTCCCTGAGATGGGGAGATTTCCTTTCTATAGTTGGTCTTCACCCTCCACCTCCCCACAACTGGGCTATTTAAGTGACACGGCTGCACCACCCTACAGCTGATCACCACAATGCCTGATTTGGTGTGAATGCAGTCTAACCCCTGCTACATAAAGGTCACACTGCCTCTTACACTTTGTATGCCAGTAATTGTCAGGATGTTACACTCTGGATTGAAATACTACTAATAATTAATAATTAATTAATATTAGACAGATTGACTAGCTTTTGGCAGAGGTGGGACCAAGCTGAAACAACTGTGACTTTACTTAATCATTCAGAAAATACTGCTGACTTTGCACTTTCACATCATTAACCAGTACCACTGCAGAATACATTTTGTATATTTATGTCCAGTCTTGTTGTATAATATAAATGTTGTGAAATACTTCACAAAGTACTTCATGTCGTATGTGATATTGCCAACCATCACCAACCTGTAATGAGTTTGTAACACCACAGAAAAATGTGTAAACCACCCAGCCCAATTTGAATGACTGAAAAAATTGCATGTATATAAAATTAGATTTCAAAATTGTAAAAAAAAAAAAAAAAAGGGCAGTATTCTCTGCTCTGAGATGCTGGGGATGTGTCCATTGAAAAGCGATGATGAAACAATGGACACTAATTAGAAGCTAACCCAGTAGCAAAAAGCATACACAAACCCCGAGCTGAAAAAAAAAAAGCTGCAGTACAGTGAAAGACTCTTGTTAGCAGTTAACGAAACGACCGACACTTGTTGGAAGCTAAGCCAGAGGCACAGTCATATACACAAACCCCGAGCCGGAGTATGAGTCACTGCGCAGCAACAGACTCTTGTTAGCAGCTAAGTCACTAGCACAGACAATCTATGGTTGCACAGCATTATGCCCTATGAACTAGGAGGAACAAGAGCTGCTGTGCAGCTATAGCCTCTTGTAAAGCAGCTAACAGCAGCTAATGTTAGAAAAAGCCCACAGCAGTGAGCAGCAATAGCCGGCAGCCTGGGTAGCTGATTCGGCCAGAGAGAATGAAAGGTACATTAGTGATGGCTGTTAAGCTTGTGTTTATATGGCTGAGGCATTTAACAGAGATGTTTATTCATGTATTTATTAGACTAAATGAGCTCAGAGAGCTCACGGGACATAGCAAACTTGCCGCTCACACACAGTGGGCGAACAGGACACTAGTGCAATGTATAGTATAATGTAGTATTTATATAATAGGGAAAGGGTTATGTTATGGATGGCTTTACTGCATCACTGAGCAGGCTTTTAGACCTGCCCAAAAAGCTCTGGACACAGAAGTGGTAAAAAACAGTTAAACTGTCAAACTCCACAGTGTAGCACTGGCAGTGCCCAGTCTTCACGCTTTTAGCACGTATTTTCTAACAGTTATCATGTGTTCACTGACTTTAACAAACTTTTTAATCTTTGGGCCCTTTAGAAAAGTATTAATTACTTTCAAGTCAAAAGGCTTCAGTCCAAGTGAAGTCACCAGTCACTGGTGTTTTAGTCCAAGTCGAGGTGCAAGTCTTTTTTGATTTTGTCAAGTTGAGTCTAAAGTCATCTGATTTATGACTCGAGTCCAACTCAAGTCCAAGTCATGTGATCTTGAGTTCACACCTCTGGCTTTTAGTCCTTAAGGGGCAAAATTTTGCAGGGGGACAATTCAATGGATTCAATGATTTTTTTTTTACCCCCAGGAGCATACCATGTCTGACTAACATATCTCAATTTTTCTCTTCACTCTGGTGCAGAAACTTAATTTGGGTGTACTTGCCATCATCTGTCGTTATTTTCTGTAAATTAAGTTGAGCAATGTTTTAGGGAAGGGAACATAAAATCAAATCAATCAATTTTACAATAAGTTTTTCAAATGAATTAAAAAAAATTCTTTAGATAAAATCAGTGCAAACTGAAATTGATGAGCCTCAGGTTTTATGAATGGCACTCTTAAAAGAATGACTAACATTACTATTGTAGTCAGTATGCCTCTGTTTGATCTCTTTTTTTCATTTTAATCTCCTGCTCACTGTTGGTCATTCTATCTGTATTTCCAGAGTTCATTGCTTTGGCACAGTAGAGATTTAAGTCTGATCGATGGCACTGCACAAGTGAACACAGAAGAGGAGGGACGAGGAGATGAAAGAGGAGGAAATCAGTGTCACAGGGTTTCTCCTTTTACTTGCTCATTGTTATTGAGCCCTGGTGAGGGTTTGCTCTTCATGCCCTCAGTGCCCCCTCGGGACGTCTCCTGGAAGAAGAGGTGAGGCATCCACACTGACATGATGATCCGCTTGTACTCCCTCCGGAAGTTCTGGTTAAGCAGGCCATAGATGATGGCATTAAGGCAACTGTTGAAGTAAGCCATGAAGTAGCTGACCACAAAGAGCCACTCCGGGATGTGAGGCGCCACTGCTTCAGGGTTGACAGCAACAGCGAGCCCAATGAAGTTGAGTGGTGCCCAACAAATAGCAAACAGCACGAAAACCACAAACATGGTGATAAAGTTCCTAAGGTCGCTGGGCTTGATGCGAGGGCGGACCTCTGACTTTACCTTCCGCCTTACCTGGATGACCAGGATCCAGATACGCAGGTAGCAGAAGGTGACCACAGCAATGGGCACAAAGAAATGGATGACCACTACAGTGATGGTGTAGGACGTGCTGACTGTCTGTGCAAATGTGCATGAGTAGATGCGTGCGTCGTACTGGAGCGAACCAACAAAAAAGTTGGGCACGATGGCCACAATGGTTAGCAGCCAGATGAGTGCCACCAGCAGCAGCGTGTTGCGGTAGCTGTACAGCTTGTCGTAGCTGAAGCTGTGGCAGATGTAACAGTAACGGTTGATGGCGATGCCTGTTATGTTGAAGATAGAGCCAATGACACTCAACCCCATCAGGAAGCCACTCACCTGAGAGAGAGAGAGAGAGAGAGAGAGAGAGAGAGAGAGAGAGAGAGAGAGAGAGAGAGAGGGCTAATTTGTTGTACCAATTAGTGTGAGCATTCACATTCAAATATCAAAATATTTATTATTCAATTTTTAATTTCTTCCTATTTCATTATTTATCTTTTTTTTTATCCACCCCACGATTGATGGTGAGGATATACCTTAAAATGACTCAACGTTGACATGGTTCTGAACGTGCGTCTCCAATATATTCTCATTGAACAGTTCATATGATATACTACGAAAAATGCATGTACAACAGTTCATATGATATACTACGACTGTGTGCCCCACAAATTATGTTACATACAGTTACATATTTAATGTAAAGTTACAGAGTTTAGGTTGAGGCAATAAAAGTTACTGAGGTTAGGTTTAGGAAATGGTAATCCTAACCACTAAACCCTAACCCACTCAAAGTTGACATGGATCTGAACATGCACCTACAGGGGCAAGTCCTGAGCGAAAGTCTTTTTTTTTTGTGACCCATCCACCTCCCCAACCTGCCTCCTTACAAGCGCTCAGGATTGCTTCCTTCATTACTGCTGTCAGCACATTGGTCACATGATCACAGCCATTCAAAATACTACGTGGGATATGTACAAATTTGGGTGCATTGCGACCCATCCACCACCCCAACCTGCCTCCTTACAAGACCGCTCAAGACCACTTCCTTGTTTGCTCCCGTCAGCGCATTTGTCATGTGATCGCAGCCTTCCAAAATACATGGGTTATGCACAGATTATTGGTTCATGATTACATGAATCTGAATTTAGATTAGATCAGTTAATCCAGTTTTAGTTTTGATCTGGATCAAATCTTAGTATATGTTATTCATATAACAATAATAATAATAATCCCAATTTTGACCCCACAACCGGGATTGTCTTGATCTCAGCAGAAGGGCAGATTCCAAGAGCTTACGGTTGTTGCTGCACGAACACTTTTAATGGAGAAAAATAATAAGAGAAAAGAATACTGAGAAAAAAACCCAACAAGGCTTCAGCAGTGAGTCCTGCTGCTTGGACACCTAATAAATATATATGGTATTATTACAAACTCCTACGAAGTCCCTTTTTTATGCCTCCTTTGCATTTTTACACAGAGCCAAACAATGGTGGCATCAGTCTGCTTCACTGTCTGATTTTAGAAAGCATGCTGGCATTGCAGAAACAAAAGAGTCAAGATGGGCGTGACATATAACAAAATAGCGTCTGCCTCTAGTGTGAGGATATGGAGCTCCTGGACCTCATTGTTTTCCCATTGTTCTTTGAGTTAAGTGCTAACTGCCATCTGTTTTTTAAATCTCCATCCTGCTGGCTGTCCCATTTATACAGATATCGTTTTGGTGCTGTTACTACCTCCAATGCTGGCTTAAAGGTGAGACAACTCTGTCTACCTATTCTGCGATTCTATCTTTACACAGTGCTGCAAGGGGGAATAACAGTGTGAAATTCCCACCTTGAAGATCAAGTGTAAGGCCCTGATCACACAGAAAGCGTTTTGCAGATTGCAAAATGCAAGGTGCGCCGCACTGCCTTTTTATTTTTAATTGAATGCTGCTGTAAAAAAATGCTTGCCGGGCCTTTAATTGTTGCCAGACAACCAACTCATCACCTACTTACCCTTACCTAACCCTCCTGTGTAGTCAATATATTGTTTAATTAGTCTAGCACTACCTACTTATGTTAACAATAAATAGTAGCTATTTCCTAAAATGGACAGACAGTGGGTACTTGTTCTAGCTCAGGTTGAGGGTGAGAGGCTGTCAGTAAATAGTTTGTTGTAAACTTGTTGCCTGCCTCTCAAATCATCAATTGGACAATGAAGAAAAAAAAAGAATTGTTGATGTGGCACACTTTTTTGCTCTGAGATGAAGTTTTTTTTCAAGTTGATGAGTTCAGAGCGCTCCAGACAAAATGCCAGGCACCTAGAGCGCAGAGAATAGCAACGCAGAAACACCGAGCAAAAAGCTTCATTCTCATTAAAAACGATGACAAAAAGCTGCCTCCAGCTGCTAAAACACTTCCTGTGTGATCAGGGTTTAAAAGGGGTTATTGATACTCTTTGGTAATTGGAAATAGCTACCAGGGAAAACAAAAATGCAGTCCCCTTACTGGTTTGGTTGCACAATGATTAACACACTTCCTTTGTGTAGTAAGTCAAACCTTCATTTTCCCAGGACATGGTACCCACTGGCAGACAGAATCGCACAGTGAAAGCAAGGCTTTTAGGGGACCAATCTAAAAGCAGAAGGTGTCATTCTTCTATAGCTACCATGATGTACAATCAACATTTACTACATACTGATAAGTTAAAGCAAAAAAATTGCTGTGTTTCCACTTTAATTTTAATTTTATGAAGCAATGTTTCAGTCTTACAGAGATATATGTCAGGCTTTGGTACATAAAAGTTAGGCATGACATTAGAGCAAAAAACACAGTAAAGTCAAAGTTCCTTTTGCAAGAGGGATGTTTAAAAAGAAGTGAACATTAAAACCTTGAATTAAACAAACCTGATTTAAAAACATAACTGACAGGGGCGTCGGTGGCTTAGTGGTAGAGCAGGCGCTCCATGTACAAGGCTGTTGCCACAGTGGCCTGGGTTCGACTCCAGCCTCTCTCTCTCTCCCCCTTTCACACTTGTCTGTCCTATCAAATAAAAGCTAAAAATGCCCCAAAAAATATCTTTAAAAAAAAAAAACATAACTGACAAATGACAAGACAGGGAAGGGACGACACACATCGTTGGCATGACTGAAAACACTGGAGGAGACAGGTGAGGAAGTCAGCTGAAGGGAGCTGTCTAGCTCAGCCTCATGTCTTGTCTCCTCTCCCTCTGCATGAAAGGTATCCTGGAGGCTATGTAGCTCAGGTCCTTTCTGTTATGGCCTGAAGTTAAGTGACGTCTTCCCGGGTGCATATTCATCATATATAGCTTACTGTATATGTTTTCAATCTATCTACCTAATATTGATATTTCCTCAGATTGTTATTTGTGTCTATTCTGTACACATGACATGTATCGCCTGTTGGTCTGTCCTGAAAGATGTACCCCTCCTCAGTTTAAGTTTTCCTTAATCTGAATCAAGGGCAGAGGTTGTGGTAAAATACACAGATTGTACTTTGTGGCAAATTGTAGCGATTTGTGACTTTAGATAAATAGAGTTGACCTGACTTGAGCTGAACTGCAGAAATAAGATTAAGGTTGTTCAACATCATTTAACTTAAAGAATAAAAAATACTCTTTAAAAACCAAGACAGCATTGTATATACAGTAACAGCTCACCTTGCACTGGGTTTCACCGAGTGACCAGCCATCATGGAAGATGGCGTACAACACCATAGGGTAGGGGTAGAATGCAACCACCAAGTCAGCGAAGGCTAGGCTCACCACAAAGACATTTCCTGTAAAGGACAGAAGGACAGGAGACAGAGAGTCATGTGAGGCTGTGATTGAAACAGTAACAAACTTAAGTATAGCAGCAGCAAGTCCATGGACATGCATGGCCACGCCTCACACCTGGCAGGCTTCCTAACAATGTCGATCAATCACACTAACACAGGCAGCTAGAAAGAAAAACACTGAGCTCAGGACAGTGCAGTGTATTCACACACTCATGTCCTTTCACAGCATCACACTTCATTACAGCTTCCTACTTCTGTCACCCAAACTAAGGAAATTCTACCTATATATCCTCACTGTTTTTCAGTCTTGGATGCCACAGTGAGTGGACCGGTACCAAGCTGTAGCACAGTCACTGACAATAACTGATACAGCATGATTACACATAAAGGTAACAGAACAAAAGAAACCCATAGCCATAATATATAAACCACCCTGGCCGCATGCCTAGATCATCATGTTATATGTTTATCAATAATGTATGATTTCCACAATGTCTCTTCAGGCAATGATTGATCAATTTCTTGTTTTAACACCATAAAGAAGATTCTTCAATAACAACATGCCAACTTATGAGATAACAAGTTTGCCTTAATGTGATACATTTGTTTTGTTGAACAATGAGAAGATTTGTGATGTAACAAGAATTACTGCTTCATGGTTGTATGCCTAAACGAACCAGTCACGTTGTACTTACTTCGTAAAAGACTGTGAGAAACAATTTTTTATTTTTTTATTTTATTGGTAATTATCAAAATTAAAATTCTTGGTACCAAACTAAAGGGGACAGAGCATTTGCTGTCAGGGGCCCGAGGCTCTAGAACAATCTGCCCAAGGAAATCAGATCAGCTGAGTCAGTGATCTCTTTCAAGTCTCTACTTAAAACATACTTTTATCAGAGAGCCTTTCCTGCTTTAAGTTCAATTAAACCATTTCATTTCTTCAGTTTTCATATACCAGGGTTTTCATCAGTTCTTTTAAACTTTGTTGATTTCATGTCTTGTCTGTATTAGTTGTTGACATGTAAAGCACTTTGTAACTCTTTTTTGAAGAGTGTTTCATAAATAAAGATCATTATTATTATTACTATTATCACAATCAGCACAGTTTCAAGGTGAACACCCAAGATTAGTGTCACCAATTCATTATGTGACCAAATGTCTCCATTTCTGTTCCTGAGTTATGATGTTGAGTATTTGCCAGAGAAGCATTTTGGAAGCACATTATGATGTTACAGTGAAGCTGACCTTTGATCTTTTGGATATAAAATGTCTATATTTCGTTATTATATCCCGTTAGACATTTGTTGAATTTTTTTCATAATTAGCCATGAACTCTCTAGTTCTGGCCAAAAACATGTTTTTGTGTCACAGTGACCTTGACCTTTGACCACCAAAATCTAATCTAAGCTTTTTAATGAAGTTAAAGAAATTCCCTCATTTCCATTGAGATATCACGTTCACAAAAATGGCATGGAAGGACTGAAAAACCTGAAAACCTCCAGCTACGGCTATCACTGGCACGGAGGCATAAAAAGACAACTTTTATTATGTTACTATCCTGTGTAAAGTCTGGACTAATAACATGTGCATTTGAGATCGGAGCTGACATACAGTCAGTAACACAGTCTCTAATTGGTTTACAAGTCAGGAATTCAGGCTCTGATTGGTCAAGGATCAACTTAAAGCATGATGGACTGCTAGTGGACGGCTAACAACAATTTTCAACACAGAAAACTGGTTAACAGGATCACAGAAGACATTTAGTGTCAGACTTAACATTATGGATTCATTTTAGGGATTTTTTTAATTACATTTTTTAGGGTAAACAGTAAGCTTTTTCAAGTTCAACTGTACCAAGGAACAAGCCAAGTATTTATTACCCAACACCCCCTAATCAATCATGTCTAAATGGAGTTTATATTTTGCGTGAAGGGAAACATCTTAAATCAACTGAGCTCCTACGCTCACTCTAACACTTTGAGAAGAGGATGTGAGCCACCTCGTATCCCTGTTGTCAGTGAAAAGAGAGCTGACAGTACCACAAAAACAACATACAACACTATTCTTTCTCCTTGACAGTGACAGACACAGTTGTGTCTCCAGTTGCAGAGGCCAGCTGCTGCCCTTTCAGCATATATTTCCTGGCACTGCTATCACTTTCTCCCAACTTGTGACCTTTTCCACCTGCCACTCTGCTCCCAGAGGTGACCCCTGTTCACCATTCAACAGCAGATAAAAATGATATGTTGTCACTAAACAGAAAATGCAACTTAATATTGCAAAGTGTAAAGGGAGAGCAGGGGTAATTACTCATCTCTAATCTGTTTTCTTGTGTCAGGGAGTTACTGGCTCAGGAGTCTGATCGACAACATATGTCACAAACACAGCCAAGATAGGGGGATGAGATGGATGCAGGGAAAATATTAGCATGAATTAGAGTATAAAACATCAGAAATGAGGCTTATAAAACAAAAACATACACGATCAAGCAGTCTTGGGGGGACCCACAGTTCACTTCACGTGGACAGAAAAAGAGATTTTCATTCAGTGGCAGATATATTACACACGCACCAATACTGTGCTACATTTCTTAGCCTTTGCTATTTGAGCTACCACAGGCAAACTCTGCCATCCAACAACCAATCCATGAGAGAGTGCAGATGATCTTAGCTGTGCTTTGAGAAGTGGAAGGGAAGACTCCCTTGCAGACTCTCTTCTACTTCAATCAGTGTTACTGAAATGGTTGAAAACACACTGAATACCTGAAATGATGTATCAGTGCTAAGGTAGCCTCTGCTACAGCACTGCTGTCTCACTGGTGACATTTTCCACATCCTCCAGATTCCCCCTAAAATGCAACACGGCAGACAAACCTGCCAGACCTTGCTGACAAAGCTACCAATCTAACCATGCCGAATCAGCACAGGAAGTGGAACTCTACCTCCTCATATAAGACGTCAATGTGACACAGAGAGAAAGAGAATTTGAAGACAATAAGAGTAACATATTTTTTGACCGTACCTTTTTGCAAGGCATTAAAGAGTTTCATCAACTTTCTTAGCCTATAAAGTGACTCCTATCTGTGCTGATATTTACATCTAACAGGTTAGAACAGCTCTGGGGCTTTGGCTTGATGCTAAGGCTGGAAAGTTAGAATGCAGGAAAAGCAAAGAGCTTGCTGCTCTCAGAAAAAGACCTGGCATACACCTCGTGGAAGAATAGATTAATGATGAAGTTAGTGCTTCTGATGCAAGGAGGCTACAAAAAAGATATAGGCCTACAAACAGAGACAGCCAAGCCCACACAAGATCAATGGAAATAGCCTAGTGAAAGGGAAAGAAACCCTCCCAGACAGCTTCATTGATTTACAGGCTGACTTACTTCAGAAAACAACAATCTCATTTAGAATGGAGTGCACCGTGGCAAAAGAGGGGCTGTCGTACAAAAGCTCAACACCCTCATAACACTGCAGGAGCTTAATGGCACTAAAGGTGGCAAAAAAAACCAAACAAATCTGACCATGCCTGCTCTGACATACTCAGCCACATCACGAAGGAAATGTGCTGCAAGTTTGTCTCCAATGTGAAAGAAATGCAATCACACATAAGCATCACAATAGATTAAAGTACCATTCACCAGGCAAAACACTTCGGATATGCAAAACTGTCCTTCAGAAACCCCGTGAGGCTGGCGGAATGGCATTACCAAACTTCCAACATTATTGTTGGTCCTGTAATGTAAGGGCACTGTGCTACTGGCAGTCCAAGTCCGCAGGCACCAAAATTCCATGTTGGTTAGCCCTAGAGGCATCATCTGTCTCTCATACATCTTTACACTCTCTCCTCTGCTCAACACTTCCTTGGGCTCACCCTATATCCAAATTCACTACTAACCCAATTATATGTGGGTCTATTAAGATTTGGAAACAATTTAGACGGGCTTTCAAATTGAAAGATCTTCCCATTAGTACCCCTATTGCAAAAAAATCAGGCTTCCCCCCCTCTATTACTGATGGAACTCTGGAAGACCTATTTACACCTTTCAATCAGCTCTCTGAAAAGTTTGATTTACCGCAGTCTCACTTCTTCAGATATTTGCAGGTCTGGGATTTTACTCGTTCTAAATTTAGTCACTTTCCAGTTCTTTCCCCAAAAACCCAACTGGATCATATTCTTAAACTCAACCCTGCGGGAAAGGCGTATATTAAACTTTTTGTTATGATCTCTTGACCAAGTACCATTTGAACCTCTTAAAAATCAGTGGGAGAGTGATATAAAGATGTCTATCTCAGAGGGAATTTGGGATCATATCATTAAAAGGATACATTTATCTTCGATATGCACGAGACAGTCCTGCCCGACACTGTCCCAGTTCTGGCAGTCGATTTTTGACACCTGTCTTGCATTACCCACTTGAACCTTCTCCTCTGAGTGCCATCTTTGGTGTCGTTCCAGCTGGTGCACACTTAGCTGATATACAGTTTAATTCAATGAATAGTAACTGCAACAATTCTCTACCTCATCTTGAAGGCCCGAATTGACACTTGCCATTTTTTTCCAAGAGGAGAGTACCCACCAGCCGATGAACCTCATGTGGTACTACATGCATGGATGCATTTTCACATGAATTACGCAGAAGAGCACAATGGCTTCGTTGTAAATTTGGACCGGTTTCAGGAACCTGAGCACCCAGATGTTTCTGACTGCGATAACAACAATGAAAACCAGGACAATGGTGAAAACCAGGTGGCTGAAAACCAGGATGAGGAAAACCTGGACAATAAAGAAAACACCGAAAACCAAGATGTTTAAAACCTAGACAACGATGATAACGTCAACAACGACATCGTCGTTGGCAACCTGGACAACAATGACAGCATCCACAATGACAATGCAGATGCCAACGTTGACAACACTGACAGAGAGTTGACAACAACAATGAAAATGAAGAAGCGAGCACTAGTGCCCTGGTTGAGGTTGGAGTTAGCCATAGTGCAGACAAAGACTACCCTCTGCCTGGAGGATCCAGGAAGAGGGCAAGAGAGGAGGATGAAGAGGACATTAAAGAGACAAGTGGCAAGATATTCAAATGGTGGGATGAGTTTGCTGACAGCAGCTCTGACAGTGACACTTACAGCATCCAAAGTGAGGATTTCAACATGGAAACAGGAAATAGTCAAATCACACACAATGAGGTTGCTGAAGAGGACCCTGTGCCTAGTCCACTCAGGAAAGGATTAAGAAAAAGTGATAGAGCAGAAGAAGAGAGATGTGCCAAGACACCAAGACAGTGTGATGAATTTGTCGACAGCAAGTCGGACAGTGTTACCATCACAACTGACCACGATCTTGCTCACAGTAGTGGCAATCTTGATGTGGCTAAAGAGGCAGGTGCTGCAGAAGAGACTGACAACCAGGAGGAGAAGCAGGTGGAGGAGAAGGACCCACGGCCAGGACGATCTCGACAGAGGTCATGGCAGGACGATGAAAAAGGAGAGAGCAGCAAACGACGCAAATGTTAAGATGAGACGCCGGTGATGAAGACTGACACAGACAATGAAACATTGGCTCCCATTAGCTGATTGTCCTGGAGGGGGATCTCTCTTTGAGTGGGCCCTCCCGAGGTTTCTTCCTTTATTGGCCTTATAATGGGAGTTTTTCCTCGTTCTCATGGAGGGGCGAAGATCTGGGTGGCTGTCACTTTAATTAAGTTAGTTGTTTATTATCATTCAAAACTCTCTGTTATTGTTAACTTCCTTGATGAAAGCTGTGACAAAAAATGTCCCTCAACAACTTGTTTTATTCCATGATGAAGACGAGATGTTGACAAGCTGAAAATAGATTTTTGATCATAAAAACTATGATGAAATTTTGTTTTAGTTGTCAAGACAGGACTGGCTGTTGGAAATAAGACAACAGAATGTTGATTGTTTATGGTACAGTGTAAGTATAAGACATATATTACAAACTAGGAAGGTGAGAATGGCTGTGCTTGTCATTATTCTTTAATGCTGTGTTAGCAGTCTGAGATCAGAGCATCAGCGGGTTGTTAAACACCAGTAAATAGTCGACTCCAGGATTTTTGCTAGCTGTTAGCAACTGTACGTCTAGATTTAATCACACACTCATGTTATGTGCAGAGGACATGAGTTTGTCAGGTGACCTGGCCTCATAGGTATTTGAAGGTTTTTTTGCATTGTATTTTGGTTGATGAAGAGCGTGAAGGTCAAAACTAAATTTCAATACCAATAAATAAAAAAAAAATACTGGCTCACTGTACAACATTTTTGGAAACTTTCAGAGTATAAAAGGAATTTAAAAATGCCTCCCCGACAGGTCATCCCAACAGATTCTGATAGGTCTGTTGGGTTGGCCAGCTGATACTGTAAATGACATGTTAGCAACAGGTAAACCCAAAATGAACTAAGAACACAATGGGATGTGATTGTCAGTAAAATCAGTGGTGTGGGTGCATGTATACATGAATGTACGGTAAGGTGTAGGGAAGAGATGCTGGATGGCTGAAAATCAAAATAATGCAGGAGGAAGACAGCCTCTTGGCCAGCAAGGCGGGGTCTTATAGGCAGAGAGCACTGGGCCCAGGTGCTTCCAACTAAAATGAATGATCAGCTCCCACCCTCAAGGTACCTGCTGCATCACAGAAACAGAATGAAAAAAAGAACAAAAGCCAGGGGAATGTCACACCCCTCTCCACAAGAACGGGGTCCTAAAGGGAATCCCGGCACCAAAATACCATAAACTTTTTTTTGAAATGCCAAAACAATCGTTAACTGAACCCCAAAAACTCATACTGTATACATTACCCGTTTTGCTTTACAGATAAGGTACAACTATCAGGAGGTGAACCAGTGGCCTGCTTCGGTAGTCCAGCATCTCTTGCCTCCCCACCCCAGCAACCGGTACACCTAGGAGCAATTTAAAAGGCTAGGAGAAGGCAAGAGGAGAACCAGAGAGAGGAAAACAGTTCACAATTATCACACTTAGGGAGCTCTGGACAACGCGTCTGCCACCATGTTGTCGGTCCCCTTCACATAGTGAATATCCAGACAGTATGACTGCAGGAACAGTGACCACCTGACCAGCCTTGGTTGGGACACTGCAACGAATTAAGGAAGGTCAGTGGATTATGGTCAGTGTAGACAACTACAGGTGTACTACTGCCACCAACATACACATCAAAATGTTTCAAGGCCAAGATTAACGCCAACGCTTCTTTTTCGATGACTGAATAATTTAACTGACACAAGTTAAATTTCTTTGAAAAAAAACTGACAGGCTTATTGATCCCCAGGTCATCAGTTTGCATGAGGACAGACCCTGCACAAATGTGACTGGCATCCACATAGAGTTTAAACTGCCTGTCAAAACACGGGCAGCCAGGAAAGGAGCACAGCAAAGAAGCATTTTTACCTGTTCAAATGCTTTGTTACAGACTGGGAACCAGACAAATTTTGCCTTTCCCTTAAGCAAATCAGTGAGGGTTGCCACAACTGTTTAAAAGTTTCTGCAAAAACCTCTATAATAACCAACAAGACCAAGGAAACGCATCAGCTCTTTTTGCGTTGTTGGGGCTGGATACTGCTCTACAGCCAACTTTAGCATTGACAGGCCACACCTGGCCCTGCCTTACCACTCGGCCCAAGTAGGTCACGGTCGCCCTCGCAAACTCACACTTTGCAAGTGTAACCGTGAGCGTCGCCTCCACCAAACGGTGAGTTTCTCAGGAGACCCTTGCATGTCACCAGTAATGCAGTTCATGAGACACTGGAAAGTTGGTGTCACAAAAGCGGCTTTCTCATATGCTCGCTGGGACAAGGGAACCTGCCAATATCCTTTCAAAAGATCAAATTTACTGACAAACTTCACCAAGCCAACCTGATCTTTACGGTCATGGTTTAGTAACATTATTCACTTTATGGAGGTCAGAGCAGAAATGTTGCGTATTATCAGACTTTGGAACAAGCAGACACGGAAAAGACCAACTGGAGGAACAGGACTCTGCAATCCCATTTTCCACCATATAATCCACCTCAGTGCTTACATTTATCTGCATTTACCCGATAGTATCTCTGTTTGATTGGTCTAGCATCCCCGCCATCAATATCATGCTCTATTAAGTGGGTGCAACCGGTAACAACAAACAAACATGGAAAACCCCAGATCAGCTGAACCAGCTCTGCCTGGCGAGACTGGCAAGTGCGCTTACAGGTTATCTAAGTTACAGAGAGCTTCAGAATTTTTTAGACGGCCATGCAACAGGGCTTGGTTGGACATACTCAATTCGTCTCCATCACGCTCTAACAGGCTAGGAGGAGACTCCCCTAACACTGGACCACACACACTGCATGAGCCCGACCAATATCTGGCTGCGTGCCAACAGATGATGGCTCCGAAGGGCACGCATAATATGGCTTTAGCAAATTTACATGACACAACTGAGTTGGCTTCTTATGACCAGGTGTTCATTCATTCATTCATTCATTCATTCATTCATCTTCTAACCGCTTCATCCTCTTGAGGGTCACGGGGGGGCTGGAGCCTATCCCAGCTGACATCGGGCGAGAGGCAGGGTACACCCTGGACAGGTTGCCAGACTATCGCAGGGCCGACACATAGAGACAGACAACCATTCACACTCACATTCACACCTACGGACAATTTAGAGTTATCAATTAACCAGGCATTGAAATCACATAATTCTGCTCCGAGATTTGTTTCAACACAGTATGTGGACCAGTGAATTTCGCCTGAAAATGTGAACTAACAATCGGGAGCAAAGCAAGCACTTGGTCTCCAAAACTAAAAATACGGCGCTCAGCATCACAGTCATACAAGTGCTTCATTTTACCCTGAGCTGACGCCAGCTTCTCCTTAGCCAACTACCCAGCTGTGTATAGTCCGTGTCGAAACGCATTAATGTAATCGATCAAGTTTTTAAGAGGTTGCAGTTTCACCCAGTTACCAGACAGTGCAGACAAAGGACCCCTTACCGTGTGTGCGAAGACTCATTCATTTAGGTTGAACCCTGTACTCTCCTGTGTCACTTCCCTCGCCGCAGGCATCAACCAGGGCAAACCCTCTTCCCAGTCTTTACCCAACTCTGTGCAGTATGTGTGCAGGATGAACTTTAGGGTTTGGTGGAAGTGCTCCAACGCCCCCTGACTCTGAGCATGATAAGCCGAGCTTTGATTGTGCTGGACACGGAGTTGCTTCAACACCTGTGAAAAACATGTGAGAAGAAAAGTTTGAACCCTGGTCCGACTGAATGACTTTTGGAATGCCAAATATGGATATTAACTGGGAGAGCGCTTGCACTACAGACCTTGTAGTGACAAACTAAACAAAACACTAGGCTCCTCCACTTCAATTTTAAACATACATAAACCTTATTAAGTTGTCATAATGCATGTTATAATGCAAGATAAGTTGAATATAGTCCCTTGACACACCGCTGATGTTCCATGCCCCCTCTACCAACACCTGTGCCTGGGCTGGGTCCCCGACAACGGTCATGCGAAACCCGGAAAAAGGAAGGGGCCGCCGCCGAAACTGAATTCTGTACCCCTTCGATACACTAGCCAGTACCCATGGGTCTGACACTGTTTCTTCCCAGCTTTCCCAGGTTGCCTGGAACCACCAGAGGCTGAGAACCCCGACCCCCATCTCCTGCCATTGGCCCATGGCTGCTGGTGAGTCCAGGATGACTGCGGGGCAGGCTGGAAGCCCCTAGGTTTCCACCTGGCAGCCGCAGCCCTGCTGAATGTGCACCGAACAGAATCCCTTGTATGCCGGGATTGTTCAGCCTTATCCAGTACACCCTGGGAGTCAGGGTGAAACACATGTGCCGGCGCATTCGGCATATTGGTCAGCTCAGGCAACAGGCAGAGATGTCTGCGCTAACCAAATCTGCCTCCGTGACATTATGGCAGCAGACATAGATGCACCAATGTCCCTTGTAAGATGAGAATGGGTGACAAGAGCAACATCAATCAGGCTCATGGTGTCCTGGTCATCAGGATTGACATTCCGCCGAAGAGCTGCCAATAAAATAGCGAGAGCATTTCCCAAGCAGGCTGCTCGTGTGGCTGCATTATGTGACCAACACACCAGTCGGTCAGTCTTGTTGCACTCTTTTACTAGACAGCGTGGATTCGCAGTCATGCGCTCTGGACCTAGAGATGTCAAGGCCATGCCATATCTATGTGGCCTTGGATAACCATTCCTCCGATAAAACTAATTTGACATGTGGTGTCCCGCAGGGCTCCATGTTAGGACCAGTTCTATTCAGTTTGTATATTCAACCACTCTGCAATATTATTAGAAATCACAACATCAATTTCCACAACTACGCAGATGATGCTCAGCTCTATATCTTTTCTTCAAAAGACTACAATTCCATCAGTAACCTGACAGCATGTATGTCTGACATACGATTGTGGATGAATCAGAACTTTTTACAGTTAAACCGAGATAAAACTGAGATTCTTGTTATTGGAGCAAAAGCTGAAAGAGAAAAGCTGTCTGACCACCTAAAACCTAAAGAACATGTAAAAAAAACCTTGGTGTTATAATTGATCTTGATCTTAACTTTGACCATCACAGGGCATCGGTAGCGTAGTGGATAGTGTCGGCGCCCCATGTACAGAGGCATTGCCAAGCTGCAGCAGCCATGGGTTCGAATCCAACTCACGGCCCTTTGCTGCATGTCAGTCCCCACTCTCTCTCCCCATTTCACCGTCAATATAGGCAAAAAGCCGATAAAAACAATCTTAAAAAAAAAACTTTGACCATTACATTAAAATGTAATTAAAGTATCATTTTATCACCTAAGGAACATTGCCAAAGTCAGACCGTTTCTCTCCCAGGCAGATACAGAAAAGCTGATTCATGCTTTTATCTCCAGCCGACTAGACTATTGCAATGCTCTTCTGTCTGGTGTATCCAAAAAAGCTATTTCTAAGTAACACCTCGTGCAAAATGCAGCAGCACGTGTTCTGACAAAAATCAGACAGAGAGCACACATCACTCCAGTTTTAAAATCACTACATTGGCCTTGCCCCATTTTATCTGTCTGACATGCTCAAAATATATGTGCTTTCAAGGTCCCTAAGATCCTCAGATTCAAATCTCTTGATTGTTCCGAAGGTTACAATAAAAAGGCATGAAGAGGCAGCCTTTGCTTATTATGGCCCTAAACTCTGGAACCGTCTACCTGAGGGTCTTAAGGTGCGTTCACACCAAACGCGAATTCGGCAATTCGCGCGTCAAGATTACATACAAAGTCAATGCAAAGACGCGATTAGACGCGAATTCGCGCCAGGCGGCGCGATGGACGCGTTTAGCGCGGCGCGATGGACGCATTGGACGCGATAGACGCGATAGACGAGGCGCGGTAGACGCGAAATTCGCGTCCAACGCCTCATCGCTCGAGTTAAAAATATTGAACTTTTGAGGCGAATTCGCGTGAGTCATAGCCGCGAAAGCCAATCAGCGTTGAGATTCTCCCGACGTCATGGTTGACATCCAGTTGTTGACACAACAATAAACTGCTACTCACCGGAGACAGATGGACAGACACTCCGCAGCTGAAATGTAGCGCCTGTAGCTGGTGTCCTGCCGGGAGATCCTGGCACCAGCCCTCGCCAACAGGTCCTCAAACTGGTCCCCAGTCAGCCTGAAGTACCGCTGAAAGCGGCTATCATCCAGACGGAGTTCCTGGAGGAGGTGGTGAAACTCGCCGAGCTGGATGTGCTTCTGCAGGATCGGGTGAACCCAATAACGACGGCGTTTGGCCCTCCGAGGCATTTGGGACTTCAAGAGCAGGTACAAAGCGGCGATGGTGGTTATCTCTGCCACGGTCGTCAGTGGCTACCCGGAGCTATATGATACTACGTGTCTACTCTACAGAGACCGCAACAAAAAGGAGCAGGCTTGGGTGAAAGACGCCGAGGAGACTGGTCTACTTGGTAAGTTCTGTAAATATGTGTCTGTAATTAGTTTGCAGAATGGTTGTACTACGAACGTTAGCGCTAGCTTAGCTCCAGTTAGCACAGCCGCCGGCTTCCCCGCTACTCGCGCGAATGACGCGATGACGCGAATTAACAAAATGGTCAGGCGTCGAAACTCGGGCGTTACGGGCGGCGCGTTACTCGCGTTACGCGCGAGTAATTCGCTTCATTCGCGTTTGGTGTGAACGCACAGTTAGGAGCTCTAAATCTGTTGAGACTTTCAAACGAAATCTTAAGACACTTTTTCACCATTGCTTTCTCTTGAAATGTGTTTTTATGTATTTATGCTTTTACTAGGCATTTTTTATTCATGCTTTTATTTTGTTTTTATTTCTAACAAATGTCTTGATTGTCTTCTGTTCAGCACTTTGTGTTGCATTTTATGCATGAATTGTGCTATATAAATAAAGTTATTATTATTATCATAGAAACAGTATCCAACAGCTACGGATAGCTGACAAAGGGGAAGAACAATAAGTAGGCTGCTCACAGCTAGCCCCAATCACAAATAACTGAAAAAAGTTTAATTAAATCAAATTCGCTCCAAGACACCCACCAGTTTTTTGCAACAAGAAAAAAGGGAGGGGTGGGGGAGCTGGAAAATGGAAGCCCAGCAACTGTGAATAGAGCTTAAGGTTAATATAACCATGCCAAAAGGCAATAATAATTAACTTAAAGCCGACTGTATTCCTTATACAGGGAAAACAAAACACAGAGAACTACAAAACAAACTTACCTGCTTCTCCTGCACACAGCTCGGTAAGGAAAAATATCAATTCCTTTCTGATAACAATTATCAAACAAATCTAGCAGAAAAATCAAAACAAAACTAGTCTCCACTCCTCAGAGTGCGCGAACGCACGGGAGGGGGATCTCATAAACCCCCTCACTGCGGACAGTGAGTTAATGGGGAAACACAAATGCACAAATTTTTAAACTTAATTCTTGAAAACACAGCAAGACAACAGCACTTACTGGAAAATGCAGCTAGAGTAATTAGTTACCACCAGGTGCTACAAATTAGGTTACCTGAAATCCTCAGGGACACAAGGCACCTGCACAAAAGTGACGGATTGTTAAAAGTGGAGTCCCAAACATACTTACCTGCAGGTCTCGGATGAGGCGAATGAAGCAAAGAGGAGGAGGCGTGCTCACCTGGGTGCTTTTATGGGCGGCGAGCCAAGCCTACTAAGGACAGTCACATGACATTGTTGATATAAAGGTCTCGAAGATAGGGAAATGAGGGCATCATTCAAGGTAAAGACCGTGGTGATGGTCTTAGTGAGGTCGAAATAGATCCCAATGGTGAGGGAAAGTAACCAGAAACTGGTGACCCTCCTGGAACCATGGATGTGTTCCCGAGCACAATGCTCTAACCACGGCCTCCACAACACTATTAAAAACAACAAACAAGACGACACCCAAAGGGATAATGCCACTGAACCTAGCAGGGGAGCATGCGTTTATCGTTAAGTGACTTAAGCACACCAGTCAAACCACACTTACCTTACACTGATTTCAATTTTTCACACACACAGACAACAAAGCAAAACCTCCCCCTCCTTTGCGTACTTGTGTTTGAAAAAGGCTGATTGGATGATCTGTCTGAGGCTGAATCCATTTTTGATTGACAGCGAAATGAGCGAATCAGCGATCTTGAAATATAAACCACCACCAGAGCATTTTTCAAGTTTCATTCCGTTGTTCCGAGTTGGTGTGGAGACTTATCCAATCCTCTTAGTGACTTTTTCTTTGTTAAAAACGACTAGCGACAAATCTAGCATCTTTTCTGGTGTTATTGGAGACTGTACTCGTGTTTGGAGACTCTGACTTGTGTCGCTCTGCAGTTACTGTCCCCAACGAGCAGCGGGTGCTGCTGTGAGCCCCTCCACCGTCCCAAAGCACTCACAGGCGGTCACACTAGCCTCGCGCAGCAGGCCCAGCTAGCAAGCAAGCTGCACGTAATGGCAGAAAATTTGAATATTGTCGACTGGTTTGGTGAACCCAAACAGCAGGGCAGATCAACACCTCAGATTGATTTGGTGCAAGGGGTGGGGAAAAGTAACAGTTGTTTTCACCCATCTGAAAATCTTTGAGGTGTGTTTTGCTGTGGTTCTATGGCATGAGTGTGGTGGAAAAACAGCTTCAATTAAATGCTCCTTTTATAAGTTACTGCCTCGCTACAATATGACAACTTTTATGATATAAACTTAAAGTGAGCTTCCCCTGTTTGAAAAACCAGCAACCGCCACTGACGCACAACCATAAATCCCCTGTAAGTGTACACTAGGCCTATATTTGAATATATGCTCTGCTTTACCTTATAAACAACCAATCATGGCAGCAGTAGACCAGCAACTTAGTGTTCTGCTAAGTTAAATTACTGTTTTTGTCAATGAAGTTTGGTGGTGTTGACATAACAGCTTCGGTTCCCTGTTGGAAAAGGCTGTCTGACAGCAAGGTAAGGAGGTGAAAATATTCTAAATAGCAGAACCTTAAACCTTTTTTTTTAGGTGTCTAACTAATTGAGGCAGAGTTTGCTCAACACCATTTGATTTCATGTACGTGACACGAGGATTTTCTACCTGTAACTTATTGTAAATAAACATTTTTATTTGGTCTATACAGTAAATTGTATGGAAAGATTTCCCTGCACAAGCACTCCATTTTAAAACATCCAGTGAGGACACATTGTGCACTGATGTTCAGAAGCAAGAATAAAAAGGGCTCCACCATCACCTAACCAACTCAGGTTCTGTGAAATGTTTGGCTGTCATGAAAGACATCCTGCATTAACATCAGAGTCTGTCTCTCAACCTGAAGAGAACAGAAATAACACTTGTGGATTCAAGTCTCCACATCCAACAAACCGTCAATTTTCTGACAGCCATAAAGACATCTGGAGGGAAATCAATGAAGAAGGCTGAACAGTGTGTCTCATCGGACCTCTTTCTAAAGATGTGGAAAATAAATACTTTCCAGAGCCTTTGGCTGTGGTTTGCAGAAGTCTAAACTATTAGCAACACTTTGTCTCCATCTCTGAAACACTTTAATGATACTGACACATGTTTTATTGAATGTATTGTCAGACTCTCTTTGAGCCTCTCTTTCTAATAAATGTGTCTTGGGGTTGCTTTGCAATGTATTCAGCATATATTTTCTAAAGCATGACGACAGCCAAGAGGAGGTACAGAAATCTAGTTTTCTTTCAGAGCATTTGAACAGCAATGTGCTCAAAGGTTATCATGGGATTTTTGCCTAGTGATGCTGAAAATAGACTGTCAGTGCCAGCTTTAATTTCTGACACTGTAGACATCACCATCCCTTGATATGCCAAACAAAAAACAATGACAAATGCATCTAAAACCATCATCAGTAGCAATAAAAGCAGAAGCTGGCTTCCAATTAAGACAACAGCATATATTTAAGAAATATTTAAGTTGTTTGCACTTGTTTAAATTCCTCTAGTGACTATAGCAACTATGACTTTTTCTGTAAGGGACAAAGGAGGGAATGTGGTGGTAATATAGAGCCATAAAAGTCCACAGAGGGAAAAGGTTAAAAAATTGTGACTTTGACATTGGAGACAACTACTTGATTTTTGTTTCTTGCTGACAGTCAATGTTGGTGTCTTTTAAGCATGACTACGGCTGTTTCTAACCGTAACCAGTGGCACATTATTGTAACCATTACAATGATGGTACTTCAATTAAACAAGTAGTAATTGTAGCCAAAATCATAATTTGCACCCAAACATAAACAAACCTTACCAGTAGTGGTGTTATTTTTGAAACGGCAATGTCTTCCTGTTGATCACTGCATGAGATCAGAAAATACTGTTCTGTAGTTATGTGTCATTCTGGAAGGCATGGTCAAACAATGTCTTATGTCGTTTAATTCTGGAAAACTTGTTATAAGAGCAGCACTATTAGCTCTGTCCAGAGGATTAATCTGCCAGTATGTTCCAAGAAATGCTTGTCAGATGGTCAAACAGCTTCAACAATGACATCTGATTTGGGGGGGAGGCATGTCTGACAGTTTCTGTAATTTTCCAAAGCGGACAATATGAAGGCACACCCCTAACCTGTTTGGTTCAGTTAAAACGAACTCAGGTCTGTTTGTGCGATTAGTACAGTTCGTTTGAGCTGGTGTGGAAGTTGTCAATCAAACCCTGGTGCCAAACAACCAAACTGAGACTAATCGAAAAGGTGGGTCTTGGTTGGCTTCCAAACGGACTCTGAAGCGGTTTGATTGTGATGTGAAAGAAAATTAACCAACCAGCAGATATGTGAATTTAGCAGGATTTTAACAGCTCAGCCAATAATAAATCCATCTGCTGAAATTTGTCCACTCATAATTGAAGGCCACATGTATCCCATAACCTGCTTATGCTAATGCACACATGTAACCATGGTAACACATATGCAAGTCAATGTGTGTATTTTCCCTGATAGAAAGCTGTAATCCTGCCATCATTGTATTCGACTCTGTGTACTTTACCTGTTTATTAAAACCTTTCAAACCCTGACCCTATTTTATAGGCCTCTGCTCGAAAATTGCATACTCACAATGAAATGAATATATCTCTGCAACCACAAGGTCTGTTTGAATACTTTTGGTGTCATAGTAAAGGGAACATTGTGAGATTTGTTAAGATGTGTAAATATCAGTATATGTGTTATATGTGAGGAGTAAATGAAGATGGCACACAGCACAAATGAAACATTTTGAGGTTCGTCTTAAAAAAAAAGAAGCATTTTCAGGATGAGTATCCCTTTGGAATGATGCAGCAGAGGCTCTAAACCTCTATCACATCATAGTACAATATGTGAACATTAACTCTGCAAAGGCTGATTCTGATAAAGTGAAGCAGAACAATATTGGAGAGGTTTTAGTACAGGATATTCAGACGAGCTCTCCAAAATTGCACCATGTTTGCATGTGATTTTTGTCATGTATAATCCTATATCTTTCATTTTTTGTTTCTGTAAATCCCTACTGATGTTTAGGATATACACATACAACTGTCCATTTCATTTTTTTTTACTTTTTCCCCCTCCAAACTGACCAATATCCACCTACTACTACTGGTCCCTCTGCAGGGTTTCCTGGTGGCAAGCAGTGGGGACACCAAGGACACTTGCATGCAGTGTGACACCAGGGTTTGCAGTAGTGGTGTGTAATGTAGTGTGATGTAATGTAATGCACTCATTTACTGCAGTGTTTTACTGCCTTTAAGTTGACCTTTAAAGATACGTGTTAAATCAATGTACTCTGTACACTTACAGTCACACACTGGTTTATTATTTCATGTATTTTCATGACACACACACTCATTGAGCACTTAACGTGGTGGAAAGTACCTAGGATTCGTTATACATCTTTTTTTTTTAAAAACAGCATGAGTATGAGCTCAAACATATTGGTCGAAAGTTAGGGGAATTCTACGTGTCTCCAGTGATTCTTTGACCTCTGAGTATTTGAGTTAAAGACACTTAATAGAAAACAAAGTAAGTTTGTTCGGGAAGTAGAGAACGAGGTCGGGAGCCTTCTGGCACAGCTCCAGGCCTTGAATTCTGCTTCATCAGTGACCACCTTTAGATTGAGTGAAGGGTGTTTTGTGGTTAATCTGTAATTATTTGCTTTTGGTGCCACATTGTGCTGCCCCTCTGTCTTCTCTCCCTTCAGCCTCTTTTAGTAGAGACCAGGATTTTAAGGCAGAAAGAAAAAAGGAAGAGCTGATAAAACTGCTTGTAACAGTGCTTGAACTGGTTATTTCCACTGCTGTGTGTATTGAGAACTAGATGTAGCTGTGTCCATTATTACCAGTGCTCAGGCTACAAATGAACCAATCTACAGGTGTGAAGGTACCCTTAATGTCACACCTTAAACAACTTTTTCTGTAACAATTGATGTTTGTAAACTGTTACCAAGGAGGGGCTGTCTGAAAATTTGTGTTGCTATCCTCTATTCAAACCATTATCCATCTCCTCCTCTATCCATAATGGACGTCTTCTCACCCTACCCTCCAGTGTGACCATATTGGACTGCTAGGAACACTTTCGCCTTCCAACAGAAAACACATTGTACAAACTAGTTCTTTTCTAGCACACCCTGGCAATGTATCCATAGCTTCCAACTGAACTCTGTGGAGCTTGTTTCAGTTCTCCTGTAAGTATCCGTGAAGTTAACTTTTTTAGCTCACCTGTGAATTTAAATGTATTTTCCCTGCAGACACCTCAAACTGTAAAAGGAAAAGCTTAACAAAGCCTCGGCACCTTGGCTACAGACTTATAACTTTACAGACACACAAGGGCAGAGCAAATCAAAGGTTTTGCACTCTGCTCAAAGCAACCAATAGCTTTTGATCACACACATTTGCATCTGTCAAAAAACATACATTCAACAATTGGACAGGCTTTCACCCTGAGATTAATTTGTAATATGATGTTAACAGGAATATACTGTAGAGTTGGGAATATTGCTCCTGGTATTAAGTAAAAATCAGCTGGGGCATGACAAGGTTAGGTGAAGGTGGAGAGGTGGAGGTGCAAATCATTTTCTGGGTATATACTTCTGGGGGTATATTTATTCACGGTTGCCGCTTTTATCTTGGAGATGTCAATTTCAGACACACCAAGTGGACATGTGCAATCATCTACTCCCTCTAACTAGCAAACACTCTCACAAGCCATGCATTAATAGTGGAGCAGTGATAATTCTCCCTATCAAAGATCACATTCCTATTAGCCTCATCTGCCCTCACTGTGTCTTGGCTAGTTATGTCTTTACGGCTTGAATACCGACAAAACCCCAGCAAAGCAGCCAAGTCGGAGTCTCTCTTCATCTGCCCTTGTGCTGATAAGCTGTCTCTGGTGTTCACATATATCTTTAAAGGTACGGACACACCAAACCGACATCAGAGAACTAGGGGCGACGCAAGTTAACTGTTGCGATGTCTACGTCGCCTCATGTCGTCCTGTGTCAGTTGCATTTGAACACACTGCACGGACTACATCCAATGGCCAAGTAGCACGTATGTTCTGCATTTGCGTGAGAGCGGAGTGAGAGAGTGATACATCCTGTCAGCCGAGGGGTTTCCTATCTGTGCAGCCGAGCACCGCAGCACCTCCATGGACTATTACATCCAGACAGTCCCGGTGTTTCCTCCGCAGGCTCCACTTCACTCAGCTGCCCGATAAACCCGCTGCTTCTTCCCAGTTTACTCTGAATAACAAACCAGGGCTCAGTGCTCCGGTTGGATCCAAACGGAGAGCCGGGGCTAGCTCAGAGACTAGCGGAGGCTAACTGGCTGTGCTTTCCTCCGGTCATGCTGTGGCTAACGCTCCGCTAGCCACTACCATCTAGCCCCGGTTTGTTATTCAGGTTAAAGTGGGAAGAAGCAGCGGATCTGTGCGGGACACACCACAAAAACTAGGGTGACAGATGCTCACCGATGGCCCGACTTTAGTTGACGGCCGACCGTCAGCTTGGTGTGACAGGGCCTTAACACCTTACTGGAGACATGCCACATACCAGCCTGCTTCAAGATCTCCACCATCATACTCCCTAAGAAAGGAACACAGGACTTAAAGACTACAGACCCGTTGCCATGATCTCCTTGGCTCGTAAGTCCTTTGGTCATCTTGTCCTGTACCATCTTAATATTGTCACTGACCTACCCCTGAAATGCCCTGCAGTTAGCCCACAGGTGACACAATCAACATGGCTCATAAATTTCATTCTCTGGCACCTGGACCCCTCAGGAACTTATGCCACAATTGTGTTTGTGGACTTCATCTCTTCCCTCAGTGCCATCATCCTGGCTCTGCTGCAGGACAACCTGTCCTGGGCGCACATGGCTGACTCCATAGCAGGTCGATCACTGATTTAACTGTCTGACAGGAGACTGGGGAAACAGGCCCCCAGGAAGTGCCCTGGCATTGAAGTCAATTTTTGTAGAGGTCAAACAGTGGAATTACAACTCCTGAGTCTGTCACATGATGCCATTGGACCCAGAAAGACTGTTCCTATAGACTTACACTGGGAAAGAGATGTCTGTAAATTAGTGAATCAATTTTCTTGTGTCACAACCCCTGAAAATGACTTGTTGCTCTATTATAAAATGGGTTGATCCAAGCCTTGATTGTGATTGGCTGGAAGCCGTTGTAAAACCACTATGACCATACACCTGTGACCGCATCACTGTATTACTCCGCCTATTTAATTGTTAAACCGTTTGCAGCTGTTACTTGTTTTGTTACCTATCACAATGTCGGACTTTGTTGTGAATTTTGATTTACTGGGTGGATTAAGCATGGATGAGTGGCTGGAGGAGATGGACGGGATTGAGAAGGAAGAGAAAAAGAAAGGAGACATGCTGAAATTAATGAAAGACAGATTGAAAAGCTGGAAAAGGCAAGAAGTGGAGCTGGGACCAGACTCTGTGGTCAGTTGTTTTCAGACCTGGTGTGCCGAGAAGGAGGTGGCTATTGATTTGAATCCTCCCTGCAGTCATGCTGGCGCCCAAACTACGATGAGAGAAAATCCTGGAGCAACATCCTTGTTTCTGTCACAGCGCAATTAAAACGCACCTGTCCAGAGCCAGACACCCCCATACTAGCAAAGAGGAGTGCTAACATAATTGAACACTACTTCAGCAATTGCACAATTAATAGAGATATCCAGATAAATGTAGTTAAATAGTCAACCCAGATAAATGTTAATAAGCTTTAAGCATGCTTTCCACTGTGTTTCTGTAGCTCCTGTGTGGTTTTGTGTCCGTCTGTTGCTTGTTGAGGAACTATTTCTTTGGCGGATGAGTGAAAGAATGATTATTTCTCGTTAATAAATTATTGCAGCTCTTATTAATGTGTGTTTATTTTATGAAACCCAGCCAGGTACATGTAGTAACCGTTTTATAATAGTAATTAGCCCCGTGAGGCCGTGGTTTGCCTTGATTTTACCATGGCTAAGGGGCGTTGTTAGGCACTCCACTTTGCGTCGAGCCTAACAACGCCCCTTAGCCGTGCTAAAATTGCCAGCAAACCACGGCCTCTTGGGGCTAATTGCTTAATTAAGAATGTCTGATAACAATAGTTAATATAGAGCTAAATCAGAAGAAGCCAGTTCACTTGGCAGAAGTAGTGCGCTTGCTCAATGGACCAAATGATGCAGAAACAGCACTGATCATCTAGGTAATTTTATACCATGAAAAAAGAGATTTTTGCCTTCATGTGCCATTAAACAACTTTGATAGAAATGTATCCAGGTCTCCTAATACATCCATGATCAGCACAGGCTCCCCTCAATGTGGTATCCTTTCCCCTCTGCACCAACGTTTACACTTCCAATCATCAGTCTGTCAAGCTCCTGAAGTTTGTAGATGACACTGCCCTCATTGGGCTCATCTGTGGTGGGGATGAATCTAGGCGGGAGATTGACCATCTGGTGACCTGGGGCCTCATGTACAAAGACTTGCATGGATTTCCTACTGAAACATGGCGTACGCTTAAATCCAGAATACATCATAAGCACAAAAACATCCAGATGTATGACTCTGTGGGTACGCATGAATCCAAGCGTATTTCCTTTGTACATCCAAACCAAAGTGGAATTGAGCGCACATGTTGGTGTACCCGACCCCTCCCTATCCGCTCCCATCATTTAAATATGCAAATCAAATTGAAACTGCCGTGCACCTGAGAGTCCCCTCTCTGCACGGTCAGAAAACTAAAACAAAAAAATGAGCAAGACAGGAAAAAGAAAAACTTCACAGAATGCGAATTGGAGACGCTACTCAGTGGAGGCACGCAAAAATGTACTTTATGACACTCTGTCCTCTGACATCAATACTAAACACGAGGAGTGAGTGGGAGAGTGTGTGTGAGGCTGTCAATGCTGTGGGGTCAGAAAAGCGTACACACAGAGAATTAAAAAAAGAAGTGGTCTGACATTAAGGTGGACGTGAAGCGGAGGACGGCTACCAACCACCAAAGTGTGGCCAAAACAGGCGGAGGGACAGGAGAGGAGGAGCTCGCCCCGTTTGAACAGAGTCGCCGCAATTGTGGGTGACACTGCTCTCTCAGGGGTGGTGGGAGCACATGTGGGTGACTCGGATTACCCCCAAAGATTTCACACTTTACGCACAGGTTTACTGACACTTAAAACATGGCACTCTTAAATACTCGATTCTGATTGGTCAATCAACAAAATTCTGCAGTGTTTATTTCTTGAGGTATCAAGCTACTCTGCTGCTGCTCCGTTGCTAGGGACGCCATAGCAATGGCCTTAGACTG
The DNA here is from genome assembly GCA_035609425.1 of Epinephelus awoara. NCBI lineage: Eukaryota > Metazoa > Chordata > Actinopteri > Perciformes > Serranidae > Epinephelus > Epinephelus awoara. The sequence continues at coordinate 5,850,888 of CM069297.1, forward strand.
AGGAGCATCAAAATCAGTTAACATTAGTCCACACAGCTCTCCCAAGTTGGCCTGGAGAGCAGGGCGATCATGTAGGTCACTGGCCATAAATGTGAGGGCAACCTTCACAGCTACTAGGCACCCAGCATCTCCGACCAGGAGGAGTGGAGTAAAATCCTCTCCTCCACTCCAGAAAACAGCCACAGTTTGTCTGGTGAACACCTCTCCTCTGTCAATACACTTTGCCAACAATTTAATAATATTAATGCCAGTTGTAACATTTGAATGTTTTAGAAAAAAATATAAAATATGAAATAAAATATAAAATAATATAATAAATAATATAAAAAAATAACTCCCTTCATAACTGAAGAGAGTTATTTTTCAGCAGTCACCAGCTCACTATACATTATGCCTTACGAGTACTCTGGGGCGCCGTAAAGGGGGGGTAAAGGAGACGGATTCTAGGGGCCCATGATGGAGGGGGGCCCAGAGAGGCCCCTAATGATGATGAAATTATAATACAGAAAAAAATAATGACACTAAGTTATTAACTAACATATAATCACACATGTTTTATTTTCCATGTCCTGGTAACAATACCTTTATTTGTTTTGGAAGCATCAACCCCTGCAGGGCCCCCCCTTCCCCCCCTCTATTTACGTAAAATGGTTCAGTCCGACTGGATCAGCTGCAGGTAGCGCACAGGCGATTTGTCACAGACAGCGCCACAGCGGGCAAAGCGGAGGAGACAGCAGTATGCCTCAAAACTGGGGTGCCGAAAAGGGGGGAAAAAGGAGAAGGATTCTAGGGGTCCATGATTAAGAGGGGCCTAATAAAATTATAATACTGACAAAAAATAATATGACACTAAGTTATTAACTAACTAATAATCACAAATATATTTTATTTACAATGTACTGGTAACAACAACTTTACTTCTTTTGGAAACATTAACACCCGCCCTCTCTATTTACATAAAATGGTTCAGTCAGACTGGATCAGCTGCAGTGCGCTGGTAATTTGTCACAGACAGCGGGTAAGGAGGCGACGGCAATATGCCTCAAAAATCAGGTAGCCAAAAACAGAAAGAAAGGAAGCTAGGAGAGGAGAAAGAAGCAAAGGGTCGACAGTATGTCACCTGTGAGTCTACAGTTTTGGAGATAAATTAGACCTACAAGAGGAAACAGTGAGCAGTGGGGGATTGTTAGTGAAAATCACATTTTCTTTTGTTATTTTTGGTCAAATCACTGAAAGCAAACAAAATGGTGGGAGGCCACCTGAAACGGTGGCTATGATGCTATTAGAATAGTTAGGCTACATTATAGGAAATACTATATAATTTATGTAGGCTATGTCACATACACTCTACAGAGCCAGGTCCAGGATCCTCTTCAGGTTTGTCAGGGAGGAATGTGGCATTCCAGGAAGAGATTGTTCTTTTTTCACAAATATGGGAATGATAGTCAAAAATACCATCAAAATGCATAGTTTTATGTAAAATAACATAAAAAATTTTCGACGGCCTCACAGCCAGCTGTGTATAGGGCCCAGTAAAAATTCTTTTCATGGGGCCCAAAATCCCTGGCGGCGCCCCTGCGAGTACTTTACACACAGAGACAATCAGGGGCTTGTTAGAAAGCTCTGAAGCTGTAGTTTAACCAGCAAAAAATAGCAAGTCACTAACTTTAATCACTGACTAGTACTGATGGTGTGAAGACAGGATAATATTTGGGGGCGCACATGCTCAATGCGCTTCAGGGGGATTCATTTTAGAACAATTAAACGAATCAATTATTTACTCACCAAGAAGCCACCCATCGCGCACACAATGCCAGCTAGTAGTCCCGATCGGTTGGTCAGCTCCCTCTGGAATGCCCCTGTTGCTAGCAACCCCAGCATGGTCAGCACCTGTATGGATACAGGCAGCGCATGGCTCCTCACCGTGTCGCGCTTCAAGGCCGGCCACAGCTCTGCGCACAGTTCCAGGAGAATTACCCTCGGGAACCTAAAGTGGCTGATGAGCCAGTTGTCATCATGTGCCAGTAAATCCTCTCTGTCTCTGAACACATGCTCTCTTCGTATTGCACCATTTACAATGTCTTAATACTGCTACAGCAGCCATTGTTGTTAACGGTATTTTCGGCACCACTTTGCGCATGCTTTTATATCCACTCATCTAATTGCAGACACGTGGGTGTGTTAATTGTTCATCGGTGTTAATTGTTCATGTGTCTCTGATGTGCACATCACTCTGAGGACTAATTGTTTTCACATTTATTTATTATAACAGTTTCCCAGCATCATCTCTAAGTGTCGCCAGCCATGAAGTTGGCGTGAGGCACCGCACATTTCCATGGTCATTTCACTCTTGATACATCTGAACTTTGCAGTGGAAAAGGATGTACACCCATTTTTGTGCGTACGCACCCTTTGTACATGAGGCCTCTGGTGCAGACATAACAACTTAGAACCACCCTGTGTGTCATGCAGTTTTTTTTCCCCAAGAGTGTTTTGCCTAGTCCCACCCTACTTTGCTGTGATTGGCTAGTATTATGTGCTGTGACTGGCCAGAACTTGTCACAATGATGTGTCGAGGTGGAAGCAGTTACATAGGTGATAGAGATGTGCTCAAATCCATTATTTGTGAAATTGCAGATAATGCAATGGAAAGAGATATTGTTCAAGGTTGCCATAAGGTTGTCTGTTTTATCAAATCAATTTATATCATTGTGGAAGGACACAGGATGCAACACAGGACTTTGATTTCACTAACTGGTCATTATTTACTACAGACGTAGAAGATCACTATCTTCTGTAGTCGCCCCCACTGCGTCAGCACATAGCAGCAGCAGGGTGAGAGCTGACCGCTCACACTCACATTGAGAAGGAGGAGGCGTTGTGCAGGAGCAGTGAGACCAAAGCCTGGTGTGGCAGCTTGATTTCTTTCAAACACCCACAAATTATACATCAAAAGAAGCTTTGAGCTTGTAGATTTAAGTTGTGTTAATGTCCTAAAGAAATAGTAAAAATCTTGAAAAAAACTTTTACCATGTCAATATTCATCTGTTAAGGATGCAACATGCTGTAGCCTATCTATCAGTCAGAGATTATATGAAATTTTGACTTAAAGTCCACTAACACCCTTCCAAGTATTTCATGGTTTTTTAAACAGATGAAAATAAAAAGAAATGTGAAATTAATGTGGCATTAGTAAATAAATTCCCTTAAAATTTCAGTACCTATTTATTTATTAAACTATACTGAATCATCTATACTACATTTATATAAATATTTAGATAGTTAATACCCTATTTCAGGGTTTATTTCATAGGCATATTTATTTATTAACATATTCATTTATTTCATACTGACATCAATGGCATTCATGATGGTAGGTTAAAAAATAGGTGTAAGAGAGAGAGAAATAGTTCAAAGGCACAGTGGAAGGATGTGGAAATGTGTTTTATATTTAATGATATGCCATATTTAAATCAATGTGATACTTTAAAGGAACACCAGTTTCATTGGCAATGAATGTTAGGTTAAAAAATGCAACATTTTCCAGATGTGTTTGGTAGAAACTATACCCAGTTCCAGTTTTCTAACCAAAGACAAAGATACAGATACAGAGACAACCCCCACCCCCTCCATTTTTGCACCTTAATTGGGCAACATTTTGCACATTTCTGCACAAAACTGCCACTTCTAGAACACTGAAAAGCTCTTTGATTTTTATTTACATATATTGTACAATTTTTATATATTTTTTTTCTATTTTTATTTATTTTTTTCTTCTGTTCTATATTTATGTCTTGACTTTTGCAATACTGTAATTGCTTTGATTATTAGTTTTATTTACTTTTAATATGTTTAAGTTATACTCCAAAGCAAATTCCCTGTATGGCAACAAATCAGATTCTGATTTTGACATTAACAGTTAGGGCTGGGCAATAAATCGATTTTATCAATTAATTCGGATTTGTAGTTTAGGCCGTTTTGTTTTAATGAAAATCGAGTTTCTATTTAAAATCCGCCACCGCTGCTCCACGCTGAGCTCTCGTAGTTCAGAGTCGGCACTTTATTTTCAGCACTGCAGGGATGATGCACAGCCTCTCTCATCAGTGTCTGACTTTTACATAGAGGGAAATAACTCAAAAACAGCATGCAGAACTGCGTAGGCTTCTTTACTGTGGCTGCTCAATGTAACCAACATAGCACATGTGAATCATTAATTGTCAAACAGGGGATTTATAGGACTGCTATTCATATAATTACAGCGTTTTGAAAAATATGTTTAATATGTTTGTACAGCATATGTGATTATCTGAGAACGCGTAGCCACAATGCTTATTAAGTTTTTATGTTATATTGTGTAACATTTTATATAATATTCATGCATTGACGTCAATACTGGCATCACTGGCATTCATTGGATGGGGCTGCTGAGTTGAATGGGTTGATCTTTGTAAAAGCATTCACAAAAGCCCTGGATGATTAGCTCTCTCCACAGCTGAAGGAGATCCTTCACAGTGTGTCATCATCTGAAGGGCCATTCTCTAAAATGCCAGCATTGTGTGGACCAGAGCGCAGCAGCAAGAGTCACATGACCTACACTAGAGTCTGAGAGCCAGCAGCAGTGTGAAAACAACAATTTGGATCAGTTCCACAGCAGCATGGTGACATCTGCTGAGGGGAGATGAGACGAGACCAAACCTTACATGCTGAACTTCAGAGAGAAACATATACTACACACTATGTCATCCCTGTCACTGGGCAGAGCACTTATTCTATGTGTAATATTATAATAGCCTAATCTCAAGGGCTGGTTTACTGAAATTGCTAACAAAAACAAACAAACAAACAAACAAAAGAAGCACTCATGACTGAGCTGCCACCCAAGCTGCCACTGTAGACAATTCAAGCCCGATCTCATTCTAAACTCTTCAGATACTGAATGCACTATTACCAATGCACAAAGGCACCTTTCACAGCGGTATAATACACACCAGAGGGTGACAATTATTGATGCGGCGGCCACCAACCGAAGCCATCAATTACCATCGCTATGTCAGCGGCCGTCAACGTAAGATACTGACCGCTACGGCACCTTTCACAGCGTTATGAAATGCACCAGCCTGCGGCAGTTTGTAATGTTGCTGGTAACAATGTTATATGAGGAGCGGAAAGTCTGAGTGGAAGTTTGAGTAGAACTTTTTCTAAACCTAACCACATGCTTTTGTTGCACAAGGACATAAACGTAAATACAACATGTTTCAACAATGTTTTGAGTTTATTTTGAAAAATACTATTTGCGTCTCACAAGCAGAAACTGTACATTTTCTGTCATAAAGGAAAAGAGTGTAAACTGACACAGCATTCTGGGACATCAATAACAGACACAGGACTAGGGATGGGTATCGTTAAGATTTCAACGGTACTACTACTCTTATCAATACTGCTAATCGATCTGGTATTTTAACGGTACTCTTATCGATACTTTTTGAGGAAGAAAAAAAGCAAATTAAGAACGTAAACTGCTTTAGTTTTTCAGTTATCATATGCAACAAAATAGGTTTTTTAAACAGAACATTTTACCTTTTACAACTTGTAAAATACATAAAATAAGCAGTTATTAAAAGAAAGAGAAACATCAGAGAACACCCTCTCAGAAGGGGTGGAGGAAGCTTGGGTACAGAGGTAGCCTGTTGCAATGATAAAGACGAGAGGCAGAATATCTTTCTTTTCCCACCACCACATTACCTGATCTTCAGCCATAGAGTTGGCAGGCAGGCCTTTGTAAAGCTCAACCTCTTGGTCCACACGCTCCATGGTGCTCTGCTGGATTGTTGACCCGAGCTCCCTTTCCTCCTCCGTGAACAGCTCCTCCAAGGCACTTTTTGCTTTGAACACTGATTGCGGTGGGTCTGTCTCCAAATCCTCTGCTTCCTCTCCTTCAGACTCTTCTACATGTTGCTGCTGCGCTGCCGCTGCGCTTGCCTGCTCCGGCTCCTCTGACAACCCTGGACCTGGTGCTGCTGCTCCTGTTGCATGATCAATAACTGCCTTTCTCAGTCTGTCCCAGGTGTCTTCACTCACCGGTCGCCCTTTAAACCTGGAGTCCATAGCTGTGGCCTCATGCAAGAAATCTTGGATGGCGTTGTCCTGGTAGCGCTCACTGAGGTTCCCCCAAACCTTCTCTTTGATGGCTGTCACAAATGATGTGTCTTCATGCTTTACAGTGAAGTGCTCCTCCAGTTTTTGGAGGATGGGTATAATCTGTGCACACGTAGAATTCTTTTCCTCTGACACACACAGTGTGGATGTGTATAGGATCTTCATGAGCTGGACAAACGCCTTGTGGAAATCGTCATCCCTCAGCCGGTCCAGGTTATCCTTAGTCATCGCCCTTCGCAGTCGTGGGTCCATGGCTGCTGCCTGTATTGCTGGATATTGCTCCATGAATCTCTCTATCGTTAAATAGAGAGAATTCCATCTTGTCTTGACGTCCAGGATGAGTGAGTGTTGTTGAAGTCCTGAAACAACAAAAACAGCATAAATTAACCACACAATTCAATATTGAATTAAACAGATAGTAAGATTTGTGAATTTCAAAATAATAATTTAATGGTTTAAAATGGCGTCTCTTACCAAGGATCTGCTGCTTGTCCTTCAATACTGTGTTGGCCATTGAGGACCTCTTAAACCACACGACCACTGATCGGATTCAGGCGGCCCATTTATCAATGGAAGTTACTGTGTAGATTTTCTGCGCTGCCAGATTCAGCGTGTGTGCAAAGCATCCTATTTTAAAGATACCAAGCCTCCGGATGGCAACGTCCAGATTGCCAGCATTGTCAACCGTCACAAACCTTGCTCAGCTCTATCTTAAACTCCTCCAGAATGTCAGAGATCTCCTCTGCCACTACTTCACCAGTACAGTACAATATATTATTATTGTGAAATAATAAATAAAGCTTTATTTTGAAAAAAAATAAATAAATAATATAACTCAATATACTGACTAATATTTTACCTAAAGCCATTTGACTCCACTGTTGTAAAGGGATGTAGACCTTTTACAATGAACTTGGTCACAGCTTGGTGGCACTCCTTCACCCTCTCCTCATTCATTCTGCCACTAGCTGCCAGCATGAAGGGGTTTGTTTGTGCTTGCTTTGGAGCAGCACCAGTGGCAGTAGAAGTAGATGGAGGACTGGGTTGGATCACTGTACCTTAAACAGTAAAAGTGAGTGATTTTTTTTTATAAATTTAGTCAACTGATAGATCTCACAGTCACAGAGCATGCTGGATTGTGGAGTCTAGACAAAGCAATCCAGATTTTACTCACAAAATATTACAAATAAAGTATAAAGCTTTAGCCCATTATTTTTTATAAATTTAACAAACCGGCATTATAGCCTAATAATTATAAAAGATCCTAGATGACGGGTGAACATATTAAAGTAAGATGGACTTGCTGGATAACCCAAATTGCTACGTGTTGGCTGCTAGCATAATGTACCTGAACTGGACGTAGATGAACTAGCTGTGCTAGGGCAGTCAAACACTGTACATCTTTCCGCCTGAATATGATGCACTTTCGCAAGGTGTTTTGCCAAATTACTCGTGTTGCCACCCTTAAGCCTGATTTATGGTCGTGCGTTGAATCGACGACGTCGCTACGTCGTAGGGCACGGGGCTACGCCGAAGGCTCGCCGTAGCCCCTGGCGTAGCCTGACGTGCACCTCCCCAAAAATGTAACTACGCGTCGAGGCGACGCAGACCCAGCGCAGACCGGCACGGCTGTGATTGGTTTGCTTGGTAGCAACGCATTTCCGGTTCCGTATTTCCAGATTCCGCCATCCCCGCCATCTTTAAACATCTTCTGTTGCGATGTAGATGTTGTTAAGGCTCATTATATATATGCCATTATGCTCAACGTTCAATACGGATACGGATACAGCCGGAGCCGTCTGTCCGTGCTCCGCGTTCATTTCTCTGTGACCGGAAAAGCCAGAAGCTAAACAAAGAATCAACTAGAGACGACGATAACCACTCAGGAAAGGAATGCAGCCTCCTACCGCTCTGGCGGTGAATTGCACCGCGACGAAACGGAGTGACGGAGCAGTTCGAAGGGTTCACGACGGCGTCACGGCAACCACGTAGCAACATTGTCGATTCAACGCATGACCATAAATCAGGCTTCACACGCAAAACATTTCTCACACTTGTGACAACGTGCTGTGTCCGCATCAACTCTGGTATAGTAAAGCCACACTTTCGATCGTTTAGCTCTCTCCGCCATCATTATTTATCTGAAGGTAGGCCATGAGCTTGAGTTGGTGTGTGCGCTGTCTAGTGCGCTGTGTGTGTGTGTGTGTGTGTGTGTGTGTCACTGGAACAACAGCCCCGCCCCCCCGCTCTCCTCTCACAGACACACGGCAGGCAGGCAGCCAGGGTGAGTGAGACAGATCTCTCGTCTTCAGGGAGAATAGCGAAAATTATGATACAATGACGTTGACGGAGTTGGTGAGACAAATGTGCAAGATAACGTTTATCTTGTGGAAAAAAAAAACAAAACGCGACTGCTCCAGTACCGATAGCAGAACCATTAAGGTCAGAGCTTATCAATACTGCGGTCTTGAAGAATGTAGCCCCGGGGCTCGTTCAATACCGGGGCTCGGTACCCATCCCTACACAGGACACGTGTCATATGTAGACATGACAAAGTGGGGATATTTCATGAGCTGTGATGAGAATGTTTTGACAGTTCTTGTAATTCCAGCAGATGCAGTGTGGTACATTTCAGAGGCGTCCCAGAAATACGAGCCATGTCTGTTTAGACAGGGCCATGACATGCAGAACAGAGCAGTACAATTTCTCCTGCTAACAGGCACTGTATGTAAAATACAGATACAATATATATGGGCATGAATGTATTTTTGATGACTGGAACCAGTGCTTAATTTGAGCCAGAACGTACTGGAATGTACACCAGGATCTTTTCAGAAAAGGCCCTGGTGCGTTCCGGAACTAATTTGCATGGGTCTAGAACTTTTCACATCTAAAAACTACACACAGTATTGGCTGATGTCACTAGTGTTGCAGTGTGGAGTACCGTAGTACTACGGTGCCTCACGTACCATGACTGTGGGATAAGTTCAAAGTCCAGTCGCAAGAGGCACTCAATATGCCGCTGTAGTGGTTTGTTTTCCAGACATGAGTATTTTTGAGCAGTGAAAGTTATTATTTATTTTTTTTACTTGCCTGCAGTGATTTGTTTTCCACAGAGCTCTACCTGTGAGCATTTTACTCGCATTTGCGACTAAAAATAGTTTTGTGCCAGCAAAATAAATCATTCAGCACGCTGTGTGAGTACAGATTTCAACCAGCAGCAGAAACGAAAGGCGAATCCTGCCGGTTGTGGGTTGAACGGTGGTCACAGACAGGAATACAGCAGTCAAATAGCCTACGGCGGCTCCACGGCGCAAGATAATGGCTTACCGGTGACAGAGAAGTCTGACTCCAGGTCCAGTAGCCTAATTTCCTCTTTCGTTGGCGTCATGACTGCCCAGTAGGACCTGGACAACCGAGCCGTGGTGGCACACAGGTATGTGACGTGTCAGAGGACAAACGAGCCGTTAACATTTCACTCTTTATGGCAGGTAACGGCCCACAAACCTCACCACACTTTAGGGACTGTTCTTTACTTATGGAGGGACTGTTCTTTACTTTTCAGGGGAGAAGTGTGGCAGGTTGATTTTTTTTGTATTTCAATCCCCCCTATGTTAATCACTTATTGATGCTGTTTTTGAAGTATGAATAAGTCAATAAGTAATTTATTCCTTTGAAATATCATTGATGTGTTATAGAAAAGTAATTTATCTTTTATAAATGACAAAAGGCACATCTGCCTCATTTTTGCTGTGTTATTGTGATACTACTCAGAACCGTGATACTTCCACTGGTATCGTACCGTGGGTCCCAATTTTGGTACCGTGACAACACTAGATGTCACAAACATTCCATTCGGAGTTGCGCAGTGAGGCGGCTCAGGTGCCGCTTAAAAAAGTGAGACTGAGAGAGCAGTGTTCCCCCACTTTTGGGACACGTCACCAAAACCTCACAGGCAGGTTTTCAGAATGTCAGGCACATTAACGGTGCAGTAAATACCCACAAACACCACTATTCAATGCAACTGCAATCAGCACATAAATGTATCTCTATATCGACTGTCACGTCACATCTGATGTCAGATCAAAGGGGATTGGCACCGTTTGGCACGTTTGGCACGCGTAATGGAAACCCAACCTGATTTTATTAACACAGCTGCAAACTAATGAGTTCACATCCCTCTCAGCCAGCCACAAACAGCCACAGCATCAGATAGGGAGTATATATTCAGCATCTGTCATCTTAGAAAAGTCAAAAGAAAAGAAACAGAGTGAGACTGCGAGAGAGAAAGAGAGAGCGCGTGCACGAGAGAAACGCAACATTGATTTACAATTGTGGTGACCTCCTCCCAGGCTGCCTTTGCATCATCAGCCCGTGGAGGTCTGCTCGCAGTTCCGTATATTCAGACACTGCGAGCTTGAACCTCCCGGACCAAAACATCAGTTTCCTCCTGGGAGAAGTTTGGCCGTCTGACGCTGCTGCTCTCTTCTGCCATGGCGAATTGAGTAAACTCTCATTGCGCCTTCAATATATAGATCGCCCAGTCTGCGAAACTAGAGCCCTAAGTAACAATCAAGTCAAATAACAATTCAATATCATTATTTGCAGATGATATTTTATCATATATTTCTGACCTTGAAGTATCTATTCCTAAAATTCTCAAAACCTTGAATGAATTTGGCTCATTCTCATGGTATAATATCCATTGGAAGAAATCTCATCTGCTTTCACTAAATAACAAGCCAGTAACATCATCCATGTGTGGTATGATACCATCCTAATCTAAATTACTTACTTGGGCATTACTATATACCCCTCACTAAACAAATATGTAAAAGATAACTATGAGACAATATTAAGTGACATTTATAGTGACCTTACCAGATGGACTTCCCTCCCAGCATCGCTACAGTCTAGGATTGCTGTAATCAAAATGAATTTCCTCCTCGTGTTATCACTGCAGTGATTCCCGTCGGTTCCCCTCGGTTAAAATACTGCCTAACCTTACAACTTATCATATGGTTTATCAATTACACTGTATCAAAGTGTGGATTAACCCCTCATCTACTGTTCCATGGAGAGAAATAGGGTTACAACGGGAACCCAAAGACTACAGGCCTCTACTGGCTGGTTACTGAGTATGATGGTGAGGATATGACTGGTTCCATTTGGTTTTGTTTGAATCATAAGTTCTTTCGTTTTCGCCACATTCATTTCCAGTTTACTTGGACACCAGTCCTAAAGAGCAGTGACTTTGCTAAGGTAAGCCTCTTCACAGCCGTGGCGCTAGTATTGGGCCCACCCAATCAGAAGACTTAGTTTTCATTTTAGCTATTCATCAAATAGGCAGTCTGAGGAAAACTTTGAGTGAAGGCTTCTCAGCCAATCAATGGCTTCTTACCCCACGTGTGTGTGGCCCCTTTAAATTTACTAAGAAACGCTGCGAGGAGCAGGAAACTCCTGGGTCCATTTCAAGTAACGTTATGAGTGCTGCTTTACCGTCCACCTCAGCCGCCCTCTCTCCATCAAGTCCTCCTCCTCCTCCTCCTCCCATAACTAACCCCCCACACCAGCAAGGCAAGTAAAGTTAACGTTAGTGTCTGTCTGCACATTTTCTGGAGTAAAAAGTAATATAAGTAGACAGATAACTTATGCTAGCGTTTTATGTGTTATAGGTTATGTCATTGTCCACTTCAGCACTGAGCTGAGGACAGCGACACAAGGGAGCCGCACCGGTGCACCGGAGTCACTGTCTTCAATGCCGCAGAGAAGCGCTGAAACGGAGATAAAAGGGAACCTGTTTTTTGCTTATTTTAACTGGCCCATGCAGTTTTCTGGAGGCCCACCCACAATCAAAATCCTGGCGCCGCTACTGCCTCTTAATATATGGCATTGTCTTCCAGGAGAAGACCAACCACAGCCATATCATCTGCATAATTAAACAGCTTGACAATATTGCTGGGTGGTCATAAAGGCTGCTGGAGGTCATATAAACTGTTTATTGTGGTAAGAAATGGGGTTTCAGAGAAACAGTTTTTTCCTCTGGGGTTATTTGCACAAACATGGAAGAAACTTTGGAGATGATTTGCAATCCGTTTTACCATCACAGCTCAACAGACCAAGAAACACTGAGCTCCAATGTATTTTCATAGAATGGTTCATATGATATCCCACACATTTGCATCCCACAAATGATGATCCTTAAAATACAGTTACGTAATTAATGTAAAGTTACGGAGGTTAGGTTTAGGCAGTGAAGGTTACTGTGGTTTGGGTTGTTGTTGTTGATTATTTTTTAAAGTCATTCTGCCCTTCATTTCACTGTCCTTTAATGAGTAAAAATTCAACCGTACAAATTTATAAAAGAACAAAATATCTTTTACAAGAAAAACATCTTTAAAGAAATAGCTGGCTATACATATATATATGTATATAATACATATATGTATATATATATACACATATACATTCATTCATTCATCTTCTAACCGCTTCATCCTCTTGGTCGCGGGGGGGCTGGAGCCTATCCCAGCTGACATCGGGCGAGAGGCAGGGTACACCCTGGACAGATCACCAGGCTATCGCAGGGCTGATACATAGAGACAAACAACCATTCACGCTCACATTCACACCTACGGACAATTTAGAGTTATCAATTAACCTAGTCCCCAAACTGCATGTCTTTGGACTGTGGGAGGAAGCCGGAGTACCCGGAGAGAACCCATGCTGACACAACCCTCTTTCTGTGAGGCGACAGTGCTAACCACCACACCACCATGCCGCCCATACATACATACATATATATATATATATATATATATATATACATATATATATATATATATATATATATATATATATATATATATATATACACACATATATATATATTATATATATATACATATATATATATATTATACATATATATATATATATATATATATATATATATGTATGTGAGCTTGAACAACAACCTTGTTAGCTGTTCCAGCCATCATCTTTGTTTGTCCTAAACATGTTTTCTATTGTTCTTGGGACAATAGAGTCTCAAGTCTCAAGCCCTGCTTTTTATCCTGCACAAAGTTAATTGGACACAACAGCCACTGCCACTGGTGAATGTCATCTTATTTGTCGATACAAATAACATGTACCACTATATTCTTTTGGTTTGGCTCTTTGGACAGTCTGCTTATTCCAAAGGGAGTGTTTCGTTTGTTTTACCTTCTCCACTTACAGCAAGCGTCAGTAGCTGGGAGGTAGCGTTATCACAGCCCAGAAGGTTTAATTGAAGCCATTCATCAGTAAGGATAGGCCACGTGCCACAGTCATTAAAAGTGAGTCATACATCAGCAGAAGCAAATATGATTTTAGAATATTTCAGTATATGCTTCAAGGCAGCGGAGCTCTCCAATAGAACACACAGGACAGAGTGCACCCTGGGTATACATAGGTTTACTGTTGACATTCTGCCCCCTTCAGCCTGTAAATGTCTGTGTGACCTACCATGTCCTTGTCCCACACACCCCCTCACACACTGTTAGAGACCCCCCTCCCCCCTTTTCCCCCTGATTACCTGACATTCCATTCCCCTCTCTATCATCTCATCTGGTCCCTCCTATCCCTTTGTTTCCCCCATTTTCTCCATGGTCACATTCTTTATTAGACCTCCTTCCACCCCCCCACCCCCCAGCCATCGAGGGACAAGGCCCTTTAAATGGAAGCCATAGTTGAGGAGGTGAGGCTCTCCTTCAATTTTGCAACACCTCAGCTGGCAGGGATGACAAAGCTTACTACTGATTGATGGTGACAGTCAAGTACAAGGAAAGACAGGAGAATGAGGAGGAATAGGAGAGGAAGGAGGAAGTGGACGTAGAGGGAACATGGGGGAAGGGTGATAAAGAAAATGCGCATTTAGACATATTAGCATATTTGCTAATAGAGTGGTGTCTGGGAGAAGCTTCCGTCCCCCTTACTGGTTTGCCTCCTTGATGTTTTCATATGCTGACTGTGTATCCTTCCTGCCTCCTTTTGCTGTATACAAGTGCTTGTATTTCGTTTGTTATGTGTCAGCTCAGCAGCTCAAATCCGCTCTGTGTCTGTAAGTTCATCAGTGTGCTGACATACTTCAATAAATTCACAGCACCAAAGCAAACTTCTGGACTGGACCAGAATGCTTTCTACAGCAAGCAACAGGAGGATAAAGGATGAGAGACATTAAGGGGTGCTCTATAGTGGTTTCAAAACATTTGCATGATCATGTGATGCAGAGTCCACATTAAAGCTTAAATGACAGGGCTTGACATACACACACAATACAAGCCATAAAGATGTGGCTGCTGCTGCACCAGCACACTGCAGATCAGTGTTCTCCACCAAAGAAGCTTCTAAACACTTGTGTTCAAGACCTCAGAATCATACCGTACGTCTGTTGTTCATGGTGCTAACTGTCAGCTTAAGAAGTCAAGACCACTTAAATTGAGTCCAGTCCAAATCAGAGCAAATCCAGGACCAGATTCAAGTGGGGTTGAGTCCAAGTCGAGATATCTTTGAACACTTTGTTTGTTTGTTTGTTGTCTATATTCAACGTATATGCTCAACTGAACATTTCTTTAAGTTAACTGCTTCAAGCAACAGGTGTGGGTAGTAACTAGGGCTGTCAGCATTAATGGATTAATCACAATGTGATTTTTAAAATCGCATTAATTGCATGCTGCTATTTTGTCCCTTTGAGGCACCCTTAGTCAAGCCACTGCAGCAGCCTCCTGCTTTCCTCCTTTTGATTTTATTCTGAATTGTGCAGCAATAGCGCTATAAAGTAATCATCAGTAATTTGTCTGAAGTGTAATACTGATGATTGCAATATCACCGCAATGATGGTTTACAGGTGCATGTGATGAATTAGTGGTACGGGCGCCCAGCGCTCAGCTCCACAATGGCAATGTTAAACAGAATCAGGTGCACATGAGGATTTATTAATCTATAAACTCTGTAGTTTAACATCCGGGCATAAAGGGACCCATTTACATTTTATTTGTCATTAGGGGACGATCTTGTATTATACGGGACGGGTGGCAACCCTAACTTTTACTTGAAGCGGTCTCTCTAATGGTCATTTTCACTTTTACCTGAGTCGTTTTTATAGGAGTAATTGTACTTTTACTTTACTGCTAAGCAATCACTACCTCAAATCCTGTGCGTGCTTTCCATTCTACTAATTATATTTCCTAGCCCCTCCATCCTATAGCCCATGAACCAAAAATCAATCATGGTCTGCCATTACCCAGGAGGTTCAATCCTTTAAATGTGTCTCAGAGGAGACGAGGAATGACGATAGAGGAGGCTCCTAGTGCGTGGTCCCACATGTATATTCCATGCTTTCATTTTTGTAAGGGATGGCAACATCTGTTTATTGATTGGTCACCTGACACATCATTTTCCTTGTTTTGAAAAGTCCATAAGCATTTCAGGTGTTCTTGAACTAAATTACAAATTATCTTGATTTTTGGCATTTATGCTGTACATTTTCCCTGAACTCGTAAAACCCTGTATGAAGGTATGTGCAGATAGAGAGCCTGTGGGCATGACGCTCTATCAGCTTAGGCTACAGCAAAGCTCAATATTATAATTTAGTCCTCAATAATAAGACTGAAACGTTAACATCATTTATCATTATCCTCCCCATAGACGTTTTCCACAGCAGACTTTTTGATAAGTAATTGCAGTAAAAGCACAGATGTGAGTAACAAAATTAATAGCAACTCTATTCCATTCAGGTGTGTCAGTGTGGAGCTCTGGGTTTGTGCATGCTAACTGAGACCCTTAATGGAACAGGCATTATTAATGTTATTAGTTACACTTGTGGATTTCTTTCTGTTGCAAGTCAAATTTCTGCTGTGTAAAGGTTCTATTAGCACTCCACCACTCCTTAAAGTCATTGAAACTCTTTTTAAAGGGCTGGGAGTTGAGCTTACAGTCCTCCTACTGCCAGCATCTGGTGAAACTGAAACTAAAAAGATACCACTGGGTCATGAGTAAATGTCTGTAAAATACCCAAATTAAAACTTTATTCACTGCAATGCAGAGGCTGCAGTTGGCTTGACAGCAGTGTTTTGGATCCACACAGAATAAAGTGGACCCTTGCGGACCAAAGCTGACACATGGATATGAAAACTAGGAATTAGCCTTGACATCTGATGTGTGACTGACCACACATTAAGACCCAGATACACCAATCCAAAAACAAGGAACTAGTGGTGATGAGGGCTGAATATTGCGTCACCTCACGTCATCTGTGTCTTGGCCAAAAAAACTGCACTTGAACACACCACAAAGACTACAGCCGACAGCCAACAAACACATACGTTCTGCGCCTGCATGGGAAAAAATAACTCTCCATACCAGCAGATGGCGGTAGTCTGTATTCATCATTCAAAAAAGGGAAATTGGAAAACCGTCAGGATGCATTCAAGACGCTAGTTTGTCAGTTAACATATTAATGATACAACCTGATATTGAAAGAAGAAATGATATTTACTGTGCACCACCTAACAATAATATAAAAAATTACAAACTGCAGGGGTTAAAGTTCTCCGGCACAGTGCCGGAATTACAGCGTGGCGAAGTGCTCTGCAATGCGAGCATTTCACTCGCATTTGCCCTTAAAAAATAGGGGTGCAACGATACACAAAATTAACGGTTCAGTTCAATATTTTAGTGTCACGGTTCGATATTTTTTCAATACAAAAAAAGAGAAATTTTCATGCCTTTTTTTACTTGTAGTTTATTAAAATTACCAACATTTTTGTTTCAACCCCAAAGTACAGCTTTTAAATTAAATTAAATATATCTGGTGCAGCTACACCTGCCCCATTTTCTGCCGTGCATAATTAGCAGCATATACAACAAAAACAGCACCTTGTAAAAATAATAATAATACAATAAATGCATCTGATAAATCACCCATCCTCTGTGGTGTATTCTTAGCAGCAGAGTATATATTACAAAGAAATAGCTCCCTGTAAATATATTTTGAAACATAATCATTAATATTTTGAAACATTTGAAAAATTCTATCAACACAGTATCAACCAACAGTATGGTGTACAATTCTATAAGAATATAAAAAAAAAATCAAATGAAAAATTAAATGTATCTGGTGCAGCTATACCTGACACATTTTCTGCTGTGCATACTAAGCACCGGGTAAAGTTAGTAGCATGTGTGTTGTTGTCGTTCCTTATTTTTGTTTGGGTCCACCTATTTTCGCATTGGGGTGATGTCGGTGTAAATGTGTTGTCATCTTTGTTGTATTTCCACTGCTGTAGTTTATCGTTGCGTGACACTTGCGACATACCGTTGTATTTCTGTCCACCACACGCTTGCCATTGGGGTCATACTTAACACAAAAACACACCATCCTTCAGCCAGCTCTGAAGGATGGTGGAGGATCTTCAATTTCGGGTATATTTGAGGCATTAGCCATGTTGCAACGAGCTAGCTTCGCATGTAGCTTCTGTCTCAGCAGCTTGTTTTGGTCTGAATGAATGTGTGAGGCGCAGCTCAGTGGATCTGCGCTCAACAATGCAGCCTAAGGCGGCACAGTCTAGCGCAGATCCACTGAGCTTTCAGCACAGAGCGCATCGTCAGAAGTTGATAAAATAAATAAATAAAATTGCGTATTGTTCGTTTCATAGTGTGTACCGAACCTAGGCCATTGTGTTGAACGGTTATGTGTATCGTTGCACCCCTACTGAAAATATATATATGTGCAAACCGGGAAAATGATTTAGGCACACAGTGTGCGAGTAAACACAACCTACTGTTTACCATAATCGGCATCGGACATTTTTTTCATCGATAACTGATCAAATAAATAAGTAAATAAATAAATGTATTTTAAAAGTCGCTCCTTTGGCTCTGATACAGCCGTGTCCCTCCCTGCCTGCAGTCCCCACTGCACTGGACTTTGTAACAATGTCCTGCCTACAGCCCCCTCTGATTGGTTACACAGCGCAAGTGATAGCCAATCAACACTGACGCCTGTGCATGTTTTCACATCATGTCACATTGAGACACATAGCACAGACAGAGCAGGAGAGGCTCCAAGTCACCACCACAACATTATGTGATCCATTTCAATGATGACATGCTTGCCCAGAGGCGAAATTTTTATGTAACTGCCTGTTTAATTCACACCAAGCGCGATACAATTTTGCAAAATGCCTAAATGATTTAGCTTCTAAAAATAAATAGCACCAAGGCAAAAAAAGAGATGTAGGAGCTATAACCGCTGAAAGTTTAATCTTTATTGATAAACTCATTATGCTATAAAAGTTTAATTTGAAAAGTAACTACTGAAGCTATAATCTTTTTGTTCGTTTTGATAATGAACACGTTCCTTTGCAACACATACATTTCTGTTTCATACAGCACAAGTATTATTCAAAGCAAAAAATATTCTGCTACCAGAAAATATTCAGGAACTTTTCACTGGAAGGGAAGGGGGTTATAGTTTAAGGGGAAAATTTAATTTCAGAACACTGACGGCACGCACAACAAGAAAAACTTTTTGTATTTCAATTTGTGGGGTTAAATTATGGAACAGTTTGGAGGGGACACTCAGGGAATGTCCAAATATAAACCAGTTTAAAAAAAAAGTATAAGGAAATGATTTTTACAAGGTAGAGAAATGAGGAGGGTGTCTGATTATCACTGTGTTTACTGTTTATTTATTTATATTTTGTTATTTATGTATCTTTGTTTTCTTCAGTGTGTGTGTGTATGTCATATGTATATGTACAGTATGTGTGTATGTGTATCTATGCATATATGTTTATATATATTTATTGTAGTCTGTGTTATCTTCAGTATGTGTGTGTATGTTATATATTTAGAATAATATAAAGAATAATATAATATTTTATTTAGGATAAATATTTTTGTAATAGATTTATGTCTTGTTAGATATAGAACTAAGGTAATTGAAAAATGACAAATAGAATTTATTATTATTGCTATTATTATTATACTGATAGGATGAATATATTACTATTATAAATATTTAAGTGTTATTAATTCAGTAAAAAGGGGTGGCATAAAATAAGTTTATACTTCCTCCCACTCCTTTTCGGATATGTAAACAGGATTTATAGTTTTCAGTTTATGTTTACCTTGTTATTTTTTAAATTTTTATTATTATTTTTCTGTCTGTCCATTAGTGTATGATAATTTTGTTTTTTACATATTCGAAATAAACATCTATCTATCTATCTATCTATCTATCTATCTATCTATCTATCTATCTATCTATTTCTTTCTTCATTTTGTGACTGAAACACCAAGCCCCCCGCTCCAGAAAAGATTTCAGGAACACAAATCTTCCATGCTCCAAATTTCAGGCACAAATTTTTTTCTTGCTTTAATCCCTGAAACTGTTTCTGTGAAAGAGCTCAATGGCTAAAAACATAATATACAAAACCAATCTGGTCTCACTTCGAAGTTGTAAAACACCAGTGCATGAACAGTGATTTCTGATGTAAGGGTGGGTGGGAGGGGCAGTGAATGGGCCCAGCAACCACTGACTTTTACCCTGGAGGCCTGTGTTCACTTCACGTAAGATTGTAAAGCCATACTCTGTTCTTTTTTCCTTAACCCATACGTGCTTTCGTTGCCTAAACTAAAATTTACGGTGTTGTGCCGATGTAGCGTGTTAACTTCAAAAGAGACTGTCTACAAACTGTACATTTCCTGTGTAAACTGAAGCGTATTTTGAAAACAGACAATGACATGCTAAAGTCAACACAGCGTCTAAGGATGTCATCAACCAATGCACCCCCAGGGAACCTTGCACGTTATATGTCAGCATGTAAAGTCCATGAGAAAACGTTGATATATGACTGCAGTCAGAATGTTGAATAATATTACACATTTGTTAACATATTTGTTTTGCCTTTCTCACGCCCTCTTGACTTTATTTGTTTGTTTACTTTACTTATGTTTCTCTTCTTATACATTGAGCTGATCAGAGTGATGTCATTCAGCGACGGACTCTGCTGCCGATTCCCCATGCTGAATCCACAAAAAAAAAGCCAACAAGGGCCAACTAGTGCCAACAGTAAGGGACACACCACAAAAAATAGGGCGACAGATGCTCAATGATGGCCCGACATTGACTGATGGCTGACTGTCAGCTTGGTGTGTCAGGGCCCTTTGACATGCTGTCTTTGTGTTTTAACAAACAGTTCATTATCTGGCTGGAAAACAGCGTCCATGGATTAACGGAGGAGTAGGTCTGAAAAAGTTTGCTGTACTATCTCCTCAATTGTGTTCAGAGGCTGTTCTTGAGGTGGACCCCCGCCCGTCTAAGCAGCTTGTGAAGCATTATATGATCATTTTTCTTTGGTCCTCCACTTCAAATCACGCCATCTTCTTTTACATTCCGATGGCATGTGTTTGAAAACAGACTAGGATATCAAATCCTAAATACAGTTTCTTTCTCCAGCCGTTGAAGAATGGGTTCACACCTCCTCGGTCAGCACCTCAAGCTCACATTCTGAAAATTTCATCTTTCTCTTCCTAGCTGCCATTGTTCTGCCGTGGTGTTCTTGGCGCAAAGCCAGCATTTATACTTTGCCATGTGGCTAATTGCAATCAGGGGCCAATCAGGGGAAAACTGCACTCAGCTGCCAAACTTTGTGGGCGTGTTTGCGCTGGTATCATTAGCGCAATATCATTTGTAAACAGGACGTTAAGACGGAGCAAACTGCGGGTGCAAGTGAAGTGCAATTCAAGGTGCTATCAGCGGCTGCAGTTCATTCTTTGTGAATTAGGCCCTGAGTGGCTAAAAAATGCTGCTCTCTGAATAATACCATGAGGTGATTTGGCATCCACACTATGTTACTGCCCTCTGCTGTCACATACTTCTGGTTGGAGAAGCAGCGCAATCATCAGGGACTGCAGCCACCCCAGCCACAAAATGTTCACTTTGCTACCCTCTGACCATCCTGACCCACACCATTAGATTCTGGAGCAGCTTCACTGAACTCCTGTAACCCTCACACGTACCACTGCACATCTCACTCAGCAATCCACTACTGCTCAGATAGTCTGCGCCGACTTTTGAGATGTGGACAGAGTATTGCCAGTAACAATGCTACACTGAATGGTTTGCATATTTAAATTTTAAATGTTACTTTTTAATCGAGCACATTGTTTTGTTGTTGATTTCAGCATTCAATATAATCTACTCCATGAAACTGATTTGCAAACTTAGCACTGCTAAGGACTTGAAAAGTACACTTTCTATCAAAACTACTGGAATGTGCTGTTGCTTCACAACTCAAGTCATTCCAGTCTGGTCCTCGTTCCCACCACATCTCATCCGACTTGACCTGAGCAAAGCATTTGACACCATCAACCATTCCATCAGTCACTCCCGCCTTGAAACCACTCTTTACATCACCAGCACTGCACTCTCCTGGCTCAAATCATACCTCTCTGACAGACACCAGTTCATCAGCATAAACAATTGCAAATTCCCCACTGCTCCCCCCTGCCAAGGAGTTCCCCAAGGTTCAGTTTTCTGCCCCCTCCTCTTCATCCCGTATATATTCCCCCTTGGTCAAATAATCCACTAACTGCTTCACTGAAATAAAATCCTGGTGTAAAATAAACTTTCTCAAACTAAATTGTGACAAAACAGAAGTCATCATTATGTCCCAAATCTCTCATCAAATCCACCCTCAACTTCTCCCTTTCCATTGATGGCTCCTCTGTGCTCATCACTCCCCATGTCCGTAACCTTGGTGTCATCTTTGCTCAAAACCTCTCCTTTGATCAACATATAAAAAACATCACCAAAGCAGCCTTCTTTCACCTCAGAAACAGCATATCCACTTCAACTCCTCAGAGAAATAAACAGCAAAGGTAAGCATATGATTCTTGTGTCCCCCCCAAACTTGTCATCAGATCTGCACCCATGGTTGTGCATTTGGGATCTCGTCTGTTCTAAGCCTCCAGTGCTGCAGTTTTCTTGTATACTGGCAGACATCAGGATGAGGCATTAGGGATAATACAGTGGGTTTCATACATAATGTATGTTTAAAATAACACTGTAGTAACTAAAGCTTAAAGTATTGTAAACTGTCACATTGGGCACTTTTCATCCTCTATACATGCCATCTCCTTGGCCCATTCAGTAATTTTCCATTCACCCTGCCTCATCACCACACCTACCTGCCAGCCTATTGCCTGTCCCCTCATTTCCCGCTCCTGCAGGTCCCCATGCCCACCTCATCAGGCTAACATCGCTCACCTTTGGATTATCACTGCCTAAAAGAAAGAGTGGGTTGACTGTGGCTTCTCTTATAAACTTGGGCTCCAGATATCACCACCCACCACTGATGTGACTGATCAAATCACTGCTAGTCCAAGGTTTCCGGTTGAATGCTTTATTAACGTCAAGGTGGCTTGACAGAGTGTACAGACACATACAACGTCTAACTAGTTCTGTCTGTGTGGTTTCTGAAAGGGGAGGAATAAAGAAAGAAAAACATAATGTCAGAAAAAATATGCATATAACTACTAAATCTGGGTATAATAGGTGGCTAAATGACAAAGGGGCTGTCTGTCTTATGCTACCGCTACCTAGCACTGCCACAAGATGGAGCCCTGAGACCACAAGAATGTACAGATTGGACATTGTTGCATCAAAACATCAAACTGTGAAAACAACAAACATAAACCTGCTACGCTGCTCACTCTAACTAACAAAGCATACATCAGCTTTGGACAATAAACAAGCATACAACATATAGACGCTAGGAATAGCCGAATCATTACAATAACACGGGTAGAAACGAACGTGTCAGACATTGTGGCACCCTAATTGGTCCCAATTAGCCGTATCACACATAGCAGACATGACAGGTAACAATGATTTCTACATATAAGGAACATATCCTAAACTATATCAATAACATTCAGATTACTTACACTTCAATGGACGCACACAACAGTCGAAAAGGATAGCTGTAACACCCATTTGGAACTTAATTAGTGTAACTACTTGAACTCTGCAAACTCCTCAGTTGTTTCCGTGAATTGCAGCGGGTAGATGGACTGTACCACTCGGGAGAGAAGGGGCGGAGCATACCATTCCTAATGAGAGGGGTGGAATAGTTCAAGTGCTGCTGGCCTTTTCAACAGCCGCCCCCAGATTCTGTAGGGAATCTGCACAATAACAAAGGCCAGAAGTCAAACCTGAATTAGTCTGGTAGTTTAGGGAGGCTAATGATGCGGGACACTGGTCGGGTGTAGGAGCGATCTCCGACTTTCACTTCCACAGTCCTTACTCTTCCATCAGGGGCAGGAAAAGTTTGTGCAATCAGTCCCATGG
Source organism: Epinephelus awoara (assembly GCA_035609425.1). Classification (NCBI taxonomy): domain Eukaryota; kingdom Metazoa; phylum Chordata; class Actinopteri; order Perciformes; family Serranidae; genus Epinephelus; species Epinephelus awoara. The sequence goes on from CM069297.1 coordinate 5,874,442, forward strand.
GCCATAAAGCCCGTGGTACCTGGGGGGCAACAATCATCACAGCATCCCCCACTCAAAGGTTTGCAGTGTCAGAACACCACTGTTATCTCATCTGAAGATCAGGCAGGTAGAATCTAATGAAGCGCCTCCAGAAGTGGTCTGCCAGCACTTGACTATGACGCCACCGCCATCTACTGAGGAGCTCTGACTCGGGGTATACCACTTGGGGCAGTGATGCATCCGGCCACCCCATCAGCAGGGTGTTGGGAGTAATAGGATCAGGGTTGGCCACATCAGAGGAGGTGTAACCCAAGGGCTTGGAATTAAGGATGGACTCGATTTCCACAAGTACCGTTTGCAGAACCTCTTCGGTGACAGTCTGGGTGCCGATGACGACCTGGAATGCTTGCTTCAGTGACCTGATTTCTCTCTCCCAGCAGCCCCCAAAATCGGGAGCACTTGGTGGATTAAAGGTGAACTTGATCTGTTGGGAGGCCAGCTGAACTTGTAGGTCTGGCTGTAGGGAGTTGAAGGTCTCCTGTAGTTCCCGCTCTCCACCCTTGAAGTTTGTGCCCCTATCTGAGAGTAGCTCAAAGGGTTTTCCATGACGGGCCACAAATCTTCTCAGAGCCATCAAGAAGGAGTCGGTATCAATACTGGAGAGGAGATCTAAATGCACTGCCCTGGTGGTCATGCACTTGAAAATGATGCCCCATCTCTTCTCGGTTCGTCTGCCGATCTTTATGGTATAGGGACCGAAACAATCTACCCCTGTCGAATAAAAGGCAGGCTTATATAGGCGTAGCCTGGCTGGAGGGAGATCTGCCATTCGGGGTATTTGTGGTTTCCCACACCACTTCCTGCATTCGGTGCAATGATGTTGATGCCGTCGAACAGCCTCTCTTCCCCTGAGGATCCAGTATTTCCTCCTCAGCTCAGCAAACACGCGTTCGCTTCCTGGATGATGAAGCTGTTCATCATAATGTTGGATGAGGAGTTGTGTGATTTTGTGCTTGGGATCGAGAATGACCGGGTGGAGAGTCTCAGCATCGATGACAGTGGTGTGGCGAAGCCGGCCCCCGACTCGGATGAGCTGTGTAGTCGTGTCAAACTCTGGGGCGAGAGTGATGAGACGACTGCTGGGGGGAAGAGGTTTCTCAGCCAGCATCTGATGGTAGTCATCGGGGAAACATTCCTGCTGTGTCCTCTGTAGTAAAATCTTCTCTGCCTCTCGGTAGTTGGCAGCTTTGAGTGGAGTGCCAGCCGCCCCCTGCAGGGACCGGGCAGTGGCAGCAACCAGTTCTTTCCAGGTCTTAGACAGCTCGACATCAGGAATGGTTGGTAGAGCAGGTGCAACCGAGAGACTGCAGAAAGTAGCCTTCTTTATCTCCTCACAGTCTGTAGAGATGGCAGGCAATTGCTGCAGCTGTGGCCACTGGTCTGGGTTTTTGCGCAAGAAGGTCAGACCTCGAAACCAGCGACTGTTAGCTGTAAGCTCTTGAAGGTGCTTGCCGCGGGTTATGTCGTCTGCAGGGTTATTTGCAGACTCCACATATCTCCATGACACTCTGGCAGTCAGTTCCTGGATTTCTGCAATTCGGGTTCCTACAAACACTTTAAACCTGCAGGAGTCGGAATGCAGCCAGGCAAGCACAGTGGTGGAGTCAGTCCATAATGTTATTTGGCAGATGGGAAGGGTGAGCTCCTCTCTCAACACTTTAACCAGTTGTGCACCTGTTAAAGCTGCACACAGTTCAAGGGACTGATTGTTGTCTCATAGGGGCAATGCGGGATCTAGCTGTGAGAAAGGCAGTTTCCACTTCACCATCTGGATTTTCTGTCCGGAGGTATGCCACAGAGCCGTAAGCACGCTCTGAGGCATCACAGAATATGTGGATCTCTCTCTGGCTGCTCTCGGAGTCCATCTCTGCACTGGTGTAGCACCTTGGTAGAATGATGTTCTGAAGAGCAGGGAGCTCACTCTCCCACTCTTGCCAGGCATGAAGCAGGTCTTCGGGGAGGGATGGGTCATCCCATTCCCTCCTTTTATCCCACAGTCACTGCACCACAACCTTGGCTCTAGTGGTATAAGGTACGATAAACCCCAATGGGTCATATTGGCTGGCGAGCACTTGGTATATGGTGCGGAGGGTGACTGTTGGATGCTCGATGGGACGGTGCTTGTAAGAAAGTGTGTCTGAAGAGCAATGCCAAAGGAGTCCAAGAGCTCGTTCGGAGGTGTCTGGCTGCCCTTGTGTTATCCACAGCTCTGCACTATCTGATCTAATCTCTGGTGGGAGGTGGGAGATAACAGAAGGCTTATTGCTGGCCCACTGTCTCAGTTCGAATCCCCCACTTGCCAGTGTGTCTTGCAGTTTATCCACGAGGGATTTGGCTTCCTCTTCTGATGTCAGGCTTCGCAGACAGTTGTCAACGTGGAATGACTTCAGCACTGCTTCTCTGACGTCATCTCCCTCACTGGTGTGATCGAGGACATGTTTCTGAAGTGCGAATGTAGCACAGCAGGGGGAACTTGTGGTGCCAAATGGAAGCACTCTCCATTCATATATGGTGGGAGGTTCATCACGTTTCACATCTCTCCACAAGAACCTCAGAAGGGGCTGGTCATCGAGAAGCAGTCTGACTTGATGAAACATGCTGCGAATGTCGCTGCTAATGGCCACAGCATGCTCCCGAAATCTCAGAAGCACAGCCAGCAACGAGGGACCCAGGGTTGGTCCAGGGAGCAGGAGCCAGTTTAGATTTTCACCTCTGAACTCAAATGAACAGTTGAAGACCACCCGGTCCTTCCCATTGTGTGCTACCATGTGATGTGGGATATACCAGCTAGTTGGTGTGTCTTCCTGCCCTGGTTCCAACTTCTTGATCTAGCCTGCAGTGGCTAGTCTTTGGATCTCAGCACTGTAAGTTGCTGCCTTCTCTGGGTCTTTAGACAGCCTCTTCTCTGTGGCTCGGAGCTGAGGAAGGACAGCCTCCTTTGGTGCCTTGAGTGGAGGCATGTTCTGCACACGTAAAAGAGGGGTAGCATATCGATGAACGCCTTCTACCTCTACTCTTGTTGTTCTGGTCTCCAGAAGAGCAAGGGCTTCTTTGTTCTGACGTGAGCGGGTGCAGGCCTTCTTACTCCTCCAGGGCAGCACATCCATTTGCCACAGCTTCTCAACATGGCTGTAGATGTCTGCTGGTGGTGACTGAATGGACGTGAATAGGCATTGCTGCTCTGATTGACAATGCCTCAGTCCCTGGGCAGGGCCTTGGAGAGTCCACCCAAGGCGGGTCCTCACTGCTGCAGGGCCTCCAGGGGGCCCCAGACGTACTGGCTCTACTGGGGTGATTAAATGGGGATGATCAGAGCCAATAAGTAAAACTGGGTGAACAAGATGTAATGGCAGCAGGGGTATGTCTCTCAGGTGCCTGTACGTCTTCTGGAGGGCCTCCACTGGATGTGTGTGCTCAGCTAACCCCAAACGTTTTGCAGTGAATGCTCTGTTTATGGAGAAAACACGGTGTGGGTCAGTGACGGATGAAATGGTAAAGGAGACCTTGGCACCATGCAGGATTTGCAGCTCTTGCCTGACAGTTCTTAAAGGGAGCTCTTCGGGTTCCCCCTTGAGGCCAAGCTGCTGGGCTGCTGACTGGAGAAGGATAGTACGTTCTGACCCATCATCCAGAATGGCATAAGCATCCATGGTTCTGTTTCCATTTCTCAGCACCACTTTACTGACTTTAAGCAAGACTTTACGCCCCTCTAGTGGATGGTCAATGTATAAGACTTCCTCTGTGCTGCTGTTAAGGGGGGCTCTTGTGCAATCTGTTGTGACTGCTGCCTGTTCTCTGCCAACATTAGCCTGCTCGTTGATGTCATGCAGTGCAAGGAGGTGTCTGTTGCTACAGTTCTTGCAGCGCATCTTGAGGTTACAATCCGCAGCCCTATGGCCTTGGCCACAGCGCCAGCAGCGGTTGTTCTCCTTAATCCAAGTCTGCTTCTGACTGGAGCTGAGCATCTTGAAATTAGCACAGTTATTGCCCCTACTGTTATCACAGTAGGGGCAATATTTCTTGCTGGCCTCGGTTGAGGTTGGGGGGGGGGGGGTGCCTCCCTCTGGGATGTATCTGCTGTGCTCATCAGAACTGCTGAGGGCCCCATGGTGGACTTGGAAGGTTTTCTTGGTGCTTTGTTCTTTGCTTCCTTCTCACTTCGGGAACTGCTACTGTACTTGATGTTATCTTCCTGCACCTGGAGCTCATACTCCAGCCAGTCAGCCAGGTCAAGGAGGGTTGGTATGGGCACTCTAAGGGGATGAATGAAACGGCGGAAACTGGAGCGAAGTTCGTGGGGGAGTTTACTTAACAGTCGTGAAACATGGGAGCCGCACTCTAGTTCTACTCTGCCATTCCTCCCTAACTGCTCCAACATGCTCACTAAAGAGCGCACATGAAGAGCAAACATCCTGAAGGTTCTGGTGTCACCATGGGCGACGTTTGGCCCGTCCATGAGTTCAGCTATGCGCTGCAGTGCTAGCTGGTGAGGCTGTCCATATTCTAAGGTGAGAGCTGCCATGGTGTCAGTGAAGGGGTGTCTTGAGTTCCTGTATGAGTCTGCAAGTAGTAGGGCCTCTTCGGTTTTGAGGTGGTCGACAAGTATTTGATACTGGAATCTCTCCGAAGCATCCCTTGGAAGGAGACTGTCTAGGGCAATCCTCAGACGGTTGAACTCTCTGGGGTTCACGTGGTTCATATCAGGGATTGTGGGAGTTGGCCCCCTGTAGAACAGCTCCTGTCCACCTACTGGGCTTGGCGTTCGGTAACGGGAGTGACTGTACTGGGGGGTTATATCCCGTCTCCTGGATGCGACAGATGCTTGACCTCTATGCGACGCTGACCTGTAATAATGATCTTCATCTTCCTCACTCTCAGACAAGCTAGGGCAGGACAGCTCTGGTGCTTCCCCTTTAATGTGGTACTTCGTGTAATTGTCACGGGAAACGCTGCGTTCCTTTGGGTGAGGAGAAGGGTCCGACTTCACTGGAGTGGGTTTGTGCTTCTGATAGGGGGACTGCAACTCAGCTTTGGGAGGACTGGCTGATAAGGGGTGTGTGGGTGTGTTTGTCACCTGTAACCGCTGGACCAGAGAGCTTAAGTGTTCCACCTGTTTGCGGAGCTGGTGTGTTTCGGAAGAACTCTGACGGCTGAGCTGCTCCAGCTTGAGTTGACTGTGTTCATTGCAATAACGCAGTCTAGCATTCTGCAGCTTTAACTCTTCCAGCTCCTTGTGCAGGGCGTCTTTTTCCCCACCTTGTTGCTGCCTCCCACTCCGATGATGGTACTTCTTCTTTGGGGGCCACTGCTCTTTTACTGTCCACTGTGAGGAGGGGAACTCCTCTTGACTGATGGGTGAGGTTGAACGCTCACCGCCGATTGCCCCTTCCTCTTCCTCGCTTTCCATTTCCTTCTGCTGCACAGGATTGGCAGGGTTTGTGGAAGGGTCACTTGCCGTATGGAATCCTGATAGGTCATAGTCTTTCAGGTGTGCAGGGAGGGATTGACTGCCTCCTGACTTGCACACTAGGCTGTTCTTCCGGTGTTTTGGACATCCTTATCAGTGATGGAATGGGGATCCGGCTCGAAGGACCATAAAAGAAAGAGTGGGTTGACTGTGGCTTCTCTTATAAACTTGGGCTCCAGATATCACCACCCACCACTGAAATGACTGATCAAATCACTGCTAGTCCAAGGTTTCCGGTTGAATGTTTTATTAACGTCAAGGTGGCTTGACAGAGTGTACAGACACATACAACATCTAACTAGTTCTGTCTTTGTGGTTTCTGAAAGGGGAGGAATAAAGAAAGAAAAACATAATGTCAGAAAAAATATGCATATAACTACTAAATCAGGGTATAATAGGTGGCTAAATGACAAAGGGGCTGTCTGTCTTATGCTACCGCTACCTAGCACTGCCACAAGATGGAGCCCTGAGACCACAAGAATGTACAGATTGGACATTGTTGCATCAAAACATCAAACTGTGAAAACAACAAACATAAACCTGCTACGCTGCTCACTCTAACTAACAAAGCATACATCAGCTTTGGACAATAAACAAGCATACAACATATAGATGCTAGGAATAGCCGAATCATTACAGTAACACGGGTAGAAACGAACGTGTCAGACACTGTGGCACCCTAATTGGTCCCAATTAGCTGTATCACACATAGCAGACATGACAGGTAACAATGGTTTCTACATATAAGGAACGTATCTTAAACTATATCAATAACATTCAGATTACGTACACTTCAATGGACGCACACAACAGTCGAAAAGGATAGCTGTAACACCCATTTGGAACTTACAGTTACAGTTACAGTTTACAGTTTATTTCGTTCATGAATGTGTTCCAACAACATAAACTTTTTTAACATCTTCATATCTGTATAGTTTACACAGCCATGACGAAAGGGAGGCAGAATGAAGAAAATCTTATATTTTCTGCCCCCTTTACAAAAGATTTTCTCTGATACTTATCAACACCTTATGTTTGCACATGAGAATAAGCAAAAACAAACAAAAAGAAAAACCAAACCAAAACATCCAATCCTACCATCTTAATCTGAAACAAATTTTAAAACAAAAGCAAACCATCATCATCATCATCACCATCATCATCGTCATCACCATCATTTTCAAGTTTTAAAGCAAAAGCAGTCCATAATCATCACCATCATCATCATCATCAAGTAATAATACTCACTCATATCATAGCCGAACATCCAAAAAGAGATAATAGTAATATAAAAAAAAAAAAATAAGACTTAAAAAATAAGATATTTGTGTGCTCTCTATAACCTGTTTTATGTATGATTCTGATGGCTCTCTTCTGTAAAAGATATAATGACTTTGTGTTGCTTTGGTATGTGTTTCCCCACACCTCCATACAGTAGTTGATGTAGGGTAACACAAGTGCACAATACAAAGTTCTCAATGCCTTATACTCTAACACATGTTTTACCTTATTTAATACAAAAATACTCTTGGACAATTGTTAATTAGTGTAACTACTTGAACTCTGCAAACTCCTCAGTTGTTTCCGTGAACTGCAGCGGGTAGATGGACTGTACCACTCGGGAGAGAAGGGGCGGAGCATACCATTCCTAATGAGAGGGGTGGAATAGTTCAAGTGCTGCTGGCCTTTTCAACACCGCCTGTCAGTCGCCCGCTTACAGACACTCCTTGCCAGATTGTTCCTCGCCTCATGCAAGATTTTCCAGCGTTTGTTTCCAGCCTGCTTCCTCGGTATCAACCCTCTGACTCACCTGCTTTGTCTGATCCCCAGTAAACCACTATGCCTTCTGCCTTTGACCACAAGCTCTGCTTTCACCTGCCTGGTTTCTGTTCGCCTGTTTCCTGCAGCTTTTTGGAAAGAATGTCACCCAACTTTCAGAGAGAGTTCACTGGCCCACTCATTTGTGATCTTCTGAGCTGTGGTTTGCTTTGTTGTGTGGCTCTACGCCTGCTACAGTGCTGCTACAGTGTCCCACATGGAGAGCTGAACTGAAGTGAACATTGAAAACGTTTACATGTACACCATATTCCGATTAAGGTCAATATTCTGGTTAAGGTAATATTCCGAATAAGTTGTTTATATGCGCTGCAGCAACTGGAATATTCAGTTTACATGTTAATTGACATATTCCTGTGTTTCGGCGTATTCCAGAAAAGACCCCGGGCTACTGGCCTACCAGAAACGCTCTGATTTAATGCAACACTCAACCTGCGGGGGGCCTGGTCTGCTGGAAATACAGAAGAAGACGAAGAAGAAGAAGAAGAAGCGTTTAAAATGAACAGAAGCTGTAATGTTTGTTTCCGATACCCCTGTTGTCCTACTTGTGCTTTTGCACCACAACTTAACTACAACACTCCTACTGATCCATTTTGTACTCAACAATGGAAGACGAGAGTGAGAAGAAAAGGCATGGACCTTTCACTCCAGCTTATGCTGTTCACGCCAGCTAGAGCCCCCCGCAGTCTGTGGATGAAGGTACGAAGCCAGTTCTGCTGTTCTCCCTGCTTGCCATAACCATAACAACACCGACAACCCAGGATTTCTTGTGAATCAAGCATGCACAGACGTTACTGAATATTTCGGTACCGAGCATTTTCCGATTAAGATGTATACATGTCACAATATTCTGGTTAAAACAGGCATATGCCAGGGGTCTTATTCGGAATTTCCTCCAACCGGCACATGGACTTAAGCGGGTTATGCATGTGTTTACATGACTCGTGCGCAACCGGAATATTGAGGATATTCCGAATAATACAGGAATATGGTGTGCATGTTAACATACTCATTGACTGTCTTTGTTGCTTCACCAGTCTGCAGTCTGCATGCATTAAAGTTCAGTATAAACTTTTACCCGTTACAGTAAGTATTTACATTTGGGGACTAGGGCTGTCAACGAATATTCTAACTTCAAATTTAAATTCGAATTTGAAAAAAAAGGACCTGCAAATGTGAAAATTGATATTTGATTGTGTAGAAAAAGAACCCACCACCGCAGCTGTCCTCTTTTCGAGTGGGCGTTGGCCTGGGCCACTGCACTGAATGCACTGCATGATGGGTCAGAGAGGGGGGGCGAGCAAGAGGTCTGCTTCGTTTATAACGTAATGTTATAGATAACTGTTTTATGTGTTTTAATGTGTAGGTATGTAAATGTTTTCAAAGACGTTTATGCTGAAATAAAAATACCTACAAGTAGTGATGTTTCCTTGTGTTAATACATACACAAGTATGTTTCCTTGTATTAGTTTGCCCTCTTGTGGACATAATGTGAACAAAAATTTTTTTTGAATGGTTCGGACCTATGAGTTATTTTTAGAAGGAATATTCGAAGTCATTTTTGAGCAATTTTGACAGCCCTATTGGGAACCAACAAACCTTTTTGTAGCCCAGCAGTTCTTCAAACAATCAGTTCATTGGCATCACAGGAAACTGTCAACTCTGTATTTGCAGGAGGTGGTGATTGACAAACAACTGACCCAGAACTGTGGGATTCCACACTCTTCCTCCTGCAGATGTTATAGTGGCTGACAGGAAGTCTGACACTCAGGACACTGCAGGCCTACACTGAGAGAACTCCAGTTTCTACCAAAGCTTTATTGTTTCTAATATTTTAAGGCCTAAACATTTAATAAAACATGTTGGTAGTATGACTCACTTCCTCTTACTTAAAAAGAAATCCCACATTTCCTTTTTCAATGATTAAGTAATGCTAGGTTGCTACAGTGTAGTTAGTCAGTTAATTTTATTTTTTGGTGTAATTATTCTCCTTCAACCCTGTTGGACCTACTTTTTATTGTTGGTGTAAAATGCAATAGACCAAATCATCGAGATGTCGTGACCACACTTGGACAAAAAAAAAAAAAAGCAGGGTTGCACCTGGTCACAGCCTGCACGGGGACCATACAAATAACACACTGAATGAGGGTGTTTTAACACTTGTAGCTAAGTTTATTTGGTTTGCACCAGAGACAAAAAGTGATGATACATTGTTCCATTTTAGTTTTAGATTGGTTCTTCTTCACATTGACTTTTTGCAAATGTATTAAGAGGAGTAAACAGGAAGTTCTACCAACTGGGAGGTAACTCGTTGACAGTTTTGGTGTTTGTCATCCTGCATCATCAGGACCCACGTGGGGAAATCAAATTCTGGTGAATGACAGAAATTTCTGCAGCAGCATTTTAATGCTTCTGGAGTGTTTCTGTTCACTGGTTTCACAAAGAGCTCATAGAGAAATAATAACTGATAGTAAGCATTATTAATAGGCTATTATTAGCCTGCAAATCAATGGCATGTTATGTATAATGACTAACATAGAGACAGGATAGAAAGAAGGCATGTTTTAATGATTTGGGGATTAATACAGTGGGATCACTGTCACACACTTTGTAATAGACTTGATGAACAAACAAAGTACACGGAGTTGGATGCAATGATGGCAGTTTTAACAGCTTTTCAATCAGGGAAAATACCCTCACTGACAATGCGTATATGTTACCATGGTTACATGTAAGCATTAGCATAAACAGGTCATGGGATATATGTGGCCTTTATCAGGATCAATTATCAGATCATGGACAGATTTCAGGATTAGCAGATGGATTTATATTTGGCATAGCTTCTGAAGTCCTGCTAAAATCATCTGTTATCATAAAATCCTGTGGTTGGTTCATTTTCCTTCACACCACAAACAAACCGCACCACAGCAGTTTGACACCTATTTGAGATTAACACTTAGTCTTGAGACAAAATTGTTTATTAGTTTTAGTCACATTTTAGTCATTTTTATCCTTCATAGTTTTAGTTGACAATATCTTATGACATTTTAGTCAACTTTCAACATGTTTTTTTTCTTTAACTAGTCCAGGTAGGCTAATTCCTGTATCAGAAATTAGAATCAAGGTGACAGGTTGTATAAAAATGTCATTTAGACATTTTTTTCTACAGCTACGAATAATTTCTACACACTTACAATCTACAATTTCTCCAGCAGTGTTTGACAGGTTTAAGGGGTGATTTATGAGCACACACTTACTGATCATCATTTGAAAAGATCAACATCTCTCTATGTATGCTCTCAAAAACACCACAAATAACTAATCTGAAACAACTAGGATTTGTACCCAGGTTCATTGTAAACTCTGACCTATCCATCTCACTGTTAAGAAGCAGAAAAATATCTTCATTAACATCTGAATTCTTTATTAATCTGCAACATGTTAGTCTGGAGGTGGAACTCATGTCCTCACTAAAACCCTCCTACCTGCCAGTCAGCCAGCATCAACCCATAAACCTCCTCCAGGTGTATATTATTCATTCATTAAATATTGGTCAAACTGTGTGCAGAACTGAAATAGTGTAAAGAGTATGTTCTACTCGTGGTTTTCTAGTTCTAACTCAATTTAGGCCAACTGCAAAAATATTTAAAGCAGCTGTGCGGAACTTTTTACCATTAATAAAACTGTTTGCTGTATGTGATATATGACTTGACTTGTGACTTGCTTGACCTAAGCAATGACTCGACTTGACTTGCTTGACTTACAGCAGGGACTTGACCTGACTTGCTTGATTCTCACTACAACTAACTTGGGACTTGCTTGAGATTGAAGGTAAAGACTTGAGACTTGCTTGTGAGGTTAATGCTGATGCTGATGTGAAGTTAATGTTGTTGCTGCACATATTTAACCACCTGGGAATGAGATTAGGTTGGCATTTTCTATAAACCAGGTCAAATCAAAAAGCTCCTCATTAAAGCAGCTGTGCAGAACTTTTTACCATTCATAAAACTGTCCCTAGTTCGTATCACCCCCCCTTGGAGATACGCATATTTATTTGAACCCAACAGCGACAAAAAAACCTTTCTCTATATGGCTATTAAGCGTAGCCTAGCTCGGGTCGGACACACAGCGGAAGTCAGAAAACCAGAATACGGCACCTGAGGCGGAAGTGATTCTGCTCACCTGCAGTGGCCCGCAGCGATTAAACCACAGAAGAAGAAGGAGTCGTGTTTACAGATCTTCGAGTAAGCAGTACGCAACGGGCATTGCTGAACACATAATACCGAACAGTTTTACCAGAGATGTATCTATGAGGACTTGGTTGTACTTTTGATGTCATGGCGGATAACGAAGGAGCATCATCTAAAATTATCTGTGACTGTGACCATGAACACAAATATACAGCAGGCAGTTGTCCTCAGTTTATAAGAAATTCAGAGCTACACCAGAACATTTATGAACAGGTCTTACTTTACTACTAACTTGTGTGTAACCTGGTGTGATTGAAACTTTTTTTCGAATTTTTTTTGACAGACCTAATGGGTAGGTAATCGTTATGAAAATTTGGTATTCGATATTCCTTTTTTTAATTTACTTTTTTTTTATCATTATTTTTTTTACATATCGTTTGGTGCTAAATGTAGTCTTTTTGTTGTTGGTAAATGTACGTAGGTTATCAATAAAAATCTAAACTTTTAAATTGCATGGTTAAAAATGTGAAAATATAGTATCGCCTACCAACAGAGCTTGTGTGCACGCTTGAGCGCATCCATCTGAGGCTGTGGATCAATGCCAAGTTTTACCACTTTATCACTATTCCCTCTAACTTGTAGCTGTTTTTTCGTTATCTTTTGAATTTAATATGAATTATGGAACCGTTTTTGTCAACGTTTGTTTCGCCCGTTTTGTACAATAAATTATTGTTTAAAGTTTCAACAAGTTTCTTTTGGAGTGCGTGACACAAGTGTGTTTTGAAAACAATCGTGGACTGTCACCTGCTCAACGTCAAATGTCAAAATATCATTTACAGACCGATTTAACAGACGATCACTGCTGCCCAACCCGCAGGTCCATTTGCGGGTCCCGTGGGTTACGGGTCGACCCGCGCATCGTACCGCTTACTCGAAGAACACTCTCTGTAAACGCGGCTCTTCTTCTCCTCTCATTTCACTGGCGGATCGCAAACAACTTCCAGGTGCATACCACCACCTACTGTACAAGAGTGTGCAATGTGTCCGAAATCATTCACTACTCTCTACTACATGTCATTTAGCCTGTTTCTTAAATCCTACTCGTAAACACGGCTCCTTCTTCTTCTGTGGTTTAATCGCTGCAGGCCGCTGCAGGCGTGCAGACTTACTTCCGCCTCCGGGTGCCGTATTCTGGTTTGCTGACTTCCGCTGTGTCCTACCCGAGCTAGGCTACGCTAAATAGCCATATAGAGAAAGGGGTTTTTTTTTGTCGCTGTTGGGTTCAAATAAATATGTGGATCTTCAAGGGGGGGTGATACGAACTAGGGACAGTTTTATGAATGGTAAAAAGTTCTGCACAGCTGCTTTAATGAGGAGCTTTTTGATTTGACCTGGTTTATAGAAAATGCCAACCTAATCTCATTCCCAGGTGGTTAAATATGTGCAGCAACAACATTAACTTCACATCAGCATCAGCATTAACCTCACAAGCAAGTCTCAAGTCTTTACCTTCAATCTCAAGCAAGTCCCAAGTTAGTTGTAGTGAGAATCAAGCAAGTCAGGTCAAGTCCCTGCTGTAAGTCAAGCAAGTCAAGTCGAGTCATTGCTTAGGTCAAGCAAGTCACAAGTCAAGTCATATATCACATACAGCAAACATCTCATCACAATCCACCAGCTACATGTCGTCTGAATATGCTGTGAAAAAGTCTGGTCTCTGTGGGCAGCCCAGGCTCCGCAAATGGCAACAAAAACATTTGGGTCCAGGCTGCACCAACCAGCCAGAACGAGGCCAGCGAAAGCAAGCACATACACATGAACGCGGTGCCCATGTCTCACGGTCTCACGCAAGCACGCTCATGTGAACGCGGTGCCCAGAGAGGCAGTTAGAGCTACAGGCTACAATGAGGCTAAAAACAGTGTCAAGTCATGGGACTTGAGTCCCCCATCTCTGCTTGACATCAACAGTCCATTACATGGACTGGATATAAAAATGGACGACGCATCTCCTTACTGTGCAAAAATTAAGCCAAATTATCCTGCTGCCATCTTACGCTGCTGATGTTATTTGAAGCCAGAGTCTGTGCATTAGCAATCTCCACTGCTGTCAGTTCCCACCCATGGGCGGCAGTAGCTCAGTCCATTGGGACTTGGGTTGCGAACCGGAAGGTTGCCTGTTCAAGTCCCCGTCCAGACCAAATATGGAGTGTGGACTGGTAGCTGGAGAGGTGTCAGTTCACTGCCAAGGAGCCCTTGAGCAAGGCACCAAACCCCCAACTGCTCGGGGCGGCTGACCAAGGCAGCCCCCTGACATCACTCCACTTCGTGTATGTATAGTGTATGTATAGGTCCTATTTGTGCATGTGTGTGTTCGGACCTGTGTGTAATTGACAACAAGAGTGAAAAAATTGAATTACCCTCTGGGATTAATAAAGTATATAAAGGTACATTAAATTAATATAATTCACCCGCCCGATCAATTGTGAGCAGCAAGCACACCTATTGGCACACACAGCTGTCATTCATGATTTCAATCCCCATTTTTTAATATGAAATAACTAGTTATAGTCAAACTTATTAGAAAAATGAAAACTTGAACATATGATAAGAACTACCTAAAATGTCAGAAACCATCTTTGGGAGAAATTTATTTGACATGTAGGCTACTTTAAGTTTTTTGTTTGGCCCATGTCCCATCCGCTAACATGGAGGGGACGGAGTTATACTGTATGAAAACCCTGACATATTAAAAGGTAGTGTGACACAACAGGATGTTCAATGCATCAGTGTTTCTGTTACATTATGTCGGGCTGAACTCAGCCCTGACCTTCCTTGCTAACTGCTTAACTGCATCAACTAATCACACACCTGCTTCCTATTCCCTCTAATCAAATCCAACTAGCCTATATTAATACCAGCTCAGTTTTTTGCCAGTTTGTAATCACTGCAGTTCAGTTTTCTGTTTCTTGCCTGTCTCCCTGCTGAACCTACCGTCCAACTTGGATTCTTTATGTCTGTAAATTTAAACTTTTCACAATACACCACTGAATCCATCCTGCAGCCTCCTCACCTGTCTGTACTGGACTGAATCCCTGTCCTGAAGAACCCATCATGATTGTTTCAGAAAAAGTCAGAGCAAACTTTAACTGGACCAGAACTAAAAGGAAACAGCTCTCTTTTTTGTCTAGACCAAATTACCTGAACTTGATAGCAGCCAGAGTTCTTAGAAGCAATATGGAAGGTTATTTTTTTCAGTTCATGATACTCTCACATGACAGGCTACTGTAAACAGCATCAATCATTATATTTCTTCTTGCTGAGCTAAAATTTATTTGATTCCAGGGCAACCCTTGTCCACCAGATGTGTCAAAGTATGCAATCAGCACAATAGTTGTTAGTGTTATCCTTGTCACATGAGGGGTGGTGAATTTGTCAGTTTGCCCTCTCTCAACACACACAGGACTGCCAACTTATCAAATTAGTTGAGATAGTAAATTACATCAAAATTCACATGGCCATAGTCATCCTGAACAAGGTCATGGCAGACATAGGCTACAGGGTTTTTACCTGCTACACAAACTCTTTGTATGACAGAGTGCCGAAGTCACGCCCCTTCCGGTAGAGCTCATGGGACCTTAGATCGGAAAAAAGCTTCCCCGGAAGGGGCGTGACTTCGGCACTCTACAATTAAATTCAGGAACAAGACCACGCCTTGAACACACTCCATTTCTGTTCAAATAAGTATTTCAGCACACCTCATCCGTTTCCTACTCCTCTGACTCAGTGTCGACATCGACCGACGTGCGCTTCACAACATGTAGCTACAGGCTTACCTCAATCTAAAAGTAAGACAGTTTTCATCGTATCAATTAATCAACTCACCACAGATCCAGTGCTGCAGAACAATCCTTCTGATCCAGATAAAATCCATCCGAAGACGATTATCCTCGAGTCATACCATTCTGGCAGCAGTCCTTCAGACAAACTTCCAGGCAGAGTTTCACGACTCCCATATGTCGGCCTTGCCAGCACCTCCATTCCACCTGCCCCACAAACTCTCTCCAACTCCGGATCGATCCTCTCCTCCATTGGCACTACTGCGCATGCACGTTCTCCACCTGTTCCCTACGATCCTCACCCCCAAATTCCACCAGATGCGAGTTGGTTGCGTCTGCGCTCCGGAGTGGCAGTGGATCCAATACGGTTCAATTCTAGTCAATGTGTGTGCTTCCACCGGCTGTGGCTGTGCTGCGTTCCGGCTCCGTCACAGCTGGGGCGCTCCGGAGCCCTCCGCAACAGATACGCTTTTTGCTGGACGCCGGAGCACAACGCAGAAATTCGGCACAGAGTAGATCGTGCGTGGCAGGAAGTCGTGCACAGAAACAAAAAAAACCCATCCGGTTAATTTTCAAAATATAATACAAAGTGTTCATGGCGGATCATATCTCCTTCAGCCATTTATGTAGCTACTGCCAGACTTTAAATCTGCTTTCCGCTCTGCTCCTGTCAGCTGTCATTTCAGGCAAAATCGTTGTGCCCTCCTCCACCTCATCCGCCTCCAGTAACCTTATCCAGAGCCCAGGATGATCTTATCAAAAGCCCATTTCTCTTCACATCCAGATCCTCTGCTCCCTCTTCATCTCATCTCATCAGCACCATCACCACCGCCAGCACGCCAACGGATGAGGCGATGATGGGGGGGATTCCCTAATCTATTAGGTCTTTACCTTCCTCCTGACATAGCCTACTGTAGGATATGACACCACAATGGGGTCTAATTGCCAAAAGATTTCGCATATCTCGTGCACATCTAAATAAACATTGTCTTCTCTCAGAACGAGTCTTTCCTGATTGAAAATCTATTATGAATAATATAAAGGGTGTTTTAGATCTGATATAAATGATCTAATTATGATAAGTGATAAAATATGCACCCTGTACCACCACAAGCAGCACCTGGCTTGATATGGTTTTTGCAAACACAGGCTTAGCTACCTTACCATAGTGTTTTTTACAGTGCTGCTGTTGCACTGTGCTGTTCTGTCTTGTCTGTGTGCTGTCAGTGTCCTCTTCTCATGCCACAACATCATCAGTTCTGATTTTTTTTTTTTCGTTATTTGAGAAAATGGACTTGTGAGAGTGTGTATAAAGTGTCAATTGCGTGAGACTCATGGTCAGTGCGTGACAGTTTGTAGCCCTCACATGCCAACCCCATTAAGAGGAAAGTCAGTCAGTACGTTTACATGGACAGTTTCATTCCATTTTTAATCGGAATGAAAGGCCATTCCGATTAAAAGTGGTCACGTAAACGGTCATTCCGATTGAAACTTAAATCCGAGCGAGGACTTCAGTGTTTTCTTCCAGTAAATGTAAACACATAACATCCGCCCCGCCTCCTATCCAATCAGAAACCTTCCCTGCCCCAAACCTTGAACAGACCTGGATAAAGGCGATTAGTCTGATCTTCGTGTAAACGCTCAGGAATGACTATTTCCCAAGTAAACTACCTAGAAAAACTTTAATTCCGAATGATTTCATTCAGATTTATTTCATTCCGAATGAGAAGCCATCATGTTACCGTAGCCACTCTCACTAAATTGAATTTGCTTCATGACGCAGGGTGTGAATGCTAAAGGCACAGGTGCGAGTTGTTGGCTGGATTTTATTGTCAAGCGCAGAGTCTAGGTGTGTTGTCAGGTACTGGGCTCGCTGACAGGCGCTGGGTTTGTGTTTGTTGGCAGCTGCTGGGTCAGCCTTTGTTGTCAGGGACTGTGTTTGCTGGTAATGATGTGGACGCACTGCTGCTGTGAAATGATGGCAGCCTGTGCTCTTTCAGATAAGTAAGTGTCAGGGGAATCCACCAAATCACGTTACATTAGTGAAGAGCAGAGCGGAAAGCAGAGCGAGTCACAGAGGGAGGAGAGGAGACATCAGGGCTGCTGGCACCGCTCCAACTGATAAATATGCACACATTCAGTGAATGGAAACACACACACGCACATGGTATGCACTCAAGAACACTGTTGGAGCGTTGGACAGGCAGCAGCACTCACACACACACACACACACACACACACACACACACACACACACACACACACACACACACACACACACACACAGTTAATAACACTTGTGTTGCATAATTCAATGGAGAGAGGAGCTGTAGCAAGCCCTAATGTAATAACTGCTTATAATGTCATAAAAGTGTACTAAAACAAGCAATTCAGGGTCGTGCTCTTAAATGTTATTGGTAGTCCACGCAGCTGTTGTGGGAGGTAAGAGACAGAAAAGATTGTGCTTATTATAAATAATGTACAGCTTCAGTTAACTGTGTACTAGACATATCAGCTGCTGTTATGCTAGACATAATGTTCTCTCAGTAAAGTTTGTATTTACCACTGAGATCCATTTGCCAGACAAACAAATCACATTTACCAGTTTTGCCGCTGTACAAAATACCTACAAACTAGCTCATTTACAATATTTCATAAATGACTTATTTAGCTACTTCCACCCCGAACTACTTCCCCCGATACATTTTTTCCCTGTTATGTGTAGTGCTGTTTATCGATCAAGACTACTCTGGTGTGAGTTACAGAGTGTTGGAGATTTCGGCTGTAGAGATGTCTATTGTTTCTGGAATGCAATGGAACAATTTTGGTTTCCTTTTCCAAGATAATCTATCCGCCTAACAGGTGTGGCATATCAAGATGCTGATTAAGCAGCCTCATTACTACACAGGTGTGTCTTGGGATGGTTACAATAAAAGACCACTCCAAAACGTGCAGTTTTATCTTTAAAAAAAAAAAAAAATTATGAGAATTTCACATGACTAGTGCTACAGTAATGCATATTCTGTTCACAGATACCCCAAGGAATGACTCAGTATCTGGTGGACACCATTTGCCTCCTGCAGTGTGACACATTTCCTTCACATAAAAATGATCAGGTTGTCGATTATGGCCTGTGGAATGTTGGTCCACTCCTCTCCAATGGCTGTGCGACGTTGCTGGATATTTGCCAGCATTGGAACCCACTTCATCGTCATATATGCCCACCAAGAGCATCCCAAACATGCTCCGTGGGAGACATGCCTGGTGCCAGACAAGAACTGGGATGTTTTCAGCTTCCAGGAACTGTGTACACATCCTTGCAACATTGAGCCATGTCTTATCATGCTGCAACATGAGGTCATGGTGGCGGATGAATGACATGACAGTTGGTCTCAGGATCTTGTCACGGTATCTCTGTGCATTCAAACTGGCATCAGTAAAATGCACCTGTGTTCACTGTCTGTAGCTTATGCCAGCCCTAACCATAACTCCACCTCTACTGTTGAGTGCTTTGTTCAAAATGTTGGCATTAGCAAACTGCTCACTCACACAGTGCCATACATGCTGTGTGCTACCTGCCCGATATGGTGTAACCAAGAATTCTGTAAAGAAAACACTTCTTCAAAGTGCCGGACACCATAAGTTAGCATGCCAATGTAACACTACCAAAACATGCAACACCAGTGGCATTGTGTTGTGAAATCAAACTGCACATTCCTTTTATTGTGACCATCCCAAGACACATCTGATGCTGTTTAATCAGCATAATGATATGCTGCACCTGTAAGGTGTATGGATTATCTTGAAAAAAGGGGGAAGAGCTCACTAACATGGATTTTAACAAACTTCCAACCAAAATTTGAGACATATATCTATTGAGTGCATAAAAAAAGTCTTAAATTTGTACTCAAGCACAGTACTTGAGCAAATGTACTGTGTTGTATTCCACCACTGCTCTTAGTATACATCATATGGGTCCATCAGATCAAAGATTAACGTTATGCTTTTCCAAGTTGTTCTTGAAAATATCCGTCCTTAACTGCTCTGCTGGTTTACATAAATATTTTGAACATTTCAAGGCTCTAGTAAAGTCACCTCAAAACAATCAGCATTAGAACTACCTAAAATGGCAGACGCCATCTCCGTGAAAAATGAATATGACATGTACCATGCTGCAGTGTAGGTTTATGACCCACTCTGCAGCCAGCCACTGGGGGGGTGATCAAGACATTTTGGATTCTCTTGTGGGGGGATGTCATGCCGTCCATCTTTGTGTAGTAACTTGATGCTTCTTTAAGTAAAGGAAGGATCCTGAAACAGCTGAAATTCCACCTCGAGTTACATCCCAAGTCCCTTATTACTGCTAACCACCTTACCTAACTGTTTAGTCCCTCCCTCTTAGGAAAACATGCAAGGATTCAGGAGTTAGGAGTGAGGAGCGAGAATTTCTGATAAGAGACACGAGACGGCCTTACTCTTAAGCGTCATGTAAAGCGATGTCCTTTTCTGATGACGGCGCCAGCATCATTATCATTATTATTATCATCACTATTATTAAATCCACTCGCCATCATTCAAAAAGTCAGCTGCTGAGTGAATAAGACATATCAGACCTGTCAGTCTACCTCAATCAATCAATTTTATTTATAAAGCCCAATATCACAAATCACAATTTGCCTCACAGGGCTTTACAGCATACGACATCCCTCTGTCCTTTGGACCCTCACAGCGGATAAGGAAAAACTCCCCAAAAAAACCCTTTAACGGGGGAAAAACGGTAGAAACATCAGGAAGAGCAACTGAGGAGGGATCCCTCTTCCAGGATGACAGACATGCAATAGATGTTGTACAGAACAGATTAACATGATAAATTAACAGTAATCTGTATGAAACAATGAGACACAAAGAGAGAGAGATGCAGGGACAGACGGTAATGACAGTAGCTTGCAACAACATTAATGAAAGTAATAACATTATTTAATATTAATAATTAATATTACCTACAAGCTATGTGTGTGTGTGTGTGTGTGTGTGTGTGTGTGTGTGTGTGTGTGTGTGTGTGTGTGTGTGTGTGTGTGTGTGTGTGTGTGTGTGTGTGTGTGCCTGGTGTTATATCAACACGTGTGGTTCTGGACATGAGCAGCTGCACATTTAACAGCCACACATCACCGACAGTCCGCTGAACAACGAAATAAACTTAATTACAACATGACAGTCTTGCAAGAAATAATATTAACGTTACTCTTTGTAGTCACGTAAGCATGTGAATTACATTCACATTACATTCATACGTTTCATTGCAAAGAATGCATGTAACGGGTACACTTTTGCTGTTTCTCCGTCATCTCGTTCAAATGAGCCAGATGTAGGGGGCAGGTATTTACATGTCAGGGCCTCAAGCTGAAAAAGACGTCCTGTTAGGAACCTCTCGTGTTACCTTACTCATCACACCTATCAGATCCCTCCTAACTCCTAACGCTAACTCCTTACTAGCAGGAATAAGAGACATGAGACGGTCTTAAAGATGGCGGGCCCCGAACGACCGGTTCAAGTAAGAAGTTAGGACTTAGCAGTATAAAATAAGAGACTTGGGACGCACCCCCAGTCTCACTCCAAAGTTGTCAAAAACAGGTGCTTGATCAGTGCCTTCCAACGTCAGACACAGACAAAAAAAAAAAAGATGTCCTGTCACTTCAGCATGATACGCAGCTACTCATCATTATTGTTTAACAGTGCCCACGGCATCAGGGGGAAAGGTGGTGGGACAACCACATAAGTTAAGGGGGTGGGTGTCAGAGTAGGGCTGGTAGGAGGGGTGATGGATGGGTCCAACAACAACACCCAGGAGGCCGGTGTTCTCTCTGTAAGATTGTAAAGCCAAACCCTGTTCTTTTTCTACCGAGAACTGAGTCCTTCCTTCAGAAATTTTTCAAGGATGCATACGTGTATCCTCAGCCAGCATGAAGTACCCACAATTTTTTGTGCACAATTTGCTGGAATTGAAGGTGGGACCTCTGCTATGATGCACACCGCTAGTCTTTCAATGTGTGTTCACCGAATGCTAGGAAGGAGTCGTGCCTAGCCTCTGCGGGACCCGTCCTACCAAGGAAGCCTCCTTGACTTTGAGAAGCACTTAGTGCCTCAAACTTGCTGGTTGGCAGGGGCCTCTCTTTGGGAAGTTTGCATGTTCTCCCTGCCCCTGAATGGGATTCCTCCAGGTGGTCTGGTTTCCTCCCGCAGTCTAAAGACATGCAGGTTAGGTTAATTAGTGACTCTAAATTGCCTGTAGCTTTGAATGTGAGCCTGAATGGTTGCCTCTCGCTACATGTCAGCCCTTTGATTAACCAGGGACCTGTCATTTAAATGCTGAATGCAGCAACAGCAATAAAACAACTACGTGATGCAATCATATTACAGCTGAACATTACTAAATGGAAGGAGAAAAAAGGATAAGTACTGAAAGTGAGAGAGATGAGCAAGGAGATTAAAAAGCAAAGTGGAGAGGAGTGGAATAAGAGGAATATTCTGCAAGCACAGGAATGTTTTAGGAGGAAAGAGGAGAGAAAGATTTACAAGAAGGAGGAGGAAAGGAGGAACAACTAAGAGGTGAAGAGGAAGGGTATGGGAGAGGAGGGTATATGTGGCACAAGAGAGAGAATAAGAGAGAGTCATGGGTCATCTGAGGCAGATCTTTCTTTGGGGGGATACACTCACTCTCTCTCTCTCTCTCACATGCATCCACAGGGGCCAATACTAGGGCAGATTAAGGTTATATAATCTAAGGGAGAGAAGATTGAATGCTCCCAGAACAACATGTCTCCTCCTTGTTTTAGTGCTACAGTGTATGACCTGAAGAAAACACTGATCTGAGCTAAGCGGACTCTCAAAAGCAACACAAGCAGCAGTTGTATCAATTATAGATGCTTTTGCTGACAGCCTCTCAGGTATTAATAGAAAGATACTCTGTCAATTCCATCTGATGCTTAATATAGATTGTGCTGGTTCTCTCACAGTGAGGGCAGAGGGAAGGAGAGCAGGACTAACAGGGATGGATACTTTGCTGCTGGTGCAAAATCCTCATTACTGCCTTTACAGGTTCCATAGGCTTGGTCTGCCTGCAGTGTAAACAGGTCCTGCATCTATGCAAGGCCCTAATTATTGACTCAGGGCCACGAGGCTCCTTTCCAATGTCACTTTTGTACATAAGCATGTGGGAAAATAGGTGTGGGAAGTTTTAATGCTTGAATGCTGGAATCGGTACTAATCAAATGTCAGTGAAAATTCAAGTGGACAAAAGTTGCCAATTTTAGAATCATATTTGTTTCAAGGAAAACAAAGCTGAAGCAACAAAGTAGAAAATTGCTGACAGTCCAAAGACAGACCTTTAGCTGCTCAAATATCAACTCAAATTCAGCTGGCCCAGCGCTAACTCCCCACCACATCAGCAAAACATTCTGTTGCTGCTGTTATACAGATTAGCCTCTGTGAACCTTGATGCTGGGATTTGCGCTGGTGTAATTCAAGTTGCCAAAGCCACTACTGTGTCCATATCCAGAGCGTCTGCCTGCTCTCCTCCGGCTGAATAGTCTATTAGCAGCAGAGAGAGGTGAAGGGACTGGGGGTGCATTTGTGACTGATAAACAAAAAGAGGGAGCAGAGTGCGGGGCCGATAAATAAATGAACTGAATGCAGCTCTATAATGGTGTAAGATTTTACCCATATTATACACAAAAAAAATAGAGACTCAGTATGTGACAGTCAGTGTTGATACTGTGGCAGCTGCCACAAATAAATTAATGTACTGGAAACACTGCAAGCACCATATCATAGCTTATTTACCTGAAATCCTAAATGAGAAGCGGATTTTCTTCCAGGTGCTGTTTGTGTGTATAGGCCTACAGATGTAAAGCTGTGGCAGCTCTCCACTAAAATGCTCAACTTCTTCCCCATATTTATCATAGACTGATATAATGGAAAGATATCTGTCAGATATGTGGTGTATGCTGCTGCCTTCAAAAAATTGAACTCAGTTTATTTCAAGACACAGCCATCACTCCCTGAAAAATAGCATCTGGAACGCATGCGTGCTGTGCATCTACAGTGAATGAATTTGAGGCTGCAAAAATAAAGGCATTTAACTCCCCCCTTACTTTTTAGTAAGTAAGTTTTAAATCACCTTTCACAGAATGTCACAAATGCTTTTCTGGAATAAATTTGTTAAAAATAGGACCATGAAATTAGTCAGTCATTTATTTAACATTTTTCTATGCAATATATGCAACTGCCAGAATACAAGGTTGAGGCCTCCTTGGCTGTGGATACCATTCCTCTAATTGTCTCCTGTGTGTTACCCAGTGGATTAAAGCAGTGTATACACAGGAATACTAGGTATACCCACCTCCGTTTCTGTCTCTTTACAGAATATCCGCCTGTCAGTCAAACATCCATTGGAATTTCTAGGAGAGTATACCCCCTACCTATCTTCCTAGTAGTACACCAACTTCATCAACTACCACTACACCACTGGATTTTAGGACAGTTTGTAGTAATATTTGGGTTTATCCAGTAGCAGTAAGGCTTATTCACTATATTTGTCCTATCCTTTACAACCACTGCTTCTCCTTTATCAGATGGTTAGCTGATAATTGACTCTTTCTTAGCGAGACAGTACAAGGCCTGTTTTGGGGATTTGGTCAAATTGTCCTTAACAGTCTTACCAGGTGTGGAAAACAAATTCTCAGTGTCAAAGTCAACCTTTTTGTGAAGGCCATCAGAGTGGCATTTGATACTGGAGGCATGAAATGAGACTTGGGTCTGAAAGGAGAGCTTGGGGCTGTGGTGACATTTCACGGAGTGTTTTTTGTTGGTGTTACACTTTCAAATGGAGGCTGCAATAGAACCTAGACAGATCCTACTTGGTATTAAACTCAACAGTATGGTGGGTGGGGTAAGTGTTTTCAGTATATAAATTACCGTTTTCTTTGTTCTGATTCCTGAGCCATTGCCGCTGCTATTCCCCCCCAAAAAGCTCCTGGCTTCTCTGCTTGGCACATGCAAAGCACCTGAGCCTACATGACCATGGTAAGAATCTCTTAAGCCCCATTTCTACTGCACAAAAAAACCACCAACACCTACTAACATCTGGCTTTTAATGTAATGGGAAAGATTAGAATCAGCATTCACACCTGGGTCAAATGACTCAGTAGTAGTCATAGGAACTAAGAAACGAGATCACATTTCTCCTGTTTTAGCTTCTCTGCACTGGCTCCCTTTAAAATCCAGAATTTAATTTAAAATCCTACTACTAACTTATAAAGCTCTAAATGGTCAAGCTCCGTCATATCTTAGAGAGCTCATAGTGCCATATTATCCCACCAGAACTCTGTGCTCGGAGAATGCAGGGTTACTCGTGGTCCCTAAAGTCTCCAAAAGTAGATCAGAGCCAGAGCCTTCAGCTATCAGGCTCCTCTCCTGTGGAATCATCTTCCTGTTGCGGTCTGGGAGGCAGACACCGTCTCCACATTTAAGACTAGACTTAAGACTTTCCTCTTTGATAAAGCTTATAGTTAGGGCTGGCTCAGGCTTTCCTTGGACCAGCCCCTAATTAGGCTGACATAGGCCTAGCCTGCCAGGGGACCTCCTATAATACAACGAGCACCTTCTCTCCTTCTCTCTCTGTACGAACTTTTGATGCAAACATTCAACAACACATTGTCAATGTCAATGTCTGAACAACCTCATAAAAGTGACATTTTACAATTCATCACATTCTAAACCCAAAACATTATCTTGTCTCTTAATTAATGTTTTTTTTAAAGATATTCTTTGTGGCATTTTGGCCTTTATAGATAGGACAGTTGAGCGTGAAGGGGGAGAGAGAGAGAGGGGTAATGACATGCAGCAAAGGGCCACAGGCTGGAGTCGAGCCTGGACCGCTGCGGCAACAGCCTTGTACATGGGACTCCTGCTCTACCACTAAGCCACCGACGCCCCTCTCTTAATTAATGTTAACGTTATTTCCAAATAACTTAATATTTTCAGATAGGGGAGACCTGGGCCAATTGTAACAAAATTTTAGGTTTTCCTTAATAACTAATGTGTTTATAACAGTGATTCTATAGCAGATAAAGGTGGTCATTTTAATAACTTAAATACTGCTGGGTGGCTTATTGTAACCTGTATCTAGGCACACCCCCAGAAAGGTGTGTGTATTTGGCTGTAAATTGGGAGACATTGGCAGACCTCCAAAAGGCTTACGGAAGGCCTGGGAAATTTGAAGTGGCTGCATCTGTACTAACACATATTTCCCTACCACAATTACTGTTATTATTATTATATTTTTACTAAAATTAATTTTATTTTAAGCTATTGTCATTACTGTCTGCCCTGCATCTATCTCTCTCTCTGTCTCTCTGTGTCTCAAGGCAGGAAATTTGCAGGAAAGCCCCATCAGCCTTTTTTCAGCATTGGCAGTATAAAAACAAAATGGGGGAGGGCGGAAAATTGCTGCCTACCTACTTTTGTTTATACAGAATGTGCCTTTTTCGGGGCAATGTGGGGCGTGAGCAAGTAACAAAACTTGTAGCTCAGCATGTGACATAAACAGTGACGTGGGAGGGAAGCCGCGGCTGGTCAGTTCTTCAGCAATTCTCTCGTAAATCAGCCCGTTCTTCACCGTCCCAGTTATTTAACGGTTAATGGCCTCTTCGTTTGTGAGTGAAAGGAGGGCGCATTATTCCTTGTCTCAACAGTTGCTCATCTTTACAGTGTCTGTCAGGTTTGCTTTTCCATCTTGCCACTAGCTGCTCCCTAATTCCTGCTATCAGCTGTTTTCTCTTTATCCACCACCAGTGGGTCGCATGTGTGGTGTCATCAAAAGCTCCTCCCACAAGTCTTCAACAGCCCCTCCCGTTGCAGAAGGCTGCCTCGGTCTGTTTAAACTTAAAGGGTTCCTCCAATGTGACTACCCTACGAGGTGGAAAATTGGGCACCCCCGATCAACTTGCCTTTCATAATTTCAACATTTACAACAACATCATTATTATTATCATTATTATTATTATGTTAACGTTTGATTAGCTTTTCTTGCTTTTTTCACTCCTGCTGACCGCCTGCCCAGCTCACTCTGCCTGCCAGCTTCATCGTGGTCACCTACCAAGATCACTATTTATTTTTGACAGTAAAACACCCTCTGGAATTTTTTCATTACCTCTTGTCCATGTTCTGCTTTTTGGGTCCTAAGGTGTACAAATCCTAACAAAAACCTTGTAAGGTAGGTTCAAACCATCACACCCAATCTTACCCCTCAATTTAAAAAAAAAAAGAAAACAGTATTGATATGCAGACTAAACCAAAGCTGTTTCAGAGACAGAGTCACGAGGAAGTGGCATGAACACTATAGGAGGGTTGATGTTTAACAACAGAATACTGAACTGGGGAACAGAGGACCTTGGTAACATAGATATGTTCCCACTCTGGTAAGCTTACTTCTTTTTCACAACCCCAGATGTTTTTTTATTTTCATAGTCAATTGACATCATACTGTACATACTCTTACAACCCACTTGTCCTCCACCAGTAAAAAATTCTACTACTACTCATATTTAGCAGTATATGTTGTTTGAGGAGGATGGGCCAGTGACATCAAGACCTCACAACTTTTCTTAACCACTGGTGGAAATACAAAGAGCTTCAGCACAGAGCTGTGGTCTTTAAGAAAAGAGTAAAGTGGAGAATGACCTTGCCAGTATTACTGTAAGAAAGGAGAAGAAGCATGGGCGGAGATACAGTCCATAAAGAGGATGAGGAAAGAAACTGCCAAACACACAGAGGCAGAGAGAAAATCCATTAAGGAAGGATAAGGCAGAGACCGGTTTTATAATAAATCTTATAAGAGTAGAATGAATTAAAATCGAACTTTGGGATGTCTCACAAAATCTGTCTCAGTCTTGCCTTTCCCATTCTACCTTTCTGATACTCTCATTCCCCCAGTCCTCTTCATTGCCATTTCCATCCATCCACCCGATGCCCTCAGACTCTGCCAGCTGTTCCAGTCACCTGACTCTCTCATTCACCTGCTCACCTGTTCCCTACCAGATTGTCAGTGTTGCTTTGAGCCTTGCTTTCCAGCCATCTGCACCTACATTCTGCACACTTTACCCTGAAATCTAGAACCTGTACCAAAACCTGCCTGCCTGTCCCAAAGTCCCAAATTAGATATCAATCGTAATACTTCTGTGATTGTTTTCCTTTTATACTGTACTTAAGTCAAGGATTTAAATATTCTGCTATGTACAGCTAGTTCAGGCTGCATGTTAGAGACAACACCACCCGTAAAGCTGCTTTTGCACCACCATGTGGTAACTGCCCTGACAACCGCCTACCTTCAAGAGTGTTTCCCCCAGAAGCAAAGCATTTTTAAAAGCGGCTGCTGCTGTTGCGGTGCATAGCTGTAATGCCAGGCAGGTGCTTCAGTGAACACTGGCAGAATTCCAAGCTAACTTGTGGCTGCATACTGTAGCAAGACAACACAATCACTTAAATAACTGAAGATTTCTACGTATTTGGAAAATGTATCAGTCATTTGAAGTTTGGAAATGTTATCCCGGGCCCAGTTTTTTTTTCTGGTTGTCCATAAAAGCAGCTAGCACTGTGACTTTGGGTATTTGCACACCAACATTATCGCCTCCTCCATCTTGTCTTCTTTGTGCTCCTGAGTTATCCATCAATTGTTAGGGCAGGCCTGTGAGGCAGGTGGCAACCGCCAGAAGTTCTACGTGGTGTACTCAGCACAGCAGAGCAAAATCTGTGCGCAGGAACGTGGGCTGCAACTGCTTCATCCCCCTACTGCCATGTTGGCAACCACTTCCCCTCTGCAGCCCTCCCCTAATTAAAATGATAGGTGGAGTTACCACATTTATCGGCTCACCCTTTTCCCCTTCAAGGGCAGTGGCCTCGCGGGTAACTTGTGAGTGTGTGAGGTGTGCTTCACTGTGTGTTGTGTGGGGATGCAGCTTTCTCTTGGAGCGTGTCAAGGTGAAGACTGCATGCGTCAAAGAGTGACGTTAGCCAGCAGAAAACAGTGTCTAGATAATCCAATCCAATCCAATCTAATCCAAGATGTCACGGGAAGGTAAGACCGCGCATCAGTGTTAAAGCCCCTCAAAGATGCTATTGGGTCCTGGGTCTAGCAAGAGACTTCAAGAGAAACCCAGAGAAAACAAGCTAGGTATCAGCGGATGGCACCAATTCCATGCCCTCGAACTACAGATTAGAGGACTGCAGTGGGATTGGGATCCCACTTGTCCCGAGTAAGCAAACAAAAATGTTGACCAATTTTTTGTTATAATACGACAGAATTAGGACCATAATCCCAGTCTGTCTACTGTACATGTCCTGTGCCTGTCATTCAGGGTGCACATAAGAGGATGCAGACTGCTGAGATTCTGAAGGCTGGAGGGGCTAACCTCCATCAGCATATACATGCCCTCATCATGAAGATCTGGGACCTGGAGGTGATACCATCAGACCTCAGAGATCATTGTCATTCTTTTCAAAAAAGGTGACAAAGCAGACTGCGGAAGCTACAGGGGAATATCACATCTGTCCACTACAGGGAAGATCATTGCTCGCATCCTTTTTAAGAGACTCCTCCCTCTATCAGAAGAGATCCTCCCTGAATCCCAGTGTGGTTTCTGTCCAGTCCGTGGTACAACTGACATGACCACAGCCAGACAGCTACAAGAAAAATGCAAGGAGCAGAAGCAACCACTATACATGGCCTTCATAGATCTCACTAAAGCCTTTGACTCAGTCAACCGTCAGGCCCTCTGGATAATCTTATCCAAATTTGGATGTCCAGAAAAGTACGTCAGTGTCCTGAGAATCTTATATGACAACATGTCAGCTGCTGTCCTCTGCCATGGCAGCGAGACTCAACCCTTTGGGGGGAAACTGTTGTCAATCAAGGCTGTATCATTGCCCCCACCCTGTTCATGGTTTTCATAGCCGCCATCCTCCATTTTGTTGGAAACAGTGCACCCAGTGGTGTCCAGATAATCTACAGAAGAGATGATAAACTATTCAACCTAAACAGATACAAAGCCAAATCTAAGGTCCTCCATAATTCCATCATGGAGTTACAATATGCACATGACAATGCTGTTGTAGCCCATTCAGAAGAAGATCTTCAGGCTAATGCTTTTGCAAGGGCCTACCGACATCTTGCTCTCACCATGAACATCAAGAAGACCAAGGTCCTCCACCAACCCCCACCAGACACCTCTGTATCCTCGCCAAAAATGACAATTGACAATGAACGCCTTGAGAATGTTGACCACTTGCCTTATCTGGGGAGCCACCTCTCCTCTAAGGCGGACATTGACTGTGAAATAAACCACCGAATCTGCTGTGCCAGTGGCACTTTTTCAAAGCTTCGCAAAAGGGTCTTTGAAAATCCTGACCTACTTGCCAAGACCAAGCTGCTTGTGTACAAAGCAGTCATACTGCCAACACTCCTCTATGGTGCAAAGGCATGGACCACTTAGGTCTAGTCCACACGAGCACGGGTATTTTTAAAACCGAACTTTTTTGGCCTCCAGCTTTAAAAAAAATCTGCGTCCATATGGGCGGTGTAATAAAAATATCTCTGTCCACATGACACCGCAAATTCCACTATCAAGCAATGTAATACACATGCCAAAGCAGTAGGTGGTGATAATTCCTAACTGTAAGGCCATTGTAGCCAATCAGAAGGCAGTAAAACGTCATTACCGGAAAAAAAACAACAAGCGTACTATTATGCAGCAGGAGCAGTCTCCGTAATAGCACACTCTTGCGCCTCTGTTGCTGGTGTGGTTGAGTAGCGTTAACTGTATGATACAGCCACAAAGTGCTGATATGCTGCTAAATAGCAGCAGTATTTTGTTTAGGTCCATCCTCGCACACACTGGATCGGGTAATAACACAGCTGTTTTCTGTTTACGTTGCACACTGTGACGTCATACAATGGAGAAGAGACAAAATAACTCCGGTTATCCTGTCCACACATGACTGCTGACACCGGACTTTTTCAAGAAGTTCACCCTGGACTCCGGTTACAAATAACTCCAGTTACAGGGGCCCAAAACTGCGGTTACGTGTGGATGAAAGGCCAAACCGTGAACAAATAGAAACAAAACAAATTATTTTATTTCCTTCAAATTAGCATAAGTCACTGATTAACCTATACATGTAAAAAAAAAAAAAAAAAAGTGTGAATGGTTGTCTGTCTTGATGTGTCAGCCCTGTGATAGTCCAGTGACTTGTCCAGGGTGTACCCCATCAATGTCAGCAGGGATAGGCTCCAGCTTCCCCATGACCCCTAACAGGATAAGCTGTTATGGAAGATGAAAGAAGTTAGAATGACACTAAACCGATGGAAGTTATGCGGATGCCCAGAACCATTTCTGGACAGTATTTTACCTTAAAACATGACACAAAATGTGATAAACACTGTGGTGTTAGGTAGATATGAAAGGCCCCAGTGTACGCTTGTTATTAGTTTTTACATCCACACACACACACACACACACACACACCATAAGGTTTATATATATTATACAATTAATGTGTTTGATTTTACAGTTGAATAAGTTACTTAGGTGAGTGTTTTGGGAACACAGAGGTCAAAGAAAAAGCACTCAGTACTATCAACAGTGCTCTGATGGTGAAAGTGCAGAGGAGCTGTCTATGTCACTGTGGTGCTAAAATGACCGCTGACTTTAACATCAGTAATTTTTTCCGGTGCAATAACCTCATGAGTGCACTCCTATTTCATATAAAGGCAAGAGAGTATAATAGTAAATTGAAGCACACAACTCGACAGAAAAGAGCCACAATATTTAACAAAAATCAAAACCATGTCCCGAAACTGGCTAGCTACACACAGTCTGCGTAAACCCCATCAAATTATGATTTTACTGCACAGCGAATGGCCTTTTATCTGGAATACATTCTGGGGTGGGGAGTGAGGGCCTGTAAATACTCTGACCCCTGCAGGCCACATTGCAATTGCACTGCCTGCACTGTCCATATTAACTCCCCTGGATAAACATTTGCTTTTTTTTGTGTGTAGGTCAGGGTTGCAACTGTGACTGACTGCTCTTCATATCTAATCGGCCCTAACCGACCCTCAGCATGAACCCTCCTAGTTTCCTGGTGTGTTACTGACAATATACTAAACAATGTGTTTCCAACCTTGTATGTTTGTTTGGCTCTTTCCTGTTTCAACATGTCAATGCCCCTGTGCACAAAGACAGCTCCATAAAGAAAAGTTTTTCGCAGTTTGATATGGAAGATCCTGACTGACCGTCAAAAAGACCTGACCTCAACCATATCCTGCACCTTTGGGATGGGGATGGACTGTAACTCTCAATGCAAGCAAGACCTTATCAGCTTACATCAGTGTTGGACCTCACTAATGCTCTTGTGGTTAAATGGGAGCACAGGGTTCCAAAATCTGATGGAAACCTGAAACTAGAGGAATCAAAGCACATCAATACCGACAGTGTCAGAGTGACATTCTCAAAATGTGGAT
Source organism: Epinephelus awoara (assembly GCA_035609425.1). Lineage (NCBI taxonomy): Eukaryota > Metazoa > Chordata > Actinopteri > Perciformes > Serranidae > Epinephelus > Epinephelus awoara. Next base: position 5,906,383 of record CM069297.1, read on the forward strand.
GCAGTGTTTGATTGTCCACATACTTATGGCTATGTAGTGTACAGCAGTTTCACAAAGTACTGATTCACACCCAAAAAGGTGAAAAAAGGTGAAGGAGACAAAGACAGTGACAGAGATAGATGGAGACAGAAGCAGAGAGAATCCATAAAGAAAGGATGAGGCAGAGATAGAGGAGAGTGAGCAGTGCTGAAGGCATTCTCTCTCTCCCTTCTTCTGTGGATTACTTGTATCAAAGGTCTCTCACCCATTGTGCCCCCGGAGTCCCCTCTCTCTCGCTCTATACTGCTCTCTAATTGGCTTCTTTTCATTAGCTGTGGGATTTCTGAGACTCGTTGGAACTGTACTGGCATATCAATGAGCACTGCCCTCGCTGCTGATTGGCTACCTGGTCTGCAGGGGGCCTTTGATGGGTCATTGCATGCATTACTGTATGACCTTTTTTATTCATTGTCTTCATTTAAAAACTGAGATTGGCTGTACAGCGATTTACTGAGTATGTACACAAATGTATCTACTATAAATGTTAGGAATAGTACACTGAAAAGCGTTCCCTGGCCTCATTTCCAGGCCTTAAAATTATCAGTTGGATGAAAAAGGTGAGATTAATGAGAATGGAACTGAATTGCACATTGCGATGTACCTCTTTCAGCGCTTTGTGTTGCTGCTGCCAAACAAAGCTTAAGTACTTAAGCTCACTTTGGACAAGGCTCTGTAGCTCAAAGTCACTTAAACAAGTTCCATTATCTGAAAAGTGTTTCATTGGATCAAGCCCTGCAAGAACTCTTTCACTGTGTTGCACTGTACTCTCACAGATTGTTGTTGGCATATGATGTTGAAACATCTGATATTTGCAAAAAACAATACATATATTGTGTGACAACTGCTTTATACAAGCTTGTTGGCTTGTATAAAAGTTCAGCTTAGCTGACTTTGGTGGCCTCTCCTTAATTGTGATGAAATGGAAGCATAAAGAGCAGAACACTGGCTGACTGTAGCATTTTGTGCCTCTTACACATAGCTGCTGGTTGCCTTAGTAGTAGCAAGCCTGTTAAACGCTGGCAGAAAAACAACATTGGACATGATTTATTCCCCTTCAGTGGCAGTTAACAGGTGATCAGGTGACTGTACTGTATACCTTCACAAATTTACGGCTGATAAGCAGTAATGTTAACCATGAAAATAAAACATTAAAAAATAGAATTACTGTCTCACAGTTGCATGCCTCGGACAACCACTGAAGTCACTGATACAGTTTACCTGATGCCTCCAATACATTCCCACTCCCACATCGTCACATATCAAAATCTGGTCATGGACAGAGGAATTAACAGGGTTAAAGTGACCTCTGTATAAATGGGTCAGCCGGCAAGACGGGATCATGAGTAGCAAGGGTGTGGTGTTTGATGACTGTGGGAGATTTAAAAAGTAGCTGTTAGCAGTTAGCAGCTAAAACAGGAGTGGTTCATGATTGTTGTTGCCATGTTATGTCCTTGTTATTGTTTATAAAACATGGCCGATGCATATGTTATGTAGCCCTGTGGCTATTATTTCATTCATTTCTATGAGGACATTAAAATGTGTTTTTGTTCTATTTAATTTCTCTAAGAATACTTAAAAATGTTTGTTAAAAGGGGCACAAATTAATGTATAAATATGTTTAAAAATGTTAAAATGTTTAAAACCAGTCAATGTATTTACAGCTAAAACAGTCAGAATTCATGGTTTCGAGTTATAACCATCATAGTTTGTTTGTTTGTGCAGACCACGTTGTGTGTATGGAGCATTTAATCATGATGTCAGCATGGGATGTCAATCACTCATTCTCTCTTCTCTAATTGGCTTGTCTGAGTCTTTAGCCACTCTTAGTCTCACCTTGTTGAGGGAGGAGGTGCTTAGCCTTATCTCCAGGAGAACGCAGGTTAGCTGCGGCAGAAGCTATGTTGCTGTCCGAGCTGGATAAGCATAAAGTGAACAAGAATATAACACTCCAGACTACCAAGACTGACAGAGAGTCGTCCTGTGGTTGCTGTGTGTGACTTTTGAGAAGCTGCCAGAGGTAAATGCATGTGTTTCAATGTGTATAAAACGTGCTGTAATGCTAATTGCTGCTAGCCTTTAGCTTAGCCTCTCAATGGCGTGTCACACTGTTATTTTCAATCAATCAATCAATCAATTTTATTTATAAAGCCCAATATCACAAATACAATTTGCCTCACAGGGCTTTACAGCATACGACATCCCTCTGTCCTTTAGACCCTCACAGCGGATAAGGAAAAACTCCCCAAAAAAACCCCTTTACCGGGGGAAAAAAATGGTAGAAACCTCAGGAAGAGCAACTGAGGAGGGATCCCTCTTCCAGGACGGACAGACGTGCAGTAGATGTCGTACAGAACAGATCAGCATAACAAATTAACAGTAATCTGTATGACACAATACAGTAATCGGTATGACATCCTCGGTAATGACAGTAGCTTACAACAACATTCATGAAAGTAATAATACTGTCGTTATAGTTCTGGCTACTGTGGTACAATATGTTGAAAGTATATATTAGTATCAGGCAGTCTACATGTATGATAATATCATATGTCTATAATAGCAGTAGAAGTATGACTAATGATTAATGATGACAGCAGCAGCAGCAGGAGGCATCTGGCAGGACCACGGCAGCAGCACAACCACACACGTCACACTATCCAGGCACCGCTGCAATACGAGTTAACCTGAGAGACAGTGGAGCACAAAGGCTCCGGAGAAGAAACCGAGTTAGTGACATCCAGAATGGCCGAGTAAAATAGATACAGTAATAGGATACGAGAGAGAGAGGGAGAGAGAGAGAGCGAGAGCGAGAGAGAGAGAGAGAGAAGGTGCCCGGTGCATTAAAGGTGGTCCTCCGGTTGACTAGGCCTAAGTCAGCCTAACTAGGGGCTGGTACAAGGCAAGCCCGAGCCAGCCCTAACTATAAGCTTTATCAAAGAGGAAAGTCTTAAGTCTAGCCTTAAATGTGGAGACGGTGTCTGCCTCCCGGACCGCAACAGGAAGTTGATTCCACAGGAGAGGAGCCTGATAGCTGAAGGCTCTGGCTCCTGATCTACTTTTGGAGACTTTAGGGACCACGAGTAACCCTGCGTTCTCAGAGCGCAGAGTTCTGGTGGGATAATAAGGCACTATGAGCTCTCTAAGATATGACGGAGCTTGACCATTTAGAGCTTTATAAGTTAACAGTAGGATTTTAAATTCAATTCTGGATTTTACAGGGAGCCAGTGCAGAGAAGCTAAAACAGGAGAAATATGATCTCGTTTCTTAGTTCCTGTTAGTACACGTGCTGCTGCATTCTGAATTAGCTGAAGAGTTTTTAATGATTTACTAGAGCTACCTGATAGTAGAGAGTTACAGTAATCCAGCCTCGAGGTAACAAAAGCGTGGACCAATTTTTCTGCATCTTTTTGGGTCAAGATAGGCCTAATTTTTGCAATATTACGCAGATGAAAAAATGCAGTCCGTGAGGTTTGTTTTAAATGAGAATTGAAAGACAGATCTTGATCAAATGTTACTCCGAGGTTTCTTACGGTAGTGGTAGAGGCCAGAGCAATGCCATCGAGAGAAATTATGTCATCAGATAAAGAGTCTCTGAGTTGTTTGGGGCCAAGAACAATTACTTCAGTTTTGTCTGAATTTAACATCAGGAAATTGGTGCTCATCCACGTTTTTATGTCTTTAAGACAATTATGAAGTTTAGTTAATTGATCACTTTCTTCTGGCTTCATCGATAAATACAACTGTGTATCATCCGCATAACAATGGAAATTTATAGAGTGATTTCTAATGATGTTACCTAAAGGAAGCATATATAGAATAAATAGGATTGGTCCAAGCACAGAACCTTGCGGAACTCCAAAACAAACTTTAGTACGTACGGATGATTCATTATGAACGTGAACAAATTGAAAACGATGAGATAAATAAGATTTAAACCAGCTTAGTGCAGAACCTTTTAGGCCAATTAATTACTGTAGTGAAGGCATTATGTTTGCAGGTTGTCCATCCCATTCTCGTGAATGCAATATCTCAAGAGGGCCTTGAAGGAATTTTGTCAAATTTGGCAAAAATTTGACTCAGCAATGAACTGGATTTTGGAGGTCATAGGTCAAAGGTCAAGGTCACTTTGACCTTGTCTCTCTCATTCTTGTCAACCCGATGTCTCAAAAACACCTTGAGGGAATTTTTAAAAATGTGGCACAAGCGTTTACTTGGACTCAACAACGAACTGATTAGATTTTGAGGGTCAAAGATCAAGGTCACTGTGACCTTGTATCAGCCTCATTCACTCAAGAACACTTTGGGGGGATTTCTTCAAATTTGGCACAAATGTCCCTTTGGACTGACAAATAAACTGATCTGGTTTGGTGACCTCACAAAACTCAAGAATTCTTATGCTAAGTTTTGAAAATAATTCACACAAATGTCTAATAGGATATAATGATGGAGGTGATCCAAAACGTCATCATCAGGACAACATAATATTCTGCATTAAACATTTTTCTAGCCATTATTCAACGTCATCACTCACGAACAGAAGGGACAGTTGACAGGTGATCGGATAATAAGTTGGTGAAACTAATCTTAGGTGTCGACCTTGAAACTGTGCTGATTGTATAGATCTTCTGTGCTGCTGGTGGGTGACATGGATTCACAGACATACATACAGACAGACATGGATGTAAACTGTAAGTGCAACTTGAGTGGTACATGGAGGCATACAGCTGCAGGGTGGTAATCCTATTTTTTAATTTTTTTATGCTGGGAGGGTTTCTGCAGGATTTGAGGGGGTAACTGTAACATACTGTTGCTGTTTTTGCTGACAAAGCATTTGTGGGTTAGCGCCCTGTAAAGGAATTTGTTGTGTGCATGCAAATTAAGGGTACTGATATCTGGAGAGGTGCCAGTTCACCTACTGAGCATTGCTTGGGCACTGTGTTATGTGGGAGCCCCTTCAATGGTGACATCTCTCCACAATGGATGCATGTTATGCATGATAAGAGCAGCTGTGGCTCAAAGGTTAGTGTGGTTTCCATCAATCGGAAAATGGTGGCAGGTGGCACCTTGTGCCAACCAGCAGTGCACGAATGCGTGTGTGAATGAAAGTGGTGAATAGTGCCTGTAGTGTTAGTGGTTGCAAAGACCAAAAAAGTGTGACATAAATGCAGTTCATGTCTAAAGGTTCTGTGTGTGTGTGTGTGTGTGTGTGTGTGTGTGTGTGTGTGTGTGTGTGTGTGTGTGTGTGTGTGTGTGTGTGTGTAAAATGACTGCAGCTTTCAACTTGTGTTTTACTGATGTTTTATCAAACAAAACATGCTGATAAAATAGAATCAGCACCATACAACATAATACAACACCATAAACTACAAAACATAAACTACAATCCCCCCCCCCCCCCCAAAAAAAAAAGGTGGTTTGGTTAAGACACACCCTTTCCCGTTTTACTGCATTTTAGTTTGGCAGTGATGCTCTGGAACAAAACTAAGCAGCTTGACACAGACTGTCTCTGAGCTCACAACCCCTACTTTTTATTCATCCTCCTATTCCCAAATCACAACCCCTGTGTACCGTCTAAAAAGAACTTGCAGAAAGTCAGCAAAAAGAATGATCTACAGCCTATAAGGGATTTATCTGTTTCTGGTAATCCCTTTTCTTGCCTGCCTATTGTCTGTCCCTCTGCACAGAGCTGCCATATCCAAACCACAGATATCTTCTATTGTTTTACTACCCATGGATATGTTGCACATCACATCTGGTAACACATTGTCCCGTGGGAAGAAACAATTGAATTGATTTGTTTCCACAACTGTATTGCTAGCACTAGCAATGTTTATGTCAATAGACTCAGTGTTATAGAAACTGTACTATTATTTGCAGTTGTAGATGTGAGCAATAGCAGCAGTTGCAAATTTTATTTCAGTAAAGACAGACAATAAACCTCTGCCAACCCCTTAAGACCCAACCCACTGGTTTGGAAATGAAGCACAGCAGAGTACTAAATTCTTTTTAAAGTTATGAACAATTTTCTGTTAATGTCACATGGCATAAAGCAAGGAAAATTTCGGTGCCCCAAATGTGCCCTACACTGAAGAGAAAGAATGAAGAGAAACGAAGATGAAGATGAAGGAGAAAGCCTGCTCTCTGGTAATATAGTATGTAGAGCTTTCCACAAGGATATGGAGTAACCCACCTGTGGGAAAAAGCAGCCAGCTAGGGGAGTTTTTACGGAAAAATTTGTCCGTAAAAGCCCAGCAGATTGTAAACAGGCTGCTAAGCGCAGACCAGTCTGGTCCCCTCTTTGTCAGCAGTGCTAATATATATGCAATTTATACTCTCTTTTATTCAGTTGTACTTTTGTGAAAAAAATTGATTGTATGACTTCTAGACACTCATCAGAATGGGGAAATCAACTCACCACTCTCCTCTTGCTGACTCTGTAACCTGGCCAGTTGAAGATTTCAAATTAAAACATCAGAGTCAATTAAACTATTGATAAAATTAACCTATGCCAAAAAGAACTCTGACGGTAAATAAAGATAACTGATCCATTTGTTCATTTATTACAGTTTTTCTCAATTGTTTACACACAAATACTGGTACTTGAGACACAATGACCACAACATGTAACTCATGCACCAAACCCCTGAACCAATTCTGCTAAACTACAAGCACAATTCCTGCTTTACACTGAAATTGCAGTTATAGAACACACTTTTTTTTCAAAACACTACACACAATTCTCTGCATTTAGCACAATTTTCAGGAAGAAAATCTCTTGTTTTCACAAGGAACACACTGTCATTCAAAATTCTAAAGTTAATTGCCCTACTATGCACACTGACTCATCACATGGGCAAACACCTGTCACACAGTTTTACAATTAGCAATCAGAGCTTTAGCATAAAAGGGCAAAAGGTGAGCTCTTCTGTTTTGGAGCAATGGATGCCAACATTGGAAACAGAGGCAGAGCCAGAGCCAGAGGAGTGAGAGTAAGAGGAGGAGGACAGGGAGGACGAGGACGAGGACGAGGAAGGCCAAGGACCGTAATCTCTGATGAGATCCGAGCCACTTTGGTTGACCATGTGGTCAACCATGGTCTAGCAATGAGGGAGGCTGGGCAAAGAGTAGCCTACAGCCCAATTTGAGCAGGTACACTGTAGCATCCATCATCCGGACTTTCTGAAATGAGAATAGGCAAGAAATTTACTCTCACTAGAAAATAGCAGTACTGCATATCAATACAGTACTCAATGAGTACAGTGATACAGTATTGCCTGTGGACTGTTCTGTAGGACTGTTAAAAATAAAGTATGTTTCAAGTATTTGGGAAATGTATTCCTACTTTGTATTCCTACACAGTATTTTACTATTTGTATTGCAGAACTGAAAGATTACCAACACAAGGTGGTCGGGAACATCTTCTGTCTCCTGAACAGGAAACTGAAATCATGAACATGGTCCTAGAAAATAACACCATAACATTACGGCAAATACAAAGAAAAATAATAGAAAACAATGAGATATTTCAAAAATATTGATAGGGTAAGCTTATCAACACTGGACCGTGTCTAGTGCAGAAATAATTTGAGGATGAAGCAAGTCTACAGGGTGCCATTTGAACTCAATTCAGAAAGAGTCAAAGAATTGCGATATAATGTGCAAGTAAGTCCTATACAATCCCACAATTGATGCATACTCGCAACACTGTATAAATTATACATATTTCAGTATTGTAATCATAATGATTGTGCCTCACAATAGTGACCACTCAATGTCTATTTCTGATATTTTCATGTGTGTTTCAGAGAGTCCTTGAGCTAGAGGTGGCTGCAGTGGAGCACTAGTTCATCTTCACTGATGAGGTTGGATTCAACCTCACAAAAAGACGAAGAAGGGGAAGGAATATCATTGGCCAGCGTGCCATTGTTGAAGTCCCTGGCCAGCGCGGAGGGAACATCACAATGTGTGCAGTGATTACCCACATCACCATGCTACCCTTGGCCCCTACAACACTGACCATCTGATCACATTCCTGGACACCCTACACAACACACTCATTCCACCAGATCAGATAGCTGGCCCAGAGCAGCTCAGGTACGTTGTCATTTGGGACAACGTAGGTTTCCACCGGGCTGCTCTGGTTCGTAACTGGTTCACTGCCCACCCACGCTTTTTAGTTGTTTATATTCCATATTCTCCATTCCTCAGTCCTATTGAGGAATTTTTTTCTGCCTGGAGATGTAAAGTGTATGACCGAAATCCACAAACGCATATACCCCTTCTCCAAGCTATGCAAGACGCATGTGGAGATATAGCAGTTGATGCTTTTCATGGCTGGATTCGCCAGGGAAAACATTGCTTGTGATGTGGATGAGGTGCTGTGGCCAGACCGAAACAGAAGAGAGGATGCAGCATAGTTGTTGTTGTTGTTGTTGTTTTACTATAACTATACAGTAAATTCTTCTGTTGTTTTGTATGTAGACCACTGCATGTGCAACTTTGTGTTTATTTGGGATGTACACTGTGTACATTGTTTTTGGGGGTAAAAATAAAATATATTTGTTACCATGTATTTGTGTGTTCTGAGTATAAAAACAATAAAAATAATAAAAATAATATTTTACAACACACTTATGTATGTACTGCCTGTAGTAAGTGTAACACTGAACAAAAAAAGGCCTAAGTCGTTATGATGAATGGAGAAAAAGTGTTTTCCATTCATCATAGTGTTTTACATTGAGCACATCAGTGTTCAACTGGTTCTCATAAATGTCTATTCATATAATGGTTTTTGTGTGTAATTTGAAAACAAAATACCATTTTGAGAAGAAATGACATCGTTTTGAATGTAAAGTTTCATTTTGCAGGAGAATTGATTGAATGAATTTTGCCCATTGTGTGTGTGTTTTTTGATTTGTGTGTAGAGTTCTGAGAGTATGAGGCATGCTTTCAGAAAATGTGTGTAAGCAATTGAGAAAAACTGTAAGCCCATCCTGTGTTATGTATGGAAAATGCAGGTGTTTCAGTGGACTACATGTAATTGATTAGTCGACTAACCGTGCAAATCCCTACTTCTGTTTGTTGCAGACTGACAGGCAGTGCATGCAGTCAGCAACAAGGAATCATTGTTCAATACAAAATACAAATTCTGCATGTTTTGAGACTTGCTGTTATGTTTTATGACTTGCTGTTGTGTTTTTTTGGCATGCTGCTGTGTTTTTTTGACATGTTGTGTTTTGTAACTTGGTGTTGTGTTTGTGATTTGCTGTTATGTTTGATAGCTTGCTGCTATGTTTATGATTTGCTGTTGTGTTTTGTGACTTGGTGTTGTGTTTTTGAGTTGCTGTTGTGTTTTGTTTTTGCTGCTATGTTTTGTGGCTTGCTGTTGTGATTAGTGACATGTTGCAGTGTTTTGTGACTTGCTGGTGTATTTTGTGACTTGTGTGTTGAGATTTTTCATTCATTGCGTTCATTATAAGCTAGATCTAGGACTACTACAAATGGGTCCTACTTTAGAGGCATCAAGGGATGTCTTTATCCTGGTCCTGAACCTGATAATATGTTGGAGCTACAGTGCAAACACTCAGCAAATGTTGTTGGCACTGAGTTACTGACAGTGAAATGTTCAGCCTGCTGCTGATTGTTGTTGGATAATTCAGCTATGAATCACACAGGAGCACTCTGTAGATTGAACTTGAACTCTGTACATTGAAACTGTAGGCGAATAACATGATATGGTGCAGAGCAAGTGCTTCCAACACAAGTGTGTCTTACGAATGATGTCTTTTAACTGCTTATATACCACTCATGATGCAGTTATGAATAAATTAGTTAATAAGGTAATACATACAGTATGTCCTTATATGTGCTTACAATCTAATTGTTTTAAACAGCAAGTGTGGTATTCATTTAATCTATATTATTTACCATTGCTTCACAGGGGAGTAAAACCGTCTTCAATGACATGGTGTCTTAAAGGTTTTTACATGTGTTATTCAGCTTGTCATAAGCACTGACAGTGCAACAGGTCATCACATATTGCCACTTTATCAGTAGCCTTTCATGTCTACATATTATGTGCGAGGTATTCTTCTACGTCTGTTTTTGATGTTCCAGGAGACTGCTACCAACAGCTGGGCATCAACAAAAGCACACAGTTAGGTTTAGGCAACAAAAAGTGTGTGATAAGGTTTAGAAAATAACATAATGGTTTGGCTTTAAATTCATATGGGAAGCAAACACTGGCATGAAAATCCCGAGTGAAAATCCAGGCTTTTTTGGCCTATCCACCACCCCTCCCGCCTGCCCCATAGGGACTTACCACCTCCTTATATTACACCATTACTGCCAGTGTTTCAAACTAACGCCATCTAGCGGCATATCATACCACCACAACAGGTTCTGTCTGGCCGTGTTACAAACTCATGCCGCCATCTGCGTATCTTACCACTGCAAAAATTGACTTTTGGCGTTAGGTGTGTGATGGCAAAATCACGGACAAAAAGGCTGCATTTGACAACTTCAGAGTGAGACCGGGTTTGTGTTAGTTGTGTCAGTTAGTTCCAGCCCTGCAATCTGATTGGTCGAGAGACATTAAAACCGTGACGATATTGGAGTACAACATCACGGTTATTTCAGATGATTTCAGTTTTCAGTTAATTTGGATCCACCATAGTTACAGCAAAAGCCGCAGCTATTCTTCCTGTGTATGTATCACTCTGCCTCACAGCTGATTGCAGTCAACAATCAAATCAAAACTGACGGTTAGTGTCTAGGTCAGCAGTTGCGTTGCATCCCTGGAAAAGTATTTAAAAAAACTTCCACCAGATGCAAATGCCCTTTACTTGAAGCTCAGGATGACAGCAGCTCACATAGACAGTATCTGGTATACTAAAGCTCCGCTGGGAATAAACTCACTCGCACAGATGCTGCCGAAGATGTGTAAAGAGGCGGGGACAACACCTATCTACACCAATCACAGCCTCAGGGCGACTGCCATACAGAAGCTGTCAGATGCGGGTCTTGAAGCTAGGGAGATCATGACAGTGAGTGGGCACAGGTATGATGTTGTTTTAACGTAGCCTATGTATAAAGTTAGTCTTCTAATTAGGAGTCGGGCCCTAAAATATACCTTTTGTCATGCAGGTCTGAGAGCTTGTTAAAAAGCTACTGGAAGCCATCCATGGGGAGCAGGAAACGATGGAGCAACATATTGTCAGATCAGAAGGCAGAGTCGGCTGTGCCTGTGAAGCGATGGTCCACCATGCAGTCACCAGAGACTTATTTCACCGGCTGCACAATTAATGGAAATGTGCAGATAAATGTGTATAAAGAGTAAGTGTCTGGCGCACCATGTCTGCGTTACATAGCAACAGTGACAGCGGAGTCCTGATGGAACTATTTTTGTAGGCGGAAGACAAATAAAATGCTTAAATTATCTATTTTGTCCTCATTTTTCAACATTTCATAATCAGCCTTGCTTATTTAACTGTTGAACTGTTGTATAAAAGCAATATCACACGAGAGTGCTTGTATACAGACATTATGGCAGGTGTGAACGCATTTGGATTGTCTAACATATATGAGTATAACATCACTCCCTCTCGTGTGATATTTCTTAAATATACTATTGAGGTTGTGTCTGTACTCTAAGAATCTCAGGTGTCACACTTGCATCAGCAGGTCTGTTTGGCTCCCTATGCAGACAGCTTGATGCAGTCTGGAAATTAGCAATCACCCAATGACCTTACCGGTCAATCAGCCTCTTGTTTATATCCAAATGCGCTCACACCTGCCATAATGTCTGTATACAAGCACTGTCATTTTACAGCGGGAGGGTTCTAGGTTAGTAAGTATTCAGGTCCTTTACTTAAGTAAAAGCACTTATACCACACGAGAAAAAGTAAAGTCGTGAATCCAATACAAATTGGTCCCTGTCAGTGATTACTATTATAGATGATGTTTTTGGATTACTGCTACTACTGCGTATGTTGCATTTCACTGTTGAAGATGTTAAAGGTTGTGCTAATTTAACTAGTTTCTAAACTGTTGGGTAGTTTAATCTACACCAGTGCATCATATTCTATATATCTCAAATGTAAAGTTGGCAGGCAATTGTGGTGGAGTAAAAAGTACAATATTTGCCTCTGAAATGTAGTGGAGTAGAGGTATAAAATTAGCCAGCATAAAATGGAAACCCTCAAGTACAAGCATTTTGTGTACTAGTGTAACAGGGGCAATTATGCAGCAGCGATGTGTGTAAAGGAAAATGTACATTGGTTGTTGTGTTATAATTACACGAAATCTGTGTAACCTTAAGTTTATTTTATCTATATTTATTTTAGTTGATACCTGACACATAAGGCCTTTGAGTCAGTTATGTGGAACTTTCATATGAGACTGTACTCCTACATTTACCATAAAGTATGACACTGCCCTCTGTAACCTTTTCCTTTTCCCTTCTGTTGTTGATCTCCATGGGAGAGGTAAATGGCCTTGCAGTCGGGAGAAATTTCTGTGTTTTAGCCTCTGTTATTTGCATTTAAATGGTTACTGGCTAGCTTAAACTTGTTGTGAAGTTCTTACGATACACTACAGCATATTTCTGTGTCATTTAATTTGTGTAGGGGCACGTTTTATGGAAGACAACGTTACTGACCGCAGGATTTTGTGTTTATGCTGCTTTCATCAGGCTGCTTCTGTCAGATTAAATGGAGGCTGCCTCCAAAGATATCCACGTCTGAGTCTCTTCCTCAAACACAACTCACACAACGCAGAGTCAGACACCACCGGTTACACTAATTTAGCACAGTGCTTGAGTTATCATCCTCAGTCATTCCCCTTTTTTTCTCTGGTTCCTAAACAGATATGGGCATCTATCCTTATTGAACACGGGAGATCCCGTCACTGTAAAGAGTTTTAAAGAGATCATTGTGCTGATTATAGCAAGGTGTGTGGGTATGTTTTCACTTGACTGAGTCATGACTCTGAGTAAAGTGGTGTTAACTTTGTGGTAAAAATGTATATGTTATTCTCAACGGTTTAGAATGCATGATATGTATATTTCCAATTTATTTGTATTTGTTTCCCCACCCACCCGGATTGGCAAATACAAATAAATTGGAAATAGACATATCATACATTTGTGAGCATTGGCTACCAAACAGTCCTTTCAGGGTTTCGACACGTACTCCACCAAGCAAGTTTCTCTTACAGGTTACATCCATGTCTGTGAAACCATGGATGCTTCACACACATCTTCCCCCTGACAGCACAGAAGATCTAAACAATCAGCACAGTTTCACGGTGGGCACCCAAGATTAATGTCACCAATTCAGTGACTGACCAAATGTCTTCCTTTCTGTTTCTGACATATGATGTTGAGTAATGGCCAAAAAAAAATCACTTCATCATTATATCCCATTAGACATTGTGTAAAGTTATGCCATAATTAGCCTGAGAATTCTTGAGTTATGGCCAAAGAGATGTTTTGTGAGGTCACACTGACCTTGACTTGTGACCTTCAAGCATCAAATTCTTATCAGTTTATTCTTCAGTCCAAGTGGAAATTTGTGTCATATTTGAAGACGGTGTTCTGGAATTATTGCATTCACGAGAATGAGACAGATGCAAAGTCACAGTGACCTTGACCTTTGATCACCAAAATCTAATTAAGTCATCACTGAGTCCAAGTGACCATTTGTGCCAAATTCGAAGAAATTCCCTCAAGGTATTCCTGAGATATTGCATTCAGGAGGAGACAGACATGATCACAGTGATCCTGACCTTTGACCACCAACATGTAATCAGTTCATTGTTGAGTCCAAGTGAATGTTTGTGCCAAGAATGAGACAAATTCAAGGTCACAGTAACCTTGACCTTTGGCAACCTAACTCAAACAGTTCATTGCTAAGTCCAAGTAATTTGTGCAGTTATTCCCTCGAGGTGATCCTGATGTATCGTGTTGACGAAAATTAGACCTACAAGGTCACAGTGACCAACAAATTCTAATCGGTTCATCGCAGAGTCAACGTGGACTTTGAATTCCCCAAAGGCATTCATGAGATATCAGGTTCATGACAGACAAGGTCATAGTAACCTTGACCTTTTGACCACCAAAATCTAAGTAGTTCATCACTGAGTCCAAGTGGACATTTGTACTAAATTGTACTAAATGTACTAAATGAATGGTAAGGACAAGTGGACGGGTGGACAGGCAGACAGATGAATGGAAGGACAACCTGAAAACATAATGTCTCTGGCTACGGCGTGGAGGCATAAAAAGAAAGGTTTAAATCAACAGAGTCTAAGACATTCTTCCTTATTGTGCCTGGTATGGCAAAAAGCTCCATAAACAATCAAACCTACCCTCCACATTATGCAACTTGATAGTACCTCTTCATGAGACTGTGCCTACTTGGTAAATGTTCCTCACACTTCCTACTGTGTTTTTAGGCAGACATTCTGTCAGAGATGTTTAATTGTCCAGCACAAGATGAGATAACCTGTATGACATTCCCATCATTGACTGGGTTTAACCTTACTCTATTGTGGAGCAATGGAAAGTCAAAAGGTTTGGGTAATCTAAAGTTCTCTTTGGGCAGGACTGTTGGGGCAATGCTAATATAACCTGTCTCCAAAACTACAAAGATGAGAGTATGAATCTACTTCATTTACATGTTGTTATCACATCAAGAATGGTCCATGCATCATACATTCCTCCTGCAGCTGACTTTTAATATATGAATGCAGCATGGCCGCGGGAGCAAACTCACAACTGGGTCACACTTTAGAGTCTGTGGCTGATTAAGTTCGGCCTCTTTCAAGTGCAATTTAAGCAGAGGATCCACAATGACATGGTTTGTGAAGACGTACAGGCCCCTGCAGAATTATGCTTACAAATCTCCAGTATGTCAGTTCAGATGGAACTAATTCTACCTGGGGTTATTTTTACTGACCATTTGCAGTTAGTCAAAAGAAGTGGGGATTTTTGCCACAGTAATAATTACTTACATGACAGATTTGGTCAGGAGAGACATGTCCTAGTAACAATTACATAGCCAACAAAACTGGCAGTTTGACTATTTCTTTGGCAGAACTATACAGAGTGGAGTGCCTTTAAGAATGGACATTTCTAAGCATATGGGATTTTGAAGTAGCATCTGATTATCTGCCAGAAATTAATATGTGCTTGTGCATTTAAATGAATAACTGCAACAAGTTTGCCTCCCGTGTGACTATAAAGCCAAAACCTAAACCCAACCACGTGCTTTTGTTGCCTAAACCTAACTACAGGTGTGTGTTGGCAAAACATGGGTTACCATAGCTGTCAAGTCTCCCATTTTGGCTGGGAAACAACCATATTTTACCCCCCTTTCCCGCCGGAAAGGGGTGAAAGAGGGGTAGTATTTTACGGGAAAATGTTAAAATATTAGTATTTTCCCATAAATCTCCCATATTATAATATAATTAAAAAAACAAAACATTCCTCTGCCTCTCCAAACTGAACTCGCGACAACTGCCACCTGCAGTAACCTGGGTGGCAGTTGTCGCGAGGTTAGTGTGGACAGCGGGTCTGGTTGACAAGTGGTTGTTTGAGATTTCCTGTACACCCAGGGCCAGGTTTTGCTATGGGCAATGTGGGCGACCGCCCAGAGCGCAATCTATGTGAGGGCGCACAAGCACCCTCCAAAAAAAAAAGAAACCCACGCCAGTTTTCTAGACTTCCGCTCACTAGTAGTAGTAGCAGTAAACACAGTAGTAAGCTTGGCAATTCAATAGTATTGAGTATTACCGTTTTACTATATTTGTTTATTTTTGGCTAACTTTGTTTTCAGATATTGCATTGTATCTGTAAATACAAATGTAAACAAATTATAGTAGAGGTCATGACTACATATTTACACACCTTTTCCGTCCTTTGTTGAAATGTACAAATGTTATTATTTATTTTTGTTCTACATAGTAATTTTTCACTATTTTCTTAGCCTCCAAGAAGAAGGGAGTGAGGAGTGTCCAGGTCCATCAGGGGTTTTCACACCTCCGGCACTCCCTGCACCAGTCACCCCACCCCCACCCTTGCCTGCAAGAGAGGTGTCACCGCTTATACCAAGGTATGTGTACAGATCAATTGTGTAGTTTTGGTCTCTAAAATGAATAATACACTCTTTACTGCTTCAATTATGTATTTATATGTCTTATTCTATGTAGAAATTGATGTGAATCATCAGTCTGTGTTGTAAATAGTTCAATTTGTTGTACTCCTTACTTAGATTTCATTTGCTCTAATTGTGTTTGCTGTGTTTCATATTGTTATATATTGTTTTTTTTATTTTATATTTGTTGCACTCTTACTTTATTTTACATTGTTTGCACAGAATGGTTGTTTGTTTCTATGTTTGCACTTTCCTGAAAATAAATATACTCCCTGTGGAGCCAAAAAAGTAGAAGTTCCTGTTATTTTTCATTATTCTGTATTGCATATAGACATATAATTGCAGTATGTAAAAAAAAAAAAGATGAGGCCCAAGGTAAATTTCATATCCAAAAGCTCCAATAGTTAGTAGTAGACTACTAAAATGAAAATTTATTGTAATTTGGAGCCAGTTTTCATCAGAGGTAGAAAATAATCCCTTTGGCACAATTTGGCACAAAAGTGTGCCAAACTGAGTTCTCGCCTGGGTGTATCCTTACAAAAACCTTGATGTGGGCTTCACTATAGCCCAAATTCTATCAACTTTGGTAAATTTGTGGTCAAGGAGTGGATGAAGCTAATCAGTGGTGTCTGGGTGCATGAAATCATTGCTGGCATAGTGTTTTCCTCTGTCAAAAAAATAAAATATTTTGGCGAGAGTAAAAAAACGTAATTTTTCCTCTGGTTTATTCCTGAAGTCCCTAGATGTCCAAGGACACCAAGAACATGCATATAACCTTTAGTAAAGTGTAATAATTACACATTTACTATGGGTATGTCTTTTTAGGCGTTCTTTCCTGAAAGTATGTTAAGGGACTGTTCTTTACTTATGGAGGGACTTGTCAGGGGAGGAGGCTGGCTGGTTGATTTTTATTGTATTTATTTATTTTATTTCGATCCCCCCTATATTAATCACTTATTGATGCTGTTTTTGAAGTATGAATAAGTCAATAATTTATATATTAATAATTTATTCCTTTGAAATGTCATTGATGTATTATAGAAAAGTGATTTATCTTTTAATAAATGACAAAAGGCAAATCTGCCTCATTTTTGCTGTGGTATCGTGATACTACTCAGAACCGTGATATTTTCATTGGTGTCGGTTTCGTGGCGGGTGCCGAAAAATTTCCCTTATTTTCAAATTTAAAACTTGACAGGTATGTGGGTTACACACAAATTACTGGTGGATGATTTCATGTATAAACACGTTAAATCTTATTTATCTGATCGTTTTCAATTTGTTCACGTTAATAATGAATCATCCGTACGTACTAAAGTTTGTTTTGGAGTTCCGCAAGGTTCTGTGCTTGGACCAATCCTATTTATTCTATATATGCTTCCTTTAGGGTAACATCATTAGAAATCACTCTATAAATTTCCATTGTTATGCGGATGATACACAGTTGTATTTATCAATGAAGCCAGAAGAAAGGGATCAATTAACTAAACTTCATAATTGTCTTAAAGACATAAAAACCTGGATGAGCACCAATTTCCTGATGTTAAATTCAAACAAAACTGAATTTATTGTTCTTGGCCCCAAACAACTCAGAGACTCTTTATCTGATGACATAGTTTCTCTCGATGGCATTGCTCTGGCCTCTACCACTACCGCAAGAAACCTCGGAGTAACATTTGATCAAGATCTGTCTTTCAATTCTCATTTAAAACAAACCTCACGGTCTGCATTTTTTCATCTGCGTAATATTGCAAAAATTAGGCCTATCTTGACCCAAAGAGATGCAGAAAAATTGGTCCACGCTTTTGTTACCTCGAGGCTGGATTACTGTAACTCTCTACTATCAGGTAGCTCTAGTAAATCATTAAAAACTCTCCAGCTAATTCAGAATGCAGCAGCACGTGTACTAACAGGAACTAAGAAACGAGATCATATTTCTCCTGTTTTAGCTTCTCTGCACTGGCTCCCTGTAAAATCCAGAATTGAATTTAAAATCCTACTGTTAACTTATAAAGCTCTAAATGGTCAAGCTCCGTCATATCTTAGAGAGCTCATAGTGCCATATTATCCCACCAGAACTCTGCGCTCTGAGAACGCAGGGTTACTCGTGGTCCCTAAAGTCTCCAAAAGTAGATCAGGAGCCAGAGCCTTCAGCTATCAGGCTCCTCTCCTGTGGAATCAACTTCCTGCTACGGTCCGGGAGGCAGACACCATCTCCACATTTAAGACTAGACTTAAGACTTTCCTCTTTGATAAAGCTTATAGTTAGGGCTGGCTCAGGCTTGCCTTGTACCAGCCCCTAGTTAGGCTGACTTAGGCCTAGTCTGCCGGAGGACCACCTATAATACACCGGGCACCTTCTCTCTCTCTCGCTCTCGCTCTCTCTCTCTTTCTCGTATCCTATTACTGTATCTTTTTTACTCGGCCATTCTGGATGTCACTAACTCGGTTTCTTCTCCGGAGCCTTTGTGCTCCACTGTCTCTCAGGTTAACTCGTATTGCAGCGGTGCCTGGATAGTGTGACGTGTGTGGTTGTGCTGCTGCCGTGGTCCTGCCAGATGCCGCCTGCTGCTGCTGCTGCCATCATTAATCATTAGTCATACTTCTACTGCTATTATAGACATATGATATTATCATACATGTATACTGCCTGATACTAATATATACTTTCAACATATTGTACCACAGTAGTCAGAACTATAACGACAGTATTATTACTTTCATGAATGTTGTTGTAAGCTACTGTCATTACCGAGGACGTCATACAGATTACTGTATTGTGTCATACAGATTACTGTTAATTTGTTATGCTGATCTGTTCTGTACGACATCTACTGCACGTCTGTCCGTCCTGGAAGAGGGATCCCTCCTCAGTTGCTCTTCCTGAGGTTTCTACCATTTTTTTTTCCCCGTTAAAGGGGTTTTTTTGGGGAGTTTTTCCTTATCCGCTGTGAGGGTCTAAAGGACAGAGGGATGTCGTATGCTGTAAAGCCCTGTGAGGCAAATTGTATTTGTGATATTGGGCTTTATAAATAAAATTGATTGATTGATTGATATATGTATTACTTTTCAAAGGTATTAGTAAGAACACTGCATGACAACAGCCGGACAGTTTGCATAATAACTACACAGTGGAGTGGAGGATGCCATCATCTTCCTGCTGCACAAGGCATTATCGCACCTAGTGAAGCAGCGAAGCAGTGTGAGAGCCATGTTCTTTGACTTGTCCAGTGCTTTCAGCCCCATCCAACCATACATTCTAAGGAAGAAACTTCTGGCAAAGCAACTGCACCTTGAGACTGCAACATAAATCTCTGACTCACTGGCTGGCCACAGTATGTCGGAGTGAATGGTGGTACCTCTAAGGTTGTGTTAAGCAACATTGATGAATCTCAAAGAACTGTACTGGCACCATTCCTCTTCACCTCAGACTTCTGCTTTATATCTGGTTCCTGCCACCTTTAAGAATTCTCAGATTACGCCTCCATTTTTGGAAGCACTGACAAAGACAAGGAGGAGCATAGAGGACTGATAGAGCTGAGTCACATGGTGCAACAACAATTACCTGAATGATCAAAAACTGGTGGTGGTCTACCAGAGAAACCAGAGAAAGTTAAGAGGTTAGACTCATATGACTCATGTGCCTTGGAGTTCAAATAAATAAAAATGAGGGAATTTCAAGCCATTATGCCACCTTGCTGTTCTGTAAGGTACAATTGCAGAATGGAGGAACAGAGTTGTCTCACCTTTAAGCTGGCTTTGGAGGTGGTAACAGTGCCGAAACATGGTCTGGATAAACAGGACATCAGACAGAATGGGATCATGGGTGGCACAGGTGTGACATTTGATGATGAAGTGTTTTGCATGTGACCCACGGTGGGAGTTTTAAAGAATAGCTGTTAGCAGTTAACATGAAAAGGAACAACGGTCAAAAATGTACATAAATTGGAAAAACATTGAGGTCCAGGAGCTCTTTACCCTCCAAACAGAGCACGAGATCAGCAGCCATGTAACAGGGGTGGTAAATAATTATTATTGTCATGTTATGCTATTGTTATCATTTATTAAGTGCTGCTGATGCATATATGTCACACCAGAGGTCAACGCTGTTGTGTCCCATTGCATGCCTGTCACACCTCTTTTGATTCTGCAAAGCTGGCATGATGTCTAAAATCACACACTGGGGAGGTGTGATGCACCTGTCATTTGGTTCTGTATAGAAATGCAAAGGCTGCATAAAGACAGGACATGGTAGCAGTCCTATTGTGTGATCTCCGGTGTGTTCAACAGGCTCCCGCAGACCTTCCATCAATCTGTTGTAGCTAGTGCTCTGTTCTTTGCTGTGCGTTGGTTGGGAGTGACATCAAGGCTGGTGAGGCCAGCAGACTCAACAATCTGGTAAGAAAGGCCAGCTCTGTGCTTGGTCTGGAACTTTACTGTCTGGTGTCAGTGACAGAGAGGAAGATGAGGGACCAGTTCATCATAGATAACCCCTCTCACCCTCTCTGTGATGGCAGACGGGCAGCACATTCAGCCTCCACATCCCCCCAACCAGATCGGAACAGAGCGCCTCAGGCACTCATTTGTACCCACTGCTGTCAGACTGTACAACAGCACTGAGAAAGAGAGACCACAGTCTGTGACATCAGTCTGACCTGCCAGCTGTGCCCCGCCTCACCAAACCACAAACACACTCACACCTACTTTCCACAGAGCATATACCAAGACACACACTACTCTGTCTCTCCATTGTGTCTCTGTCGGACTTATTAATGATTTTTATTAAAGAACCCTCTAAAATAAAACTTAATCTAGCAAACATAATAAAATAAAATAATAAAATAAAATTCATCACATTCATTTTAGAATGTTGATGTTAACCATGTTCACCATCCTAGACAAGCATTTTAGTATTTACTTATTTGCAGTAAAGCAAAGTGCAGCTGAGGCTGATGGGAATGTCCTCAGTTTTTCAGGTATTTTTCCAAGTACAAGGACACACATCCGGTTTCTCCAGAGGGTCTCCAGAGCTACTCAACATAAACAAAAACAATAAATGCTGACAGTAAACAAAAAAGTGGTACAACAGTGATTTTTTCCACCAATTTCCAAAAACACCAGCCTTTGTGTGCTGTGGATGACCATAATCAGGAGAACCTGCTGTCTACAGTGACCCAGCACACTAAGTATGCAGGCCTCATTTTGTGGATAATAACGTCATCACTACTGCTAAGGGTGGACGAGTAATGAAAAAGTATGCCAAATGAAAAGGTAAAAGATCCCCAAAGTCAACAGAGTAGGCCCTGTACACAAGCACAGTGGTACTCTGGTTTCGCCAGAGGGCAGCATATTTCCACTCTACTTCCTGTCTCAGTCAGAGCTGCTCAACAGAAGCAACAAGAAGTGCTGCATGTAAACCAAAAGTTTATGACGCACATGAGTCTTACAAGTTCCTGAGAACTTAATGCAATCAGTAAAGTTAGACTAGACATGCACTGTAGATTTTACTCAAGATCTTACTCATTCTTTTAACAAAAGAAATAATTTGGTCTATTTTGCTAGTTTTACTTATTTCGATTACATATAAAATTTCCATCCAATTGAGTAGAGTAATTCTCCTAACATGAACCAAAACACAGCATTTATGTAATTAAATCAAATTATATGAATAGATTTTGAGCATTTATGTAACTATAGCTCATAGAATTTACCTAATTTAGACAAATAAAGTTCATGTAATTACTGTTAATAAATTGTATATGTAAAATATGTTGATCAATATTTGAAATACATAGAATTTATTAACCATAATTACATAAACCTTATTCTTGTAAATTCAACATAATAATCAAAAAAATATTTTATTAGCAATTATTTACTTATTAACTTTATTAAAGAAAATTAGGTAAATTTTCTGAGCTATAGTTATATAAATTTCACAGTGTATTCATCTCAGGTTTACATAATTTAATATTTGTATTGTATTTTTGTTGGTTTATGTTAGTATTACGTGACTCAGTTGGATGGAAGTTTTATATGTAATTGAAATACATAAACCCGAACAATAAACCAAATAATTTCTTTGAGTGTTAAAGAAATTGACAGATACAATGTATCTGATGAAATCACGAGATAAGATTATCATTTCAGCTAATGAATATTCAGGCCAGCCATCAGGAAATATGGGCAGGGGGGTTAACATTTTTAAAAGTGGGCCCCCATCCAAAACATGAACAATTTTTTTTTTCTTATTTTATTCATTCAATCTTGAGGCTACTTTAATCAAATATTGATCAAATTGTATGCATAACTGTGTTAAAGAGTATATAGCTATTAATTCCAAGTTTTTTGTCATACCCACTTTAAACAGTTCCAAGAATGTTTAGGGACCCCAGTGTGCAGAAATAAAATATTTCAAAATTTCGCATAAATTTAGAGCATTATTTGACCCCCTTTCCAACAAGATAGTTTAACATGGTTAGTACCAATGGATGCTTTAGCTCCTGTAATTTAACATGCTACCTGTGCCTTCACTGTTGCTTTAAAACTGAGCACGATACAGCAGCTGTTGTTGGGGGTTTTTTTACTGAAAATTACTCAGCCTCTCTATTCACCTTTAGCTTTGCTGCTGACTTTTCTTTTTGGAACCCCTGATTTCTGGTGAGACATTCTGACTTAACTTGTCAGACTGCAGTCTGCCTCACAGGTTTACATTAGCGACACCCATGTAGGATGGACCACACCACCAGGAGGTGGGAGTATAAGATGGCACGTTGAAATGTGTTTTAATGATAAAAATTGATATTTATTTAACATGTAAGTACATATAACTTGTATTGTCAGTGATATAAGTCATATAAGTCATATAAGTGCTGCCCCCAACACACACAAAAAGCGTTGCCCTGCAGGGCGTCAACCGGATTTCCATTGCACACTCCAGTCTGCTAGACTGGGAAGTACAAAATAGTGCTTTTTCAAGGGTGGTGACGCTGGAAACATAGGACAATAAAATAAAGTGCTGCGGTGCGGCACGTCAACGTGCGTCGAGCCGCCGCTGGTGTGGGTTTGTAAATAGAAATTAATGGGGGCGGCTGTTTTGACGCGCGTCGTATGCCGCCAGTGTGTTTTGGCCTTTAGGGTCCTAAGTTTTCCCATTCTTCCTGCTGATGCCTCAGGCCTCCATCCATTTGGCAGCTTATAAAAAGTTCTGGGTTCCTTACCCTGCTGTTAGTGTACACAGCATCTTTTAGGCATTTTTCTGTTGTTTGCTAACAGATCTAAGTGACAAGGAGGCACCTTTACACAATACAAAGCCAATAAAGAGTGAGGAATTGTTTTTCCTTCCAGTGTGGGCAAGAAACTCACACTGAGTGAGCAGATAATTAAAAGTAAGAGATGTTTCTGACCTTTGTAAACCTCTCTAAACAATCCTACCACAAGAGTCCTTTAGTAGCTGTTTTGGAGTTTTCAGTAACATCATGATGCTAAGCATAAAGGGTTTTCATAATTATATCATCATCATTAAGATATTATATTGTGATACAAAGCCCCTGAACAGCTACTAAATATATCTTGTAATGAAACTGTTTTTGCAATTGATGTTTCTAAGGTCAAGAATGACTTTTACAAATCCAGTGCTGCTGCAATTAGTTCTTATCACATACATAACAAAATATAAAGGGCACGCCAATGTTATTGTAATGATAAAGGCTGTCATACATACAGGTAACCTGTCAGCCATCAGATATTGTAGCCCCATTAAACTAAACATGATATTTCTGTTATGTCCTGCATAATAGCTGCATGCGTGTGGTGAATGCCTCACAGGGAGTGCTAGAGTAGGTGAGCCAGCAGAATAATCAGACAATTTATCTGGTGCTGTCAGACTTGGAGGGAGAGGCAGCCATAGAGGTTCTGCTGGCATTTCTGTCAATCTGCCACAAAGCTCTCACAAGCAGATTATTTGCACGAGACAGAGGAAAGTAACCCTTTGTGTATCATATCTATTCTTGCATTTCTAATTAGAACATCTAAAGCACTGGAATGAAAAGTCCATTTTGCTATGTTATAGGCTTGGCCCATGCAGGGGCACATAGGTCTGCCCGCCAAACACCGATTTTTCAACAGCTACACGCCAAATTACTATGGAATATTGTTTGGATATTCAGGGACATTAAAGGTTTGGTTTTTAAGATTTAGGAGAATTTACTGGCATCAAGCAGTGAGGATCGCCAATTGCAACAAGTTTAAACTTCTCCTGGTTAGAATTCTTTTAGTGTTCATTGTTCAGGAGGTTTTTATTGGGTGCCGAATTATCTGCAGAGGTCTCCTCCTCTTCAAAACACACAGATCAGGCGATTTAAACAGGTAAAAACATTGAATAAAGCAGTTTTATATTACAAATCAGTCTTTTTCCAACACTGTTTGGCATGTCTGAGACTAGTCTTGCGTGACCAGCCTCCCTTACCTCGGAATGTGAGTCTGGGGACATTTTGTTTTGTAATATAAATTTGTGGGGATATCCAGACCACGTGATGGCATTGCCATAGGTACGGCACGCTGTAAATCCATAATTTCTCCAATCTTGTGGACGTTGCAGCTCTGCAATAGAGCTGAATCAAATGATATCATCTCCATTTTAATCTCTTCTTGCGATGCACTGAACACTTCCTTTTCTGTTGTACTACGAGCAACAATTCGGGGAACAGCAATTCCGCTGTAGGCGGGTGTAAGGCAAAGCTAATCAGCCGTTGGTCGAAGCTATACGGAAGTACGGAAGTACGGAAGTACACAGATTTGGATCCAATCACATCACTGCCGCTGGGAGCCAGCGCTAGTTCTATTACAACTTTCCTATGGGAATGTCCACAGACGAAAGAGACAGCCAGCGTGCTGACATCATCGGTGTCTGTGTAAGAGACGAGTCTGAGACAAGTCACTATCCTTGCACCTGCTAATGTGTGTTCACATTTTTTCTCTTAAAGCTTAAGATTTAGATGTTTAAGCCAATCATCAGTAGAGGTCTATTCCTCTCCAAAACAAATGGACCAGGTAATCTAGTAAAAACACTGCATAGAGCTTTTTCACATCAAAAAATCCATGTTTTTAACGCTCTCCTAGCAGTGGGGCTGTGAAGTACAGTGGCTGATGCAAAAAAACACGGAAACACAAATGAGAACAGTATTTTCATTAGATACTTTAGAAACTGAGGATATTTTGATGCATGATGACAAATACAATACAAAATATATATTCAATGTGTTTTAAAGCATCACTTTATATATTCATATGAGTTAATCATTCATGGAAAATAGAAAAGCTCATGCTTTTTTTGCTGAAAAAAAATCTGTTAAAGGTCCAGTGTGTAGGATTTAGGGGGATATATTGGCAGAGATGGCATATAATAAAATGTGTATGTTTTCCTTGGTGTGTTCTGAAAATAAGAGTTGTTGTGTTCTGTTACCTTAGAATGAGCCATTTATATCCACATAAGGAGCAGGTCTCTGTGTATGGAGAGATCGCCATGTTGTGCTGCCATGATTTTTGTACAGTAGCCCAGAAGGGACAAACTAAATACTGGCTCCAAAAAGGGCCATTCGCATTTTTGTATCAGTTAAATCCTAAATGAAATGAGCAGCATGGCGGTTACAGTGATTTGTAATGTCAAACTGCTTTACTAAGGTCCCGTTTATATGACGATTTCAACTGAAAACGGTAAAATTTAGTTGTGTTTTGGCCGATCGTTTACACGACAGCGGTGTTTTGGGTGCCTGAAAACGCAAAATTTTGAAAACAGGTTCCAGAGTGCATTTTTTTTGGAAATGGCAGCGTCTCCATTGTCATGTAAACTTGCAATATGCAGTTCCTCTGAAAACAGAGACTTTTTGCACATGCGCATTACGGTTCCATTCACTAGGCACGTGCGAGAAAGTTGACCATCATAACAACAATGCAGAGCTCTCTTAGTGCTGCTCATCCTGTTGATTTTAAGTGAAGTGTAGATCTGTTACTGTAGCAACTCCACCTCGTCGTCCATTCAGGCAAAGTTATCTGTGCATGCTTTCACCATTGTGTCTTCTTTGTTTTGGTTTGTAATCATGGCGTTGTAGAGGAAAGCGCATCAGCACAGGTGCATGGCGTCATGCCGTGGTGTTGCTTTGCAAATTTACACTGCCACCCATTGGCCTGGCGTGCATACTACAGCGTTTCAATAACACTGTCATATAAACGCAGAAGTTTTTTTAAAACGCAAAGGACAGACTTTTCCGTTTTTAGAGAAACCGTTGTAGTCTAAACAGGGCCTAAGTGTTTCTAGTGGTTTAAATGCCCTGATCTGCTTATTTTGAGAGGAAGAGACCTCTGTGGATAATTCAGCTCACAGTGGAATTTTATGTTATTGTAGAAAAAGGTGAGCTCACATTAACATGTATTGGACAACCCACCTGCAGGGACAAAACAAACTGCATCAGAAATACATGCATTTGTAACATGAGTGTTTTTCTGTGTTTTTACCAGTTTGTCTTGGAGAGGAAGAGGTCTCTGTGGATTATTCAGCTCACAATAAAAACCTCCTGAGCAATGAACACTGAAGGAATTATAACCTGGAGAAGTTTTAGCTGGTTTCAATCTATAATTCATCACTAGACGCCACCACATCCCCCTAAATCTTACACACTTCACCTTTAGGGCCATTTACTAGGGATGCACATTGTTTTTTTTGTTGATATCTGATATGCCAATATATAACAACTCATTTGGCCAATAACTGATACCGGTATCAAATATATCCACTTTTTTCTCCACCTATCTTTAGTGATCATAAAGTCTCTTCTGTAGAGGAATTAACATCATATTATGCATGCACACTCTGATGATGATGGCCCACCAGCAGATGGACACATGAAATGGAATGCTTTTAAATGTATGTAATATTCATTCATTGTGCAAAATAAGAAAAAGCACGTTGGCCAATTCTAAAGTTCATTTTAAAGCTAATATCAGCTGATACTGATGACGTGCTGATAGTATCATGCATCCCAACCATTTACTGTCATTTTAACTATTAAGTGGTTTCTGCGTTCAGATTTTCCATCCAATGGGATGGCCAGACAACAAAAAAAAGAACAAAAACAACACACACACACACACACACACACACACACACACACACACACACACACACACACACACACACACAATTTTGCTAATGATTTATGAGTGCATTTAGAGTATGAATCCACAATTACAATATTTTTTTTTCTGTGTCAGGAACATAATTGGGTTCTAAACAGGTTAATACAATGACAACGCATATGATAAGTAAATGGAAAGTATAAAGAGAACAATAGATCCTGCATGAGGCTAATGGTTTAACTCTTTCATATCAACAAAAGGGTTTTTTAATATAATGTTTACATTTTAATGCTGTCAGTGCAGAGCAACACAGTAGCAGTAACTTATAAAATATGATGATGAATTAAACACAATACTTACACACATTGGTTAACAATACTTTCCCTTTCCCTCCCAAGACAGGACTGCAAGCTGTTTCTCAAAGCTGCAAGCTGCATTAACCTGGCTAAAATCTTCCTTTAAACTATGACATAATAAGCCACACTTATTTTAGTGAAGCTATCAATCTGCTGAAGGCTTTGCTCCACTGAGCCTACATGTGCTGTATGGAATGGTAATGGATCCATTTGACTGACAAGTTTGGTGAGACAGAGATGGAGGAGGCAGACACATGAAAACAGCTCATTCAGTGAACTAGTGACAATGAATCAAAACTCATTCATTTCTGCAGGATCCATTCACGTGTGATGATCTTCATTCATTCTCTGCCCATTGACATGAAGGGACTACAAACGTTTTTCTCCTTATCAAACACCATGTGATGTCAGCTGTCCTGGTATTATTGTGGCTCCAGACAGGACATACCTTCACTGCCAACACACTGACGGTTATTCGACTGTCATGGATGTGTGGTCGGTAACATAAAAGCCCAGCTCGGCTCACCTCTAAATGTCATTTCACCGCACATCTGTGCTCCATGCTCCGCTGTTTCTCTCTCTCTGTGTTGTTCACACACACACACACACACACACACACACACACACACACACACACACACACACACACACACACACACGCCCGCGCCAGTACCTACTAAACCGTGTAACAATAGCTTTCTTACCCGCATTTCTTAGTTTACGGTTCCTAAGCACAGACACGATCACCAGCAGGTTTCCCAGGATATCCACCACAGTGGTGAAGATCAGCACGCTCGCCAGCGCCGTGATTGCCCATGCAGGGCGCGCTGCCCCCTGGCTCGGCTCCGGCCCGTGTACCGTCCGGTTCTTCAACAGCGAGTCATCCCCCTGCATGTCCATAGCCTCTCTCCCCCTCTTCTTCACACCCCGCGGTCGGTGTGAGTGATCGCTGGCATGCTGCTTCACTGTGACAGCCAAAAATGTCAGATGTGTCCCTCAGTGGCCGCCGCGGGTTTTCTCTGTCACTGCGTCCAGCGGCGTAACCTGCGCCAGAGTCTGGAGCCGCCCCGCTGCCAGTCCACCCGGCGCGGACCGCGGCCCACCGAGACCCATAAGACAGTCCAGGGACCCTGGATGCTGAGAGCAGAGATGCGCCACTTGAATACCCACTCCTGCTCCTCCACCTATTCTTTCCTCTGCTCTGTCTTTCCAGACCTCATGCTCCTCATCACTCCTCTTCTCTGCCTCTCCTGACTCCTCTCCCCCCACACACCCTCCTTCCTCCCCCTCCTCTGTTCTCTGTTACCTATGGGACTGGAGGCAACTCAGTGAGCCTCCTCTGGCATTCCGCTGCGGTCTCATCACTGCTGTACTGTACTACACTAGACGGCTTTTGTTCACTGCGCTGATATGACATTTTATCCAGTGATGTGTTTTAGTGATTACACTAGTTTGTTCCATTGCTTGTTTATAAGAATCTGTCATAGAACACTGTTTTTAATACGCCAATGGAGGACATATCCACAGCAGAGATACCCCTTCCCCTAAACCTCATAGCCTACATTTATTTATCCAATTGTCAGGGCAGTTGCTAGGAATTCTGGGCCCCCTGAAAGAATATCGGTGTGGGCCCCTCTACCCCATTCATTGCCACTTTTTTTTTTTACAACTGTGTATTATGATGTTTTTCGTAATTTTTCTGTTTTTCAGTGTTCTTGACGGTGCCTGGTGTAATACACCCAATTTGTTTTCTTTTTTTTACGATTAACCCCTCAACAAGTCGGAGTATTATTATGTAAATTATGTATTATTAGTTGTCTTGTTCCCATTTCTCTGATTTGCAACACGTTATTACACCTCTGATTGCAAATACATTTTCAATTAACCACTCAACAAATAGGTAGTGGGTATTTTATTGTAACAATCAAGCACTGATATGCAAAAAAAAAAGTGTCCAGGCTCAAGATAGTCCACAAGGTGGAGCCCAAGGTAGATATGTAGCATTTAACTTAAATGTGCAAGTAAAACAAACAGCACATGAAATACGTTGTTGTAAAAATAAATATCAAAAACAAAAACAAGCCTCATCTAATCTCAATTTAGGTTTAAATTGGCTTGTTTGTTCACTGTCAGTCTGATCAGAAAGCCCAACGCCGGGCCTTTTTGTTGGCAAAGTTACTGATGAGGTCTTTGAAGTCCAACTGTCGGCTTAGCTGACTTTCAATTGAAAGTCTAGCAAGGCTATTTAGCCTCTCTTGGGCTGTTGTGGATCTGAGATAGTTTTTTAACTAGTTTTAGTTTGCTAAATGCCCTTTCTCCACCTGCAACAGTCACAGGTAATGTACAGAAGATTCGGATGGCAACACATACTTCACCAAAAATGCTCTGGAGCTGACGTTTATAGATGGAATTCAGCAGTTCAAGGGGAGAATGGCAGTCTGAAAATGTGGCACTATGAACAGACCTCAAATGTTGCACTTCACTTTCAAAATTAGCACTAAGATCCTGTTTGTATTTGCTTGTTAATGAATGGCAAACTGAGTGAATCTGATCATCTTTTAAATCCTTGATTTTCAGTATTGCAGCAAATTCATCACAGATATTTGCAATGGCTTGAAAGCGGCTGTCCAAGGCAGAGATAATGTTATCTAATGCCACATAGAAAACACTGTTTCGGAACAGATTTGATTCTGTCTTCTGTTGGTTTCCCTCTTCTTCTGACCTCTGACTCACATCTGCAAAACGTTTTCTCTTTCGCTTGTGGCTGACTGGAAATCCAGTGGGAACATCCATAGCTTCTGTGATGAGGGAAGCCTCTGCAAGGAAGTCATCCCATGAGTCGCGAAAGACCTGCATTTCTTCCTTCAATGCCTCTATGTTGGCTGCTTCCACATCTAGTGTGATTTTTCCTGATTGCAAAATTATGTTTCTGTCTTCAATGGACTGCAGTATTTTTTCCAAGACAGTCAGGAGAACAATGGCTTTGAAAGATGTAAAATAACTCCTCAGACCAGTGACCTCTGATTTGACTTCATTAGTCAAGCTGCATCTAGCAAGGATGCTATCCAGGGCCTCTATGAGCGATGGTAAGTGATTTGCAACTGGTTTAACAGCCACTATGCGGGCACTCCAACGGGTATCAGACATGCGGTGAAGGGAGCAGCCAGTCTTTTCTTTGAGAATGGCCCATCTGAGTATGTGAGGCACATGGTGAATATGTAGCAAGTGGATTTACACAAAATCTAAATGGGCTTCTTAGTACCATAGCTCTAGGCAGACAGCTTCACTTTGCCAGGCAAAAAATATTTTTAAACCACTCAAAAGTCATTGTAAACTGTCCAAAATTCTAAATGGTCTTTTTACTTTGTTGTTGTCAGCTATTATGGTGTCTTTTATTTTATATTGATATGAAAACAAACAACAACAACAAGTCTTTGAACATTTAACTTTTTTGTATTTAGGCTATTCAAACGTCCCACCAATAACACATTTTTACAAGACCACATTTGAACACACCATGATAACGTAATTGACCTTCGCATGATGCTCATATTTACTGAGTAGAACTTGAATGCGTCATAATACAATTCAATGCAGCCTCTGAGTGGGTGCATACTGTGGAGCACTGTCCGACAGTGATATGTGTGAAACACACAGTCCGCTGTAGTAGCCTCCAAATTAGTAATGTTCAGTTAGCTAGCTTCACTAGGAATCGTTGCTCTATAATGAACTGGCGACTTTTTAATTAACTGGCGACTTGTCCAGAGTTTAGCCCGGCCCGATGAGACAGCTAACGTAGGCTCCAGCCTGCGCCCCGTCAAAGGTAAGCTTACAGACAATAAATGAATGAACAGGTAGGCTAACCGTTTCAGCCGCCCTCGGTAGTTTCACTCTCACCATTCTTAGAGAAAAAATGTTTGATGTCCTGGGCCCCTGCTCTGCTGCTCCTACTCCTGGCCTCCTTCTCAAGTCTTTTCTGGTGTCCAGATTTGTGTTTTTTGGGGGCCATCACCTTGCCTAATGGATCTCCCTCACTCCCTGCTGGAGTTTGCTCGCGCTCACTTCCACCCATGAGGAAGAGCGAACGAGCGAACCGTGGTGTAGACCAAACCATTTTTTAAGAAGGGGCCAAGGGGGTTATTGAAATTATTACAATTAAAGTGTTGTGTGACTTTGTGGCTTTGTTTTAGTTCGGATTCATTAGTATGAATATATATTAGTTAAGTCTATGCATAATAATTTAGTCATAGAGGCTACTGGGGACTGTGTGTGGGCCCTAGTGGGCTGTGGGCCCTGAGAATTGTTATCACCTTTCCCGCTGCCAATTGTAGCCTACTTCTCTTTTTGATTAAAAAAAAAATCACAAGGACTGTTCTCTACATATCCGAGGATGGGGTGGCTGGTGTGACTTTCCTCCCTGAGTGACTGAGGGAAAATGCATGATCCTCCATCCACCATAAATTAGTCATAAGATTTTTTAAAACTTATCCTTTGATGGTTGAAAGTTAAAAGTTAGAGAAAAAATCCAGGAGCTGAAAAGCCTCAGTTTTTCACTCTTGTCATGCATGCTGGTGAGTTCTTGCAATTGGTTCACCTTATTTGTGGCCAAATTTGAGATGTAGAATAGTGATTATTTTACGCTCAGATGTGCTGTTTTTTCTATAGGAATCCTCATTGCACATTATGTGTCCAAGGACTGTCAGAATTTAAATTTTTATGCCCCTCCTCAAAGAAAGGACACTGTTGATGTTAAATTAACCCTTTGAGGACCAGGGGGGTTTCGGGGTAGGCTACTGTGATAATTTTGGCACTCCCTTATGTTGTACAGTTTGAACAAATGTAAGCAGTATTTTCAGTCACATGACTTTTAGGGAGATATATTTCTGGATTACACTGAAAAACAAGCTAAATCTAAATCAAACTCTAAACCAAAAAGAAATCACATATTATTAGGCAGTGGACACATTGGAAAGTGTAAATCATGAGGTTTCTGTAAATACTTTATTCATGTTTGTATGGTAAAACTCCTGAAGATATTAATCCAAATAAATGACAAACTTATCTATCTATCTGTCTTCGATG
Source organism: Epinephelus awoara (assembly GCA_035609425.1). NCBI lineage: Eukaryota > Metazoa > Chordata > Actinopteri > Perciformes > Serranidae > Epinephelus > Epinephelus awoara. The sequence goes on from CM069297.1 coordinate 5,939,148, forward strand.
ATGCCCTCATCTGATAATGATGTGTCATTTTTAGCAGTGAGGTAAGTTTACTCAAACTATATGTCTGACCCATCTCCTCAACAATGTTCTGAATGGTCAAAGCAGGTAGTAGAAATTGCCCCTGCAATTTCAAGTAGAATAAAGAGACATTTTTAAGAAAAAGATCACTGAAATCTTCTGATATATCCATATCAGCTTCATGTCTCCGTACCTGTCTCATGCACCTGAGGGCCAAAGTCATCTGATTCAGTTTGAACAAAAGATGATTGAGAAGCAGATTCTCTGTACAAGTCACTGATAACGTAGTCTCTATATACAGACTCTACATTCAGTGAATGTAGAGTCTGCAGGCAAACCCTGGAGATCTTGCCTCGGGAGGAAGAGCAGGAGATCCCTGGTTTCCGGTTGTAGGCTGTTTGTAGTCTGTGTGATATTGACCAATCACGTTTGAGCCTGCTGCAGTTGTTGCTGGGTTAAACGTTCTGTGCGGTGAACTAACGAGGCGGAACATAATTGGCGTCACTTCAAACTCTGAATCCATCGCAATGGTTCAGCATATTTACTTAGATATAAACGGAAGTCGGAAACAGAAATTCGCCTCCTCCGCCCAAATCAAACCGGAATGCCAAAAATTCGGTGTCTGCCGGAAGTCAGACGCCGAATACAGCCGATGGGTTCCGAGAATGCTGATAACGTAACTGCTGTCTGCAAAATCTCTGTGTTTCCGTGACATGTGGGCGGTAAACGAGGATTTCACCTTGAAAACATTTGTGCATTCTCTGACTGGACAACTCACAGCACGTCCTTCCACAATATGCTCCTTCATTTCGATGAAGTTTGCAATGAAGTAAATAACCCCTCAGTGTCTTAAGCAACTTGCCACAGAAATTACAGCTAAACATTTCTTTAGCCAGTAGTTAGCTAGCTGTTACAACTTAGCTTTTTCAGACTACTTTACTGGCTTTCCTATTCTTCAAAAAAGCCATAGCGACATACAATATACAAGTTGGCGACAGACCTTAACTCCTCTCCTTGAAGAAACCTGTCAGTATTTCTCAGTGAAGAGCTAACATGGCTCTGCAAGCTGATGTAGCTCTGCAAGCTAACGTGGTCCTGGCTGACTTTGTTCAGTGGACAGAGCGAATGAACTGTGTTGTGCTTACCTCGAGAAAAAACGTCTCCTGGTCCTCTGAATGGCCGTGAACCATTCAAAATGTCAGCGTCCGTTATACAACAGTTAGATCCGACCGAGTAATTTGATTGGACGAGAGGCATTCCATGAGTGCTGATATAGAGTATAACATCACTGGGACATGTAACAGTAAAATCACTCAGCTCACAGGTGTTATAAATAAACGTTAATTAACCAACTGTCACACTTGCTACATCAACGCAAACTGACACTATAGCATTACACCAAGGAGATGGATATTTTCCCCAAAATTACATTTGAATTAAATTATGAGTGGTCGTCAGGAGAGGACGAGGAAAAGGAAAGCCAGGACTCTTCTGTGCAGACCTCCAGGTGTGTTTGAATTCGGCTGTGCTGAGGTTTGCCAACGTTTCAACAGCCGAACTGGACGAAGTTACACAGTTGCAGATCGATGTAAATACAAAGTAGCTTGTGAGTTCCTGGCGTAAGGTGACCAGATTTCTGAGATGAAAATCGGGGACATTTTCAGTGCAGCGGTGAAAAATCATTAAATATTATCATTATGAAATAAAAAAAATGGGGACAAGTACTTTTTCGTGTATTTTGACCAGCTTTTATTCCAAAAAAGGTTGCAATCAAACAAATGAGTGACATCACCAACCATCCATCCACTGAGGAAGACAAAAATATCTTAATCTTATTAGCTTGAGTTAGGATGGATTTTTTTGGTCAAGGGTTTCAACTCATAACTGAATACTGAACTGATATGTATGACACAAAAGGTGGCAATCAAAAAAAGGGATGACATCACCGTGATCCCCTCATTCATCCACCTCTGTAGCCTCCGCCTCAGGAGCCTGGGTAGAATAAGAGCAGAGGAGAACATGAGAAAAACTGCAAGAACAGAGCCAATAGTAAGTGAATAGTTTCAGTTTTGGTAATATACTTATATAATTTAGTCATTGTGCTCTTTTTTATATGCTCTATGCAACTGCCTCTGTTTGAAATGTGCTACATCAGAGGTTCCTAAACCTTTCAGACCATGTATCACTATGTACCAAAACAAATTTCCAAAATGCAACTTTCTACTACAGATATGATTTTTTCATACAATAAAAAATAACTGTATCCCCCATGCAACAGCATCAGCAAGGCTAAACAACATCAACAAAATGCTACTGTATTAAAATCAAAGAATAGCCTATATTATAAAGTGCACTCACAAAAGATAGAGATAATATTGTCATCTCATGGTAACCTAACATAACAAGTTACACCTTCACTAACAACAGTGACATACAAAACAGTGACATAGGGCATCATCTAATCAGATGGTCTGCATTTATAACTACTAAATTCATTGGTTACCCACACGGCAGTGACTGGTGCCAGCCCAACACAAAATACAGCACACACAACTATTAACCATTTACTTACTATTTATTTATTATTTTAACACAGTCTCAGGTACCTATGCCTCCAGAAAAATCCTATGCTACCAAAGCAGTCTTCCACCTCCTCCTTTTCTAAAACAGCCACATACAATGTCATCACCTGGTAATCTCACGCTAACGTTATAGTTTCACCAATGACAGATATAAAAATAGTGACATAATGTTAATGTTCACTGACTTTTATAACGTTACGTTAGGTCACAGATATTGGATAAAGCGAGATACCCCACTCAGGTATGGAGTTAATTTTGTGTCTTTAATATGCAATCAAAAAGAATGGATTTGAAAACAAAAAAATATTTTGCAAGCAAAATTATGATTTCAAAAATACAAAAAAAATGCCCATGAATGAATGAAATATATTTGTGATTAAAACTGTATCTTGATAAATCCACAAGTTTTGTTTACAAACCAAAATATTGTTCTCATGAACCACAGATTTGTTTGCGTTTCCTGAGTTTTCGTTTGCGTTTCTTGAAGTTTTGCTTGTGTTTCTGCATGACTCTCATGGGCGGGACCTCCTCTGAAAACTGTAAGAAGCCTCCTGATTGGTCAGTCTCACTCAAAGAGACGGGGTGACAACTTCCGCCCCCACAGTGAGCCGGCGGTAAGAGAGACACGGAGAGTGACAAACATCGATCATAACAGGTATGTTTTGCGTAACTTTACTGTCTTATTGATGCTATTAAGTTTACACTTGTCGCTCTTCTGGTGCTTTTTATTCCTAACCAGTAGAGACAGCATTATCAGACATTAACACTCATAATTCAGACCAACCAGCTTAGCTCTCTGCGCTCGTCACAAGTGACTGACAAGCTTATTACTGCCCTGGCTTCAGTGACAGTTTGATTCATCTCACAGATAACAGCTTATTTATGTATAAATAAATACACTTTAATTAGATATACTATCAGAACAAATCATCAGGTGTGTGTGTGTGTGGATCGTTTAGTCATTCCTGCAATGCATTAAGTAAAGAGTTATAAAAGGGGGCATACTTTCACTGATCTTCATCCATTAGTGTTTGATCATATTCCACTTGGTCTCCTGAAGTTGCATAAATGACAGACACTGTATTAATCACTGTTAGTGGTACATGAAAGCAGTTAGGTTAGATACCTGTTATTATAACAGTTTTTACTCATGGAGATTAATTTTTCTTGTCTTCACAGGAGGATGGAGAACCATCCTGATGGACCTCAGGGTCAGGTAGTTTTTTTCCCTCCTCAATTTCATGTACATTTTATCATAGTATTGTCATTGTGGGTGGGGGGTGGTAAGAAATAAACTATTACCTTCTCTGCATTGTTGCCCAGTAGTATAACAAGCACGGCAGGAATAGATCCTTAATGACACATGTACTCTGCATGATCACATAACAATGCCATGCATCTTAAATTCTTTTACAGTGTGATCGGCGTGCAGTTACCGAAAGCTGCTCAGCATTTCATGTCTCTGCTCAGCAGAGTAATACCTGAAGGACCACTGTTGGCCTCTCCCTACTGGTGCTCTGACCCTGTTCTTCATCTTTCTGATCAACAGTATATTATTTTCATGGACTTAAATGCTTGAACAAAATGACAAATTATTAGATCTGAGGCGTATTATTATTATTATTATTATTATCGTTAGGCCCTAAACTATTTAGATTCAGAGCTATTCATAAGACATAGGGGTCTGAAGCCTCAGATGCCCTGGCCTAACAATGCCACTGACTGTGGCTAAAAACAGAGAGAAGCTGTCACAGCATATTGTAATTGCACCCAATTGCATCCGCCCAAAGTGGCCCTTGATTTTCCCCAATTTGATTGATTGGAACAGCCTTGAACAGCACCAATCATAGGCACTTGTGCAGTGTTGGTAGACTTTTTGTCTACAGTTGCCTGCCCTCCATCTGGACAGCGCACTGATGTTTAACATCGTATGTAAAGAAATTACTTTACCATTAACTATTGGTGCTTTCACAAAGTATTTACACGTTAACATTTTTGATCAGTTATTATCAGTAATGTGAATATAATGACAAAAGCAAATAATACAATAGCTAGAACTGTCTGATAAGTTCAGAAAATTATATCACTTTAAAACCAGGAGAAGAGCACTATCAGGGGTCAGAATAGTAATTGCTTACCCTTTTTCAGTTAAACTGAAGACAGTGGATTGTTCAAATGCATTATCTTATTTACGCATAGATTTAAGCACAACTGATGAATGTGATTGGTTTCAAATTTTAAAACACAACTTTGACTGACAGTTACAAATATGAGTCTGTATCCATCAAGATTCAGATCATGTATAAATGGCATGTTTTCAATGTCTGCTTAAAAGCTGCCCTCCCACTCTGCTACTCCAAACCTGGAGAGTGGCCCCACAGCTCCTCAGCCCTCAAACACCCACCTGCTTGAACTACAGGAACATCAGCTGAAAAGGGTTCTGAGAGCTGTGAACCCACACAAAGGCCCAGACGCGGTACTGGGCAAAGTACTGAAGGCCTGCACTGACCAGCTGTCAGGGGTCCTAACAAGGATCTTTAACATCTCCCTGAAACAGGCCACTGTTCCATCGTGCCTGAAAACAGCCACCATCGTTCCTGTACCAAAGAAGGCTCCCATAAGCAGCATAATGACTACAGACCAGTGGCACTGACCTCTGTGGTCATGAAGTGCTTTGAGAGGCTCGTCCTGCCCCACCTCAAGTCCTGCCTCCCCAAGAACTTCGACCAGCACCAGTTTTTCTATAAGGCAGACAGGTCAACAGCAGAAGCCATAGCCACCTTCCTCTACACTGCTGCGAGCCACACAGAGAGGTTGGGGAACTATGTCAGGATGCTGTTTGTTGATTTTAGTTCAGCATTCAACACCATACTGCCAAACATCCTCTTCCAGAAGCTAACTGACCTGGGATTCCCACCCCTCACCTGCGATTGGATAAACAGCTTCCTGACGGACTGGCCACAGACAGTGAGGTTTGGGACCCTAACATCCACCACTCGGACACTGAGCGCAAGTTCGCCTCAGGGCTGTGTGTTAAGCCCTTTCCTGTATGCCCTATACACATACGACTGTGCCCCCCTACACCACTCTAACATCATCGTCAAATTCAGGGATGACACAACAGTGGTGGGCCTCATCTCTGGCGGTGATGAGACAGCATACAGGGAGGAGGTCCAGAGGCTCGCAGCCTGGTGCTCAGTGAAAAACCTCCTGCAGAATGCCAGCAAAACCAAGGAGATGGTGATAGACTGGAGGAGGTAGAGAGCTGCCCCCGCCCTACTACAGATAGAGGGCGTCTGTGTGGAGAGAGTCTCCTCTTTTAAGTTTCTTGGGGTGCATGTTGCTGATAACTTAACGTGGTCCACCAACACGTCAGCGGTAGTCAGAAAGGCCCAGCAGAGGCTACACTTCCTAAGACTGCTAAGGAAATGTGACCTGGATGTGCACCTGCTGCGTTCCTTTTACCGTTCCACCATAGAAAGTGTGCTGACATACTGCCTCACTATATGGTACCCAGGTTGCACGGCCAAGGACAGGAAATCCCTGCAAGGGGTCATTAAATCAGCGCAGCGAATTATTGGCTGCCCTCTGACCTCGTTGGAAGACATAGCAAATATGCAAGTGCTAAACAGGGCCAAGAAGATCCTGTCTGACCCATCCCACCCAGGCCATGGCCTCTTCAATCTCCTGCCCTCTGGGAAGTGATACAGGGTATTGGAGAGCAGGACAAACTGGCTGGGTGAGTGGGGTGTGTGTGTGTGTGTGTGTGTGTGTGTGTGTGTGTGTGTGTGTGTGTGTGTGTGTGTGTGTGTGCGTGCATGGATGTGGGTTACATAGCGTCGCTTTCGGGCGCAAACCTCCTATGTCCAAAAATCATGATTTTTATTTTTTCCATTAATCAGTACTATTGGTCACTCTGTATGTCTGACTGTGGTTTTACAAATATTTAACCAATGAAAAGTATTTAAAACAACCTGTGAGTAAACCTCCTAACGCCATTGGATCCTAAAACTGTCGATCAAACCTCCTAACTCCACCCCCACCCTTCCGCCATATTTTGAAGGACGTAAACAAGAGGAGCAGGGACAAACATAGAGGAGTCGCGGAGATTGTTGGATTTCACTGAGGTAAATAGCTCAAAGTGTTTTCATATAAGGCTTGGGTGGTTGCAAATTCAGTTAAAAGTATGCAGTGTACCTGAAGTGTTGAGCTAGCTAGCGATGTGATAAGAAATTACCAGAGTAATGTTATTCACAGCCTGTCTCTCGCTAGCTAACTTTAGATCGATACTTCATCGAAAGTTATACTTATTAAAACTGTTACTTGAACGCATTTCGGCGTCCAGCCTTCCTCAGGAAACAAACTTCTATACAAAAAGTGAGTCAGTTAGCGGGTGAAAGAATTCAGTAATCAGAGTACAGCAGTGTGACGGCTGGACGCCAGGTATTCCATCTATTTTTCTAAAGATGAGTGCCTCGTTTTTTGTCAGTAGTGATGTGTGTGTGTGTGTGTGTGTGTGTGTCAGTAATGTCTGTGTCCCAGAGGGAAATGTGCGAGATGGTAAAGGTGTCCTATGAGGAGGTGAAAAAGTTAAGGCCAGTGATAGACAGTGACAGCATAGAATGAGAGAGTGACAGAGAGGAAGAACCAGGGAGCAGCTCAGAGAGAGAGAGAGGACGAGACAACACAGGACAGCAAAGATGAGGATTATGATGTGGACGCAGGTAAATTAGTAATGTTATTGTATGACATGAGTTATGTAGAAATGTATTACAATGTATGAATGGTATTGTGTAGAGTGGATAGATTAGCACATTTCACAGTGGGTCACACACACTCACACGTTTTTTATTGTTGTATTTAGAGAACAGTGACAGCGCAGATGGAGAGAGCGATGGAGAGGAACAACCAGAACCAGGGAGATGACAGCTCAGAGAGAGAGGATGAGGAGACGGCACAAGAGAGCGAAGATGCTGAGGATGTTGTAGATGCAGGTAAATTAGAATGAATAATATGTGTGTGATGAGTTGTATAGACATGTATTACAATGTATGAATGTTAATATGTAGAGTGGATAGATTAGCACATTTCACAGCAGCAGTAGATCACACACAAAAACTCAAATTTTTGTTATTGCATTTTTTAAGATTCTGATGAGGCTGAGCATGATGCAGTTGGAGGAAGAAAGCACAAGCGGAAAGATAATTGGAGGAAGAATGAGGCAAAAAGAAGAAGAATGATGGGACAGCCGCACGTCGGGAGAAACAAGAAGGGAGAAGTCACCAAGGACCCCCGGGGAATGGGACCACGATGCACGTCTGCTGCGTGTGTCAGGTCCACCAAGCATCACTGCAGGAACATTGATGATTTTTAAAAGATTTTGGGAGAACATGAACTGGGAAGAGAGTCACTCCATACCCACTGTCATTAATTGTCAGTGGTATCCACATGTTTTATTAGGGGCCGGGCAGCCTAAGCTGCGTACTGCATGCAGACTGTTGCATGTACAACTCACTAGCAGTAAATATTGTACTGGTAGTATTGAACTACTACTAGTAAATCCCACCTGTAGAGGTGTCCTGTAAGGCAGCTTGTGCCCCGCCATACTTGGTAGTTGTGTGTCCAGAGAAGACAATAGTTTGCTACTGTTTTGCCTCACCTTATTCTGCTTAGTGTGCTTTGCCTATAGCTTTGTCTTGCCTTAGAGTTTGGTTTGTTGCCTTATTTAGTATTTTGTTCTGCTTATTGTTTCATTTTGTTTCTTATTTTTCCAAGTGTTTTGCATATGGTGTTTTTTTGCCTCCTGTTTTTTTTTTTTTTAATTTTATTTTATTTTGTCAATCAAACTGCTATTTTATAGTAATTCTTACAATTGCACTTGAAGCCACATCTCTGATTAACTTTTGTTACACTTATCTATATGTTGAGCTATAGATTCTAATAAGGCTTGGGGAACCTGTGTTAAGGGTGGGTTTTAGCACAGGAGCGATTTCTCTGAGACAACAAAGGAGGCTGAGCTTCCCCTAAAATTTCATAGAAGAAATGGTCAAATATGCACTATTGAATTTACATTAAAATAAGAATTTACATTGCATTAAACTTGCGCTAGGATGCATTTAACATCATGACTATGATGTTCAAACGTCAGCTGTTTATCACCAGTTTGCAAACGCGACCTCCCTGTCATACATTCTCGTGTCAGCACGGTGGAGGCAGAGCCTCCAAGCATTCCTATGAGACAGCGCTGAGCAGGTTTTTTTCATGCAGTAAAGTGAGATGGTCATTTGAAAAATGTGACAAAATCGTCCAGGGAGGCTTAGCTTGTGTGGGACCTAATGAAGCTGTAGGCGGGAGAGGACGCTCAGTGTATGCATGATGATTGGAGAATTTGTCTACAAGGCTGAACCCCTTTATGATTGACAGCACTTTTGAAATACACACCGGCATCATCGCATTTCGACCTCAGTCTTGTGGATATTTGCGAGTGGAGTCTTCTGACAAGGTGCCGCCCGAACTTCCTTATTTCCATAAGCGATATAGCTCATTTTCACCGTTAAACCCATCTGAAAATCTTTGAGGTGTTTTGCTGTGGTTCTATGGCATCAGTGTGGTTGAAAAACGGCTTCAGTTAAATGTTCCTTATAAGTTACTGCCTCGTTACAATATGACAAATTTTATGATGTAAACTTAAAGTGAGCTTCCCCTGCTTGAAAGACCATCAGCCTCCACTGGTTTAACAGTACCCCTATCCCCCACTTTACACACGATCATGTCATATCTACTTTGAAAATGAAAGCACATTACCAAGTTTTCCTCAGGATGTACTGCAGACACTACAATCTGTTCTCAATAAGATCAATGGCATAGAAAGGACAGCAAGCATGCAAAAAGTAGTGACAAAAATGGCCAGCAGATGTCGGTGTGATCTCCTCATCAATAGGTTAGTACACGAAATGTCTCAAAATAAATAGAAATATGAATATGTTGACAGCTACACAAAAAGGCATCTATAGATGCACTTTTATGCAGTGAGTAATCTACGAAGACAGTGAGCATGACGCAGCAACTATTGTGTAATAAATCTGTTTTGGCATGGGAGAAGTTTTCTTGTTGGCTTTCTCCCAGTAGGGCCTTTCTGACATTAATCTATTTGTTTTAACTCTAACCAATTTTTTTTTTTAACCTTAACCAAGAAATCCCTTCCAGTAGAAAGCCCTCCTAGAAAATTTCTCCCACCTTCTGTAGGTACAACCCCAATTCCAAAAAAGTTGGGACATGGTGCAAAATTTAAATCAAAACAGAAAACAATGATTTGCAAATCCCTTTTGACCCATGGTCAGTTAAAAGCAGTCCAAATATTTAATGTTCAAACTAAAAAAACTTTATTGGTTTTTATATATGTACATATACATATATATATGTGTGTGTGTGTGTGTATATATGTGTATATATAATCCAGTACAAAATACCACAAAGTTCTGAAAGACCTGCTGGATTGGATTTATACTGTTACGTGTCTACACCTTGTACTTTGTAAATACTTACAAAGAAAGGTACACAAAAATTACAGTAGTTACTGAGGAACTAATGAGTAGGTAATGATTCAGTACTCATTACCTACTCATTTTGATGTCTTACTTTACTTTTGGGTAACTAGGGTAGGTAATAATTAAGTAATAGTTAGTTCCTCATTAGTTCCTCAGTACCTACTCCTCTGAAATTTGATCAGGAGTTACTGAAGAACTGACAATTAACTAGTAGTTAGTCCCTCATTAGTTCCTCAGTAACTACTGTGATTTTTGAGTACCTTACACAAAAAGGGTAGCTAATAAGTAGGTAATGATTCAATACTCATTACCTACTCATTTTGATGTCTCACTTTACTTTAGGGTACACAAAAAGTGTTGGTAATGATTAAGTAATAGTTAGTGTAGGAACAAAAAAAGGCCGCTGAGGCCGCTTGCTGATGCATCACTCCAGAGAAAAATAAAGAGAAAAGGACGTTGAATTTGTCTTGAAAGTGATCCAGGTTTATTGTAACAAAAGGATCGAAAAAGCAGCAATCAGTTATTATAATGCAAAAATAAAATAACAAACAATAAGTACTTGTGTGGCTAAAACAAATGGGAAACAGTGACGGTCAACAAAAAATATATCAGCCTACTATAGGAATGCTTTCCTTTGTCCGACTCCCGCCACCACACAACCCACTAAAAAAAAAATAAAAATAAAAGCCACACCCATAAGCCCCAACATGATGACGTAACATAAGCATAATTTCTATAATTTAAACTTATCCAAAACTTAAACTTAAAGTTCATTATAAGTAAGTAAAAGCAAATATATATTATTTTGGCTGCTACAATACCGGCCCCTAATTTTTATGCCTCAAACAATAATAATTACCAACAACAATAACAAGTACAGCATACAACAACACACACACCAGTACATTTCAATATTACACAATCTATTATGGAGATCTTCTTTCTTCTTCGCACACAGTCTTTGAATAAGAGTGATCTTCACCCTCACTCAAGATCAGCATAGAGTCCATAGTGTATGTACTGTGGTGTAGTGTATGTGGGGGCAAGGGGCAAAGGTCAAAGTCCAAAAAAAACCACAGCAAAAACAAAGTCAATTTGGGCTTTTCAAAGTTCTTCTGAAGACCCTCCTCATCAAGACTTTGTACGTTCAAAGTTGAGTTCAGAACCCTTCGCACTGATTTTATCAGTCTTTCCCATACACCTCCATGACGTGAGCCAGCAGGGGGTTGAAGATTCAGTTGATTCCTTTGTTAAGCAGTGCATTGTGGATCTGATTTTGATTCCAACTGTCGATTGCTTCTTTCAACTCCCGCTGAGCTCCCACAAAGTTGGTGCCATTATCAGATCGCAGTTCTTTGACCTGACCACGTCTGGCTATGAAGTGCCGCAGAGCATTGATGAAAGAGTCTGTGTCAAGCGATGTTGCTACTTCGAGGTGAACTGCTCTTACAGCTAAGCATGTAAAAAGGACACCATAGCGCTTCATCACCTTCCTTCCATGCTTTACTCCAAAGGGTCCAAAATAGTCCACTCCAACATACTGTATGTAAATGGCGGTTCGTCAGGAGTAACTCTATCTTGGGGCAAGTCTGCCATCTGCTGTTGACCAGGGGCAGCGTTTCCACGCTGGCAAACAACACATTTTGAGATTATTTTTCTGATCAACGCAGCCAGTATTTCTGGCGTAGTCTGGATAACATGTGGTTGCGACCACCTTGACCCACCACCTCTTCATGAACATGCCGCAGAATCAGATCTAAAATATGGAAATCTTAAGCCAATATGATAGGGTGTTTCACCTCTTCCGGCATTGCTGCCCTGCTGAGTCATCCTCCAACTCTCAGCACATCATTTTCCAGGATGGGGTTGAGTTTGAAAATGTGGTTGGTCCGCTTGACATTCATTCCTTTCCTGAGACATGAGATTTCATCTGCAAACCTTTTCTCTGACAAAAGTAGATTATCTCCATTTCAGCAGCTGCCAGTTCCTCCACTGTGAGACAAGGGTTTTCCTTCGTCTTAAGATTTCCTGTGTTCTTCTTTGGCGGGTTTCCCTGATGGATATTGTCAGAGTTAAGTTGAGCATGAGCATCAGTGGTTTGTTTCCTCATTCTGATGAGGTGCAGAAGAAGTAATTTGAGTCTGAGCATGCATGCCACAGCTCTTGCTCTCAGATGAGTCCAGGATGAGAAATGGTGGATGAAGTGTGTTATGGGATCCACGGTGTCAGTTGTTACCTGAGTGGCATTTGCAACAATGCTTCTGACTTCAGAGTCCTGGGGTGAGATTTTTTCCAATCCATGAGGATTTTTAGGCCAATCTTCCTGAGGCTGAAGAAGAAATTGAGACCCATGCAGCCATGTTTCCTTTTGAAGAAAAGTTGCAACTCTTGAATCTCTGGAAGCCATGTCTGCTGGATTGTTAGCAGTGTTGACGTATCTCCACTGTTGTGAGTGTGAGACTTTGTGAATTTCAGCAACTCTGTTGGCCACAAAATCTGAAATCTGGTGGTTTTGTTATTGATGTATTTAAGCACAGAGGTGCTATCGGTCTAGAACATAGAATCTGTCAGGTCAATCTGCAGCTTTTTTATCCACATTGTGTCCATTCTGCTTGCCATTGTAGCTGCAGTCAACTCCATTCGAGGGATAGTGGTTGGTTTTAATGGAGCTACTCTTGCTTTTCCCATTACAAACCCGCTGTGTGTTTGGCCATGGTTGTTATGCAGCAGCAGATAACTCACAGTTCTATAACCGTCCTCACATGCATCTGAAAAATGGTGCAGCTGAGCAGATGACACTGTTCCAAAGTCTGTGGATTTGAAGCATCTGTCAACCTTTAAGCCTTCTAGCTTTTGAAGCTCCTGGATCCAATACAACCACTCCCATACAGTAGACTCAGGCAATACATCATCCCAACCAACCTTTTTGCTGCAAAGATCTTGCAGGATTTTCTTGGCAGTCAGGACAACAGGAGCCAATATTCCTAGGGGATCATATATTGAAGTCACTGTTGAGAGAATCCCCCTCCTTGTGAGAGGTCTGCCTTTGAAGGTGATTTTGAACCTGAAGACGTCAGATTGAACACACCACTGTACACCTAGGACTCTCTCCACAGGTAGGTTGTCACAGTCCATATCCAGGTTCTTCATTTCTTCCTAGGCAATCCTAGGTGCTTGATATGATGCTGTTCTTGTAATAAACCTTTTCTGTATACAAGCAAGACGGTGTCAGTGGAGTCTCCTTCATCACCTTCACATCATCACTATTTCATAAACAACAATTTTAGCGTCACGAACCCTGGACGTGTTGTGGCCTGCAGTGTCTCCAGCGGCTTCAGTGCGCCTACTCCCGCTCCAAGCCAGCAAATACAGTGAGCCTTTCTCACTTAATGGGGCGCTGGTTCGCTCATTGAGGCTGTTGTGTGTTTGCTGTTTGGTCACACCGTAACAAATCCTTTGTGTGTGCGTGCCATGCTGTGTTGGTGTTTGGGGTGTTTCTCCTTCCAAATGTGGTTTCTTTCGTTGTGTTCAATGCAAAGGGGGGATTGTAATAGGAAAGATAGAAATTACACATTGATGTTTAAAGAAAGGATAAGTAAAGAAGAATAAAAGTTGAAGTAAAATAAGTGAAGAAATAAATGTTGAAGTAAAATAAGTAAAGAAATAACAGTTGAAGTAATGATGAAATGTAGAATAGCCTGATTAGTAACGATAAGGTAAGCTAAATAACACCATGCACAATTAATGAAGAGGTGGGCCCTGTACCTTCATAATGGTAAGACGTGTATATTAGTCACTGCGTGAAAGGCTTTGAGAAATAGTCGGAATTTGGCTAAAAACAAAAGAGGACAGTAATAATCCTGGGCCCAAGGGAAACTGGACATAAGGTAAAAACATAAGGTAAAGAGATAAGATAATGAGATAAGGTAAAGAGATAATGTAGAGTAAATAGAGTAAATAAAGAAGATAAAAGGAATAGTAAAGAGAAATAATGAATAATAATGAATATTTCAATTGTACGCTCCCACTCTGACATTGGTTGATGAACAAAATGTTTGAAGCGGCCTCTCATTGAATATTTACATCTCATAAGGTAGCATAAATTTATAAAGAAGAAATAGAAAAAGGAAAAAAGGGAATAAGGAGCGGCAAAGAAAAAGCATGCTATAGGAAAAAGTGTGAATGAGTCGACTTTGAGAATTAAAAATGGAATGCTGTTTATGTTTTTGGGAGAATGTGGAATTTATTGTGAGAGTTTGGCCAATGTGTCTCTGTTTGTTGATTGAGTGATCTCTGTGTGTGTGTGAAGCACTGTCTCAGCTGTGTTCTGGTTGTGTGTGAAAGGTTGCGAAATGGGTTGGTTACTGTGGTTTATGTTAATGTGATAGATTTCATAATGAATAGGTATGTATAGGTTGTGGTTGAGAACAGGAGATTCATTTGTTTTTTAGTGTTAAAACATATGAGCCTCAAAGAAGAGGAGTTTATTAATGTTGATTAAAACTTGATGGGGACTTTGATAAAAAGTTATGAGCCTCTTTTAAGGGGACGTTTTTGTATTTGTTAAAAAAGTATGAGCCCCAAGAAGGACATTTATGGTTTGAAGAGAAGTTTATAGAGCAGTGAGGTAAATTTTTTATTAAGTCTGTGTGAGTGTGTGTGCTCTGGCCGGTGTGTGTGTGTGTTCTTTGTTCATGATGATGTAACTTGTTATATGAAAACTGTTTGATCCTTAGTAAATAGGGCTAGATGTTCACTCTCTGAGAATTATAATATTGAAAGATCTTGCTAAATCTAAGAGTGGAGCAAGGGGGGGCGCCCCATATAGAATGCAATTAGGATTGATCTTGCTGAAAGGGGAAAGTGTTAGGGTGTTTCCTTTCCTTTTCTCCTTGTAAGGTAATGCAGTCGGGACAAAATGTTAGATCATTGTGATTTGACTTTGGTAGTTTGACAGTCTTCAGATTATTTGAATATAATTAAAGTAAAAAAGAGTATTAGGAAATACAGCTTGTGGATAATAATATATTATTGAAAGATTTAAGATGTTATTAGAGTTAAACAAGTTATAATTTCTAAATTGATATTGTATTGTGATTTTAAGTTGATATTTGATAGTTGTAAGTTTAAAGGAGAAAAATATTTGGTGTAGAAAATGACCTAAGTGTTGGTAGATAATGTGCGTAAATCACACTAAATAATTTATTGCAGTGTTTATAAGGACCTAGTAGGATCAAATGATACTGAACTCTTGTCTGTTTTCTCTTTTCTTCCCTTATCCACCTGTGGTGTGTGAGAGTTTGGGGAGGAGACAGGACAGAGTGCGTCTAAATTGGGATCCTCCAAAGCGCAGACGAGAAGCTGGCCAATGTGTCATATGGATTGAGGTTTGCTGACGACAGCATGGGCGGCTCCTGAATCCAGTCTGATCAAGGCCAGTGCTGTTTTATCCACAAACTCTTTAACAAAAAACCTGCATTTTGAATGACTGTGTGTACACTCATTTATAGCTGTTATTGTTGATAAACTTTTTAGAGCAGTTCATATTGGCTTCGAACCCTCTCCAGGCAATCCTAGGTGCTTGATATGATGCTGTTCCTCTTGTAATAAACCTTTTCTGTATACAAGCAAGACGGTGTCAGCGGAGTCTCCTTCATCACCTTCACATCATCGCTATTTCATAAACAACACTAGTCAAGACTCCCAGTATGGTGCCCCTGTAAGACCTGAGAATTCAGTGAGACTCTCTAAAACGATGCTCCACAGTCAAACACTACTCTTAGCTTTTTCTTTTGTGGATGCAGAACCCCATGATGTGGTAGATACCATTTACTGCCATCACTGCGTTCCAAGACACAATCTGGCACTTTTTCTGCATAACCTTTAGTCATCTTGTCAGACATGAAGCTGGTGTACTCTGAGTGAAAAGATGGATCTCTTCCAAATCTTCTCTTCAGGTTCAGTGTACGCTGTTCAGCAAGACTTCTGTTGTCGGGCATGCAGATCTATCTGTCCTTAAAAGGTAACTGAATGCAGTCATGTCCATCAATCAGCTTTGTAGATTGTGAGACCACATCCAGGAACAGCTTGTCCTCTCTTGAAGGTTCTTTATCCTCTCTGACACACTCAGGGAAGTCATTCCTGAACTGTTGCTCCCACAGCTCATCAAGTCTCACGACTGATATCGTGTTCATGCTGACTGTTGATTGGTCCTGAGCATCATCAGTCCCTTTTCCTAGAGGTCCATTTACTGTCCACCCAAGCATAGTTTTCACAGCATAAGGTCCATTTTCCACACTCTGGACAACTTCCAATGGTTCCAAAGCCTTTGGCACATCTGAGCCAATCAGCAGGTCTATCTCAGAATCAATGGCAGGCAGATGAACATTCTTGAAATGAGGCCACTGTTCAATATATGTTTGGTGTGTGATGTTTCCTTGATGCACAGGCATATTCTTCTGAGTGTATATTCCTGGAAGGTCACAAAAATAGCTGCTATTCAGTCCAACAACTTCGAGGCCTGAAACAATGTTGGTTTCAACAACCTTCTTTTGACCCATAGTTCTCCGTAGGATACTGGACCTTCTTCCTTGGAGCCTTAGCTTGTTCATCAGGCCTACTGTACAAAATGACGCAGTACTCCCTGGATCAAGAAATGCATATGTATGCACTATTGCATTTCCCTTCTTGGCTTTCACCTGTACAGGCACAATTGTCAATCAATCAATCAATCAATTTTATTTATAAAGCCCAATATCACAAATACAATTTGCCTCACAGGGCTTTACAGCATACGACATCCCTCTGTCCTTTAGACCCTCACAGCGGATAAGGAAAAACTCCCCAAAAAAACCCCTTTACCGGGGGAAAAAAATGGTAGAAACCTCAGGAAGAGCAACTGAGGAGGGATCCCTCTTCCAGGACGGACAGACGTGCAGTAGATGTTGTACAGAACAGATCAGCATAACAAATTAACAGTAATCTGTATGACACAATACAGTAATCGGTATGACATCCTCGGTAATGACAGTAGCTTACAACAACATTCATGAAAGTAATAATACTGTCGTTATAGTTCTGGCTACTGTGGTACAATATGTTGAAAGTATATATTAGTATCAGGCAGTCTACATGTATGATAATATCATATGTCTATAATAGCAGTAGAAGTATGACTAATGATTAATGATGACAGCAGCAGCAGCAGCAGGAGGCATCTGGCAGGACCACGGCAGCAGCACAACCACACACGTCACACTATCCAGGCACCGCTGCAATACGAGTTAACCTGAGAGACAGTGGAGCACAAAGGCTCCGGAGAAGAAACCGAGTTAGTGACATCCAGAATGGCCGAGTAAAATAGATACAGTAATAGGACACGAGAGAGAGAGGGAGAGAGAGAGAGCGAGAGAGAGAAGGTGCCCGGTGCATTAAAGGTGGTCCTCCGGTTGACTAGGCCTAAGTCAGCCTAACTAGGGGCTGGTACAAGGCAAGCCCGAGCCAGCCCTAACTATAAGCTTTATCAAAGAGGAAAGTCTTAAGTCTAGCCTTAAATGTGGAGACGGTGTCTGCCTCCCGGACCGTAACAGGAAGATGATTCCACAGGAGAGGAGCCTGATAGCTGAAGGCTCTGGCTCCTGATCTACTTTTGGAGACTTTAGGGACCACGAGTAACCCTGCGTTCTCAGAGCGCAGAGTTCTGGTGGGATAATAAGGCACTATGAGCTCTCTAAGATATGACGGAGCTTGACCATTTAGAGCTTTATAAGTTAACAGTAGGATTTTAAATTCAATTCTGGATTTTACAGGGAGCCAGTGCAGAGAAGCTAAAACAGGAGAAATATGATCTCGTTTCTTAGTTCCTGTTAGTACACGTGCTGCTGCATTCTGAATTAGCTGAAGAGTTTTTAATGATTTACTAGAGCTACCTGATAGTAGAGAGTTACAGTAATCCAGCCTCGAGGTAACAAAAGCGTGGACCAATTTTTCTGCATCTTTTTGGGTCAAGATAGGCCTAATTTTTGCAATATTACGCAGATGAAAAAATGCAGTCCGTGAGGTTTGTTTTAAATGAGAATTAAAAGACAGATCTTGATCAAATGTTACTCCGAGGTTTCTTACGGTAGTGGTGGAGGCCAGAGCAATGCCATCGAGAGAAACTATGTCATCAGATAAAGAGTCTCTGAGTTGTTTGGGGCCAAGAACAATAACTTCAGTTTTGTTTGAATTTAACATCAGGAAATTGATGCTCATCCAGGTTTTTATGTCTTTAAGACAATTATGAAGTTTAGTTAATTGATCCCTTTCTTCTGGCTTCATCGATAAATACAACTGTGTATCATCCGCATAACAATGGAAATTTATAGAGTGATTTCTAATGATGTTACCTAAAGGAAGCATATATAGAATAAATAGGATTGGTCCAAGCACAGAACCTTGCGGAACTCCAAAACAAACTTTAGTACGTACGGATGATTCATTATGAACGTCAACAAATTGAAAACGATCAGATAAATAAGATTTAAACCAGCTTAGTGCAGAACCTTTTAGGCCAATTAAGTGTTCCAGTCTCTGTAACAGAATTTCATGGTCAACAGTGTCAAACGCTGCACTAAGATCTAATAAAACAAGTACAGAGACGAGTCCTTTGTCTGAAGCAATCAGAAGGTCATTTGTAATTTTCACTAAAGCTGTCTCGGTGCTATGATGCGCTCTAAATCCTGACTGTAATTCCTCAAATAAATTATTATCCTGGAGAAAATCACACAGCTGGTCTGCGACTACTTTCTCAAGGATCTTTGACATAAAGGTAAGATTAGATATTGGTCTATAGTTGGCTAACACCTCTGGATCCAGGGTGGGCTTTTTTAGTAGAGGTTTAATTACAGCTACCTTAAAAGACTGTGGTACATAGCCTGTTAATAAGGATATATTGATCATGTCTAATATATGGGTGTTAACTAAAGGTAAGACCTCCTTGAGTAGCCTAGTTGGGATGGGGTCTAAGAGACACGTTGATGATTTAGATGATGAAATCACTGCTGTCAATTCTTGAAGAGAAATTGGGGAGAAGGAATCTAAATAAATATTAGGTGTTACAGCTGTGTTTGAGGTTAGATAGGTACTATCTGAGGACAGGTCGTCATGAATTTTGCCTCTAATAATTAGAATTTTGTCATTAAAGAAGCTCATAAAATCATTACTGCTAAGGGTTAAAGGAATACAAGGCTCAATAGAGCTTTGACTCTCAGTCAGCCTGGCTACAGTGCTGAAAAGAAACCTGGGGTTATTTTTGTTTTCTTCTATTAAAGCTGAGTAATAGTTTGCTCTGGCATTGCGGAGGCCCCTCTTATAAGTTTTGAGACTGTCTGCCCAGATTACACGAGATTCTTCCAGTTTGGTTAATCGCCAATTCCTTTCAAACGCCAATTCCTTTCAAAAGGAATTGTCAGTTTACAGTAGTCTTCACCGGCCCCAGTAAGACCACTGGTTTGCACAGATACTACAGCACTCCTTTTAGCTGTCTCCTTTGCCTCTGTTTGCTGTTTGTCCATCTCCTTTTTCCTTTGGTGGATATGCAACATCCTGGGGTGCTTTAAACCACGTCGCAGGTGAGTCACTTTCTACAGTCTCTGCTGAGGTGCCCTTTACACAAACAGCCGAAACACAATCCATTTTCTCTGAAGAAAGCAATCTTCTTATTATGTGTTCTCTTTTCAAACTTTGAACACACATCCAAAACATGTCCACGATCACAAAACAAACAGCTTTTGCAGGCAAGCAAACTTTCCTTTGTGCCTTTTTCATTTTTATCTTTATCTGCAGGTGTCACAGTGGTGGCAAAGATACTACCTTTCACTCTGGGTTAAGGCTGTAATTTGGATCTCCTCACATCTTTGCTCAGGGGGGTCTTTAATGTCACCAAACACTAGATCTGTCAAAACCTTCACTTGTCTTTCCAGGAAATTCACCATGTTCTTGAAGATAGCTCTATGATGACATCTTTCCTGGAAATCACACACTGCTGATCTCTATTTGTCTCTCGGCCGGTAGGGCAGTTTCCTCATGACATTGAGCATGTTGGAAGGCATGTCAAGTTCACTCAAGCAATTTACATCTTCCATAGCGTTACAACATCCTTGAAGAAAAAGAGTATACGCTTGAAGAGCCTTTGTGTCATCTGGTTTTATTGATGACCATGAAAGAGCCTTCTCCATGTAGGCTGTGGCGATCTTGTGCTCATTGCCAAAATGCTCCTGCAGTAAAGACTTTGCCTTTCTGTACCCTCTGTCCGAGTCCATGTGCAGGCAGCTTCTTACCATCTCCCTTGGCTGTCCTCTTGTGTGTTGCTCTAAGTAATGCAGACAATCTCTGGAGTTCTCACTCTTGCTCTCAATACTATGTTCAAAGTTTTTGATGAATGTCGTCACCATCAAAAACTTGAATTTCTTTCCTCTCTTTGGCATCGAGGAAAGACACTGTTGTTGAACTAACAATGCAGTTATTTTGTTTTGCCTCTCCAAAACTGATAAAATGTTTCTCTGTTCACACTCACCATTGCTTGAGCGGGGTAAGGTGCCTGGAGATGTCACATGATCATCTGTGCTCCTAAAGCCTGAGAGGAGTGTGATGGGATCTGTAGTGGGAGGTTGAATATGAGTTGCAGCTCTGTCTGTTGTTGCAGGTCCTTTAAAGGGATGTGGATTGGTGATACATTTCAGTGTTTCCCCTACATAGACTTTACTTGGGCGGCCCGCCCAAGTAGATTGACACCCGCCCAAGAAGATGAATTTAAAAAAAAAAAAAACAACAACCAAAACAAACTACTCTCTACTACTGGCACAGCGTAGGGAAAACTCAGTCCACCTGTCTGTCTCTCACTGGGTTGTCAGGCGCACACACGCTTCAAATGTCTCTGAGGTAAGTAAAGTAACTTTAATACATTTTCATCCCCTAAATTGAAATCATTAAATGTCTGAAATGACGCACTGTTGTTTTTAACAGCAACGATATCTTAAAGGTAGGGTCCAAAGTGTTGTTCGTTGCGGTTTGTAACGTTAAACAAAATATTCAACCTGGGTCCCTCCTCTCGGGCTAAGCCTACTGTGCAGCCTCCTGCCCCTGACAGCAGCCGCAGCCGCTAATGTACAGCAGCAGTTGTCAGAAAAGCAAAATCAAGAAACAGTCCAAGGAGCTGGGGACCGATAGCCGGCAGTCACTGACAGTGGGAGCCTCGAGCGTTAACGAGCAGGGAAGAAGGTGTTAGCCGTGGCGGCTAGCTTCAGCCGCTAGCATTAGCTTCCCAGTTCACAACAACAGCGCTCCTATTTGTTATCGCTCCGGTTCGCGCATCAGCATAAATGGACCTGGGGTCTGTTTCACAAAGCAGGTTTAGTGAAAACTCAGAGTCTGTTAACGCCCTCTTTCAGAGCCACACACTCCATTTGATTTCCTCATTCATTCAGTCAGCAGGCGAGTTTTGGCGTAGCCTAGTTCTGCCGTCTGTCATTTAAAACAATCATTAAAAAAGTCAGTATATTAGAAGTCCATTAGGCACAGTAGGTGGAGACTTTTTTTCACTAACACGGCATGTCCTTTTGATAACGATCCCGTGGATGAAGGTGCAGCATTACTGCACAGAGAATTAAATGTTCGTCGGGAGATGGTTATCAGACCGCGCATAGATGTTCTAGCATTTCCACACAATTATCTTTTTGAGCTGTACCGTTTCACGTCACAGTCCATCATCTACATACACAACCTAATCCTTGCTTACATTTGCACCAATCGTATGCTCTCACATCCCGGTGTTGCGCTCTGTTTCTTTGCAAATGGAAGTTTTTTGTACAATGTCGGAGATGCTGAGCACTTGAGTAAGGCAACTGTATGCAGGGCGGTCAGAAAAGTGTGCTCGTTTTACAGGCATCTGCCTTCTTTCTGTTGGCTGAGTAGAAGTCTGTGTTAGTTTAAATAGGCTTAATTATTTAACAGAACATGATATAGATGAGGAGACATTTATGTGTGTGAAAACAGCATTATGTTGGGGATAAAACAACTGCACAGTCAAACAGCCACTTAATATTAACTTTACAATGCAAAACGTGATCAAAATGAGGTACCCCCATGAGATTATGCTGAGGTCTTACCTGTTTGAGTAATGTTTTTATATTTCATCCTAAACTGCTGCCAAGTGCACTTCTCCCCCACGGGATTGCACCTAAATGAAATGAATTAATAGGCTACCATTCAAGCAGCTTTCCCCTGTAATATTACTGTAATTGCAAAGGACTACATTTAAACTTATGCACTTCTTTTTGAAAACGTGTTCAAACTCACCGTATGAGCGCATTAAGATTTCTAATTCTAGTGGGGTGAAAAACGCAGCCCTCCTCTTCCCCGTTGCCATGGTGACTCGTCGAATCGGGGCTCCATTGATGCTGGCTTTTTATAGTTGTGGTGCACGCGCTTAACTCCAGGTGAAAGTACTCCGAGTTGATTAAACTGATTCAAACCAGCTGTTCTGAAACCGGAAACTCAGAGTCTCCTATCTCAGAGTAGATCAACTCAGAGTTCAGGATTAGATTCAGAGTTTGTTGAACCTGCTTTGTGAAACAGACCCCTGGACCTTTCAAAACAGAGAAAAATACACTGCTCTGACAAAAACTGTCAGCTTTGCAAATAGCTTTAAATAGCTTTTTTTTCTTCTTTTGGGTTCTGTTTGTGCTAAAGCAAGTCTGCAGCAGGCTTAAGTTGTATCTATGTGCAATAAATAACACATGGTTCATAAACCAGTTTGACTAGATTATTTTGAATGCACTTATCAAACACCGCGACGTCCCCCTCCACCGCCTGGCCCACCACCACAAGTAAATTCTCAACCTAGGGGAAACACTGCATTTCTCTGTGATTGTGTGTCCTTGTGGGTGCAAGTCTTGAGGTTTGGGCTCAGAAGATTTTTTCTCAACATCAAGTGCTTCCTTTGCTGCTTGTGTATTTTCAAAATACGACATCATTACATCGGACACTTTGGATGGTTTACCTTGCACACTCGAGCTTCTTGCAGCTTCCAGTACTTGCACTTTTGCCATGTTAGCAGCAATGTCCGCTTCCAGCTCCAACAGCTCCTTTTTCCTCCTGAACAACTCCTCTTGCTCCTCCAAAGCATGTTTCTGTTTCAGGAGCTTTTGTCTCACAACCAGGGCAGCCATTTCAGCTTCAGCTTTAATGCGTGCAGAAGTAGTACTTGATGCTCTAGAGCTTGCTCTAGAACCATGCTTGCTTGGCTTGCTGCCTCCAACATTTGACACACTGTCACCTGGCTGAATTTCTTCCTGCATGTCAGATGGTGGTTGTGGGTTTAACTGAGGGGAGGTGTTGTCATGTGTCTCGATTTGGGGAACATTCTCTTTAAAGTTCAACAGGTGCTTCTTCAGGTGAGATGGGAGCAGTGTCTGTGTCTGCAGCAGTTGAGATGGGCAGTTGGGATGCAGTCACGTGACCTGTTTGAATAGAGAGTCTTTCAGAAAGCCTTTCAGTTTCAAAAAGCAACTATTTTACATCCTCCACAAAATCATTATTTCCTTTGGCTATGCGTGTGAACCAGTCATTTTGGGTTTCCTGATCCTCCTTGGGAAGCAACACAACAACTGACTCATGTGCTGTCTTTGCCTTTTCATACAGCTGCATCAGTGTTTCCAAGTTGGATTGCTCATCTTTTGCGTTTTCGTCATTTCTCATGAGCTCCCCAACTTCGTGTGTGAGTCCTTTAAGCTTTTTCATCGCTGCCTGATGCTCCGCTTGAAGTGTATCAATCTTATACTCCAGCGGTTTAGGTGTATGCTTAACCGTCCGCCTCTCCTCCACTTCATCATCTGCTTCCTTAGTTTCAAGCATTTTGACATTTGCCATCATGCACACACAGCTCACACTTTGTCAGTGCAATCCTTCAATCCACTTCAGCAGCCACGGTGCCACAACAATCCAAAAACAGTCTTTAAAATCCGCAGAATTCAGCGCATCCAGTGCGCACAAACATCAGCCGAACAAAAGTCCCCAATGGACAAGCGACATCCAATACGTTTCCAAACTGTGTCCAAAACTTTCAGTAAACGTATACAGAAGGGATAAACATACCGCTTCTCATGGCTGTGATGCACCGCACCCGTCAATGGCGATTTCTCCTTTTCGTTCCTTTTACGCAGGAGTCGGATTTGTTCTCCGAGGCTGTCCAATACAAATCCACTCCAATCCTCCATTGTGGCTGTGGTCAAAACTCCAAGATCCCAAGTGTTCTTATAGATGCGGATATTTTTTGTTGACTAAATGTAGGAACAAAAGAAGGCCGCTGAGGCCGCTTGCTGACGCATCACGTCAGAGAAAAGTAAAGAGAAAAGGATGTTGAATTTGTCTTGAAAGTGATCCAGGTTTATTGTAACAAAAGGATCAAAAAAGCAGCAATCAATTATAAAAATGCAAAAATAAAATAACAAACAATAAGTACTTGTGTGGCTAAAACAAATGGGAAACGGTGACGGTCAACATAAAATATATCAAGCTAGGAACGCTTTCCTTTGTCCAACTCCCGCCACCACACAACCCACTAAAAAAACAAAAAGCCACACCCATAAGCCCCAACATGATGACGTGACATAAGCATAATTTCTATAATTTAAACTTATCCAAAACTTAAACTTAAAGTTCATTATAAGTAAGTAACAGCAAATAGCCTACATATTATTTTGGCTGCTACAGTTAGTTCCTCATTAGTTCCTCAGTAACTACTCCTCTGAAATTTGATCAGGAGTTACCAAAGAACTGACCATTAACTAATAGTTAGTTCCTCATTCATTCCAAATTTGTTTCATAGTAAGTACTCTAAAGTTTGTGCACCTCAACAACGGTGTGATCAGTATACAGTACTTTACACGCAGCCCCCGTGATAATTGTTTCACCGCTAGGTTTGCTGTTGTGCACTGCCTGTAGACCAAAACAAAGTGTGTCATGAGCCACTCCTCCCTCTACCTCTGCTCTCCCGGTGCTCCCAGCGTCACTCAGCTGCCCGATAAACCTGCTGCTTCTTCCCACTTTAACCTGAAGCGATGTTTTAGCCTAGCGGGCAGCTGGCTCGCGGGCTGCCCGCTAGGCTAAAACATCGCTCTCACTCATGGAGAAGAGGAGGAACGTTAGCATTAGCTCCCGGTGTTAGCACTAGCTGGGATCCGAGTCGGCTAGAGCCCGCCAGGCTGCCCGCCTGTCTCGCGGGCTGCCCGCTAGGCTAAAGCATCGCTCTCACTCATTAGTCCAGGGGCCAAGGCAGATTTTGGTATCACTTAAAGGGACCAAATAATTTTGGTATTTTTGACTTCCTCTATGTCTCTAGTTTACATTTTGGTATGATAGACTTGCCCATCTAGTAGCTTAATAAAACATTTTGGATGATCTTTGGGTCCTCCCCAAAATTGAAAAGAGTCAAAATTGAGGCTTCTCCAAAAGGGACAGTGTCTGCCTTATCACATGAATCTCTGAAAATAATTATCAGAATGTCATGACATTTGGACTGAATGTTCACAGACAGTTGCTGCACACAATGCAGCAAAGATTTCATCAGTACCTTGCTCCTTTTAAAAAATGTAAACACCTAAACACACATGAATTACAGGCGGATATGGAATAAGGAATAAAAAATCCAAAAGGCATGTATATATGTGTTTGCCATTATTAATGTAAATAAGCCAATCACCCCAAAATTGCATTTATATGTACCAAAGAATGTTATCTTATCATAAAAGTAGGTTATTAGATTATACACCTCACCATCTGATGTCACCAGCCCCTGACAGGTAACTAGTGCAGCCAGAACTTCAAACAGACAAATAGAATGGGGCCCTATTAATCCAGGAGCTAAAGGGATCGTTTTCACTACTTGGTAGGCCCCTATCACCCACGGGGGCCAAACAATTTTGGCATTTTTATCTCTCTACAGGTCTCTAGTTTATATTTTGGTATGATAGCCCTGCCTATCTAGTAGCTTAATTACAGTTATCACTCTGTAAACAAACTTACATGCTTACACTTACAGGCAAAACACTACATTTGAATAGGGAACACTATTTAAGATGCCAATATCTATAGAATGTCATTTGTATATACCAAATAATGTTATCTTTTCATAATAGTGGGTTATTAGATTATTAACTTCACCCTCTGATGCCACCAGCACTTAACAGGTATAATGAAGCTAGCACACAACAGACCTATTAGTGTTACACAAACCATAGATTAAAGCCAGAATCCTTACATATTTATATTTATGTATAATGCTGAAGTGAGGTGAATAGTCATACATGATGCATGATTTTTTTAGCATAGGTTTTGAATCTTAGTAGGCTATTAGAGTGATAGGGTCACGTGACACAATCCGAACACTATAATATAAAAAATATATGGGAATAGCATTCATGCAGTAATAAAACAAGTTATTATTTCAATACTTTAGTGTCATATATATCAATAAACTTGTTTTATCATGTCAAAATGTTATCATGTCTGATTTGTTTTTCACATGTCAGAATGTTATAAAGTGGCTCATGCACAGAATGTTTATAGATTTTGACAGTTTGACAAGTTTTCACTTGGTTACAGTTGGTTCACTGGGTTATAGCTGGTTAAAAACTGCAGCAACAACGTCACAACAATTCAACTTCTAATGGATCATTTCCAGATTGAAATGTAAGTAGCTACAATATATTTTTCTCTTCTGCTCATGAATTGATTGGAAATAGAACACAATTATATCTATTGCTGTACCTGTTACAGTAGCTAAAATTGGAGGGTCACACTTTTTGCAGGCTAGCATAATTGTCACGCTACATCAGTTGGACAACTTTCAACATTTCCAGTGATACAGAATGTAAGTAACTATTTTTTTTCTCTCTCTCTTCAGGACATTATTTAGGCTGACAGTATTAAGGCCCACATTACTGTCTTGGAAAGTAGTTGCAGTAGCCTACACTTGCACTGGTTGTACTCAATAAGCCTTAAATGTTAAATATTATTAATAGACTATAAGAGATATATTTTGTGCCTTGTGTGTGTATGTTACAGATTGGTGAAGAATACAATGGATTTCACATGTTCTGACCAGGGTCCTACACCACAAAAACGTGCAAAAATAAGCTGCATCATTCACTGCACCAACGATGATTCAGAGCTGGCAACATTGCACGGTCTCGAATCCTGGAAAACACTGCTTAGAGCTGCAGAAATAAGAAAACACATTAGACTCCTGGAGATAGCTAGTACCCTTGGAGAAACCGAGGTACCACAAATTCAGTATCATCGCAAATGTCGCTGTGTTTTTACTATGAAAAAAAGATCTTGAATCCATCACAAACCGGTGTACACAAAAAAAATGTGATGATGAGGATAAAGAAAATTACATATTAAGAACATCATCTAGAGAGGCACCAAGTACAGCAAGAATCTATGAAAGGTTCTGTGTCTTCTGTAAAAGCTCAAGCAAATACCTGCCAGGAACACGTACACGAGAACGTCTCTCGCAGTGTTTGGAGTTAAGAGCTGATGCCAAGGTCCGTGAAGCAGCAACAAGGAAACTTGATGGAGATGTTCTCACGGCAGTCAGTCAAGACCTTGTTTCAGCGCAGGGACATAACCACAAATCCTGTTACAAGCAGTACACAAAAAAAGAGACCACAGACACATTTAGTATGAGTGAAGAAGACCTCGAGGAACACTCAGAGTACGAAAAAGCAGTGGAACAAGCCCATGAGCAGCTCTTCATGTATATCAGGAATGATCTTTTGCCACATCCAGATTATATTCCATTGAGGGACCTCACATCAAAGCTTGAAGACTCCCTGAAATCTCTTGGCATTGCACAAATTAAACCATCAACTGAAAAAACATACTGTACCACAGTAGCCAGAACTATAACGACAGTATTATTACTTTCATGAATGTTGTTGTAAGCTACTGTCATTACCGAGGATGTCATACCGATTACTGTATTGTGTCATACAGATTACTGTTAAGTTGTTATGCTGATCTGTTCTGTACGACATCTACTGCACGTCTGTCCGTCCTGGAAGAGGGATCCCTCCTCAGTTGCTCTTCCTGAGGTTTCTACCATTTTTTTCCCCCGGTAAAGGGGTTTTTTTGGGGAGTTTTTCCTTAGCCGCTGTGAGGGTCTAAAGGACAGAGGGATGTCGTATGCTGTAAAGCCCTGTGAGGCAAATTGTATTTGTGATATTGGGCTTTATAAATAAAATTGATTGATTGATTGATTGAAAAAAGCAATCGCCGAAAGTTGGAGAATGAGTTCACTGGATCACTCCACTTTGTCTGTGAAGAAAATGGTAAGGTGCTTGTCTATCCAGACAGTTTAACGATTGGAGCTTTTGTTAAAAAAGTCCATCAGCTGAAACAAGATCTCAAGGCTGCAAGAACTACAATAGAAGAAGATACAATCGTGAAAGCGGCCATGGAGTTAAGGAACAGCATCAGTACGCAGGATGAACCCCAAACATGGCCACCTGACACAGAAAAAAGCAGTATTCCTGAAAATGTTACTGCATTCCTGAAGACAATGCTGACTGGTGAAAAGAAATGTATCAATCCTTCACCAAGAGTCCAACGCCTAGTAACATCATTTGGCAGTGATCTGATATTTGCTGTCTCAACTGGCAAGACAAAACCACCAAAGCATGTTCTCCTGCCTTTTGCCATCGAATCTCTGACAGAAAACAAGGAACTGATACATATCATGAGCAGACTTGGTCACAGCGTGTCTTACTCACGGCTGGAGGAAATTGATACAGCATTGTGTCTTCAGAGGCTGGAACTCGCAAAAGAAAATACACTTCTTCCAAATGCCCATCCCCATGTGCTGACAACTGTTGCATGGGATAACATAGACAGACTTGAAGAGACGCTCAGTGGTGGTGGAACATCTCATAGGGTGAATGGTATTGCTGTCCAACCAAAAGTTGAAGGACCTTTACAACAGTCAGCGCTGCCTACAGTAACAAAAACAAAGAAGAGAAGTATCTCCCCTACCCCACTCAGACTGCCAACTTATGATGTCGGACAGAGAGTTGGACCTTCAAAAATTGAGACTGCAGACATTGATATCACACATGTGACCCAGGAGGCAAAGTATAAAAATCTTATCTGGCTCCTTACTCGAATCACAGCTGCTGATAATCAAACCATCCGTAGCTGGACAGGATTTAACATCCAGATCCGCAATCACATCACAGTGGTTCAGGACATAGTCACATACCTACCCACCATCAATGCACCTGCAACTGACATGTCCATGGTGAATGAGGTTTTGGAAAAAACACTTTCCATCATGCACTCTCTACATCTTAAAGAGATAGTGTGTGTCTTCGATCAGGCTCTGTTTGCCAAGGCTGCAGAAATAGTTTGGAAGCAGGAGAAGTTCAAGCCATAATTATCTGGATGGGACCTTCCACACAATATGTAACTTGCTGTCTATCATAGGCAAGAGATTCCAGGATGCAGGACTTGGTGACCTTTGTGTGGAGGCAGGCATTCTCGCGGAGGCCTCTGTTGTTGGGGTCATGCAGGGTCGGAAATACAACGGAGCTGTTCGATTGCACAAGCTAGTGTATGAATCCCTGCTACGTCTAGTATGAAGAGGCTTCCTTACATGGATAAATCAAAATCAGGCAGGAGAGCTTCACTACCTAGAGGAAGCCCAGAGGTGTATTGAGAGCTTCAAAAGTGAGGTTTGCCAGGAAACATTTCAAAAAGTGCTGCAGACAGAGTCTTGCACACATATCCATGAACTGTTCCTGGCATATCAGGAGTTCCTTAGAAATGCCACAAGTCTCTCTGCATTCTGGATGAGCTACCTGGATCTGGTGGCCCTAATTAGAGCCTCTAGAGAAGGCAATTGGATACTTCACCTTGCTGCCATCAGACAAATGATACCATGGTGTTTTGCCTATGACAAGGTTAACTATGCCTGCTTTCTGCCATTCTACTATGCATCTATGACCCAGCTGCCAGTTGAACATCCAGAGGTATACACCCAATTCATGGAAGGGAGATTTGCAGTTCAAATTGGCAGCCACAACCCATTTGGGCGTATACCTGTTGATCAAACTATAGAAGAGACTGTCAATAGGGATACACAAACTCCTGGTGGAACAAAGGGCTTCAGTCTGAAGGAGAGAGCTGTGACAAAATACTACCTCACATCTGAATACAGGAGCAGATACCTGAGGCAGCTTAGGGACATGACTGGTGAGAATGACTCCAACTTCACTCATCCAGATATACAATTACCTAGAATACGGAAGGATGAAGCAGATGTCCAGTCACTTGTCCAACTGATGGAGTCCAGCTGGATTAACCCTTTCAGTCCTGACTATGAAGAGCTTGTCAGTTTGTCCACTGGTATGGCTGCACCTCCAGATGTTGCTAATAACCTCATTGGAGCCCGTAAAATAGGTGAAGATGCTTATAAAGATTTCAAGCAAAAGAGGATGGAAACAGACAGTCCAGACACAAAGTGTCATGACAGAATTCCAAAGAAGAAGCTGAAAACATTCACAGACCTTAGTAAAAAATCACATACCCTTTGCAAGAGAAAAGAAGTTATCCTCAGGGCTGATAGGAAGCTATTTGGGCAGATGATTCTTGTTGCAGAAAGCAGACAGCTGCACATGGGTGAAGTTTTAGCCCACCCCCTTGGACCTTTGCCTTGGGCCCTAGCCAACAGTGATGGGTCACTTCGTAAGACCAACAAGGCAGCTCTTGCCAGGGACTTGGAGAAGCATGTCTCCCCAGCAGAAACCTTCCCTCAGCCTTCAGCCACTCTGATAGATGGAATGAGCTTAATCCAAAAGATGAAGGGGAATGACAAAACCTTCTCCCAAATGGCAGAATCAATATTGGTTCAAGTCATCCATGAAGGTGGTCAGAGCCAGTGCATTGATGTTATCTGTGATGTTTACAGACAGATGTCCATCAAAGATTTGGAGAGAGCAAAGAGAGGCACAGATCCAGGTATTCAGCTTAGGAGCATTGCACCTAGCCACAAGATACATCAGTGGAGGAAGCTTTTGTGTAGCTCTACAAACAAAACACACCTCATCAGGTTCTTGTTGGAAGAATGGAAGGGTCAACTTGATAAGATCAATGAGAAAGTGCTGTATGTCACCTGTGAGGATGCCTGTTTCAAGCTCACAAGGCAACGATGGGAGGAGGTTCCGGAGCTATCAAGTACCCAGGAAGAAGCTCACACCCGCCTTCTACTCCATGCTCTACATGTCGCTGAATCAGGCTACAAGGGCATAATAGTCACAGCAGATGACACAGATGTAATGGTTATATGCATTGGGATCAGTAACAAAATCCCTTGTCCCATGTACCAGAAATGTGGCACTAAAAATCGTACAAGGTTCACTGACGTCAACAAGCTGAGCCATGCACTAGGAGATAGTGTCTGTGATGCTCTGATTGGAATGCACTCATTCACAGGCTGTGATACAGTCAGTGGCCGTGGAAAGTCAGCCATATTTAAATAAACTGAAGATTAACAAGACCTGCCAAGACACATTCAGGGAGTCGGGAAGCTCCTGGGAGGTCTCAGATGACCTATTTGGAAAGCTCCAGGAGGTCACATGTCAGATGTACCTGCCTTCCACAAGTACAACTAAAGTTAACACGCTTCGCTACCAGCTATTTTGTGCAAGGCGTGGAGAAATAGACTCCAGTCAGCTTCCACCTTGTGAAGATTGTCTTTACATGCATGCCTTACGAGCAAACTATCTGGCTGCTATCTGGCAGAGGAGTCTGGAGTGCAATTCAGGTGTACCAAATCCAAAGGATCATGGATGGAAGATCCATGATGGGGATCTGGCCATTGAGTGGATGCGAGGTACGCCTGCACCAGAAGCTGTATTGGACCTATTATCATGCTCCTGCTCACGAACATGTAAACTTTCACAATGCACATGCCTGCAAAATGGTCTGCATTGCACAGACATGTGCAAACTACAAACCTGCAGCAACCAGGCAAATGAGCTGGAATGTTTCCCGGAGCTGAATGATACTGATGTGGATGATGAATGATGTGACAGAGTAAGTGCTGTACTCTATAACGGCTCTAGATGACATTATCTCTGTGCTCTGCCATATGCCATTTCTCCCTCAGTTTTAAGGACTCACCAGCCACAGCTCCTGTCTCTTCTGCACCTGATTTGAAGTCTGCCATTGCTGTTTCTCCATGCTCTCCGCTGACATTCAATTTCATTATAGTAGCTCTGAGTGTTAGTTAGGATGAGGGCAGCAGGTGGGCCCCCCTATTTTAGGACGGCCTACAATGGAGAAATAAGGCACCTCCTTCCCTCTGCTAGCCTGGGAGTCCGCCTTAGGCAAGCGGTAGCACTCTCTTTGCCTCCTAGTTATGGGTCAAATAGCAACTGGGCAGTTCTAAGTGCTATTAGGCCTACTGTAGGCTACAGTAACACTGAGTGTTAGCACAGTAACTGAATAATCAATCTCACCTCCTTGTGATTTTCTTTATTAACAGAATTGTTGTATATTTAAATAAAATATTTCAGAAAATGTGTAATACAAAAAATACTTGTCTTAATATGAGTGATCAACTGGGCAAGTTTCATGGGGATATCTTTTAGTTAAATTGTCACCCTATTTGTAGTGTTTTACCTACATGGGTGTAAGTTTGCTTACAGAGTGATAACTGTAATTAAGCTACTAGATAGGCAGGGCTATCATACCAAAATATAGACTAGAGACCTGTAGAGAGATAAAAATGCCAAAATTGTTTGGTCCCTGTGGGTGATAGGGGCCTACCAAGTAGTGAAAACGATCCCTTTAGCTCCTGGACTAATAGGGCCCCATTCTATTTGTCTGTTTGAAGTTCTGGCTGCACTAGTTACCTGTCAGGGGCTGGTGACATCAGATGGTGAGGTGTATAATCTAATAACCTACTTTTATGATAAGATAACATTCTTTGGTACATATAAATGCAGTTTTGGGGTGATTGGCTTATTTACATTAATAATGGCAAACACATATATACATGCCTTTTGGATTTTTTATTCCTTATTCTATGTCCGCCTGTAGTTCATGTGTGTTTAGGTGTTTACATTTTTTTAAAGGAGCAAGGTACTGATGAAATCGTTGCTGCATTGTGTGAAGCAACTGTCTGTGAACATTCAGTCCAAATTTCATGACATTCTGATAATTATTTTCAGAGATTTGTGTGATAAGGCAGACACTGTCCCTTTTGGAGAAGCCTCAATTTTGACTCTTTTCAATTTTGGGGAGGGACCCAAAGATCATCCAAAATTTTTTATTAAGCTACTAGATGGGCAAGTCTATCATACCAAAATGTAAACTAGAGACATAGAGGAAGTCAAAAATACCAAAATTCTTTGATCCCTTTAAGTGATACCAATTTGTGAAAATTAGCCCCTTGGCCCCTGGACTACATGGAGAAGAGGAGGAACGTTAGCGTTAGCTCCCGGTGTTAGCACTAGCCGTGTCGGCTGCCACCGACTACTGGAGTAACTTAACAGCTATGGAGCGTTTCTATCAGCTCCTCTAGTCCCCGAGCCTCGCCTCCATCTCAGCAAATATATTACAACGTAAAATGTAGCCTCTCGGGGAGGCTACATTTTACAATGCTAATTGCAAATGTTAGCTCACACCTGTTCTTCTCTATTGATTTTCTCCGCGTTCTCACCGTGCGTCATAGCGAGAAGCCAGGCACATGTGAAACAGCGGAATTGTAGCTTTCCGACAAGACCAAGCACTTGTCGGTAGTCCAATGTTTTCACAGCGAAAAATAATGATAAAGTTACACTAAAATTATGTGTTACAGGGCTTTAATACAGCTTTGCACACACATTACTCTTGGATGGATTACTCGCAAATGCAGGGTCGCACAGAAATGCCACACATATCACATGAAAGTGCAGGAGCAGAGCTTTCCAATGATACCACACACATCATTGTGCTGTCATCCCATCATGCTATAAATACAGACTAATTTTCTACAAAATAAAAACCTGATGAATTTCTTTACAATCCATTATACAGATCTTGTTATCAGTCACTTCATATAGTGAGGAATATCGTATCTTACCACATCTTAGGCTTGTGTGTGTTTCTCCCTGTCTATCCACATTTGTAGTCCGGCTTTCAAGATGCTAATATCCAGTTGACTCATCAAACTTTGTATGACAAGACCAGCACTTCACCTTTGCGCACCCAGACAACTGTAGCATAATTATGCATGCCGTAGTCTCCATTTTTTTTCATTGATATAAAAATTAATATAAAATACAGGCACATAGAAGGACATGGAATGATGGCAAATCTGGATAGCCCAGATTATCCTGAAAAAAAACCCAAGATATAGCATTGTAGCCTGTGTATGTAGCCTTTATAAAGACTGTGATATGAGCTTAAAAGTAAAGGCAGTAAAAATACCCCAAAAACGCCTAGGGCCCATAGGGTTAAGTCTAAAGTAGTAACTAGACCAAGCATTGCTTACAAAATATTAGCAGAGCAGTAGTATGCCACTATTATTGCTGTTTCTAGCGTTTGCTCATTGCACAAAGCAACACCGGGCATGCGTGATTTGAGAAGATCATCGTTTTTCAAACTCTCAGTTTTACACATTCACACCGATAAAAAGTAACCAGAGTTTTGATAAATCTTCATGTTAGAGGGTGTTCAAAATAATATCCATTATAGTGACCTAAAATTCAGTTTGCATGTGGATGTACGAGGAAAATACCCTTTAGAAAAATATCTGGATACGTATAGACAGGGCCTCAGAATGAGTCTATATTTCCAAAAAAAAAGGTTTATCAGTTTAAACATTCAGCATCTTGTCTTTGTCATAGTCATAATCATAGTCATATTTATTAACTCTTCACCACAATTCTGGTATGGAGTACAAACAAGACAAAATACAAAATAAATGATGAACAGTCAGTACAGTTGTACTGTATTCAATTGAATATACAGTAGGTTGAATAGGATTGCATTCTGTCTTATTTACATTTACGTTTTTGGATTCAGGGCTTGTAGATTTAGATTCAGAGATGGACGTGGAGATGGTTTTGGTTGTTCATGTGGTCAGGATTGTAGCTGGTGACCCTCTCCTTAATCTTTTACTCGATGTTTACTGATGTTTACTTTTGAAAACCTTGACCTGGCCAGCTAGCAGAGCTGAAGGAGGAGAGTTTACAGACTAGTGAGTTGATTTCCTGATGAGCATCTCACAGCTACACGCCACCACCATCCAACACCAACCACAAAAAGCACCACCAAGACTCTCAAAATAAACATTATTTTGCATATTTAGTGGAGCTGCCAGAGAGGTGACTGGAAAAGTCTGTGCCTACATCATATTGTTTTTGGTGTGGACAAACAGTGTTTATCCCAGTTTGAATGTATACTTCAAAACTACAGTCCGTAATATCAATCAGTATTTTTCAACATATTTCCCATATACATGTTTGTTTTTATAAGATACGATGACTCAGCCTATGTTTTCCTCCTGCTGCCGGAGCCTTGTGGGAAGGATCTGGGCTGAGGAGTGGAAAAATACATCTCCCCAGTGCCTTAAGTGCAGGGACGAACATGGAGGTGTATGGACAGACATGGAGTGTGTACAGTACTAGCCTTTTTGAGGTCCCTGCGGTGCATTTACACTGTCTTCTGTTCTACAGGAAAAGTGTGTACAATGACTATTCAGGTCACAGGTTTCCCTCCCTCTACTGATATTTCCCCTGATACTACTCCAGCACAGATAGCTGTGTAGTAGAGTACTGGCCTTTAATGCAGATAATCAGGATTGGAGTAGATCTTTTTCATTAGTTTGTATTTTTTGATTTCGGCATCAGTTTGTAACTTAACTCAAATCTTCACAGTGTTATGATATGCTGTCAGTCAGCCAGATGGCACCTGTCAAAGTAGTACGATACTTGGACAGGCAGTGTCAGTTAATAACAACCGAGTCTTATTCCGAAGTTGACATATACTCGTGCTTGGTCAGTGACTTCCATTCTTTTAGAAATACCTTTGATAATGATACATAGTTTCAGAAATTACAATGCCTTGGCCTATCTACCTGCCTACTACAAGACAACCAATAAAAAACACCCATTTATCATAGGCATTAAGGTTTGATTTATTGCCAATGTCCAGCCCGTTCTCATTCTGAAGTCATCAAATACTGTCAGTGATTTCAGTGTCAGACACCTGATGCCAAAAGCCACCTTTCGCAGTGGTATGACATGCTGCCGAGCAGCGTCACTTTGTAACGCAGCCGGATGGAACCTTTTGCGGTGTGATGTTGGCACGGTGGTGTGGTGGTTAGCACTGGCGCCTCACAGCAAGAGGGTTGCCAGTTCGATCCCGGGTGTGGGAGCCCTTCTGTGCGGAGTTTGCATGTTCTACCCGTGTCAGTGTGGGTTCTCTCCGGGCACTCCGGCTTCCTCCCACAGTCCAAAGACATGCAGATTGGGGACTAGGTTAATTGATGACTCTAAATTGTCCATAGGTGTGAATGTGAGCGTGAATGATTGTTTGTCTCTATCTGTCAGCCCTGCGATAGGGTGTACCCTGCCTCTCGCCCAATGTTAGCTGGGATAGGCTCCAGCCCCCCCGCGACCCTCAAGAGGATGAAGTGGTTAGAAGATGAATGAATGAATGTTACAGTGCATGGCAGCATCAGTTCATAACGTGGCCAGGAGTCACCTGTCACTGCGGTATGATACTCCACAGGACAGCATGAGTTTGAAACACTGTCAATAACAATGGTAACAACGTAATATAAGTAACTGGTCATAACCGTAAGTTACATACAGGAACTGTAACCCACAAGTTACAAACAAGTAACTGGTAATATAAATCCCTTTAGGGCAGGCGGGAGGGGTGCTGGATGGATCCAAAAAAAACCCTGGACTGTTTGCCGTCTCTGTGGACGTATAGCAGAACCATGATGTTTGTTTCTAAACCTAACAGTGTACTTTAGTTGACATCCCAGCATTGGTTGTGGCATCATGTCAACAGCAGATGCAGGAGGATACCTAGTGCATAATATGTAGATGTGAAGGTCCACTGACAAAGCGGCGATGTGATGACTTAGGATGAGGTCAATGTCGCAA
This sequence comes from Epinephelus awoara, assembly GCA_035609425.1. Lineage (NCBI taxonomy): Eukaryota > Metazoa > Chordata > Actinopteri > Perciformes > Serranidae > Epinephelus > Epinephelus awoara. The sequence goes on from CM069297.1 coordinate 5,976,498, forward strand.
TATCCACAGAGTTATGCAATTATGCTCAGCATTTACAGTACAGTTAAACCTGATTGGGTACTAAAGATGGAACCTAGAGAAAAATATTGTATGAATATGGCAAAGTTCAAGAGCTGCTGTACTCCATTAGTATATTGTGATCTTGCCTAATCTGTGAGTGACAAACTGTTGTGCAAGCACTGTAGTCGGCCACATACATGTATTCAAAGAACATAAGGAAGCTGAGAAAGCTCTTAAGGAAAAAAGACCTGACCTCTTTGGAAAATGACTTTACCACAAGACATGAAATGTAAGTGGGCCTTAGTGCCTCTCACTCTCCACCCACACTACACACATACTGACGCACAGTCACACACACGCATACTCATAACTTTCTTGGTGGTTAATGAATATAGCCACTATTCACAGTCACTATCTGTAGCCTACTTTTTTGTTTTGTTTTTCAGTTTTTTTGCTTTTCCAAGATGTTTTGTCTAAGTTAACTGAAAACAGGCATGGCTATTGTGGAAATTGGGTTATATATGGAAGCTGTACTTTAATTTAACTCCCAATGAGTAGGCTAAATAAAATTTGGTTAACGGCCAGACAGCTGAATATGTTATCCTGAATGACTGGATTACCTCCATGCATCTGATCACCAGCTCTTCTTTTTTTATTTTCTTCACGGACAGAGATGTACCTTTCTCTTTCTCAACGTACTTTTCTTCGTATTGCCTTTTGGCATCGTCTTTTTTTGTAGTTTTGTAGTTAGTTTTGTATGCACTATGCACTAATTTTTTTGTTTCTTTTTTGTTTGCCCCCTACACCCATTGGCATTAATAATAGCAGACTAGATAGGCTATGTTTCTCTTTTATCCATAATTATGTCCTTTAGTCCTTTAGAGCTGAGTAAATGGTTTTGAGTAATGTTTCATGGAATGTAAATGGTATACAAAATAAGGTGAAAAGGTATAAAATTCTGATGCATTTGAAATCCTTTGGTTGTGATATTGCTGTGATTCAAGAAACACATTTGAATGAGGTAGATCTAGTTGTCCTCATGCCTCTGATAGGCCCCTCTCTACTGCTTTTAATGAATTTCTCAGTTTGTTGGGTTTAGTTGATGTGTGGTGTACATTGAATACAGGTACTAGAGCATATACTTTCTTTTCAAAAGCTCATAATTCCTACTCTAGAATTGATCATTTTGTCATTTCAAATCATATGCATAAGAATGTTATTGATTGTATAATACAGAATATTATCATCTCTGATCATGCCCCATTGGTACTTTCCATTATCCCTGTAGTGAAAACAACATTAAGGCACACATGGAAATTATAATGCCTTGGCCTATCTACCAGCCTACTACTAGACAACCAATGAATAACTCGCATTTGTGACTAAAAATAGTTTTGTGTGAGCAAAAGAAATCATTCAGGAGCACGCTGTGCGAGTACAGATTTCAACCAGCAGCAGAAACGAAAAGCGAATCCTGCCGGTTGTGGGTTCAACAGGGGTCACAAACAGGAATACAGCGGAGCACTATGGCCACTATTATGGCCACTACACCCCGCTCCAGGTCCAGTAATTTCCTCTTTGTCGATGTCATGACCGCCCAGAAGTACATGAGCAGCCGAGCCGGTCCACAAACCTCACGGCACTGAAAGGACTGTTCTTAACTTATCAGAGGAGGATGTTGGCTTTATTTATTTATTTTATTTTGATCCCCCTGTAGCCACAAATATTTTTCCTTGAGCTTTTCGAAGTGACTGGTAGAAAATGCATGACTCTTCACCATGAATTAGATTTTTAAAATTTAGCGTGCCAGGCGACCCAACTACAAAAGCCAGTGGACTAAAGACATCTATTGTGTCTAATAGTAGAGCAGTTGGCCCAATGTAGCCCTATGTGTGTGTGCTGGCTTATGTGTGTATTCTTATATAAACTATGTCTTATGTAAACTATTCCAAATGCAAAACAGATCATTTTATTATCATTATTATTATTATTATTAAATATATTTCAGAACTTATTATATGCCAATATTAAATCAATTTGATGCTTTGAATGCTCATAAATTGCATTGCCAATGAATATGAAGTTAGAAAATACAATGTAACACAACTTCCGGTATAAGCCACGCCCACTTCCAGTATTTATCCCAATACAAATACAGATGCAGATAATTTTGCTGGTTGAACAGATACAAATACAGATACAGATAATGAAGTCTCTGCACATCTGTATTAAATACATACTGTATGTATTTGATATACCTTTTCTATGCAATAGCAGGGGTTATGATTGCAAGACCAGCTTTGGTCTTCTAAATATAAGGTCCCTCTCGAACAAAAATCTAAATCTATCACAATATCATCAGTTCAAACAATATTGATTTCTTTCTGTTAACTGAAACCTGGCCAAGTGAAGGTGACTTAATTCCCCTGATTGAATCCACACCCCATAACTTTCAATTTTTTAATCAGCCTATATCCTTAGGTAGAGGTGGGGGGATATATGCTTTTAACTGCTCTCCTGTCTCCCTTGGTGAATAAATATTGTTTGAGATGCTTAGTTTTGATACCTGAGAAAATATTAAATTGCTTTACATTGTGATCTGTAGGCCTCTGGAGTCTAATGTAAATTTTATTTCTGGCATGCACACTCAAAAGTACACACCCTGGACCTTGTTCTTTCATTTGGCATCTGTTTGGATTCCTTAGAAATAACAGATAACTATGTATCTGATCACCAATCTATAACTTTCAGTGTGTCAAATTTTACAACCACTCACGTTTTTAATTCAAATTCTGCAACTCAGTTTTCAAAGGCTTTTCTTGCATCCAGTCTTAGTTAGACTCTTGAATGGCAGCTGTGCCTCCATTCTGGATTAGATTGTTCCTCCTAAACTTAAGAAATGCAACCAACCACTAACTTTACGGAGCACACTTGCACCCTAAAACCACAGTGTCAGAGAGCAAAGCAAAAGTGGAGATCGGATAAGCAAATGTCATCTCTTGACAATCTTAAAAATTTAATGTGCACATATCAAGTAGCTGTTAAGGATGCAAGAATGACCATCTGTGGAAATCTAGTAGTAAACCACCAACATAATCCAAGGGTTTTACTCAGCACAGCATCGTTTTGTCAATTCCATTTCACATTCTGAACCTCAGAGCAGCCCCACTAGATTTGAGGATTGAAAATAAGATCACGGACAGGGATCAAAATAAGCAGTCGCCAGTCGCCAGAGGCAACTAATTTTAACCCTTTGGCCAGTAAATGAATTCACCTAACCAGCCACTCTGGCGAGTGAAAAAAATGTTGTTTCTCCCCCCCCTGGCTGTGTGTACGTGATGTAATTGGTTGCGCGCCGGAGTCGTACAACAGATTTTCAAGCCCACAACATGCCGCAAAGTGGGACCTGGAACGTGAGCTTGTAGTTGGAGATCCGTGGTATGCCATTTCCACTCCCTAGAAAGGCTGATAAGCGTGTCTGTGCTCACTGGCTGCAACAGTTGCAACATCGCAACAGAAGATGTTTAAAGATGGCGGGGATGGCAGAATCTGGAAATACGGAACCCGAAATGCATTGCTGTCAAGCAAACCCCTGCCCTGCCGGTCTGCGCTGGGTCTGCATCGCCTCGACGTGTAGTTAAGCCTGATTTATGGTCCTGCGTTGAATCAACAACGTCACTACGTCGTAGGGTACGGGGCTACGCAAAAGGCTCGCCGTAGCCCCCGGCGTAGCCTGACGTGCACCTCCCCAAAAATGTTCCCACAGCTGGGGAAATCACAAGTTCGCACCATTTTGGTATTCCTCTGTTTACCTACAGCAGCTGACGAGGGTGTGTCGTGAGCCTGAGCCGGTGTTGGCGCTGCAGTAGTAGGTATATATAGGGCTAGTACATCTTCTTCCTCACTAATAATAGCCTACTGGTTCTCTGTTGGAAACAGCTGATGAAGTTTTCGTTAGCCGTTGCTATCCTGCGCATTTACACGGCGTGATGATGAACTGTCTAATTGATTTCTGTTGGCGTGCTGTCTTGCGGGCCTGCACGGCGGAGTGATACTGGTCTGAAAATAGTCCCAATTGATAGCAAGGTCTGACGTAATGTGGGGATGTTTTAAAATGATTGAAATAGTCTAACAAAACACATGCATACTTTTTTGTAGTTTGAAACCTTTTGGTTACGTGTCCCCCTTATATCTTCAGAACTACTTTTTCTCCGGTAAGCCACGGGCGATTTCTCAGAGCAGGAGGCTCGTTGACAGTAGTGACACCGTCACATCAGAGCTACAGATGGTCAGCGTTTCACACAACTTCATGTCTAAAAACCCGAACTATCACTTTAAGTTTGGATCCAACCTTATATCTCAATGAAATGTACTGAAACAAATATACACGTGACACAAAAAGGCAATTTATTATTTTGGTCAGTAAAAAATTTGCTTGGGCAGAAAATTTTTCATCTACCAATTCTCTTGGCTTGTCAGTCAAAAAGTTAATTTCGGACACTGTCCGTAGTACTTGCATAGTACTCAACTTCACCTTCCAGCATGTGTCATACATTTGTGAAATGGCAACTTGGGAAAAAATAATACTGTGATGGAATTTAGTATCTTCAGAACAATTTGTTTATCAGACTCACAAAGCCCTTTCTAATCTATTTATTCTATCTATGTATCATCATTTCCACCAAATAATGTGCAATGGCCTCTGTTATTTCTTTGTGGTGTTTGGATGTTTACTAATAAATTGTTGTTGTTTTTTTGCTTTGGCTAGTGCTAGTTTTTTTTTTTTTTAACTCTTTGTATAGTGAAAACAGTTATGACATGATTTTAAGTTGTGGGTTTGTATTGTCCTGTTACTAGATTATTCAAGACTACAAATGTAAGATATATGATGTGAATACATATATCTATATGTATACATACACACACACACATATATATATACAGTGTATATATATATATATATATATATATATATATATAGAGAGAGAGAGAGAGAGAGAGAGAGAGAGAGAGAGAGAGAGATACATACATTGAAAACAAAAGCCACATCATCCTACAGCTGTCTAGACTTTGGTGTTGTCCAAATGAGTCAATAAAATAATATAAAAAGTCATTTTAACAAACATCATTGAGCTGCTCTTCATCGTCTTTTTTTTAAATCTCAAATGGAGGATGCCATTTGTGCTCAGTGATGGCCTGCAATAATTGGTATTGCTTGAGAGGATGGTCCACATTCACATCACTAAAGTTCATCATCATTTAATAAAAGCTTTTAGATGCAAATACCACAAGTTATATTTAAAAACATTGCAGACACACTGTTACTGCTTTTAGTGCATTAATATATTAACTTCAAGGTGTTGTGTCAGTGAAGAGCTTCTGATGATAAAGTCTAGGAGCACAGAATGCACTACCACTACCTCTGTATTGCCTTGAGTAGTCCTACCCTTTCCTGTATTACCATAGTACAGTTGTAAAATCCTAGTGATAATAAGTGCTGTTAATCAATAATTCATCATACTGTTATGGTTTTGAACTGACCTCCAGCTTCTTCACATAATTCTTAGATTTATTATCCTGAATGGGAACATAAGCCATACATACATACGTACGTATTGCAGCGGTGCCTGGATAGTGTGACGTGTGTGGTTGTGCTGCTGCCGTGGTCCTGCCAGATGCCTCCTGCTGCTGCTGCTGCTGCTGCTGCCATCATTAATCATTAGTCATACTTCTACTGCTATTATAGACATATGATATTATCATACATGTATACTGCCTGATACTAATATATACTTTCAACATATTGTACCACAGTAGCCAGAACTATAACGACAGTATTATTACTTTCATGAATGTTGTTGTAAGCTACTGTCATTACCGAGGATGTCATACAGATTACTGTATTGTGTCATACAGATTACTGTTAATTTGTTATGCTGATCTGTTCTGTACGACATCTATTGCACGTCTGTCCGTCCTGGAAGAGGGATCCCTCCTCAGTAGCTCTTCCTGAGGTTTCTACCATTTTTTTCCCCCGGTAAAGGGTTTTTTTTGGGGAGTTTTTCCTTATCCGCTGTGAGGGTCCAAAGGACAGAGGGATGTCGTATGCTGTAAAGCCCTGTGAGGCAAATTGTATTTGTGATATTGGGCTTTATAAATAAAATTGATTGATTGATTGATACATACGTACAATACATTATGTAAAATCAAACAGTTGATAGTAACAAGGTAGTATCAATAGTAACGATAGTATGCTTGATGACAAATTACATTTCACACACACTGACCAACTCAGCTGGGTGGAATATGTGAGACCTCTTCATGGCTCTTCTGCAGTCGTCCTGGTGATTTGCTTGACCTGACTTGGATTGTTTAACTGTTAGCTAGTATCTATCTATATATATAGACTATCTTATAATGGACAGAAGTTAACATTAGTAAATGTTACATTAACATAAACATGTAATTTGTTGTAGTAACAGTTACTTAACCAAGTTATTAACTTTGGTGGTACTAAGGCATCTGAGGTTAACGTTTGCTAACATTAGCTTGAGCTTCAAAATTAAGATTAATGACATTTTGTAGTAGTGTTATAGTCTAATGTTGTCTGGCTGCTGTATTAGGGGAGACCGGGGATGACTGTAACACTTTTTGTTTGAGGAAGTGTAACTCAGTGGGTTTTTTTTGTTGGAGCTCTTAAATTTTGATACATGGTACCCATATTTGTCTGCTATAAATAACACACACTTTGACCTCTACTACACCATCACAGATTATGGAAATTAATGTCAAATACAAAGAGGTATATTGTTACAACGTACCCCAGTACCGGGGTGAGTTGTAACTCTAGCTGGGGATGGATGTAACAATTAAATTATTGTGCTTAAAAAAGATTTACAACAGGCTAAATGTATTCAAGCACTTCAATGAATAATAAAGAAGGAGCAATGAACTTGTAAGGATACAATAATTATAATATTAAAATTAATAGAAATGTATGACATAAATACAAAAAAGGTTGACGTTTGAACAGCATTTGAACAGTTGAACAATAAACACTTTGGAAGAGTAACTATTATTTGAGCAAACTAAGGCATAATACCTATGGCCTATTTTTAATCTGATTGGCAGTTGTGGCAAATGTAGATGTCCTTGCCTGGGGTGCAGGCTTCGTGGGCCCAAATCTACACTTTTTTAAGAACTGTTACAACCCAGCTATGAAAGAGCTAACAGTTTTTAGCATTCAGCTTCAAAGCACTAATGAAACACATCAAATTAAACTAGAGAAACTACTACTTGAACCTATGTAAGTGAAACAATTGTACATACAACACAATGGACACTATGCAAAAAACAATTTTGATGAAAATTTCTCACCTGAAATACTGTTTTTTGGCTCTAGAACAGACAAATTTGGACTCAGAGACATGTGGCTTCACCAGTGAGCTCCAGTTGGTAATGGGCATGGACTATGTTGATGATGTCACCACAGCTCGTTTCTAATTGGCTAAACTGAGAGTGTTACAACTATCCCTTTGTTACAACCATCCCCGGTCTCCCCTACCTGTTAATATTAATATTGTTGTCAACATATTGCAAAATAAACTTAAAATAGCAACTACACTTCTGGAAATCTAACATGGTCATTGATTGAGACCCCTCCCCCTTCACCTAAGAGGAAGATGACTGGCTAAATTAACACTGACTGACAGCTGGTTTAAGCAGCATTGAATGACTAATAAAATGCAGCCATAATTGTCCAAATATCAGCTTTTTTAAACCACTATGAAAGTGTTAAGTTTTGCTGCTCTTTGGTGTGACACAAACATGCTCTACCAAACAGCTGATTTGGCCTTTTATAGTGAAGATAAGCTAATGTAACTAAAACTGACTATTTCTTACAAAATAAAGACACTTCTGATCATATCTTGTTGTTAAATGATATGTTTAATGTTAGTGAGTTATCACTTTATCCGCTTTTGTCTTTATACAGTATATCCATGGGTTATCAGGTCAAGTTTATTCTCTGGCTGCTGACACCCTCTTGTGGACAGTTTACAAACTACATTTGTTCTCAAGAGAAGTGATTGTTGGCAAGAAAAAATTCCAGTCTCAGATAAATAAAAAAACCCAATGGTAGCTTTGTCACCTTCTACCTATGCCAATCCTAAATGCCTGTGTGCAGTTTCACATAGATTGACCAGTAGAAAGTAGAAAAACGTGGGACAGACAGAATGACTGACAGACAGAATGACTGACTGACAGTTTCCGTGATTATGTACAGCATACCATACCATGACTTAGTCATACCAGAAATGAGAAGAAAAAACAACAAACATTGGTCCACAGGGGGAGCCACAGCGATCTGTCACATTTTAGCCATTTTTTAAGCATTTTTCTGTTGTTATAGCGCCACCCAGTTGCCAATTAGAGTTAAATTTCTCCAGTCACCTTGAGGCGTCCTGTTCTACACATCTACCTAGTTTAGTAAAAATCGATATGGCGGTTAGGCCTAGATAAGAAATTAGCTCTCTAGCGCCCCCATTTTGTTTGATGGGGTCAATAATGGAGGGGTCCCCTCAGATTATGTGTGGTCATATGCCTACAAAGTTGCGTGGTGATTGGTGAAACCCTTGAGATGTTATACACCTTTATGTGATGAGCCACGCCCTCCACAATATTCATTGCCTTATAGAAGCTCAGTTTTAGTAAGTTTTCCAACTTTTGCCAAGAGCGAACTTTAGATATTGTTCCCTAGATTATGTTCACTGAGTTTCATGCAGATCGGTCAAACTTCCTAGGAAGAGATCGATTTTAAGTGTTTTTCAAAAAATTCAAAATAGCGGAAAATCTGTATAACCAGAAGTTATGGGCTCTTGGGGCAAATTTGTTCCTCATGAGGAGAGACATCTCTGTGCAAAGTTTCATGTCTCTGTGACATACGGGGCATGAGATATGCCCATTCAAACTTTGCAATTTCAATCGGTTGCTGTAGCGCCCCCCTTTGGCCAATTGGTGTAATATTGCTTCATTGGCATCCTCCCATGACCCTCTACCACTGTGCCACATTTCACATGGATTGACCAAGTCAGTGAGGAGAAAAACGTGGAACAGACAAACCCACAGACAGAGTTTTCATCATTTTATAGTAAGAATGTTGAACCATGATTGACTTTTAACCTCATTGTAATGTCACACAGGTAAACACCTTGAACTCAAATTTAAGGTGAGCTCAGAGAAACTTTCAGCAGATAAACTTAAAAACAGCCGTCTAGTGTCAAACTCTGCACAGTGAAGCTCAAACATTCAAGTGAAAACAGTGAGCATAACACATCTTTGAGTGGCAGGGGGACTGATCTAATACAAAGCAACTAAAGGACTAATCCTTTACTGGTTTCATCTTTATCCTCTTTGTCTTCCTCACCACAGGAAGACCTGTGTATGACGACAAGTCAGAGGCAGACGAGAGAGAAAAACAAAAGGCACTACATTAAATACTGTGAGCTCAGGGGAGGTTGGGGTTCATTCTGTCAGGAAAATGTCAAAGTTAAAACTCAGCTATGTTTATGAAGTATTTATTAAATTAGAATATGGAAGAACAGCTTTACAATATGAACAGCATATGACACCCTCTGTCCTCAGATCCTCGCTTCAGATAAGAAAAACTCCACCTAAAAAATGGAAGAAGCCTCAGACAGAGCAACTGAGGAGGATTTCATTTCCCAGGGTGGACAGACAACATAATAAAATTACAGCATAAATAATTCATGTGATAAAATGATGCATAGAATATAAATATTTATAAGCAGAATGGATCCAGGAGGATGTTAAGCTACTTCCTGGTGTCGGTAAACACCCAGCGCCTGAGCCACACCTCCTCCTCTTCACCATGTAACCTCGAAAGAGGACAGGTTACACAAACACACAAAGCTAAACTGAAGCACATCATTCACACAGATACAAACAGAGAGAGAGAGAGAGAGGGAGAAGATGGGAGGCTGAATCCAGATCCCCTGCATGCCACACTGCCAACAGACCACAAAAAACATGTGGGTTGCTTGATGTGTCTCTGTAAGTCACTGTGAGGGCAGAAAACAGCGCCCTCTACTGTGCCTGCAGAGGATCAGAAAATATTCCCCAGCCCCCTCTCCCACTGAAGTCTGCTCCTCATGTTTGTTTCTGAGCACTGATGACCACAGCAGCCTGCTGGGGGCACTAGAAGAGCTTTCGACCAAATGAGAGTCAAACTAAACAGGTCTGGGACTCTGTTGCTGTGCTGGCAGATATCCCTGACCTGATTTGGAGATCACTGAGCCACTGAGCCTTGTAGAGAGTGAGATAAATGCCAGTGCAAACACATTCTGCAGTATAATGGTCTACCAGTTCTGTGCCAAGTGGGAGAAAAATCACCCTTAGCTGAAATAAGGTCTGCATAGCTTTTCTATAAGCAGAAAAGCAGTGTAAACCTGCTGCTACTTTGGAGTGTCCCACCTTATTTATTATGGAGTAGTCTTGTTATCTCTCCAGCAGAGCTCAGGGTCTTCTAGTAGCATGAGAGGCCAGGATTCCTGCAGCCTGTGTTGGGCCAACGCCCTCCCTCTGTTGGTTCTTCATGTAACTCTGCAGCTGCCTGTTTACACGCTGTGTAAAGGGCTTTCACTCACAGGTTGTCAAAATGAAGGCGTGCCAGGGGTGCAGACATCTGTGGCAGAAGCAAAATGAACAGCAGTTCCAGGCTGTGCAGTAACCACACACCCCTAAAACAAGCACATTATGTAATATTTGATGTGATGAACATACACGGTTTCTATATTTGTAACTTTGCATGAAATAAACTGAAATAAAAAGATGTTTACTTTCAGCATTTTTGCTTTTTGTCTTTTCCTTCCATTATACTGAATATCATTGACTGTTACTCTGTATATTTTTAAGGGCAAACAAACAGCTGCATAATATGTTTGATTTGCAGCATGGTTGCACTGGTACTGAACAATAAGCAGGCAGAAAACACAAGCTTGACAAAGACTTATTTACATGTTTGTTTGGTTGGGTCTTTTTACATTTTGACACACTGCAACATTAACCTTAATCTTAAGAAAGGATTATTTCTCATATCTTTAATATAATCTGCTCTGACCTACAACTCATGTAGCTAACTCACACATAAACTATAATGCCCCAGTGTTAAATTTTAGTTAAAGCAGAGCTTTTAGTGAGACTTTATAATCACTTGATAGTGCAGGGAATCACATATGTCAATATGAATAAAGTAAAGCCAGTAATCATATTATTGATTATTCAAAACTCACTATCTGTGATTTCTGCAGCATATTAGTTTGGACTCTTCATATCGACACACCCTCCCATACCCTTAGATCCTCTTCTGCAATCCAGCTCACATCCCCATCTGCCTGCTGGGCTACCATGGATTGGAGAGCCTTCAGCCATTCTGGCCCTCGCCTCTGGAACTCTCTCCCCCGTGATATTCACAATATTGAATCCGAAAACAAACCTTTTCAAGCTGGCATATTCTGTCTGATTCAATGGTGACACACATACCAAGACTTGTACTGATGATGACTTTATGATGATTTTATACTTAATTTTTATTATTAGGATTTTTGTCTAGTTATTTTATTAACTTATTGTATATTACTGAATTGTTGGACTTACATTGATACATTGTGATATGTTGTGATACATTGCTGCTTGTTTTTTTTTTAACTGTGTAAGGTGTCCTTTAGCGCTTTAAAAGGTACCTATAAATAAAATACATTATTATTATTATTACAGTTGAATAGAGGTACAGTACATTATCTCCAGACAGACCACTCTCTGATAGATACACATGCACAAACAGTATACTTACACAGACAGGTAGATAGATCAGCCCAGCCCCCACAAGAAAATGTTGCCATTGTTGATTTTTGCAAACCACAGATATGTTTCATTTGTACCAGTGGCATAAGGTAGTTGCGATGGGCCCCATTGTGCACATATCATCTTGTCACATAATCAGAGACTTAATATTAGATAACATCAACATACATATTATCCAACAATCATAATTGCATATCTGAATATGACAAAGAAATTAAATTAAAGAAATGAACAAGTTTACTAGTTTATTTGGAATAAGCATATCATTTTGTTCCAGATGCTACTGACTATTTTGCAAAAAAAGCGTGATGGAGATGGGTTTGTCTTTTTCAAGGGCAGATATAGCAAACAGCACTTTTTATATTTTAGTGACAGTTATTCTTTAAACACTGGCATATTTCCAAGTTGGAAAGCAGCAATCACTCAGGGCCTATTCATACATTGGCTCCAAATGTGGGTGTTTTTTGTTTTGTTTGTTTGTTTGTTATTTATTATTTTTTGGGGACGTTTTTGCCTTTAGTGATAGTATAGCTGAAGATATACAGGAAGGTGGAGATGACATGCAGCAAAGGCCACAGGTCAGAACTGAATCGGGGCAGCTGCAAAGTACTCAGCCTACATGACACACACACTTCATCAGGAGAGCCAGAGGCAGGGGCATAAATTGAGACAGTGCAGACAGGGCGGTTGCACTGGGGCCCATGAGGTGCGGGCTCCATAGAGAGTGGGCTCTCCAACAATATGCAGGGTGGAGAACAGGGCCTTGTGAGTAATTCAGATGACACCTTAGATATATGCCTGTGTTTAAAGAAGGACTCTCATTAAATACATTTTTTTAAAAAGTACAATTTGCCAGGCTAAATATGCCTTTGGAAAGGTAAACCCATCATCAACAGTCAGTAGCAATCTACAACAACATTTGTTGTAAAATATATGCTTATTCTACGTAAACTATAAATAAGCTTTAAAAAACTATTCAATTAAAGATATAATTCCTTATTTTCTTTTTATTGTCATTTACATATACAGTATGCTACGATGATTTATAGCTAATATGTATGTTGTTATTATACAATGTAAAGTCTCCATTTGATTACATGAAAAGATGATAGGATTACACAGTAACTAGTTTGGGTGCATAAATAGTAACTAACATGCACTAGGGCCCGTTACAATAGCATGCACTGTGGCCCACTGTTACCAATTAATGCCACTGGCTATAAGTCACCTACATAAAAGCATGGGTGGTTTTTTTTTGTTTTTGTTTTTGTTTTTTGTACTAAGACAGCGTGCTTTTCCTGCAAGGATGATAAGGATATGCACATTTAGTCAATTAATCATTGGTACTCTCGCTGGTTGGCATCAGAAATATTAGTTGCTTGAACTTAATATTAAAAAAATTATTATTTATATTATGTACACATTTAAATGACGTAATACAGATTCTGATGGCTGATTTTTTAAAAATGTTTTGTACCATAGGACAGGCTGGTCACTATGCAAATCAAGTGCCACTTAATCAGGCATGTTTCTTTAAGATTTATCTTCCTAAAGAATACTGTTTTCAATTAATGTTATTTTTTAACTTTTATTTCTTGAGTTGTCATGTTTTGTCAGATGTTCACAATGCATGGTGCAAAGGGCCACACATTTCAGTGGCATTTATGAAACAATTTGGTGACTGAAAAATGTGATCAATGATTTCAAATGGCCCTTGAAATAAACACAAAGGCCAGTACAGAAAAGATTTTGGTCTCTATAGCTAATTTCAGCATTCATAACAACTGTACAGGGGATTCATTTTGTATAACTCACCTGTTTAGTGAGGCCTAAAGCCATGCACATTTAATGGCAGGGCTGCTTGGGGTCACTACCAGCAGCTTCAGCCTGAGTCAGATCCACCCCTCGCTCCTGCACAGTGCCAACCTCTCGTCCAAATATAGTCACTACTGGCTCCAAAAAACCAAGTTGGCAACAGCCCAAATGTCAAACTCAAGGCCTCAAAACAGCAGTTCACAAACCACTGGGCAACATCACAGTTGCTACGTCCATTGTTTATAGAGTCTATGGATAAATGCAATTTTTTTTCCTGGACAATGTTGAAACGTATAACCTTTAAACTTGATTTAAAATGTGCTCAATTTGGACTGTTCTCTGAGTGTGTTCTTATTAATAGATTAGTTGACTGGTCTTAGTTTAAACTTCTGTACAAATGTCACATAACTTAGTCATTAGGAACATCCGTACAGCAAAATGACATGAAAAGTTGTTTTGGTTTTTTTTACTAAGGTTTCACTGCCATTTCCAGCAAGACTTGTGCCCCCAAAGTGAAAATTCTAAGCTGAAACCTGATCTTATCCTAATAACCAAGTGGTTTTTGTACCTAATCATAACTACACCTTAATCATAGTTGCTGAAATGCAAAGTTGTAACATATCTAATAATATATATAACGATGTGCAAATGTATCATATCTGTGGTCTGTTGAAAAATACAATGCCAACATTTATTCTGGTGATTGGGTTGGATAGTAGATAGATAGAACCAAACCAGTTTATACATGTCTGGATGATAACTGTGTTTTCCCACATATTTATAGAAGTTAAGGTTATCAGTTTATTCCTGATAAACACCTACTGACATGTTTGCCCCGCTTTTTTCTAGCAGCGCATGTGTGATAAGATCTGCTCCCTGCAGCTCAGTCTGCATGGCTCCACCCAGACACGCACATACACACGCTTTATTTCCCCTATTTGCAGAAATGTTATGTTCGCTGTGAAATGACTGGTTTTGTCCATCTGAGACAGAGCTGATTAAAAAAGGACTGTATAGTGACATGTTCAAACTCTCATGAGATTGCGTTCACTTTTATCTGCACATTTGACACGCTTTTTGCTTTGAATTACAGCTCCAGCAAGCAGTTTGTGTGTGTGTGTGTGTGTGTGTGTGTGTGTGTGTGTGTGTGTGTGTGTGTGTGTGTGTGTGTGTGTGTGTGTGTGTATGACTGTGAGGAGGATTCTTTTCTGATCTTGAACCAGATTGTGTGTGCAGTCTAACACGTAGGACATTCCTCCTCCACAGCAGCTCACTGCTCCTCTCTTACCTCAGCTCCCCTCTGATCCACAGGGGAACACTAACGGTTTACCATGTGTCGCACATGGACCATTCTACTCCTGGGATTATGACGTGTCATGAAAACCAGACTGAACAAAATAAGTGATATTAGCAGTAAATGAAGAACTGAAGCCTGCCAGTTGTTGTTTTTTCCTCTCTGCCTGCTCCACGCTCCTGTCCTTGAGAGCCCATAACACAGTGATGACTCACTTCCTCTGTTTTCACTGAGTCTCAAATTCTCATGCAACCATGTGACCATACAGAGGTAATAAAGACATATTACAAATTAAATTGGAATATTTCCCTTGTGACACCGCCTCTGAGCAAGCAGTGGAAAAATACTAGCTGTCACACATGGCGCAGGTTCTGTTTTCTTGAAGCAGAGCTACACACCCATCAAACACATTTATCAGTACTAGTCATTATGCACTAGAGGCTAGTTTAGCAGCTGGTATGTTAAATGTTTAGTACTCAGTTAATGAAAAGTTCCCTGCACCCAGACAGAAGCAGAGCTCTATGATCTGTAGTCTTCAGTGTGAGTCATCTGTGATGTCCAGGTCAATAATAAACCCGATTACAGCTCATGTGCACACTGAGCACAGAGTGTGTGTGCGTGTGTGTGTGTGTGTGTGTGTGTGTGTGTGTGTGTGTGTGTGTGTGTGTGTGTGTGTGTGTGTGTTTTAGATGCTGGTAGATTTCCATTCAGCTGATAGGAGGATCTCTGAAGGCCATTCAGTACTTTTCCCATTTCTGCTGTCAGAGTTTTACACTGTGTGTCTGGATACCTTCATCGGTCATTGTCACACTGTACCCTTTGGTGACAAAGCAATGTTGATTTCAGACAGATTGAAAATGTAAATTGAAACATGCAGTTCCTATTTTATCCTGTAACATGAACTTCATTTGTTAATACATGAATTATCTGTTTCATTTAGTCGGTAGTTTGGCCGCTCGATCCCCAGCTCCTCCAGTCTGCACGTCAAAGTGTCCTTGACCCAAATACTGAACCCCAAATCTCTCCTGATGGCTGGTCCATCAGTGTGGTGGAGCTTGTGGATGTTTATTGAGTCGTTTTGGCCACCAGTGTGTAGTGTAAAAGCTAGAAAGGTGCTATAAAAGTGCAGTCCATTTCCCTTCTTTTTTTTTAGCGATTTTATCTCTGTAATAATCAAATTAGCAGCAGCACCTGTGACTGTAACAAATATCTCACAGTGACTAACGGTAACTATCATTTCATATTACACTGATATGAAAAATATCACCAGTGTGAGTTCTTCATTAAATAATCTGTTGTTACTGTATAGCTGTTCTGGAGGCTCATAGTGCACATTCATTGTTGGGAATTGGGACAAAACCCAATTTTTGTGGGTTTTCTTGTTTTTTTTACTTGTCAGCACTAACCCTTGTAATGGACCACCCTCCCAGTGACTGAATTTTCTCTTAAATAGTAGGAATACATGATATTGGATTTTTGTACAGATATCCGATATGCTGATATATAATAACTTATTTAGCCGATAACCAATACTGATATCGATATATCCACTTTTTTCTCCACCTAATTTTAGTGATCATCAAGTCTCTTCTGTAGGGGAATCATATTATGCATGTATACTCTTATCATTATGGTCCACCATTAGATGGAGACATGAAATGCAATGCATTTCAATGTATGTAATATTCATTCATTGTGCAAAACAAGAAAACAAAAAGCATGTTGGTGAGTTCTCTTTTAAATCATAATTCTTATGTAGTTTGGATTTAGGAAGAGTTGACCTGCTATAGTTGAGACACACCTGATAGCAACCTTATTTAATAAATGTCTCATAAAGTAGAAAGCTTACCAGTACATGAGCAGCATTACCACCTTTTTGGAAACCAGGAGGTAGGAGTCAGTGGGATATAGCTAACACCCTTTTATGCCTGATTAAATGATGTTTTGTAGAAATCTGACAAAGTTGACAGAAATCTGGGACCATCATTTTCATAAAAATATTCCCCGCAACAAAGATGACATATTTACACTGATGTTATCTGTACAACACATTTTTTTTATTGTTTGAAGTTGTGAATTCTTGTCTGGGACAAGGCTGTTATCTGGCAAGTTTAGAAGTTAAAAATGAAAGCAGATCAAAATATTCTATAAATAATTTTTATTTCATATAGAAATTGTTTAGGAAATAATGTTTCACCCCAGGTACAGAATTCACGTGTTGATAAGTTATATTATTTTAAGGGTTTTTTGATAGGAAGTGATTTGTCCCAATTCTCAAGAATGGTTGTGGAAGAACACATTACTAAAACCTATTGCTTTATTTGCCACCCACCTGTACACACTGGGGCATTATGGCAACATGTTTTCACATATGGAATCTTCTCTCTAATAAATACTGCCTCTGTGTTGTTAGTTGCAGTGCAAATCTGTGTTCAAACCAGTTTAAACAAACATTTTCCTGTCATTTAGGGCAAAACACAGGAGTCATTTGAGTCATATGTGGTAAAAACAATTCATAGGTACTGCTCTGTAAATCTGATACAGCCTGTATCTATGTATTTTTCATTTGTAATAAAAACAAGATATAATGTCCATGAGACTGGAAAGAGACCAAAAACTCCATCAGCCTCTGATACCCCCAGACTACACTGAATTTACTAAAAGGACAATTTACTTTTACATCATTACTGTACATAAACATCTGTCTATCTCCAATTAATCCATAATCTGATCAGTTCATACAGCCAGAAGTCTGGCTGCTCCCTTTATGATCGAAGTCCAAGACTCTGCTTCAGGAAAGCAGGTGCAACCGTTATGTACTTTGGAATCCATATTTCTCTAACTCTCAAACAACTTTATAAACTCAATTTACCCCATCCCCCACTTCGGACTATCAGAGATGACCTGAAAACATGGACCAAGCTCCCAATCTCCCTCACTGTCCAAATGTCAACTCTTAATTAATATGCTCACAAAGATCAACTTTTTTGGTCTTTTCCATGACTTCCAGTGCACACATCCATAAGCTGACACTGTCTCAACCCAGTCACCACAAAAAATACTGGCATTGTTCATTTCTTGTTATATTTGTACATTATTAGGTAGCAGATACAATAAGACAATGCTGTGAGGTTTTGGTACAAAGTCCATTTGGTTATGGTCAGTATTGGGCACGCTACTTTCAAAATGTAATGTATAAAAATGCGTTATGTGACACTTGAAATGTAATGATATTGCCCAAAATCCATTATATTACTTTGTTATTTTTGTAACCTGTTCCCCTTAACACTGGTTATGGTTAGGAAAGGATCATGGTTATACCAAGCAGCTCCAAGGGTGAGAAATGAAACCAATGCCAGTGCCAAAAACTGCAGTTCATCGAATGACCCACATATTAAAATGTCCGATTCTGCTGCAGAAAAAAAAAAACACGTGGTACCAAACACAGTTTTAGTCTCTATAGCCAATTTCAACAATTTTCAAGAATTTGATCCAGAGCCGAAATCAGATCACATTTCTGAGCAACTGTGCCCATTTGTTCGAAATAGTTAATTTGGGTCAGAGTGATTCAGATTTGGAAATCCCATGTTTTGTTATCCAGGATCAACTAATCCATGTTACTTTTGTGCCAGTTTTTCCCTCGATCCAAATACAAACTTTTCAAGATTACCAAACCTGGGGAACCAGTGCTCTAAATGAGACTACATATCACAATGTAAGCAGTCTGCCAAAAAACACACTGCAATTACCATTTATTACCATAGGTGGTGCCAAAATCTGAACGGTAATACGGTAAGATTACTTCTTAACAACTGGGCCCTGTTGACTGGACTGGAAAATCCATACCCCCCTCCAAAACCTGCATGTTGTTTTAAGACTTATTAGAGACTTTGTCTCAATGAATAACCACCTTTGTTTTGTCAAAAAGCCTTTATTAAAACTACAAACACACAAACCAAAAAAATTACATGAAAAGGAACTTTATACATTCATATATATTTGATATATTTACTGCTTCATACTGCATGTCACTGAGGCAGGACTGTGTTTTTCCAATCACATTGGTTACAGGTTTACAAACATCATGTAATGAAAGCTCCTGTTAAGGTTCTGTGTTGAACACTGCAGCCCATACATGAGAGAGCCTCGACAACTCAGTACAAACTTATGAGAATTCATAAACTATCTGAAAAGGAAAACCTTTGGCATCAGCACTGACTGTCAGAGAACTTATTGCCAAGAAGCATGACATGACAATGACAGCTGTTCAGCGCCCACCTTCATACAGAAGCCCAAACAGGACAATACTAAAAGCTCACTTTCCCTTCTTCACACGTCCTATCACTGATAAACTGAAATCAAGCCACACAATCTAAGAATGCTGCATCTCAAAGGGCAATTGTGGATTATCAAGTGCATATATTCTTTTTATCAAGAGTGAACATGAAGGTCACCAGATGGCAACAGCTGGCGGCTGATTGGTTGGTAGCTTTTGATGACTTTCAGGGTCACCTGAATCGCTCATTGTACTTTCTTCATACAGCGAGAAGTAGCGACAGGGTGCAGTAACAACACTTCTACAGCCGCAGTCTAAATCTGACCTGTAGAGAACTGTGATGAACTTTTCCTTCCTGGGCTTTTAGCAGTAAGACAGTTTTCTGGAGACTTTTTCACATTAAAGGAGAACAAAAATACAAAAATATAAATGTTCAACAGAGGAGCTGGAATAAAAATGACAAAGTGGGAAAAATGAAAAAAAGATAGAAATATGTTTATAGACATGATATAATTTTATATATACACACACATACATATCACATGGAAATCTGTATACAAGGTTTTGTACAAGTTCAAATACAGGTAGCAGTTAAGTGGCAGAGGTGCTTTGCTCCAGAGTGAAACAATCAGACAACACTGGTCTCAAGGCTTTGTACTGCCACACACACACACACACACACACACACACACACACACACACACACACACACACACACACACACACACACACACACACACACACACACACACACACACACACACACACACACACACACACACAATTCAGGTGGACAGTGGGTGGACTGCAGCGTGTCAGGGTTGGACCAAATGTTGGTTTGCAGTTTGCTGAAACCCCGATAGTGCAGTTAGGTAGCACATATTAGGGGCCATTTTAGGAAGGATGTAAAAGATACCCTGTGGAGTTTTCTCGTAAACAAAGTTATGTTTACATTCAGCGTTTCTCACAAAAACACACTGTTTGTAGGCCTGATGGCTGTGTTGAATGCATTCCTGCTTTGCAAAGGCAATTTAAGGCGTTCTAGAGCCTGCATTGTTAACATCTACTATTAGTTATACTCCCTGCCTTTGATGATACATTACTGTGTTTTAAAACCATGTGTTTTGAAACCATTAGGAGGAACATGTCACTTTGTTGACCACTCAAGCATTCAATACAAACAAATGGTGACCTACTCATTAAATTTAGGGCTGTATCCTACTCAGGCTTATGTCTGTCAGATGTAAGAATATTCAACAATTTTCCATAAAAAGTTTGCAAGGTTTAACAGGGCTCAGAGGGATGTTCACTGTGACAGCGAGATTCATGTAATATAGTAAACTAGCTAGTGGCGCTAACAACAGATTTAAATGTGCTACAACATTTTTGCTGACACTAGATATCAAACAAAAGCCAAAGACTGCATGAGCTGTAAATTCACCACTGCCAAGCAGAAGAGTGAAGATAGTGTTATCTCAGAGCCTTACAGTGCAGAGTTTCCCTTTCTCTGTGCTGCTCCATCAGGGCTGCAGCTATCTGTACCGAAGAGTAGTGTGAAAGTCAAGAGTGCACGTTCCACAGCAAATCCTGCAAGGCAGTTAATAGCCAAAAAAATAAAAAAAATACTCGACTTGACGCAATCTCAGTTGACTGATGGGCCTCCGACTGACAATTCTTAACTTTAAAGGGACAACCCTAAATCTAACCCCAACTCCACAAGGTAGCTTTAAAGCAAAAAGAAAGACAATGGGTCCCTAAAGGTCTTGTCACACAAGTATTAATAAACATAACCCCAAATTCTCTGCTAAACCAACAGATGTCCTAAAGTTGTTTGTGGTTTATACAGATATTCATAATTAAGTTTGTTTTTTTGTTTAAATCCAATAATATTATATTAGTTATTTTAAATTAGTTTGACCTAACAATTGTAACCAACAAGTGTGTTGGACAAACAGTGACACCATTTCAAAAACGGATCTTTGGTTTTTCTCTACTTCAATTTTTGTCATTTACCAGCTGATGAATACCAATCTATTTACAATGAGCTAACATCTAACATCTACCAATAAATCTGCCTGCACCATTTATCAGTCTCACATTGGCTACTGAAACAGCTAGCCTGATAGCTAGCTTCTGCTGCTGCTAATAATTGAGAATTCTTGCTCTGCCTGTTTCTTGTGTCACCAAACTGCAGAAATGAATTGAAACAATGTTACATATTGTATTGGATCAGTCAAGGGCTGATTTGTTAAAGAAATCTGTGTTTTTAGAGTCTGGCGACTGTGTCATTGTGGTGTTAGTACTATTTCAGAGATATTCAAAAAATGTGGAAAAAAAGAGACCAATGACCGCTTGACTGTTTTTCTTCTATGCCATGACATTAATGTAATGTAAAGATACATCCACTACATCAGTGGTTCACAGATCTGATTAATGGCCTGGAAAACTCTGCACCCTTAAACATGTGTCTTGTGTCCCATATGTCTCTTCCCTTTAGCTCACCCACGTGCAAACAGAAAACCTGACATCAAGAGCAAGCACAGCTGCAAAGCTTCTGACCATTGGCGGCGGGTAATGAAGGCTAGGGAAGGCAAAGCCTTCCCAAATTTTATGCTGGAAATCATATATAATAATGAGCACATTATGTGTGTGAGGTTGTCGCTGCAGCTGCCCCCTGGTGATAATCAGCTGCGGCAGTGTGATTATGGGTCAAATCCTGTGCTGGCCGCAACGGCGCAAAGCATTGTTGTGTAAACATCCACCTACCATTTTCATTCGCTTTGGCGCATGAATTTGGAAAATGAGTCCAAGCAAAATGGATATACGGTCTTTTTTCAAAGCAAAAGATAAACAAAGTCAAAGTAATGAAGCTGTGAACAGCAGGGAGATCGATTTTTGTTTAATCCTGGCACTGTGTATAATAGTTGGTTAGATACTAGCCTTCCCTAACGTCAGGCTTACCCGCCGCCTATGCTTCTGACATTAAGTGCAATAGCCATTTCAAGTTGGAAGAAAGGATGAAGGGTTTACTGAACCTGGTGGAGAGCTGCAGCCAGCTGGAAGAGGAGCTGAACACTTACAGGTGCCACACCGAGGTGATGGAGGCCTCAGAAATAACTTGACCTTACAGGTATGAATAGTGCTCTAGCCCAAGCGCACTCCTTAACTTACAAAAATAAATATTTACAAAACAACACAATATCCAGCTGAGGGCGGATGTGGTGAGGGTTTCAGTTGAGGCCGTTGGTCAGGTAAACAGAAACCTTTTTCTCCTGTCCTCATTGCTTTTGATTGTTCAACAAAGTTCTATGAAAAACTGTTTATTTTTCAGAAAATAATTCTTGGTTTCCAGCATGCTGCTGCAGCAGGTGCAATTGGGTCAGATTGTGATGGGATGATGGGTGGGGGAATCAGATGACTTTGTAGGTCAGGTAGTCGCGGAGCGGCGTGGGAATGGCCAGGTTCTCCACCTGCTGGGTGGTCATCACCCGGCGAAGAGACATCCTACACAAGTGCTGCAGGCTGGCAATGCTACGAGGACACTCCCAGAAGTGCACACTGCCATCACGAGTCCTTCAACAGACAAACAAACAAAAAAGAACGGTGACAAATCAAACACTGCGCTTATGCATTAGAACCACACAGCCAGTTCTGTAGAAATTTACAAACCAAAAGAAAAAACAGCTATGCACACATCCTGCCCATGGTGACTGCAAGCAGTGATAAAACATGGAGAACAGGTTTCCTAGGCTGCTCTATGATAAGACGGATGTCAATAAGGTGTGACTGAGATAACATAACCTGTGTGTTAACCTGTGTGTCTGTGCATGTGCAAGTGCCTTACCCAGCAGCAAGGACACTTCCTTCAGCGGAGAAGGCACAGCAGAGGCCATTAGAGAGCGAGGCAATGGCCTGAGGAGCCCTTTCCTCTATGCTCCAAAAACGAACCAGCCTGCGTAGAGACAGAAAGAAACACAAGGTTACTGCCATAACTGTCCAGACTGCATGCAGTATAAGCGGAAGAAGAGGTGAATGATTGCATTTTGGGAAATGTAGGATCCAGTGTGTCTTGAGTTTGACACAAACTAGGCATTAAAAGTCAGTGTATGATGATATGTCTCTGCTGCTTTAAAGTGGACCATTTTTTAAATCCGACTCTTTGGAGACTCACATTAAACAAGACTGAAAATCTAACACAAAAATGCAAAAATCTTGGACAGGAAAAAAACAAAACATGCCATTGATTCAGTCACTCTTATGGCATGTTCAGGCAGATGCATTTTAGAGGCAGTGCAAAAACATAAAGTCAATGGAAATACACAGGAGAGAGCAGGGTGGCCCGATTTGACACGACTGCATAGGTAGGTAAAAGAAAATACAACAACATTTCAGTTACAACGAAGAATGGGATCCTGGACCTTAATCTTAAACAAACAGAAAAGAGGAAGATAAAAGGAAACACTGGAGGGAAGTAACACAACTGGACTTTTGAGTTATGAGTGGGTTAATGGTCAGAGACTGAGCTGAAGACAAACACACAGTGAACTCCAACAGACATTGCTGGTGCGTACGCTGCTAGCTAGGTTACAACTAATGTTTGTGCAGTTGGCAAGTATTCAGGGGTGGGTTAATACACACTGGAACAGGCCAGAAGTCAAATAGACACATATGACATGACGTGAAAATCTGCTTCACTTTTTGCCTTCCCACAACTTCACAGTTCTGGCAGTGTCAGAAATTACTGAAATTTACTTTTTGACTCACCAGCCCAGGGGACTAATAGATCCATCAGCCAAGCACATTTTTTACTAGCCAAAATAAAAAATTGCATTTTTATGTCACAGTTACATTTGTTTTAGTGAATTTCATGGAGATCAGGCATTATGTTGAATAGACACTTACAGACGAGACCAGAGCAAAATTATTTTATATGCAACAACTTCTCTCCACAACCGCAGAAACATACAACAAAGTTTCCCTCTGGTAAGCAGTGAAGCAGAGTGTATGTCTCGGGATTTTACTGTAAAAGGTAGGCTAAATAAAGCGGAATGAAACTAATGCGCTGCTATTGACAATATGGGAGTAGGGCTGGGCAAGATGACTTAAAACCAATACCGCGATATTTTTAGGCTATATCGCCATACACAATATTAGGGCTGTAGTCAACCAAAGAAAATCTTCGACTGAAGTCGTACATAATATTCAACTAATCGATTAGTCGTGGCGAAAAATAAATCTGCATGTTATATTTACTACTGCGGTGGTGTGTCTGTATTAGTGATGTCATGAGAACCGATACTCGCGATACCTTTCGATTCCATGATGAAAAACACCCGGCGATACTCACTTTTTTTTTTGAAAAACCGGAAGAACCAATACCAGCGTAAGAATCGGTGCTATGACTCCTCCGGAACTGATGGGGGCAGTTTAGCTATATAGCTTTACAGTCCATACCTACATTCAGAGCGAGGGGGTGACGAGGAAGAGGAGAGAGCGGCTGCCTGCTAAAGCCCACATTCAGAACCAGTCATGGCTACACTTTAGGCCAGAAAATAGATCTGCTAGCAATATATGCAGTTTTAAACACCACTTTGTCTGTTTATTAATTGCTTTAACTCATTCCGAATTGTCCGTGATCCGTGCGGAGCTTTGTCCGGACTCCGGACATCTCCCTCTCTCCCCCAGCCCCTCCCCTGGGAGAGAGTCCGGCGGTCTCCTATGAGCCCAGCCTTCGAGCTGTGCAACACTCTGTTAAATGTCATTCAGTTCATCAAAAAATATCCCAATTAAAATCAGTAGCATAACAAGCAGATATGCTCCATGTTATTTTGTTTAATTTTAACAACACAGAGAACAGCTTGAGCAAGCTGCATTTGATTTATTGTACTGGGACGTTTGATTTTTCCACAACTGGAACACAGACGTCAAAAAACGCCGTTTGCACTGGGACAGGACAAACAATAAATGAAACCAACACAATTCCACACATTCTTGTGGTTGGCTCAAACGCTGTCAGGTATTTAAATAGTAAACATTTAAATAGTTTATTGAGTTTATTGGGGATGTTGATCAATGTTGATCAATGTTTTTTAAGAGAAAAACAAAAAGTATAAGTAATATCAATCTGTTGACAGATGTTATTTTATTAGCAAATATTTGAATAAAGTATTTCTTGTTTAAGTACATGGGATCTTAGGATTTTTTTTCCTTTACTGTGGTATCCACTTTGGTATCGAGAATCGTGTAATTTTACTGGTATCGGCACCGACTACTGAATTTTTGGTATTGTGATATCCCTAGTCTGTGTCACGCTGCAGTTACACCTCCAAAACGCTAGTCGGCGGTGGAGGACTCTCTTAAGTGCTGTGAAGTCTAGTTGATTCAAAACACACATTAAATATGGCTTAATAGAGACAATTTCAAACACAAGTATGCAAACTGGCTTCACTGTAACTGGCAGCATTGACAGACAAACACTTGTCTTTATCTGGACACATTTTCCCCACCAATACAACATGCTAACGTTAATAGCGCCAGCCTATGGCATTTTACATTGTATAAATTAGCCTAGCGGCTAGCGATCTTTTCCTCTTCTCATATAAAGTCAGGGACAACAGCAACATTTAACAAAGGTAACGGCACATAATTTGGTTCCATTACAACTCACAAGATTCACAGACAAAACAACTGTCTTACACTAGACAGATTTTCCAAGCAAATACAACATGCTAATGTTATTAGCACAAGCCTATGGCATTTTGCAGTGCATAAATTAGCCTAGCGACGAGTGGAGATTTCCTCTGCTCATATGAAGCCAGGATAAATCCCGAAGTATAAATCCCTGAAGGATAGATCGCACACAAAGCTTAAAATGCTATTTTAGTGGAGGCTTTACTGTCTTCACAATTTATTGTTTCTTATCTGAGAAACACGAGTAAAAACAAGCTTCATTTCCACTGAGGGAAACGGTGTCAGCATACAGAAACAGACGGGAGGTCTGCGTCACCGCGACACTTAGCATTAGGGTGGGCGAGTACAATGTTGTGTAAACAAAGGGGGAGCCTAATGGATTAATCCTGGAAAGCTATTGATGTAGCACTTTTCCCCTTATGAAAGTAAGGGCGACATGGCGATTATTCGACAATGAGAATTTGGTCGGACAAGAGCATAGCGACCAATAATCGACCAGGAGACTACAGCCCTACAAAATATATATCCTGATACTTTGAAATCTCCTTTGAACCACTGTAGACTAAAATACAAAACCAATTAATGAACTACATGCCATATAATAAAGGTTAAATAAAGCAGCTACTGTCATAATAAAGTGAAATAAAATACAGTTATAATAAATATAAACATTGTTAGAATTAAATAAATCAAAGCGGAACCATGAGCAGAACCAGAGGCAGAGGAAGAGGAGCAGCAGAGTAGTGTGCCCCTAATTAACACCATTTGAATTAGCATTAGCATAGTCAACAATAGCTACAAATGTACTGTGCTAACCAACAGTTAGCAAGCTAGCATTCGGGTTGTCTCCACTCCTTTGTCCAAATATGGTCACTTCTGGCTCTAAAATGTAAGATGGTAACAGCTAAAAAAACAAACTCCATGCTTCAAGTGGGTGATGTCATGGTGGCTATATCCAGTATTTTATACAGTCTGTGATTATGTCTAGGATAGAATGACTGTGATCAGTAACTTTATTGCTAATCTACCCATTAGATTTCTAGTGATGAAAAGTGACATTGTCAGATTATAGATTAGAACATTAAAAGATTCAAACAACAAATCTCATTGCAATGTGGGAAGCAGCTGACAATATATCTTTCTATGGATGGAGCAAAAAAAAAAAAATCTGTTGAATCTGTTCGCTGCTTGTATTTTCTCATTTTACAGTACCTACAATACACACATTCCACTGCTGTTTAAAAGATTATGGCTGGCAGTGTTTTCCCTTCAGTGGGAGGGCCAAAGTGGTTTGCTTTTTTCCCCATAACCGCCATTTTGCAGAGCTTCCTCCTGCCTCTCTCCTAAACATATTTTCAGCCAACAAATGAGCACTCGGCCAGCCAGCGGTCAGAATGATTAATAGCTACCTTGTGACAGTCATGTGACCATTCCAAACAGACCAGCATACAGTAGCTCTGTGCTCTCAAGCCCCATTAAGACTCATGACTCCCTGCAAGATTGAAAAACAAACGGCAGCAAACAGAGAAGCTTTTCTGCTGCGCTGTGCTGTTTACATATCAGCCCATGTGCACTAATAAGCATCAGAAAAATGCTTCAGAGTGCTAACATTCACTCAACAGGCACACAGCTGAACTTGTGGGTTTGTCAAGGTTCATACTGAAATTACTTCTTGTTCAGGATTTGTACACTTTGAAACATTAGGGTTCAGTACACATGTTTATCTCCAGCTGAAACATTTCTGTTGATATATATCTAACCTACTAGAACCGACGGCTTGAGACACAAGAACAGTATAAAAATATATATTTTATATATATTATGATTTTTTTCCTCCCAGGGTTTATATTTAAGTCAACATTATAACCATTTTCCATCAGTTGTTACTCTCAAAACAATTGGGGAAAGCAATGACAACCCAACCCAGAGACCGAACACTAACAGTAAAAACACAAAAGCAGACATTGAGATAAATGTTAAAGAAAAAAAAGGTTAAGTAAAGAAATTACACATAACTAGTTATGGAACATTACTTTAACTGTGATACCATTTAGTGTCGTACCTGTCATCCGTAACGCTGGCAATGTGGCGGCCGTCAGGGCAGAAGCTCACAGAGCGAACCCAGCGGTCATTTGCCCCTCCAGCAAAAATAGGTGAAGGAGGAGGGAAGAGATGGCTAGACAAAAAGATAAAAGCAAGAGCTCAATTAATAACAGCATCAAATTCTGGGTTAAAAAAAAGAACATTTACTGTTTAAAATGATGAAGATGTTCTGCCTTTCACAGATAAAAAGTTTATACTTTGCAACTGACGAAACAGCACATTTATTCTCTTGAAAATTAAGAGTTGTAATGACACATAATTGCTCAATTCTGTGCAATTCAGGGTTTTTGCAATTACAACCTAATGTGATCTGGTATGACCTGCAGCTGATGTTAGCAAAGATAAAGGTAGACATAGCTGTGCAACTGACTTTATGGAGTCACTTTTCTGACATCATTACTTTTGTGCTTTGTTTCAACATTCACCAGGGCTCTACGCTAACCTTTTTCACTAGGAGCACAGTGGCCCCTAACTGAACATTTTAGGAGCGCAAGCAGAAAATTTAGGGGCACACACTATAAATGGACTTGCAACACAAACATTCACATTCCCTATCATTTTCATTGTATAACTGATAAAGAATTTGATAATAAATGCAGACATGGCTATTTGCTTTCAATTCACAGTGACACATTTTACTGTACACTTAAAAAAAAGCAACATCAACAATACAGCTGCAAGCATCAATGAGGGGGGGCAAACAACATGGCAGGGCAGGGTGTGCGTTCCGTTTCCGGTTTGGTGCGATCTGAGCTACGTGGCTTGCAGAAAAATAGACCTGGCGCGTAACTCTGACGAAGCGGAGTGCCGTGGCACTGTGGAAATGAAGCTATTCACTATAATGGGAGTGTATCTGCTACACTGCCCAGCGCAGACGGAGTATGTGGAAACTGCAGGTTGGACATTGCTCACTGTCACTTCTCACTCGCTATAAGCGATCCGCCCCCTTTAAAACACATTGGCCACTAATTGTAACCCCCACTGGCCCAAAACAAATACTAAATCAAACAGTACTCAAGTATTAAAATTAACACAAGTCTACATCTAAGGGTCTTAAGCAGATCAAGGTTTCCCCACCTTTTTAAACATCAAATTCAAGGACTTGTCAGGGGCTTTCCAGGCCCAATTCCCTAAAATTCAAGAATCCAACACTGCATAGTTTGAGACACGGATCATAACTCACAGAACTCACAATAACTTATTATATATGAAATACTTCCAAACATCAGTCTTCTGCCTGGTCATCGTTCCGCCTGTAATGTTAGCTTAAGTGATGTCTGACTGAAAAAGCTGAATGTTTAGCTGCGCACATAACATTACACAGTCAAAAGAAAAACAAAAAACTAATGTGACTATATGTTAAACAAATACTGACATTGTATTTGAGGACTGGAGTACTCATCCCTAGTATGTAGGTTTACTAATTATGCCGTGTCACAGTGATGGAAAACCATGTGGTCTCTTGCCTTCTCTGACACAGCACAGAAAAACAATAAATTGTGTAAGCTGAGCAACTCAGACGGAGAATTTCTAGTCCCACATAAAATATATAAATTCAAGCACTTTCAATGATCCATATCTATTTTCAAAAACTTTTAAGGCCTTGAATTTTCTTCTCAAATTCACAAACTTATAAGGGTTTTCAGGACCCGTGGAAACCTTGGGCAGATGGAAAAACCACCTGACAACAAAGCATAGTCAATCTCCTGAGGAAGACCATGAGGTATGAAAGCTCCAGGAAAAGCCAGTAAGTGGACCTTTAGTCAAGATTTCTTTTGTTCCAAAATACAGTACTTGTATTGTGATCATTGGCAGATAGAAATATTGAGGATACTCCAACCTAACATGTGTGGCTATGAACAATAAAGGATTCAAGGAGAGCAAAGTTTGTTTTTTTCATACCCTAATTCCAGCAAGACAGTGGCCTTATGGTGGTCCCACACGATGACCCGGGTGTCATAAGAGGCGGTGGCCAACAGCGCCCCATCTGGTGAAAACTCACAGGACACCACATCATTGTGGTGCCCCTCCAGCTTCCGGATCAAGGTGTACTTATCCATGTTCCATAGGAACACCTGCAACGTGAACAGAGGACTGTTATAGCCCATGGAATGATTTGGACAGAGTATAAATGTGCTACTGTACACTTATCATTACTATATGCATATAAAGCATTTAGAACTAAAATTAAGCAACAGGAATTAAAACAGAATTAAAACAGTTATACTCAAATTATGCTCAGTGTCATTGTTATGCTTTGTAACCTTTTACCAGGCCGAACAAACAAAAGAGCACATGCTACACAGGCAGCAAGGCTATGTCAAAATGCAACACTACACCTACAATGGCAATTATTATTATTAACATCTTTATGATAGTATTTAACTACAACATCATCATTTAAATGTATACATCTTTTAATATGTTATTAAATGTACTAAATAAATACTTCTATTATTTTAATAAAAAAAGATCTACACAAAAAAGAGAAAATAAAACAAGTAGTAACTTAAGGTAACATAAAGTTACTCCACTGGTTTCCCCTTTCAGAGTTTTAGTTCACTGTGTTTACAATAGGCTCACACCTCCGGCAGAAGCCTACGAAGAGAGACAGATACTGCAAGAGAAAAGAATATTTTATGGCCAAAGGGTTGATACCTCTGGCAAAATACACAAATGCACGCACGCACGCGCACACACACACACACACACACACACACACGCACACACACTGTACAGACACATACACACTGATTAAAAAGTAATAATGTGAGGAAGCATTTTGCTTGTAACAGTCAGCCATGGTCAGAATTTTAAATTTTCGCTCCAGGTTAATTCATCATCGAAAAACTATATAAATATAGAACTTCTGCACCTTGTCAATCTTTGATTGTTCAACACTGATAATGCTGTTTGTGACCAAATGCAGTCAATGATCAACATTAAGACCAATCCAGTCACATGCAGTGTAAATTTAATAGTTTCTTCCTCTTTGTACCAGCTAGTTTTCTAATTGAGAACAAAAACATTTTCTCTGTTGAATTTCTAATCAATTTTTCATCACAAATGTGCTGATGTAGAATTGTGGATGAAATACAGTATAATTTTTTGCTGTTCCGCTGTTGCTGCCAACAGCAGAAATACTCTTATGGTTTTTATGAAAGCACAAAAGCCACAGAGGAACTGAAAATGGGAAAGTTACAACATAAGTGGCCAATTTGTCGACCGTTTTGCTCAATAACAGGTTGGTTCTTGTTTAACTTTTAAGGTCACAGCTGACATTTTTAAGATACAAGTGCTCTGCAAAGGCACAACAACACATACTTATTTCTCTTATATCAACAACAATCTTGAAAAGGGGGTTGGTGTAACATTTGCAAAGCACTGGAAGCTGCTAGCCATCACTGACAGCGAAGGGAGGGGGCAGGGTGTATATTTAAACTGCTGTGGCTTGCTGTACCTTGCCATTAGCAGCATTACAATGCTACACTCTATGCTACAAGGGAAACATTTATACTGACATTAACAGAAATCCTAGTAACAAAAGAGAGGCTAGAGTGTGCAGACAGTGGACGGAGCTACTTAAAGATAGGGGTGGGAGAAGAGGGAGTGGGTTTGGGAGAGAGGTGGGGGGTGAGGGGGGTAGAGGGAGTATTAAATAACCAGTTTAATGACAGTCTTAAACTGAAATTAAAATAAATAGAGGAACTGCAACAGCAGAGGTAGACAGACACGGAGCAGCACCTACGTACAGACTGGTGCCAGGCTGCCCCTGGCCAGGCCTTTGGGCATTGCGCACTGTGCGTCCCCGGTTTACACCGGCTGCTCAAAATGTCAGCGCGGCGCTCCCTTCAAAACCAATCACACACTGAGCTCTGCCACCACCTGTGACAGGGAGAGCAAGACACACACTGTAGGGACACACACAGCCTAATAAAGCTACCACCATGTCTACCATTACAACCATGTTCAGATTGATCTAGAGCTGCAACATTGTAGATAAGGTGAACTAATGGTGGCCAGTCTATGGATTCAATATCCAGAAACATGCCTGCTATAAGGGCTGCAAAAATAAGGGAAGTCAATTTAACATGTCATAAAAGAAGGAAGTGTTTTGTTTTTTTCTCATCTGACCTTTGATAATACAGATGAGGTCAGAATTGTTTTCAAACTGCAAAAGAGTAATTTTTCAGACGGTAATGAAAAACATAAGATTCTCCTGCTACAGTAACTTAAATGTCATGTTTGGTTTCCCCCACTTCAACATTATAGTTTTAGGAGGTATCTGAATATGATAATAGGTTTACTATGTAACAATAGTGAAAAACAGTTGTCTGCTTTGCATGCAAACTTCAGAACACCAAAAGCCTGATTTGTTTCCACTGCAAACAAAACCAAACAGAGTCTACATGCAGATAGCACAACTTATCATGACACTGAGCGCAGTTTGCTCTAAGGTGGAAATGGGAGGGCAGGGCAGATAGGTAGTGTTTTCATTTGTAAGCTGATTAAGCGTAACTGGTCACAAGCAATTGAGCAAAGATTAGCTAGCAATCCCATCAAAAGAGGTAAAAAGGAACTTGTGTACGTACTGCTTTGCCGGCGCCGACTGAGCACAGGATGGAGGAGTCAGGGGAGAAGGCGCTGCAGTAGACCCAGTTCTGATGCCCCCGCAATACCTTCACCATGTTACCTACAAGACAAACAACATTGTCTCAGATGAAGCAGGAGACCATGTATTAGCAGCATGTGCAGCTGATTCTAACTGACCCATGCACAATCTCTGGAAGGAATGCAGGTCACACCACTAATGCTGTGCAAAGGGTCATCCTCCATGCATGGCTGAGGCCATATGCAGTAAGCACAGACCAGGTTTCACATGATCTGTGGATGCTTGCTGGTTAGTTTGTGGTTTAAAGCAGCACTAAATGACTGCCTTTTACGGTTCATGCAGACTATACAATACAGCAGTTGCAGACTCTCATGTCTGCATGCAACTGTATCATATATAAATAAAGACTACTAATACACAAAGATTTAGCTGGACTGTTCTTCACATGAACAGCCCCTGGATCTTTTGCCCACTTTTCAAAACTGGTTTTACAATTCAGAGAGCTAGTATTTCCCCTGTCAACAGCATGCCTTGGGTTCAAGAAACAAAAAGGTTACAGAGTTCTGCTTCATCTCTGAGGTGAAAACAAAAGAAAAAGGTTGAGTTAAAGTAAAAACTTTCCATCAGAAACAGCTCGTCTACGTACCATCATCTTTGAGGTCCCACACACGGAGGGTCTTATCTCTGGATGCAGACACCAGCATGAGACTGCCATCAGGAGCAAAGGTCAAGTCTCGCACTATGTCAGTATGGTCCATCAGATTCAGCAACAGTTTTCCTGTAGGAAGCCATCAAATCAAACACAGGATTAAAGAAGATCTTATCCATAGTGCAGTTAAGTTTAAGAGCTTGTACAACTTCAAAATGAAAATGTTTGTGATGCACAGCAAGAACTCTCATAACTAAACCATTGCTTTCTTCCAAACCTATTCATTAACACTGTGCCAATGTTGTTACTGTGTCAAAAGTAGGGCTTTATAGCCTTCCGTAATGCATGCCTTTCTTTTGTGACTTCGTTTTGTTTTCAAAGGTACGTGTTGTTGCGACATTCTAGAAAGGAATGCACATAATGTGCTCCGGAATATCACTATAGAAAAGCAGGTGCAGCTGTTTTTTTTGTTTCCGAAACTAAGAAAAAATTAAGGATACAGACTCATAATATATTAAAGGCACGGTTCACACCGTGAGCTATTAACCATGTTTTGGTATGAGCTGCTGAGTGTTGGAGGTATCAGCCGTAAAGATGTCTGCCTTCTCTTTCATTATATTGGAGCCAGATGGCACTCTGCTTGTGGTGCTAAAGGCATGCGTGCTTATGATAGCACAAGATGTAAATCTTAATGGGGACTTCCTTGGCTGAGCTGAAACGTCAGCTAGCTAAGGAGGGCTAAGTGAGCTAGCAGTAGATGCATGTGTCGTTCTGCATGCTACATTTCTTTTTCTTAATCTAATTTAGTCTAATTACCAACTAGTGAAGTTGAAGAAAACTACTTTTAATATACAAAAATGTGTCCTCACCAGTGTAAACATCCCAGATCTTGATGCGACCGTTATTGAGACCCGTTGCCAGTAGCAGCTGGTCCTGACCGAACTTGAAGCGGTGCCACTCGATGTTAACACAGCGGCTCTGCTTCTCTGGCACCGAGGAGCCAAAGGCCAAGCCCCACACTATGTCACCACAGTCGATGGTGTGCTCGCGGGGCTCACTGCTTGCAGGGATGACCTGGCCTCCGCCACTGTTCTGACGCGACAAACGGCGAGGGCTTGAGGCGTTGGTGGCCTCTCCATCTTGGCCCGTTGAACTACAGCAACAGAGAATGGAGAAATATACAGGAGGTGGTCAACAAGGGACAGCCCTGTTTAGTCACGCTGCCACACTTCCAGTGTTTTTCCCCGCAGCACCACACAGCAAGGTAAAGTTGTTTACCTTGATGATGTGCTGGAGGTGTGTTACTCATAAACCATAGCTGCCTGCCGTGCTTTTCAGCTCACTGTGGCTTTTTGTACGGTTCCTTCCAGCTTGTTTGAAACAGACCAACTGGCCAAACAGTGCAAAATGTGTCCATATCTGGTTCATTAGATGCGTTTTAATTGAAGAAAATCATTAATGATGAAGCTCAGCCAACTTTGTGACAAACAAGTTGCATTCCTATAACTTCACAATAATAGCAATCCTGCTGGTTTTCAAACAGAAAGCTTTTAATGGGAACCAGCACCGACAGGAAAGGTTATGTTTGCTTTAGTAAACTGAACTTAACACAGCTGCAATATGACTGAAAGCAAGCAGTAAAATAAGTGAAAATGAATAAATGTGAAAACACAAAGAGGAACACAGGAGTGAAACTAAACTCTAAACCCAAGAGATTCACATAGAAGCTACAAAAGTACTGAGAACTAAACACACAAAGACTTTTAAAAAACAGCTTTCTGTCTTGTCTCCAGCACAGAAACTGTGACCAGGCAGCAACACAGCAACTGCCAGGCTGCTGTCGAAATAAATGTCGTAACCATTTGGCTTGACGTGGTATTTTAACAAAGGTACTAGTCAGCTGCAAAGTTTGGGTTTTTTTTTTTGCTACTGCAGGAAAAAAAGCAGCTAACCAGCCACAGCCTGTTGTTTGGGAACAACAAGCACTTGTTCCACAGACAATTTCAAAGTGTGGCTCAGAGAGTCACAAGGCCTTATTGAGTGGAAAAAGAGCCTGTAAAGCAGAAAGGGGGCTGATAATAAAAGCCACATGTCCTTGGAACTGAGGAGCACCTCTCTGTGTGCATTCTGCTCTCTCTGTTAAGTGGGGTGGGTTAACCTTCTGAGGGCCAGAAAACGGCTATAATTTTCTAGTATTACACATATTTGCACTATTTGAGCTATGTGACTTATTCACTGAGCAAGCACATTAAATCATGACTTGGTTTCATGCAACAGCTTTACCACTAGCAGAGGTAACATTCTCTGTCTGCTCGTGCTTTCTGCTCCTCCAAAATTTTTCCACACCTTATCCTATTTGGATAAAATGTAAAATATACACACCTAAAAGTATGATTTAATTAAAGTGTAGGTAATTCATGTTTAAGAAATAATTCTGCCCACTGCCTCGACAAGTGGCACAATAATAAAAACACCAAGTTCAGGTTCCTGTTAATCTCAGGGGAATTTGCTGCTTTACCAAATTCCAGTGATTTCCCTAACTGCAGATAAGCGTACTTGAGTTTGAGAACAGCCCACGAGCAGGACGGCTGGTGTCCTTGAGATGTTATGGGCTTTCTTTTTGAAGCAAACGTTGTAATTGTCGTGGAGTTGTGGTGTTTCATGCTAAAGATTTTGGCTTTTTAGTTTTTTTTGTTGTTTTTTTTAGTCCTGTGAAGTCAGGCTGCTGAGCCACACTGTGATGCAGTCTGCCAGCACAATCTTGATGATACATCCAGCTTGATGCTTCCCACACCGAAGTACAGACTCTACTATGGCTTCTTAAGAATGCCCTTAGTGTTAAGGGGGCCTTCCGAGTGTGTCTGTGATGTATGTGCGCAGGAATTTAAAACTGCCAACCACTTTGACTGCAGAGCTGTTGATGGAAATATGAGTATGATACCTTTTGGTGTTCCTGCAGTTAATAATGATTTCTTTGCTCTTCGCAACATTAACAGACAGATTGTTTAGTAAGGCCACCACAGGATGATCATTCATCATCATCATTGTCACTTATCAATCCATTCACCATGTCATTCACAAATTTTCTAATATTGTTGTTGTAAATACTTTCTGACCTTCATACTCTGTCACAGGTCCAAGCCCACTTGTTTCTAGTAAAGATGTAAATCCTCAAAAATGGCTCACAAATACATAATTTCATTTTATAGAAGGGCTTGGTCATTCCTTCAGTGGCGTCAGTGATAAGTGGTGTTCAACTTTTGATTGAACACTAAATTAAAACCCTTGGCACATACTGCAGCACAATCAAACAGATGCGCAACTCTGAGCATCTGAAGTGTTTCTCAGAGCGGACCGGTGGAACTGGAAAATGCATATTTTACATCAATAAAATCTATTTTATCATTATTTTTGAGTCACATTGTTGAAAGAATTTAGTCGTCTGTTTTCAAGCAGGCGTAGCGACCCTGGGGCAGTGGTGAGTGTGGTATGAGTGGTGTCAGCTGTCAGTCAGTGTGCGGGCTGGAGATTGGTGGAGCAGAGACGGGGAGGGCTGCCCCGCTGGGTACTGTAAGTGGGTATGTGTGTATGAAATGAAGTGTGTGTGCTACGCAAGAAGAGTCAGAGTTTGGGACAGAGACGGAGACTTTTACGTGTTACCCCATGGAGTGTGCTCGTGAGTGATTCATTACACAGGATAATAGCAGGTCTCCATTGTGCGTCGGGCTTTCTATTTCCTTGTTGGAGATTTTTTCTTTTTTAGTTACTACTTACGTTTTTCAAGTGATTTCCCAAATTTGTTGTTGAGTTGTGATATGCTAATTGCTTTTGGCAAATCTGGCACTCTGCTTTCTGGGGGTTGTCGGGGCATATTTTAAAGTGCAACCACACATCTGATGACCTCTTGGACATGTCTGCCAGCTCTGAGTGCGCTCGTTGTCAGTATCGGACTGGTGGGGGTTAGTGTTGCGTTTAAGGCCTCCCCCCCATAAATGGGAAAAAAAGCGCTGAAGCTTCGATTTTTTTTTCACTATCAAATCCCGTGCCATCGAACGAAGCTCTGAAGCTTCAAATTTTTTTGGGTCAGCCCTAGTAAATATTTTGTGAAAGCACCAACAGTCCACCCTATAACAGCATCGCTATATCAATATTGAGGTATTTGGTAACAAAATATTATGATACTGAGTCGTGCTAGTTAAGATACCCTCTACAGTATTTTAATTTTACCTTCTTGTTTTGCTTTGGCTCACTTGGAACCTCTACCTAGGCGGCACCAAAAAAAAAAAAAAATTGAAATGGAAAACCAAAAAAGAGCAGTTCCAAGTGAGTCAAGTTAAGTCCTAAATATTACCTAGATCACACATAAAATAAGTACTCTGCAATAGAATACCAAAGCCCTACAAAGACAATAACCTACAGAGGATTCCCACACACTCAGTGTACAATTGAAGGGTTTAAGATTATTAAAAAGTCTAAATGTGTATAATCATGTTCTAATAATCACATTTGCTACATTAGAGTACTGGTAGTTAGAGTGGATTTCAATTTCAAATGATACTTACAAGTTCTTCAGGCATTTTGTCCAGGGAACGAGCCTGACAATGCGATGCCCCTGAGACCAAGCAAAGTAGGAACCATTGGGTGCAAAGGCTACCGTCCAAGCCTCGCGCCCAGACTTCTGGTCGAAGGGAGCAACAGGCACCAGGAGTTCACCAATGAACTTTGCCTTACCTGGGAAGACAACAACAACAACACTTAGTCCAGCTTCACCCATCGATCGGATCACTTATTAACACTTTATGGCTGCTTTGCTTGTTCAGGCAAACCCCCAGGAATTCCAATCCATTCCAAAGTAACCTCTTCACTCAGGCATATGAGTGGGCTT
Organism: Epinephelus awoara; assembly: GCA_035609425.1. Taxonomy (NCBI): domain Eukaryota; kingdom Metazoa; phylum Chordata; class Actinopteri; order Perciformes; family Serranidae; genus Epinephelus; species Epinephelus awoara. The sequence continues at coordinate 6,014,702 of CM069297.1, forward strand.
GTCACTGATGCAGGCATCTGATTGGCTACCTGTGCTAACCAAACCAGTTGTACAACAAAGTGGGTGGAAAACTTTACAAGATAAAATAGGTTAAATGCTGTTACTGAAATTAAGTCAAGCAATTACTTAAAGTCATGTGAACTTTATGAAAAAACTGTCTACAAAATAAACAAATAGGAAAATAGTTGACCTATCTGCATTCTAGGTCCATACAACCTCTTAATATACTGACCTATACTTGCCCTAAGTCAATATGTATAAGACAGTCAGGTATGAAAAGCAACCTTTGGTTAACATTTCCCATTTAATTTTTATAGATTCCAGAAGCACAACTACAGACTGATAGAGACAATGTCACAACACCTGTCTCGAACACACAAGCAGTAGCAAAGAAGTAGCATCAAAGATTTTTTGCCTTTATACAAAAGAAGAGGGTGACAATTTTATTACCAAATGTAATCAAATCAAAAAACTTAAAAAAAAACAAAAAAAAAACACATGAAGTATTAGCAGAAAAAAACTTGTTAGAAACTTGGACGTTTTAACAATAAGGGAAAAACAGAATTTGCTCTAAAAGTTTAACTGAAGGCTTCTTATGTTAACATTTAGGGCGTTTTATTTATCTATTTATTTTGGAATTTAAGGTTATTTTAAGACAATCACCTGGTATAGTATTAGTATAATCCATTTACATACAAACTCTATACAGTTGTGTTATAAAGCCATGAAGCGTTGAGCGTGTGAGCACGCACGTAGCCGACGTCTGTGTGACGCAAGATTATGAATCACTGAGTGTTGTGTGCGTGTGTGTGTGCGCGTGTGTGTTGGGGGGGGGGGGGGGTCTGAACCGACCCAGCGGAAATAAAATCCTTTTTTGACCATTAACGTACAAAACAAGCGTGTAGCGAAAGCACAATAAACTGCAGTATATATATTACAGGTTTGTTAAACCGCACACACTCACGGTTTACTGCAACGGTGCCTATAATTTGACAGACATTCCGCCTCAGACTGGAGCTAAACTCAGACGCTAACGTTAGCTACAATGCTAAGCCCCGAGACTCGGTGTGGCCACACGGACCATGTAACACTACAAGTCAATTGTACACAACAGAAATTTCAACATTATCTTCGCTACTGAGCTGTTGTTGTGTGTGATGAATGCTCACTACGACCCACCATGGCGTGTTGTACCGTTAGTGATAGACCGTGCAAGATAGCGGGTACGTTGTACCGACATTTTTTGTCTGATGTGGTTTTATTTTTCATGTTTTAACAGACCGTTAAAAAATGTAATGACATTTACACTTACCTATATCATTTTCGTTTACAGAGTCTGGGAAGCTTGCCATCTAAATAAGGGCGCAGACCTGAGAGAAAAGCCAAGCAGAACTGGAAAATGAAAATTTAAAGCGAATGAGACGGCGGCTTTTCCTCTTCTGATGTCTAATCAAGTCAGTTGAATCCCTCCGCCTAGCGTTCCGGTGAAGAATATAGTCGTCGTTCGGCTTTAGTAAGCGTCTCTTTTTCCTTTAGTTCCTCGAAAAGATGCTTTATCGGCTAAATCTGTGACTGTACCGCTCAGGTTTTAACAAGTTGGTATAGTAACTGTTATTCGTCTCTGTGTACTTCACTACGGTCGAGTAGTACAATGGTTTCTAACTGGATAGCACCGAGCTATTTTCATCTAAAGGAGGAGTGACCATGAAACCATGGGAGGGTTTTCATTACACGTCAGCAAAGTTGCCATGGTAATACTATTAACTCCTCCCCCTCTTGCGTCGAGCTCCAGCCAAAAATACTGGATGCCTCGCAGACCATGTGACCACGCCCCGGAGCGACAGATGCCACGCCCCATACAAAACACGCCCACTTGAACGACGCTCTTACGGTGGCTGAGGAAGATCAATATACAGCAGCAGATGAAAACAAATATAATGATGGCGTTTAGGAATGTAGCGATTTTAGCAACTATTGAGTGGAAATAATGAGAAATAATGATCTGTTTTAGTCTAAGACACTGTTTATGAGAGAAAATTAATCAATTAAATAAAGGAAAATGTACACATAAATGCTGATATTTATCAGTATAAGTTTTATGTGTTTATGAGGTGAATAATTGAAAGAATAACTGAAGACAAGGGCAGACTGTAGCGTATCATTCGCTCTGCTTAGAAGGTCATTAGCTGCAATCTGCTGTCCCTCCAGGACCTTTACATCTCCAGGGCCCACCATGGTGGGCAGGAAAGATTGTGGCCATCCCCTCCCACCCTGGACACAAAGTCTTTGAAACACACCCCTCTGGCAGGAGGCTGCAGTCAATCAGGATCAAAACCTCAACCTAGTCCACAGACACAGTCTATGTGATATAAGATATGTCTATTTTTGCACATCTAGGGAGGTTCAAAAGTAGCATGACTCCATTGCAAAACCTTAACAGGATTCTGTGTGCATAATGCTTTCAATGCTTATTTAAACTGTACCAGTAAAGGGTTTATATTAATGTATCAAACTGCAGGAAATACCTGTAAAATCCAGATGATTTTTCCCCCATAGAACTCACTGTGCACCAGATTTTAAAAAAAGCAAAAACTATTCCAACAAGTTACTGGCAAAACTATGCAGTGGATGGTGCACACCATTCAGGCCACACATTTATGTCTAGTTTCAGAGATCTGGAATCAAGACATTAAGAGAATGAAATCCATATACAACTGTTAACATTTTATAAATCCAGTAAATCTGTTCCTTCGTACTCCCCCTGAATCCTGATTCACTGAGGCAGTTCGATATATAATTACAATACGTAGAACTTTTGCCCTGAATCAGCTTACAAAATATTATCTCAGCCCACAAACCTCAGAAATTAGTACATGGAATTAAACAATTTATGAGATGTACCAAATGGAATTAATAATACAGATAAGGAATCAAAGCTCTCTCTCTGAGGTGAGATGGGAGAGAGTTTAATAAGTAATTTGGAGCCGTTGTCCCTCTTGCCAAAGCAGTTTCAGGAGTTGGGAGCCCAAGAGAGGAGCCACTCACTAAATAATTAACCAACAGCTGCCACTCACCACAAAGCTAAGTTGGCTTTTATTTTTTTTAGATGTACCACAGTTCCAGCCAGGCAGTTGTTCTTTGTCCTCAGGCTCCCTCCAACAATGCTCATACAACATTTATAAAAAGTAGTAAAAAAACAAAAAAAATGCTCGCACCCAAAAAAATGGAGTTGGAAACACTGCAGTCGGTTGATTGGTTGACTGTTGGCAACTTTTAAGGTGAAGCATGTACTAGTAATGTTACTCAAATGCAGTGCAAAGTTGACAGAATCCATCAGCACACCTTAGATTTCAGTATGACAGCTTTACCATTCTATTAGGCCCTGTTTAGAAGACAACGGTTTCTATAAAAATGGAAAAGTCTGTCCTTTGCGTTTTAAAAAACTTCTGTGTTTATATGACAATGTTATTGAAACAATCCTCGTTCACACGGAGCCGCAAAATCTACTGGAAACACTGTAGTATGCACGCCAGGCCAATGGGTGGCAGTGTAAATTTGCAAAGCAACACCACAGCATGACGCCATGCGCCTGCACTGAAGCGCTTTCCTCTACAACGCCATGGTTACAAACCAAAACAAAGAAGACACAATGGTGAAAGCATGCACAGATAACTTTGCCTGAATGGACGACGAGGTGGAGTTGCTACAGTAACAGATCTACACTTCACTTCAAATCAACAGGGTGTGCAGCACAAACAGAGCTCGGCATTGTTGTCGTGACAGTCGGCATGCCTAGTGACTGGAACCGTAATGTGCATGTGCGAAAAGTCTCCATTTTCAGAGGAACTGCATATTGCAAGTTTACATGACAACGGAGACGCTGCTGTTTCCAAAAAGTTGCACTCTGGAACCCGTTTTCAAATCGTTGCGTTTTCAGGCACCCAAAACGCCGCTGTCGTGTAAACGATCGGCCAAAACGCAACTAAAGTTTACTGTTTTCAGTTGAAATTGTTGTCATATAAATGGGGCCTTAGTTTTTATTGTCTCTCTTGGATGAAATATGCTTTTCATAATGAGTACCTCTTCGAGCGTATATTATATATAGACAAATTTCAACCGGATTATGTTAGCTGCATATATTCTAATCGTCATTTGGAGAAAACAAAAAGTGTCATGGGGCGTTGATCCTGTGGTGTGGAGCAACATTAAACCCCCGAGCTTGCCTGACAAGGACTAAATGCACAAACCTGCTATTTTTAAATATCCAATCAAGTGAGACTCTCACTGCAGTCTTTTCTATTTTGTTCTGAACATGTTGCCGTGTGACCCTGTTCTGGGGATGATAAATGAGGTGCAGACTTCCATCTGTGTCACCAGTGATGAGGAAATACAGCAAGTGCAGGATGGAGCAGTGAGTTACAACAACCCCGCCCACATTTAAGAGTACTGTCTGCAGTGGAAACGCTAAACAGATAGGGTCTAGGTCATATGTCTGAAGGATTACTTTTGGTTCCAAAGGTACCATACCGAAAGTGTTTGATGGGAACGGGGCTTAACTTGCACTCCACCTAACAAAGGTCCTACTCACATGTAGAAACAGGTGTGGTGTTGAGTTCCAATGCTCTGGTGTGCTGCACTATCAAGCAACATCTGACACTACATCTAAGACTAAGAAAACAGAATATTTGTAGTTACATGTATAGGCAGGTGTGGCGTAGCAGTGCAGGGTTGCGTGAAGCTCTATTAGGAGTGGAACAAATTAGTATTCATGCACACCAGTACCTCAGTCGCCTTACTAGCGCTTGACAAGTCCTCTGTGATTTGACAAAAATCTAATAATTATGCTTACATCTACCACAGACTACAGTAGTTACACAGGCATTAACGCATTATTAAGTGAAGAATGAAACACACATCACCTACACCACATGTGCATGACGCCTGTGTAACCATTAAAAGTCAGTGGCAGTTGTAGGTGTATCATGCAAATCAGAGTCCCAAAAAGCCAATAAAAATCAATCATTTATAGATGAGGTTAATATTAATTCATTCTCTTTGAGGCGGGGGTCAACTTGCAGAGTTCTACTTGAAAGTTCAATGTTCACACGTGCAAACTGGACTTTACAGTTGGGCACATATCCTCGGAAGGCCTTTAGGTTTTCAGATACACCCACCTAGACCACAGCACAGCATGTTTTATCATAATAATGATGTGTCCCCTTAATGAAATGGATGATTGTAACAAATATATTGTATACCAAATGTCATGAAAATGATTAATGTATTGATGTACTATGGAGGCAAATAAGACGTTAGTATTTGAATTTTTACAGCCACTGAAAGCTTACTATTGAAATTTAAGCACCACTAAATTTATAGCATTTGACTTTGAAAACCATGTATCTGAATTTACCTGTAATAAATTCAACTCTCTGAAATTAAATTATGAAACTGCTTTATTTGCAGTTTTAAAATCTGTATTTTAATAAATGTTTTCCAGTGTTCACAAATTCAGATCCAAAAATTCAAGTTTTGGAATCAGTCAATAAATAAATAAAATAGATTCAGGTTGCTCGGTCAAATTCAGATCTAAAAATTCAAGTTAAAATTTTTCAGATTTGATGGGTCAAAAATATTGCGCAATACCTGTCCTGCCCCGGGTAGCCCAGATGTTGCAATTTAATTTTTATCAACTTCAATTTTCAAATTTGAGCAACCTGAATCTTTTCTTTATTCTTAAACTTGAACTTTTTGATCTGAATTTGTGAACATTAAAAAAGAAGTTAATATTCAGCTTCTTAAACTGTAAATAAAGACATTTCCTACCTTCATGTCAAAGAGGTGTAATTTAGATACATGATTTTCAAAGTAAAATATTCCAATGCAATGAATTCAGTGGTGTTTCAATAATATTAAGTATTTGTTGACTGTTAAATCTTTAAATACTTTAATTATGTGTCTTTTTTTGCTTTTTGTACTCCACAGGTGAAAAGGTGCAAGATAAAACCACTCTGGAGATGGTTTTATTCTACATCATCCACATACAGTCCCTGCTCCCTGCCTATCACCTGTTGGGGTAACTGCTGAGTCCCAGACATCAATAAATTATTTCAAAAAATAAAAATATTTCCATGAATATGTTGAGTGCATAAGCACAGTGGTGCACTGACTTCTTGTTTGAAATAACACTTAAAAAATAACAGCAATTCAAAAATGCCATTTTCTATGGCTGCCTAACTTGAAAACATTTAGAAATATTGATATTCCAACATGATCTCATTATGAATATTCTTAACGTAATGCTAGCTACTGTGTTAAAAAACACCACACACATTCTTTGTTTAAAATAGTTTTTATGTCCTTCACCTTTTGGTGATTTGATGAAGAGGAGATCGTAATTTTATTGCTGTTATGGTACTTCACGGTACCACTACTGTGGCATAAGTTCAAAGTCCAATTGCTCACCCTCTTGCACAAGCAAAACAAATCATTCAGCACGCTATGCAAGTACAGATTTCAACCAGCAGCAGAAACGAAAGGCAAATCCTGCCAGTTGTGGGTTGAACGGGGGCCACAGATGCCATATTCCTGTCTCTTGCCTAGGGCCCCCAGAATGTCTTATATGCTCACAAGCACGTGGTTTCTATAGTTTGTTTCTGTTGCTCCAGAAGCAAAGGAGCAGGACAGAGTGGGCTCATCGGGATCTAAATAGCTTTTGTGGCTTAAACAGTTGTCATTTCTTCATGGCTTAACTTCTTTTTGCTCTCTGCACCTCTGCCCATTACATTTCTTTTTACACACCTTCTCTGCTCTCCCTTTCACCTCTCTCCACTTTCCTCTTATTCAAAAGCCTGTCACTGATCAATAAAGTATCCAATCATATGTGGAGACGAGGTCGAAAATAAACTAACGTTAAATGCAATCAAATCCCTGGGGTGTCCCGGAAAGTTAGCCAACATTACTACTATGGATACACTACTCGTGTAGAACTCAAAATCTCTAGCACACTAACGTCAGCTGTGTAAATTAGCTTCACTTTCATTTTACAGTAAAAGATGAGGGCCACATATGGCCTGTCCCGGCTCCAACTTTACTCCAAACATAACTTTCTTCTTCTTGCTCACTCGTCTTTCTCTTGGGTGGAAGCTTAGCACTCTCCTTAGAGGCCTGGAGCACTTCTGTTGTATGAGTGGCTATGCAGTGTTTTCTTTTTGCATTTGTTTTCTTATTTGCAGCACATTTCTGTATATGCAGCGTTTTCCCGCTGCACTTGTTTTCTCATATGCAGCACGTTTCTGTATTTGCAGTATTTTCCCTTTGCATTTGTTTTCTTATATGCAGTGCGTTTCTCTATTTGCATCGCATTTGTCCTTGTTGGCCACCATAGTTTGGACATTGCTAGCTGGCTGTTTGAATTGTTTGGAATGAAAGCTGAGAGTAGAGGAGCAGAGCAGAGGAGAGGAAATGGAAGGGGGACTGAGAGCCTGAGCAAGTGCTGTCATCACATGGTGGATGTAGTTCCTACAATTTTTTTTCCTTTTTAATATGTTAGTTTTTCAGACTATAAAATGTTGAGGGGTCCAATACTGACTTCTGAAAAATTACAGGGGACATGTCCCCTGTGTCCCCCTATAAATTACACCCCTGGTTACATTAATTTCTTTTTTTGGCCACATCGGCAGCAGAACTTTGAACACAAAAGTGATGTTTTATCACCTCATAAAGTTATGATGAACATGTTAGCAAACAAGTGACATGTCTAGCAGACACAGAGCAACATTAGCATTCATTTGGACTTGTGTTTGTGTCCAGATGAAGTCCAATTTTCTCTTTCTTTTAGCTCTGTTTTTGGTCTCCACCTACTTCTGAGGAAATTATCTTGGACTGGTTGCACAAAACACCACGTTTTCTCCTAAAGTATGACACTTGGCCCTACCCCTACACTTGCGCATTCCCACAAGGGGTTTGCATTTAGGGGTAGGGGGCATAACCAGGGGTAGTGGGTATGAAACTAGCCCTTCAGAGCGAGGGATTTCAGATGCTGACTTGCCAGCGAGGGGTAGAGGTCGCCATGGCTACCACCGAGCAAGACACGGGGAAAAAAGTTCATACATAGCCAACGTTACCGTCGTCAGGTTGCTTGTCCTGTTCTGCAAAATTGTTGGACTTTTCACATTATGATAACACGCCAGCTAGTATAACTATGCTGCCTCGTAATGTTAGCTGGTTAGCTAGCTAGCAGAAGTCCCCTTTCATCTGTTGTTCATCAAACGAAGCATGATGAATGCGGTAAATGCGATAGGTAGGATGAATGAGACTCCATTGTAGATGTCAGTTGGAAGATGGCTCACAGCTTCCTGTTTAAAATAGTTACGTATGCGTGAATGTAACCGACGCTGTGACGTAGGGAGTGGTGTCCCAATTCCTAGGGAAATATTTCTACCCCTACTCCTCGTTGCTTCGTTTTGGGGGCCAAGGGGTAGTGGGCAAGGACTAGTGGTAGTGGACAAGGGAGGGTATTGGGATTGGGCCTTGAGGTTTAATTTCTCTTTAGCTGAGGGACTTACACAGTTGCACAGAATCCTTTAAAAGGTTTCCTTGATTACAGAAAACATGAGCTCATTTACTGTGTTGAAAGAGATTTTACAGTGGTAAAAGTTTCCATGGAGATTGTTTGTTTGATTGGACTTTCAAAGTTGGCTTAAAGTTAGTGAAAAAATGGCGGAAGAAAAGAGGACAAGATAACCATAATGGTCAGAGGAGGAGGAGATAATACTTAGTGAGGAATACAATCACAGAAAGCACATCCTACACAGTACATTTGATCCCCAAATATCAGAAAATGAATGTAGAAGGAAATTGCAATGAAAATTAACTCAGTCAAATCTATAGTGTCATATCCACTGGGTTCTACTGCATCGAGATTATCTCCCCACCCAGTACTCATATCATAACTATGGGAATTATCCTCATCTGGGGTAATTGATGTGTAAAATTAATAATCTTTAAGACACACCACTTTACGTGGTCGGCATAGACTAGGCTATAAAAGCCCCACCTTGCGCATGCAGCCACTGATTCATTGATTTCCACCTGCTGGAGCTGATGTGAGAGCAGGAAGAAAAGAGAGGAGTTTAGCGTTTTGTAGATTATCTCCCCAGGCTCAAGGCTGCTCAGTACCCCTTCCAATCAATGTTAATCAGTGAGTGCATGCGCAAGGTGGGGCTTTTATAGCCTGGCGCATGCCGGCCACGTGAAGTGGTGTGTCTTAAAGATGATTAATTTTCCATGTTGGTTACCCCAGATGGGGATCATTTCCATAGTTATGATACTGGGTGGGGAGATAATCTCCTCACTCAGAGAACCAAGATTACAATGTAACCAAATGTTTTCCTGGTTGAAGAATACTTTTTTTTTCATTTATCACCATAACCTTGGTCATGATGCAGTTTGATTGGTACCTTAAGGTTTTTTTTTTTAAACTTTGCTTTGGTTGCTAGGGTCCAATTGGTTCCCCAGCTCATCTCTGTGTCTGTCTGCTGTTTGCTGCTGAGCAGGTAGAGTACAGTGTCTTTATCAGAGCTGTTTGACTGAAAACAGCTGCTCCAAAACACTAAGCTGAGAAAGACTAATATGACAACATTATGTGGGTTTGTCTTTTCAAAAGTCCATTTGATCTTTTGTTATGATAAAATAATGGAGCCCTAACAGTAATGTCATGTATACATGACTGATAGTAAATAGTGCTAAAACATGCACAGACACTGGAATGGTCCTTCAACAACGTCCTTGTTTAAAATCACTGTCAGACATCCAAACTTTGCTCATCATTAAATAAGCAAATGGCACATTTAAGTAGTTTAATCAAAGGGGGGAGATAACATTTAAGAAAATCCAGAAAGGTTCATTTGTGGAGATTTTCTGAAGTGACATACATTTTATGCACAAAGGAAGAAAGAAAGTTGATTTCACTGATCTCATTTGTTAGCTTTTCTGAAAACCTTTGCATTGTACACTTACTTCTGTCCACAACACACTTTTTTTGTTCCTCTCCTAACACCTTCTGTTCACACAGGCTACAGACTTTTACTACTTTTTTTAATCCATGCTATTTTCACATCTACACATACAAATGGAAAGAGCAGTACAAAAGGGTACTATTTGTGTTTTCATTTTGTCCAACTTCAGTCATCCAATCTGAATGAGTCTTCACATTTCAGATGCTTTACCCTCTTAAACAGACATATCTATCATTCATGTAGAAATCAAAAACAATAAATTCTCTCACACACAAACATGATGCCATTCTTTACAGTACTAACACTGGAATTTAGAAATGTGCTCCCCTTCAGTCAAGGAGATGAGATTAACAAAGACATGACTTGCTAAGACTACAGGGACATTCTGAGATATGGCAAAGTAGTCTGGGTGATATTTCTTATTTCCATAACATCTTGCAAACATCTTTTTAATGCAAGAGTTCTGGAAACGTGGCAGAATATTAGCAGAGTTTTGGTGAAGCAGTATATGGAGGTCCATGGGCACGCTCACTCCCAGCATGTCGAGGGCAGTGAATTCAGACTCCTAGTTTGGTTCAATAGGCGAGGTGAGAACATTACCATTCCTCAAAAAGAAATATTACAGTGATTCCTAAAAAATGCAGGTCTAAGCCATCCCTGGATGTGGCTGGACTGCAAACACAATCCCAGCCAACAGGAAATGACCTTAAAAATGCAAGGGCTTATGGGTAGGAGGAGGTAGATGTTGACATCTGGAATTGGAATGCCAAATCCAGCTGAGCCATGCCACTGCTAACAGCGATAGGATTCACCACGGGGGTAGAACGTGTGGGGTTCAAGCATCCCTCCCCAAATTTACTCCCCATGGTGCAAGCACCCTAACCAACCAGCAGAAGTCACTAGTGCAGCGACAAAACTGCAAGCCCTCACTGGCTTCCCACCCTGAGAACATGGTAAATTGTGTTCATTGGAACACACAGCCAAAGCCCAGAGGTATTAAGATATTTAGAGATATTTAAATGCCTTTTTCCTATCTTGCAGGCCACCGCAGGTTTACTGCCATTACGCACTGTAGGTAATCAAATTTGGCATCATGCTCAGTTTCATTTTCATCAGGTATGTTATTGCTATGTAGGCAACTGAAGGAATGGATTGATTTAATAAGTCTGCTATTATGACAACCATATCCTGTAATGTAGCACAGAAAACTGACTTTCCTCCTCTTAAGGCCTCAGTATGCTTTACACAAAGTGCTTGTTGAATGGTCAGCCGGCATGTAACACCCCCTCAAACCACACCTTTCCAATGACGACACTGGGTAGGTATTTTTGGAACTCTCCAACACTGAATCCTGAAATTACACTAAGTGTTTTAACTTGTCTCTCTGTTCATTCTTCACATAACTACCTGTCACTTTTTGCGTGTGCATGAGTCCAATACCGTCAATAACTTCTGGAAGAGACTGTCTGAACATGTGAAGTTATGTAATGTTTGAGCAGTAATTGCCTCACATCCCTTTGAATGACAGCAGCCTTGTCACCCTGTCTTTGAGTGTCCCTCCTGTATACAAGAACACACCTATGTATAACCCCAATTTGAATAAAGCTGGGATGCTGTATAAAACAAATAAAAACAGAATGCAATGCTTTACAAATCCTTTCCAACCTATATTCAATTAAAGACAGTACAAAGACAAGATATTTAATGTACAGACCGAGAAACTGTGTTTTTGGTAAATATACACTTATTCTAAAATTGATGCCTGCAACCATAGATTAACCATCAAAGTGAAGCCAAAACATCTGGATTGCCCCCTGTTGGCTGGCTGCAGTATGGGTCATAAAACCCCACCCCCTGCATGTAAGTGCATGGGCCAAACTAAGAAGACCAAGTACACGTCAAATACATTTTTTCCCAATGACGGTTTCTGTTATTTTAGGTATTTCTGTTCTCGCTGATGTTTGTTCAAATATTATTATTTTTTGCCATAAGTTTGGTTATAACTAGTTATTTGTGGCTATCAAAAGGACGCTGACATTTATAGCTATATGGGCCACTGCTGTGCTCGTGGTAAATTGCACTGCTTGTGACTGGTGGGATGGGTGTATGGGTGGGAACTCAATACTGCACACACACACTCTGGCTCCAAATGATGTCCCCAGCACAAGATGGCAGCGGATACATAGAATATTTTGGCTTCATTTTTGTATGGTGAAAGGATGTGGAGATGTGTTGTTTTATATGCAGTCTATGCCTGTAACACATTACAGAAAAGTTGGGACAGAGACAACAAATGACTGAGAAAGTTGTGGAATGCCTAAAACCATCTGTAACATAACACAGGTAAACAAGTTCATTGGTAACAGGTGATAGTAAAGGCAAGTAAGGATTGCGCGAGATTCACCATTTTGTGAAAAACTGCATGGGTAAACCATCCTGCAGTTTAAGAACTTTTCTCAAAGAACAACTGCAAGGAATTTAGGGATTTCACCATCTTCAGAGAATCTGGACAAATCTCTAGAGTTAAGACTTTAGACTTCTCTGTGGTCTGACAAGTCCATATTTCAAATTGTTTAAGAGATCATGAACGTTGTGTTCTCAAGAGAAACAGGCCCACCAAGATTTTTAATAGCTCAAAGTTCCAAAGGCAGCATCTGTGATGGTATGGGGGTGTGTTAGTGCCCATGGCATCATGGCTAACTTCACATCTGTGAAGGCACCGTGAATGCATACAGGTACATACAGGTTTTGGAGCAAAATGCTGCCACCCAGACGACATCTTTTTCAGGGATGCCCCCGTTTATTCCAGCAAGACAATGAGACACATTCTGTTCCAACTGCGTGGCTTCGTAGTACAAGAGTATAGGTACTAGACTGACCTACTTGCAGTCCAGACCTGTCTCCCATTGAAAGTGCGTGGTGCATTATGAAGCGCCAAATACAGCAATGGAGACCCTGGACTGTTGGGCAACTGAAGTCATATATCAAGCAAGAATGGAAAAGACAAGTTGCAGGCATCAAATTCAGAGTAAGTGTATATTTACAAAAAGCAAAGTTTATCAGTTGGATCATTATATATCATGCCTTTGTACTTTGTTCAATTAAATTTATGTCAAAGGATTTGAAAAATCATTGCATTTTGTTTCTGTTTACATTGTATACAGCATCCCAACTTCTTTGGTATCAGGGTTGTTTGAAAATAGTTTTTATTAAGTCAGTCATTCTGTTGAGACTTAGCAACAAGTTCCCATTATCCTTCATGTGATACCAGTCTGCTCATGGTTCCTCATCCTGGTTTATTTTTGACAACTGTGCTGATAGTGGTGCTACATGAGATTGAATGACTCTGTTCTCACCTTGCCATACAAAGCAAACTAATAAACTGCTCCAAACATGCTTTGGAAGAACACAGTCCATTACATGTGATAAATTGGTTACAATGGTCAAGTGGTGACATTTTGGGCAGCCACTACTTTAATGGCCACAATATGCTGACACATATGACACATAAGAATTTCAGTTACATAACCCCTGACGTTCAAAAACAGCAGAATATTACAATCGGATTAAGAAAACATGGTAAAAAAGCTCTACATGGTTTAGTGTATATAAAGGAGCATGTGAACACTTTGGATTTGAAATGTCAAGCCTGAGGGACACCGATCAGAAACACAGTCTGGAAAAGTAATAAAGGTTCATATGGCAAGATCATCACTAAGCTAGTGTTCCTCTCAGTGGATTAAAGGAAGCAGTTAACAAATACTAGTAATGACTAATGCATTTTCCTTTACATTTAAAATGATATATTAACAAAGTGTTATAATACAGAGATAATGCATTTATAGACAGTTAGGCCAGTGCTGGGAACAGTCCAGTCCTCTCCCTGGGAAGGAGGGGGGAGTCTCAACTCATTGCTGAGCCTTACATTGGCTGGTTTGGATTAGGGTGGGGTGAGCAGGTGGGGACAGGAAGAGCTGCAAGGCCACCACCCATGGGTCATGCTGCCGTCGCCATGGTAACCCTGATATGGTGCAGCATAGGAGGATCTGAAATGTACAAGAGTGTGTCTGTATGATTTGGGTTTTATCCCAAAATAAAACATTGAATAAAGATATCGTCTGTGTCTTATTTTAGAAGCTTTTGAAAGTGAAAGTGCTAGATGACAGAAGTGCAGAAAGCACAGTGATCAAGCATTTCATACACTGGAAAAGAAATGCATTTCTATTTTGGGCTTTGTTGAGAGGAAGAAAGCAGAGAAACAGACAAAGATAGTCAGTATGTACATTTAATTCAGAGACAGCCAAAGTCAGATAAAGCAGATAACACTGCCCAGAATATCAGACAGCATTCTCGTATTGATCTGAATATATATTGCCTTCATATATTTGAGGACAGTTGGATGTACTTTACCACACATTTATGAGTGTTGGGTTTGTATAGAGCCTTAAACTTTGCCATCATGCTGCAGGCTAATATATGTACACTTATTGCAGAATAAGGTGTTTTTGGACCAGTTCTGGAGACTCTGAGGGGAACCATAAACTGAGGAGTTCACCCAAGGACTACATACCTTCAAAGTCTTCTCTTCTGTTTGCATTTGGAACACTGATTAGATGTATTGTAAGCTGACCAGCAGTTGGTACAGCAACTCCACTTTTGCTTTGAGGAGTCAAAAATCTCTTTGGTGCTCATATACTGATCAGCCACAACATTATTATCACTGACAGGTGAACTGAATAACATTGATGCCATTGATATGACAGAGTGTACTTGGTCTGCAACAGTGGTGCGTCTCAAGTGGCATCCACATAAATGCCAGGACTAAAGGTTTCCCAGGAGAACATTGCAGTGTAACCAGATGATCAATGTTATTCACTTTACCTGTCAGTGATTTTAATGTTGTGGCTGATCAGTGTATAAACTCAGTAAGGCCTGGACTTCACTGTCAGTCCATCTGACCGCGTTCTTACATTTTTCATTATGAACTGTCGTTTCTGCTCTGTGTTGTCTGTTGCTCACTCAGCTAATGGGTTTTCAGAAATGGTGGTGGCTGGTTGGCTGTGTTCGACCTATAAATGTACAGTTGCGTTCCTCATGGTTCCTCTTGTGCTGAGAGAGTACCTGTTCGGAAATAAAAGCTAAAAATATCCCTCAAACCGGTGTTTTAAGAACTACAATTATTCACGGTTCTTTTGCTGCATTCACAACAATAAAGGGTTTTTTTAGAGCTATGAAAGAGTTCCTCCATTCCAAAAATGCCTATTGTCTTTATAACAGACGTCATTGGAAGCCCACCTTGGAATTACTAAGGAGTACCTTACCATAATATTGGCTCATTGCGTTGTTCATTCTCTTCCTGAGTGTTTGCTCGTCTGGGCTGACCATCTTCCTCTGGACATAGATACAAAAACACATCAACACAGTTATATGTGCATCTCCAATAAATACGCCATGTTTATTTAGACTCATTAAAGAGATTCACAAAAGCAGGTAATGATGAATATTATTACAAATAATATACCAAACCCCTAAAAGGAACGGGCAGAGGGGATTCCCATAACACCAACTAGAACTGCAGACCATAAAGTCCAATTGTATTATTTCAATTTCATTTTATTTTATAATGTTTGTGGCCATTGTCATTTGATACTTTTGGACAGTCGGTTAGGGACACCACTTCCGCACTTCCCCAAACACATGCATTTTTGCTAAAACTTTACTATTTAAAAGAATTCTCAGGCATGGATGAGTAGTGTGGCTGAGCTATTTATGCAGAAGTGTTTTATATGGTAACGTTATAGTAAAACTGCATGTGTTTGGTAAGCACTGGGCATATGACTAGATGAATGAGACTTGAATTATACTGCATGAATTGCATTTATAAACAAATGTTTTGCTATAGTTTTGCTGTTTTTTAACTGGAAGTTGAATTTTCTGTTTTTTGGATTTTTCATTCATCGTGGAGACATGCGAGATAAAAACATTTTTTTCCCCAAATTCAAGGTAAAACAGAGAGAATAACTGATACACAAAGTCAATTGCGAGGTAAAGTATTTCCCAAATGTTGATTTTATGTTTTCTTTCAGCACTGGCAGTATAAAAACAAAAAAGGGAAGTGCTGCAAATTGCCACCTACCTACTTTTTTTTTTTTTTTTTTTTACACAGAATGCACCTTTTTCGGGGCAATGGGGGACATAAGCAAGTAACAAAACGTGTAGCTCAGCGTGTGATGTAAACAGTGACGTGGGAGGAAAGCCGCAGCTAGTCAGTCCTTTGGCGATTCTGTTGTAGGTCGGGCCGTTTTTCATCGTCCCCGTCGTCTGACAGTTAATGGCCTCTTTGTTTGCGAGAGCAAGGAGGGCACGCAATTCTTTGTCTCCCCAGTTGCTCATCTTTACAGTGTCTGTCAGGTTTGCTTTTCCCTCTTGCTACCAGCTGCTCGCTAATTCCTGCAATCAGCTGTTTCCTGTTTATCCATCGCCAGTGGGTTGCACGTGCGGCGTCATTAACAGCTCCTCCCAGAAGTCTTCATAAGCCCCTTCTGTGGCGGAAGGGCGCCTCGTTCTTTTTAAACTAAAAAGGGTTCCTCCAATATGTCGACCCCAAGAGGCGGAAAATTGGGCACCTTGGATCAACTCGCCAATCTGGCTCTGTGTGTCTAAAGGCTTGCAGCTTGCTGGCAAAACGGCCCAACGTTCACCAAAAATCTGGCAGTGTAAAAGGGGCTATAGTGACAAAGCTAAATGTTTTACATTGTGTAGGTGATGTGCAATTCTTACCGCAGGGATTTCCCTCTACATCGTCGAGGAGATTGGCTGTAGAGTTGGCTGTGCCCAGTCTGGAAAGGAGTGTGGTTAAGAACACCAAAAGCACAGCCTTGGAAACCAGATCACTCTCACAATACATGGACTTACAGACACCACAGGCATGGAGGCTGACCCACAGCTGATGATGTATGTCTTACTGCTTATGTGTTAATGTTACTGCTCAATCACTTGGGAGTAAATGAAGCAAAATCATTTTATTTGCTGAATTTAAGTATTTCAAATGGCATGTGATAGTTGTAAATAAACAAGATTTAGTTATGTTACTACCAGACAACAAAAACTGGAATTATCACCTCACTGTTGTATGTCTCTGTGTACCAGTCAAGTTTCTCTTACAGTTTACATCCATGTCTGTGAAAACATGAATGCTTCACACACATCTTTCCCCTGGCAGCACGGAAGATCTATACAATCAGCACAGGTGGACGGACACCCAAGATTAGTGTCACCAATTCATTATCTGACCAAATGTCTCCCCTTCTGTTCCATTGATGTGACATAGAGTAATGGCCAGGAAAAAGTGTTTGCATAACATTATGATGTCACAGTGAATATGACCTTTGACCTCTTGGATACAAAATGTCATTGTTTTATCCTATTAGACATTTGTGTAATATTTTGTTATAATTACATATGAATTCTTGGTTTATGGCCAAAAACATGTTTTGTGAGGTCGCAGTGACCTTGACACTAAGCAACCAAATTCGAATCAATTCATTCTTAAGTCCAAGTAGACATTTGTGCCCAATTTGAGGAACCTCCCTTAAGGCCCGTCACGAGATAAGACAGCTGCAAGGTCACAGTGACTTTGACCTTTGACCACCAAATTATAATTGTGTCAAATTTGAAGCAATTCCCTCAAGGTGTTGTTGAGATTTTGTGTTCACGAAAATGAAACAGATATAAGGTCACACTAACCTTGAACTTTGAGCACAAAATTCTGATCAATTCATCGTTGAGTCCAAAAGAACATTTGTGAGGTGTTCTTGAGATATCATGTTGACAAGAATGACACAGACAAAGTCACAGTGACCTTGACTTGTGATCACCAAAATTGAATCAGTTCATAATAAATCTAATCTATACATTGTGAATGTGCCAAATTTGAAGAAATTCCCTTGAGATGTTGTGAGATACTGTGTTAATGAGCATGGGACAGACGGACAATCTGAAAACATTATGCTTCCGGCCACAACTACCGCTGGCATGGAGGCAGAAAAAGGATGTTAGCGAGATAATGTGATGGAGGCTAAACAAAGGATACGAATGGTGCTTCAGAAGCATCCGCCTTTTTGACTTTCTCCTCTTTGTCTTTTCTGAGAAAGTTCTGGCAATTTCAAACAGCTTCTTTCTTGTTGCTGAAGGACAGAAAACATTTGAGGTCATTAAATATTCTGGACAATGAACTTAAGAGGGTACCGCAGTTATTTGTGAAATGTCAAAAGTATTGTAAATCAGACTTACATTTGCCCATGTGTTTGAGTTTGTCTCTGAACAGGGCGTCATCAGAGACTGCCTCCATTGAAGCTGCACACTGTTCTCCTGCACACAGACACAGCAACACTACCCCACTGTACACACATGTACTGGCACACAAACACATCAAGTGTAGAGGCAAGTATTTATAGTATGATGTCCATAGCACAAATCCTTGACACAACCAACAAATATCACAGTGAATGCATAGACACACACAGACCAGTATTCAGTAGAATTCAGTGTGCAAAGACACAGTTGCAGATAGCTTGGCAGAGGAAGCTTGATGAGTGATATCTACCTGTGGAACTCTCCATGCTAGATGAATGATTGGACTTTGATTTCTTTGATTCATACTTCAAGCGATCTAAAAACAGAAAGCAGATGTTATGACCACTGATGTGAGGAATCAAGATGTAATGAGCTCTGGTATAATGGTATCATGACCAGACTTCAACATTCCACTTCAATTAATTTTGACCAGTGTCTGATGAGAGGGGAAAATTCTGTGCATTGTTGTACCACAAAGCTGTGCATTGTTGTACCAGAACAGCCATGGCCAGCATTTTGTTTTGTTTATCAAGCATGTGTCGACAAAGCCTGAATTTCAGGAGCAATAAAATGATATTCCCACCACTGACACAAACATTTCACTGTGTTAAATGGTCTTTCTGGTGGAAAGTAACCATGTACTGGCCAAATATTTTGTTGGTCATGATGTTCATGTTGTTCAACTTGTCAAAGACTCTAAAGATGGGAACTGGGTAGAAATTGAAAATGTACTGAGCTCAAACTTGGAATTACAAACATCTGAGCTCTGAGCTGAAAGTTAGACATCGACTTTCTGACAAAAAAAGTCAAAGTCTTACTTTGGTCTAAAAAATTGAGTTTTTAATCTCAGAAATATGAAATCCTTCATATTTGTACAACAATTGAGTGTGGTTCAGGCACAGCTGGACCGCCACATAAGTCTAGAACAATGGGAGCGAGGGCCTTGATCATAAGCTGAGGTATGTAAGACTATGACAAATGGAGACATATGGAATTAATTTTGTCCAAGTAAAGAAAAGCAAAGAAATGCACAATACAAAATAAACAGCAATCCAATTATTAACACTGCTGAACATCACAGAGGTAACCTGAGAAAGGAAATACGTTTTTATCCAGTATCACAGGTTAAAGGTCCAGTGTGTAGCATCTAGTGGTGAGGTTGCAGATTGCGACTTACTGAAATTTCTGAAGGGTGCCAAGCGTATAGGAGAACTACAGTAGCCAACGCAAAAATGCAAATGACTATCTAGAGCCATTGCTTCCGTGGAAGAAAATCCAGTCCAAATGTAGATATAAACAGCTCATTCTAAGGTAACGAAAGCACAATAATTCTTAGTTTCAGGTGAATATATACTAATGAAAAAATTAGGGATGCTGGATAATATCGGCACGTCATCTGTATTGGCTGAGACTGGCTTTAAAGTGACCTATCAGACATGGCCAGCATGCTTCTAGCATTCTATTTTATGTATGTATGTATGTATGTATGTATGTATGTATGTATGTATGTATGTATATATATATATATATATATATATACATATATACATATATATACACATATACATATATATATATATATATATATATATATATATATATATATATATATATATATATGTACACATACACACACACACACACACATTATATATATACACACATACACACACACACACACACACACACACACACAGTGAGTGTGTATATGCCCTCTCTCCCTCCCTTGCTGCCCATATATCCCCCTAAATGCTCATAACTCAAAGACTATATTCACAACACAAAAGTTAGAAACCAAAACCAAAAGCAATTCAGTCAAACTTAGACTGTGGTTTTGGAAAAAATTGTTTCTTTGTTTTTCACATTCTAGATGTAATGTTCTCTGATTGGGGTTTAGAAGTCTGTTCAGTAGAGGTCAGTACAAAAACCAGGAGGTCATCAGGATTTGTTTGTTTTCAAATATTTTGAACTGACAACAGGGTAAGTGTCATAGACACAATCCTCCTGCTTGGGACAAAAGTAGGATTTTGCGCACTAGAAACTTTGGTAAACTACACTAAAATCCCTAAACTGGCTCCCTGAGTATAATATCCACATGGATCCTTCAGCTTGCACTTTTTAATCAAATATGCTTTGTTGTCTGTCCTTCACACTCGCCTCAAGATCCGTAGTGATTGAGCTTTTGTGGCTTTAGCACCAAGTATTGGAATGCTCTGCCTGCTACAGTTTGCGGACTCTGTGGTTTCTTTTAAAAGCCAGCTAAAGACACACCTGTTTAGACACACCTGTTTGGGTAACTTGCACCAGATGTGTATTTTATTCATACTTTGTCTATTGTATTGTTGCTGTGTATTGTGATTTTTTTTATTTACTGTGCAAACACTACAGCTAGTCATACACTTTTAACTACATGGCTCACGTAGTCACTTTGTCTTCTGTGTTTGCTTTCTTGTTGTATAATGCCCCTGTGAAACACTTTGTGAACTATGTCTGCAAAATGTGTGATATAAATAAATTTTACTTACTTAAATTAGTGTCATTACAAAAACACGAAAAACTTAAAATATTCACAGACCCCATAATAGTGGATCAAAGATGACACATCATCGTCGTCTTAAACAAAACTCTCTGCCAATGCTGGAAGATCCACCTGCAGGTTGCCAGTCATTTAGTTTGTGCACACCATTGTGTGACTGACTTGCCAATCAGCTTGTTGCTAATGGCATACAGCAAAAAGTCTCCCTGCAGAACTTGCACTTTTGATCATTGTTTCTGCATCAATCTACACACCGCGTATTAGGCGCGAATTAGGACCATGATGGTTCGGCACGAATACACAAACCGCTACAGCCCTGTTCTCCAGTATTTGTAGCCTGGGGTTGCTGTTTCTGCCATGTGGTGTGCAATTATACATTTAAGCTTCATTACTTAGACAAAAATAATTCCAAAGAGACAAGCATAGGACTTGAGCATCAAGGCAAATTATGGCAATAATGGCACAAAAAACAAAGGCTTTCAAAGGTGCCCTGTGGAGTTTTCTGGTAAACAAAACCAAACAAATGTTGTATTTATATTCAGTGTAAATAACCTAAACACATTGTGTGTATCCATGAAATCTAACAATAGTGTTGAATATATTTCCTTCCACAAAAAAAACCACTTGCAAAGCTGTTTTTTAATTTTAAATCCAGCATTGGTCAATTCATATTAACAAGCTTGCAGTCTTCTTCTGCCCTGCCTTTGCTCAATACTGTAGCTTATCTTGGTGTGTTACTGCCACTTATAGATCAGTGGAATAGTAAAAAGAAAAACATTGGTAGGAGTGTGGACTTTGTCAACAATGTGCATGCACATGTACTTGTGTCCTTATAGATAAACAGCTCCACAGCAGGTCAAAACTACAGGTCAAAAACTCCACAGGGAACCTTTACTGAGAGCAACATTGAAGGGACTTATCAGTATCTCAGTAACATCTGTACAGTCTCTCACAAGCTTAAATGTGAATGTCTTTACATTCTATGCATTATTTCCAGTGATGTGTATAATACTATAGCACCACAAACAGAACAACTATTGACTCTGACCTCATGTTGACATTATGAGCAGCATTTCTCTAGGTACATTAGGATGAATGTACACAGTCATACCTCTCTCTAAGGCGATGAGGAACTCGCGGTTGCGCTGCAGCTCTCTCATAAACTCCTCGTTCTGCAGGAACAGGGCGATACGCTCGTCTTCCAGATACTGCTTCAGTTTCTTGTCTTGCTCTGTGGCTCCTGTCGTCAAACCTGAACCTCCAGAGGTCCCTGCAGCTCCAGACTGAGAGCCACACTGGGCTGTCCATTGGTTTATTGAAGAAACTGAGGAAGAGGATGACGATGAAGGCTGGGACAGACTGCTCTGAGAGCTCTGAGGTAAAGAAAGGACAAATTATAACATCAGTTCATGTGGTTTGAATGGAGATCACTTGAAGAGGTCACTCAATATACTGTATTCTCTTATAGCCAGACTGATGGTTTTCACAACCACTACTTCTGATTTACTGACTATCTGCTATAATAGAATTGTAATGTTACAGTATCTCATGTCTGTGTGTTTAATACAGAGCTGAAGTCATCATGTAGTTGGCCTTGATTTGCATTCACACTGGAGGCAAGGGAAAACAGCTCGCCTGGCTCTGTCTGAAGTTAAAAAAAAAATACACCCACCAGCACCTCCACAGCTTACTAATTACCACATATACTAGACATAAGCCCTTTTCACACTGAGATCGTGCTATAGAGCAGCTTCAAAGTCCCTTTCTCATTCTGCCTTTGCATTTTACACAGAACCAAACAACGGCAGCGTCGTGCTGCTTCAGTGTGATGTTACATAGTGTGACATGTAACACAACAGCATCGGCTCTAGTGTGATGTATAACAAATGTTTAAGCAGCCTGTGTGCCTGTGTGTCCTTGTGTATCAGTCTGTGTCCCCTCTTTAAATTTGAAGGTTTTTGCGGGTCTGAACGCAGTGCAGGTGGAACTCTTCTTTCTTTCCTCAGCAGCAGTTTGTGGAGTTTTCAGTCGCAGAGTGTATTATTGATCAGTCAGTCCGATCAGAGCTGATCAGAGAGATGGATAAGAGGAGCAGCTGCCTCTGTTCTGCTTCTTTGAGTTAGCTGCTAACTGCTTCTAGCTGCTGTAGGTGCTGTGCAGTGGGTCACACACATAACATTTCCTCAAAACCTTGTTCGGCCTGTGGTCCCTTTTTGTCGGCTGTCCCTTTTACACAGATGCTGATTGGGAGCTGTCACTATCTCTGCTGCCACTTTAAAGGCAAGAATACTCTGTTCCACAGTATGTGTTCCACCTTATATACAAAACAGCGATGCAGCACAAAAGCACGTTAAAGGGACTTAATACTGAGCCCGGTCTGATAGTGCATCGACATAACAAATAACTTAAAACAAATTTAATTCAATTACTGAGTTTTAGGGGTGTTGGTAAGCTTATTTGAACTGGGGACGGAGAGAGGCTAGCTATTTCCGTCTGTCTGCAGTCTTTGTGCTAGATTAAGCTAATAAGCTGCTGGCTTCAGCTCTATACTTCTGCAGGCCATGTTGCTGTGTTTTAGAAATTTAGATTTCTTAAACCACCCTAGGCATCCATCACATCATACGTATGTTTGTCATTAAAAAATTTATAAAAATGTGCTTGAGTTGTCTAATTACTGATCTTCTGAAAATCTTGACTGCACCCCATTTTTTTGGTCAATGGTACATTATTGTGAGGTGCAATGCAGGTAGTGCACCGCAGACTCCTCAAATTAATCTGCACTCTAACTGCAGATTGATTAATATTAATTTGGACTTGATGTTCACAATAATGAACTACACAACTCAAGCAATTTTTAAAAGACATCGCGGTCAATACAAACTAAGAGTCATCAGTCATTTATAAGGCAAGATATCCAAGTTTCTAACCTGCAATGAAATCCCTTCCTGTAGAGTAAGTCAATAACCATTGGCCGGCTGTCATTTCTCATGTGCCACCCAATTATGTGCAAGACCCACCAATCACACACACGGCTGATGTATGCAAAGACTATCATTACTGACATAAAACTAAGAAACCAAATGCCACTTAATGACTGTATGCTGACATTTTTTTTACCTTTATACTGTCCAACTGCTGTGGCAGGATCCGCAAAAAATCATCTGGGAGATTTCCGAGCAAAGGAGGGTTCCAGTTCCGGTAGCTTCTGACCTGCTGGTGACCTGGAGGTGGCTGGGCTTCAAATCTGTGAGAGCCCATGGAGTAACAGGAGACATTAGTGATTTTACCAGCTGCATTAGGTACATTATCAACTTACCTCTAGCTATATAAAAACTACAATTAATTATTTATATGCTTTAAATTGCCCACTCAAAAAAAAAAAAAAAAAAGACATGGGATGGCCAGACATATTTCAGTAAGAGAGAAAAAAAAGGATCTTGAGGAAATGCCTGGTGAGCACTTAAGATAAATAAGACATTTACAGGAACAATTGAGAGACAATTTGTAGCGTTGCCATACAAATAAAATTGATTGGCTGATTGATTATAATCTGACTATTAGTTTATTTTGTTTCTGTTTCAGTGGAACTGTGAATGTGTGAGCATAATGCACTGTCCTGTGTTGTCCACTTTGGCTACATGAATGACAAGGTCAGTCAGTCAGGCCACCACTTTGAACTAGACTTAAATATGTGAGCAGCTATTTGATGGATTGCAATGAAGTTTTGTGTCACCTCCAAAGGATGAATCAAAATGGCTTTTGGTGATTTCATGTTTTGAGTGAGATATCTCTGCAACTATTGGATGTGTTGGGATGACATTTTGCACAGATGTTGAAGGTCCCTGAAAGATGAATCCTAATTGCAGTATCTACTTAAAGGATTGGCACAGAATTAGAAACAGACAGTCATGGCTCCTATTTCATGCAACCAGTGAATTTTTACCCTGACTTTTCAAAATGTCACTTCGTCCAAAGACCAAAACTCCATGAGCACTGGCCAATTCAGGAACATAGCTTAGCTGAACACTGAGGATTTTCCTTTCAGTCCTGGTGAGATGGATTACAACCTACTTAATAGAGAATGACTAAATCAATACCGGCTGCCAGAGGACATGAGTCCCAGGTTGCACGAAACAAGCCATCATGATTTGGGAACAAATGGCTAAGCGGGAGAGGGAGATCTGCATGTCATCCTCTGCATCATGGACCAGCTCATCCACAATCTGACAAGGCAGTATACATCCAGACTCTTAGACAAGGAGGTGGGGAAGACCATCCTTTAGCAGCAGGCTTGTTCAAGACTGACTCAAGCAACCTACTTGAAAGTACAAGGTGTGGTGTTATCACTTGATCTTGTACTTGTAGGTAATGTAGCCACTGAACCAGTGTTAAGTCACCTCATCAGCCACAAGCTGGATGGATGCCAAAGCCAACTCGCTCATTCATGGATGGCAGGTGGAAGATACTCCATCAACCCCTGAAATCCATCACTCTCTGGTACAGGCAAGAGAAGGCAAGGCTGGTGATGCAGCTGAGGGGCTCTGTGGTTGAGACGGTGAAAGACATGGCTGAGAAGACGGTTATTAGCTCAAAGCACTACAGTGCCTTGTACTTGTGCCATGTTAACAGCACAAGTGTTACGGGGGAGAAACATTTTGCCTACATTTCCATGAACACCAATGCAACACATTGCAATCTAATCAAAGCAACACAAATCAGTCTGGCTATGTAGTCGCACCCTCAATCCTGTCCACTGGGAAGGTGCAAACAAAAATAATGTTCATTTTGAATTGATCTAACAATTATTTTTTGATGAATCAAGTAATGGTTTGGTGTACTGGCAGTAGTATTATCAGTTTTGGTTAAATTTACCTACAAAATGCCGACACCTATTAACCACTAACTAACCGGTTAATTTGAAGAAAAAAAAAAAGACAAGAGGCCTTTCCTTTTGGTCCAGCACTCCTTCAAATAAAAAAAAAATCTCTCCTGGGACACACTTTGTCCCGTTTTTGGGGGAAAATGCAGCAGCAGCAGGCCAGGGAGTCCATCCAGAACGACGCATAGTGCGTCCAAATTCACACCTGTTCTTCTCTATGGTTTTTCTCCACGACCGTGCGTCATAGTGAGAAACCACGCATATCACGTGAAACAGAGGAATTGTAGCTTTCCGAATGTTTTCACAGCGAAAAAAAAAAGGATAAAGTTACACTAAAGTGATGTATAACAGAGCTTTCATACAGCTTTGCACACACATTACTCTTGGATGGATTACTCGCGAATGCAGGGTCGCACAGAAATGCCACGCATATCACATGAAAGCGCAGGAGCAGAGCTTTCCAATGACACCACACATCATTGTGCTGTCATCCCATCGTGCTATAAATACAGATCAACTGTCTACCAAATAAAATCCTGACGAATGTCTTTACAACCCATTATACAGATCTTGTTATCAGTCACTTCATATAGTGAGGAATATTGTATCTTACCACGTCTTAGGCTTGCGTGTGTTTCTCCCTGTCTATCCACATTTGTAGTCCGGCTTTCAAGATGCAAATATCTCCATATTGTCCAGTTGACTCTCCATCAAACTTCGTATGACAAGACCAGCCACTTCACCTTTGCACACCAAGACAACTGAGGCCTAATTATGCATGCTGACAGGGCCGTAGTCACCATATACATTGAGGGGGACACGTGTTGTTTTTTTCATTGATATAAAAATTAATATAAAATACAGGCACATAGAAGGACATGGAATGATGGCAAATCTGGTCTCCTATGTCCGAATTTCATGTTCATTGGTCAGTCTGAACTGGTAATAATGGCCGCCTCAAACATTTGGTCGAGTGTCCCTTTTTTTCACAAATCCAAGGTGGCAACCCTATTTCAAAGTGCTAACCACTTAAAGATCATTCATACTTCTGCGTTGAATCGACACCGTAGCTACAGAGCCTACGCCGTAGCCTGATGTGCACCTCTCCAGAATTGTAACTACGCATTGCGGTGACACAGACCTCCTGTCTGTTTCTGTTAACGACACCTTTTCCCTCAGTGGAAATGAAGCTTGTATTTACTTGTATTTCACAGATAAGAAACAATAAATTGTGAAGACAGTAAAGCCTCCACTAAAATAGCATTTTAAGTCCTGAGTCTGATGTATCCTTTAGGGCAGGGGTGTCAAACTCATTTTCACCAAGGGCCACATCAGCATAATGGCTGCCCTCAAAGGGCCAGATGTAACTTATAAATGTAACCAAATGTAATGTAAAATAAATGTAACTACTCCTTAAAGTTAAATAACTCTGAATTAATTACTTATTCAAGTTACAAAAATTACAGTTGCATAGAAAAAAAATATGTTTGCTTGTTGCTCTGTTATAACATATATCCTTTTAATTTGTCAGGTTATGAAACCCACATAACTCCATCAATCAAGGATCAAACTATCTAAGTGAATAAAGAAAAATAACATCAAACACAAGTTTCCACTTGTTGGATAAATCCCATTGATGTGGAAACACTGCCGTCTAGAGGCGGGAAGCCGTCACTTCGCGGGTAACAATCGACATGCATTGTGGGAAATGTAGTTTTTGGTCAAATCACGCTTTTGACCCATTTATTTTTAGACAATCAGAACTTTTAATCTCTCGCGGGCCACATAAAATGACGTGGCGGGCCACGTTTGAGTTTGACACATATGCTTTAGGGGTTTATACTTCGGAATTTATCCTGGCTTCATATGAACAGAGGAAATCTCCGCTCGTCGCTAGGCTAATTTATACAATGTAAAATGCCATAGGCTGGTGCTTATAACGTTAGCATGTTGTATTTGCTTGGAAAACGTGTTTAATGTAGGACAGTTGTTTTGTCGGTGAATCTTGTGAGTTGTGATGGAGCTAAATTATGTGCCGTTACCTTTGTTAAATGTTGCTGTTGTCCCTGGTTTTATATGAGATGAGGGAAAGATCGCTAGTCGCTAGGCTAATTTATACAATGTAAAATGCCATAGACTTGTGCTAATAACGTTAGCATGTTGTATTTGTGGGGAAAATGTGTCCAGATAAAGACAAGTGTTTGTCTGTCAATGCTGCCAGTTACAGTGTAGCTGATTTGCGTACTTGTCTTTGAAATTGTCTCTATTAAGCCATATTTAATGTGTGTTTTGAATCAACTATACTTTACAGCACTTTACAGAGTCCTCCACCGCCTACTAGTGTTTTGGAGGTGTAACTGCAGAGTGACACAAACACACCACAGCACTAAATTGCTCACAATGGCGACGGTGACGTGCGTAGGCT
The DNA here is from genome assembly GCA_035609425.1 of Epinephelus awoara. NCBI lineage: Eukaryota > Metazoa > Chordata > Actinopteri > Perciformes > Serranidae > Epinephelus > Epinephelus awoara. Next base: position 6,042,916 of record CM069297.1, read on the forward strand.
ACGTGCATAGGGTCTAGGCACAACCCTAAATCCCCTTTTAGAAGTGGTAAAATTTTAATTTTTGGTCTTGTAAATGCTTTGCCTTTTATTTTATTTTCTGTTAGGTTTGCTGACAGACAGCTGAGTTAATGTGGAACATGCCCACTGCACAACCTTTGGTCTCCACTGATTTCTTGGCCGCTCTTTACTGTGCACCATCTGGGTCAGGTAGGGTTGCAATGACATACTGGTTTTAAAGTATACCGTGATATAAAGGTTGACGGTTATCATACAGTGTAAATTTGCAAATCTACGATACTGAAATAAAAAAATGCAACCAGATGGAGAATCTCACCTTGTTGTTTTCAGGGGGGAGAGTTTTTACACATACTTCTATTACAAAAATGGTTCAACTTTCAATAATAGTAATAAAACGTTCGTTCAACCAAAAGTAACTCCCATTTTCAGTCATTGAAGGGTCATTCTGACTGATAATAATATACATTCTGTAATACTGTGATACATTGAAACCATAACATTTTCTGAGACGGTTATCATACTGTGAATATCTCATACCGCTGCAACCCTAGGGTCAGAAGGATAGCTAATGTTAGCTAGCTAGTGGTTCTTAGCTAGCTAGCTAGTGGTTCTTGTCATTTGGCGATTGCAGCTGGTAATGCTGTCCCGGTGGCAGAACACGGTGCTGCAGAAAAAATGTGCCGAACCTCTGATTTCCCTGCTAGGTCACCCCAGCGAGTAAGTGACTTCATTTTGAACAGCAAAACCCTTTTAGCATTGTTTACTATGTTGGCACCACTAACGTTAGCCGTGTTGACACTGCTTACTGTGGTAATATAGTCAACAATGCTCAAGGGGTTTTATGGCTCAAAACTGAGCCTCTTACTCACCAAGGTGACCTTGTGGGAGACTGGAGGTTGGGCACAATGTTTCCATGGCAACGCTAGCAATGATAGTGAGCTCCCACCAGACCCAGGCGGTGTGCCGTGCAGTAAGCTGAAGAGTAACAAAATGAACCTATGGACCAGTGATTCCCAACTGGTGGGTTGTGGTCCGACAGAAGTGCCTTTTCCTGCTGTAGAGTGAGTGACTAATCGACAGCAACACGACAGAGACAGCAAACTAGCTTGTTGACATGTCCACACCCAAGAATGACGATGAATGTAATAAACTGTGGGGGCCTTGAACAAATGACCAAGGAGAAATCTGGACCCCATGGCTGAATGAGTTGGGAACCACTGCTATAGACCAACAACCAGTTACAAATATTCTCTGCAATTAACTAATTAACAGTTAACTTTTAACATCCATGATTGGTAAAGAGGAGCAATTTTTTTCAAATGTTACACCATGTAGGAGGGTCAGATTATCTTTTTTTCCACCTATAAACCTTATGTTGTTGGTTAAGTCAAAACCTAATGAGAACACTAAGCTTTTACAGTGGCTCTTAAAGGCCTCAGCTTCTTCTATGTAAGAATCCAGTCCCTCTTCCTTACCTTGGCGGGGGTGTTGGTGGGGCTTCTGGGTATTTTCTGTCATAAATGTGCATATCATAGGTTGGTGGAGAGTAGACTGGAGGGGGTTCCTCATCTGAACTGTCAGGTTCCAATGTTCGCTCCAGAATCTAGAAAAAAATACAAAAAGCACAACACAAGCTTTGTTTCTTTAAACCTTTCTTATCTTCATGCACTTGTAATTTTGCAAGAATTACAATATGATTTCAGTGGGAGTCAATTATCTAAGGCTTAGGCCATCGTAAAGCAGAACATACTAAATTTGACCTCCTTGTTATCTTTTATTGCTTTGGTGCAAAGCCGGAATGTTACAGTTCCGCAGCACTCAATTCAGAAGGAGCACCCTTCCTGTCATTGAATTTAGATGTTTTGACCGTTGATTAACAAAATAATAACATGCCTGACTACAATGGAAACTGCTTCCCAACCGTCTCTATATAAACTGAACAAAAATTTGAACCCAGCTCTTTTATTTTTGCTCACCTTTTTACAGGTTTAAGTTAAAGATTAAAGCCTTTTTTATGCACTGAATAGATACATTTACTTAAATTTGTCACAAATCTGTTACAATCTGTGTTAGCACTTCTCCTTTTCCAAGATAATCCATCCACCTGTTAGGTGTGGCATATCAAGATGCTGATTAAACAGCATCATTACAACACATCATCACTACCCTGGGAAGATCACAATAAAAGACCACTCTAAAATGTGCAGTTCGATCACACAACACAATGCCACAGATGTCACCAGTTTTGAGGGAGTGTTTCATTGGCATGCTGACTGCAGGAATGTCCATCATAGCTGTTGCCTGTGAACTGAATGTTTATTTCACTACCATAAGACATCTCCAACTCATTTCCATGAAGGTGGCAGTACATCCAACTTGTCTCACAACCACAGTCCACATGTAACTAGACAAGCTCAGGACCTCCACATCCAGCATCTTCATTTGCAAGACCATCTGAGACCAGCCACCCAGACAGCTGATGCAACAGTTGGTTTGCAGCACCACGGAATTCCTGCACAAACCTTTAGAGAAAGTCTCAGGGAAGCTCATCTGCATGCTCATCATCCTCACAAGGGTCTTGACTTAACAGTAGGGCTGGGCGGTATTCACGGTGATGGTAAATAGTTTCCATCCTAGACTTCTTTGGCTTTATTAATTGTTTAAGGTGTAAAAAAAAAAAAAGAGAGAGAGAGAAGACAATACCGTGATATCATACCGTCACCGAATCCCCCCAAAATAATACCGTGATATTGATTTTAGGCCATACCGCCCAGCCCTACTTAACAGCCATTCAGAGAAAATTGATTTATTGTGTCAGTCCAACTAAAACAGATAATGCCATTGGGAGTTGAATTACTACTGCATGTATAGAATTAGTCAGATCCAAACTGGCCTAGGTGCTCTGTGCCACTCTACATTTTCTGCTCCGGGCTTTGACCCAAAAGTCAAATAGTATTAAATGCATAACAGATGACAAGCTGGTAACAACATGGCAAAATCCATATCCAGAGCCATGCTTTTTTGGACGGATGAAACATACAGAGCTGTAAGGTTGTCCATCATGGTACCAGTTTTTCACAAGGGAACCGTAGCTGACTTGTTTGGTAATAGGCCAGCGGGAAAAAGATTCAATCCTCACAAGCTAAAAGGGGGCATATTGCCACCTATTGTAGTGGAGTCTGACACACTTTGGTCAATAAATCAATTCCCCATCCTGTGCTTGTATAGTGGGACAAGGACAGTAGCCCAATTAATTGGCTTGTTGAGATACAACCATAGTTCAACTTAACTGGGCATGTAAACTTACAATTTTTAAATGACTTGCGCAGTAATGAAGGGGGTTGGATGTACTGCAAAATTCACCAAAACAACTCTGGAGACTTCTTATGGCAGTGATGTGTACATTAAGTTCATGGACTGCTCACTAACATGGGTTTTAACAAGTTTGCGACCAAAATTTGAGAAAAATATATCTATGGTTTGTATGAAAAAAGTCTTAGATCTTTAACTTAAACCTGTGAAAACTGTGAGCAAAAACAAAAGTGTTGGTGTTTAAATTTTTGTTATTTGTATCATAATAAGTGGGTTACCACTGCGGAACATTTGGCTCTTTGATTAAACAGATTCATGCTGAAAAAACAAAGCGCTCATACTACTGAGCCTGTCCTTCACTGCACTGTCAGCCCACTGTTACACACAAACACAAAGATCAGGAAGCATTTACATGTCTGAGTGTGTTTGTGATGGGAAATACAGGAAGGCTATTAGGCAACACATAATAGTTTAATGCTCAGGTTGAGATCAACTTCAATCTTCAAATTCAAAATCAATTAGTGCTTGGGTCAGTATCATCTCTGGTATGTCATGGAAGCCCTGGGTCAATATGAGATCAGAACAAATACTCCACAGCCAACAGGGTTGTAATACCCATTGTTGGGGTCTGATCATGTGTTATGAGGCATCAGAGAATTAACAAAAAAAAATTATTTTGGAGGATTTTTTAGAGGCTTGGAAGATCAGCGGTTCAATCCCCAACTCCTCCAGTCTGTACATTGAAGTATCCTTGTGCAAGATGCTTTCATCGGTATGTTGAAAACTGAGTAGTCAGTGGCACCTTGTATGGTGGCTGAGGCTACCAGTGTATGAATGTGTGTGAATGGGTGAATGTGTCTCGTAATGTAAAAAGCGCTTTGAGGAAGGCGCTATACAAATGCAGGTCCATTTACCATTTTTATTTTAATGTATCAGAGTTTCACGTCAATCACTTAAATAAAAGTAGAGGCTTTGGTTTTTATTTTTTTGTCAGACTGGGCCTACTTGAGATTCCCCAGTGGTGTTGGTGCCCTTGGACCCTTTCCACTGACCTCTGCTGGGATGCTGTCATCTGAGTCCGAACTGTCATCTGAGCCCTGTCCGTCAATGCTCATCTGGAGCAGCTGGTCAATAGTGGCGTCCACAGCTCCATTGTTGGAGCGCAGCACACACTCAATCACCTCATAGTCCATAGAAGGGAACATGGTCTTGAAGTCCTCCATGGCCTGGTTGAACTCCAGGCGTCGGACCTGCCGGTTGGGCCTGCTGTTGTTGAGCTGGCCTGGTCCACTGCCGCCCCCACCACCACTTCCACTGCTTCCAGAGCCTCCATTGCTGCTGCTGCGCTTGAACAGGCTAGTCATCCTCAGGGCCTGGCTGCCTCAGGAGCTGCCAACCTACTGATAGGATGGCTCTTCTTTTCTGTCACCAACACAAGCGCTTTGGCCCCGTCAGTCTCACTTGCTTTCCCCTTTTCCCCACTCAGTTTCTCATTCTATCACAAACATGGCAGTCTTTTGATGGGAGTTTAGAAAAAATGGAGTCCCCCAACCCCACCCCCAATGCTACTCGTTATTCAGCTGCATCTGGCATGGCTGACTGTATTACAGGGTGTGCAGAGACTGTAATAGTCAGGTGGTGACAGAAATGAACGTCCAAGGTCCTGTCACCAGGTAGAGGTTATAGTCAAAATCCACCAGGAAATGCACATAGCTACATCAAAGTCATCAGCACCTACAGAGAGAAATGAAAGGCAGTGTGTTAATAAAAGCTAGCAACACAAACTTTACATAGTTTTATTATTAATGTATCAACTACTCCATACCCATTGAGTGCCCAGTTGCCCACATACAGTTTCACACGGTGTGTATTTGGGATACAGGTCATAGGAAATTGCAGATTAAATAGTCAAGTGAACCGATTAAGAAGAGCAATGTATTCAGATAGAGTTTTTGTGAGTTCGATAGTACAATTGCTTTATTGAAAATACAGTAGTACCATTGCCAATAGTGGGAGAGTTAGTGGGCTAAAACTGTACATTAGTAGTTGGGGTAGCACAGTGAAACTTAGACTTATTTAATGTCCATCAAACTTTACATAAAATGGAATTTTTAAAGGCAGATAGTTAAAGTGTTTCTATGTTTTATTGACTTAAAAGTGGGGCGCACTGGTAGTTCACATGAGAAAGGTGCGGCTAGCCCTTGTTGCAGCGGTGTGGGTTGGACTCCGGCCTTCGTTCTTTGCTGCATGTGTTCCTTGCTCTCTCTGCGGCCTGTCCATCCTCCCCCCTGCACCCCATCAGCCTCCCTACCCACTGCATTACGCTTTAAAAAAATAAAGAATCTGAATTTAAACTCAATTTGTCTGAATTGCATTTATCTCTTTCATATCATTAATGCATAGATCTATGCTTTTGATGTGATTTGCAGCCTGACTACATACAGTAGCCATCTGGCATAGGCTAGGCCTACTGTATGTAGTCAGGCTGCATCTGACAACCCAGTGTGATGTAGGCTAAACAAAAAAAAAAAAAAACATGACTTTTTTTCCCCACGCATTGTAGTTTTGATCTGTTGGTGTTAGCCTAATGTCACACGCAATGTGAGTTCAATAAAGCCAGCTGAAATGTTGCAATAAAGGATTTCAGATTTTTTTTCAAAACCTCCCGACTCTGGGCCAGCTAAACGTCTGAGAGAGACAGCTCACAGTGTGACACCTGAACCCTGTGTGCCACCGCCAACAGCAGCTAGCCCAAGGACCCATCTGCGGTCCTCCCTCCCCAGTGGCACCCGGTGCTAGCCAAGAGGCATTATCCTTCAGACCATTGCATGATTATAATTTTCCTGTCAGGAAATTTAGTGGGGAGAACTTCACTCGCTCTTGCAAGGCCACCTGGTTCAGAGAGTGGCAGGAATACATTGCGGACAGTGATGGCATAGTGTGTGGTGTGTGCAGGTCGGTTGTCAAGAGCAAGCTGGTCGTGTCAGAAACCGACAGTCTATTTTTGAAAGATAAAGGCTTTTCAAACTGGAGAAAGGCAACGGAGAAGATCAGGGACCACGAGAAGACTCGCATTCATTTAGATGCGACCCAAAGATTGGCTGCATTGAAAACAACGCCAATTAATGTGCTACTCTCTGAGGCCGCTGCTAAAGAACAGAGAACAGCACAGAAAATGCTGGAGCTCATTTTCAGCAGCGTAAGATTCCTGGGGCGCCAGGGACTCCCTCTGAGAGGGGCTGCAAATCAGGATGGGGTGTTATGGCAGCTAATGGTGGAGAGGGTACACACTGATCCTGACCTGGAGAACTGGATGAAAAGGAGAGACAACTGGATGTCTAGCAGCATCCAAAATGAAATTCTGGAGCTGTTTGCGCATGACATTCAGAGAAAAATTTGGCTTCACTGCTGATGGGACCACAGATGTCAGTGGCAAAGAACAGTTTTCATGCAGTATACAGTTTGCTGATCACAATCTGGAAGTTCAGAATTTCCTTCTTGGCTTTTACAACGCCCCAGACACAACAGCCGAGATGCTGTTTTTGTACATAAAAGATGCCCTTGTTCTGCTCAATTTGCCAATGGAGAAGCTGAAAGGCTACTGTTTTGATGGAGCCAGTAACATGTCTGGTAGGTTCACGGGAGTGCAGGCAAGATTAAAGGAAACATGTCCTGACTCGTGTTTGTCCACTGTGCAAATCACTCTCTGGATTTAGTGTTACAAGTAGGGTTGGGATCCGGTCCAAAGTTCCGTGGATCCATCACATTTGGAGTAACTGTTCCTGCAAACGGTTCCTAGATTGTAAAAAAAAAACAAAAAAACCCCAAAAAACGTCACATGCATTTCCATTAGAGTGTGGCACGGGCTGCATATTTCTTTCCGAACCCGACCGAGCCCGACATTCTTTAATGTCTAAAGCACTGAGTTTGTGTCACACAGTTGTTATGGTTACAGGCTATTTAACAGGCCGGGCGTTCGCCGTGGGTGTTCAGCGGAGAGGGAGACCTCTGTGTTTGAGACGGGAGCAGGCGGCGGGAGGTCTGAGGCTTCCAGCGAGGGGAGAGGGAGAAATATAACAAAATAAGATAAAATAGGAAAAACCTTTCTCCCTCTTTTATTTAATTTTCAGCGCTTAATCAAGGCGGAGGCTGGCGGCGGGAGGTCCGAGGCTTCCAGTGAGGGGAGCGGTGTGTGTTCTGTTCAGGTGTTGTCACGTAAATAACAGTGCCCAAGCATGAATGCAAGTATTTTTTTATTACGTTGCTGTGGTTAATTTGAGCTAATAGTGTTACTGTAGAAATCAGAAAAATCACTTTTTGTTGTTATATATTCTCAGGGAGATGATACAGGCTCTAAATCTGAAATGTGTGTTTTCATCTAATTGTGCTGTGCAACAGTTAGAATAAAGTTTTTGTATTTGTATGATTGCATTTGTGTTTATTCTATACTTATTCAAGTATAGCAAGTATATTGAATATAATGGAGGAATCGGTCACTGCAACGCATCAAGGTCACAGCCCTTGGATCAATGGAAACTGCCAAACTACTTTTCCAGCGACTGAACACACTGCGACAGGATGACACCTTCGCCGACCTTGTGGCCAAGACCAAGCAATACGCACGGCGCTACAACCTAAAGCCACCACATCCAACGCGTACCAGCAAGACCCCAGCGCATTTTCGCCATACAGCGGAGGAGGAGGAACGGGAGTTGAGGATATAGATAATAACACATAGCCTACCATAAAACTCATCAATAGCCTATAATTGTGTATGTTGAAAGAATGCAACAAATGCGCACACATTGCACAAATATTTAGGTTGCTTGTTTTGTTATTGCCTTTATTAATATATGTTTTTCTTTTTTTTGTTTTTTCTTTTTTTGAAAAGATACAACATAATTTGTGAAAGAATGTGAAGTAGAATTGCCTAAATATCCTCCGGGGCCTTGAAAAGTGACACTCTCCATAAAACATATTGCGGACAGACAGTTTTGATGTAGGCTATCTATCCATAGATTATGACATTAAAAAAATGACATAGTTCAACAATACTGTACATCCATGTAGCTACGACTATTTATTAAGCAATAAGCCTGTAATGAATAATTCATAATACACAAACAACGGTATAAAACTGACCAAGAACGTACACTCATGCAACTTTCATGAGACAGCTAAAGGGAAAAAAATATGGACAGAAATAATGAGAGAAATAACAAACCATATTCATTATAGGATTTTGAACTTAAATGGGAAAATATAAGTTTGACCCAGCTTAAATAGGCAGCCCATATGGAAACTATTGGTTGGTTAGATTAGTTGTTTAATTCATGTTATATTTAATACTGCAGAATATCCAAGCCTGTGGAAGAGAGAACTGTTTGAGGCCCTGGACCTGCTGCGCTTAGAGGTGGAGCAGCATTTTGATCAGGAGGGACTCTGCGTAGCTGCAGGGCGAGAGCAGGCAGTTCTTGAGGCGGCTCAGGGGAAACGAGTGGATGTGGGTTCCCCGGAACTGACCCCCTTTGCACGAGAGCGGCTAAGCCTTCAGCTGGACATACTGAGGGATGTATGTAGGGGACGAGAAGTTAGCACCATCCAGGATGTTGTGTCCATCCTGCAAACCTTGCAGCCCCAAACCTGCTCCATGCTGTCGGAGGTGGAGAAGCTCATTAAGCTCTGTCTGGCCCTGTCCATATCTGTTGCGGCATCCAAGCGCTCTTTCTCAGCCTTGCACAGGCTGAAAACCTGGCTGCCATTATGAACGCTCACAGTGACCTTATGGATGAAAGCAATGTCTTGACCCTGCTTAAAATCTTCATCAGTAGGTCAACTGAGAGAAGGACCACTTTTGGAAACGCATAAAAGCCCTGAGTCAGGAGCGCAGACTTTTCTTTGTTTCATTCAAGGTTACAAATAATGCTGTTATGTTCCTTAAATGGCTTGATTTAGTTAGCAAAGTTTAATTTTCTTAACAATAAAGATGCCGTGTCCCATTTTAGTTCTCTTATAACTGCCTGTTATTATAAAATAACTTCAAATCAAATCCTTAATCATTGATAAGTGTGCGTGCTTGGTGGAAAATCTATACAACTGGAAGTTATGGGTTCTATGGCAAATTTGTTCCTCATGAGGAGAGACATCTCTGTGCAAAGTTTCATGTCTCTACAACATACGGGGCATTAGATATGCCCATTCAAAGTGTGCTATTTCAATCAGTTGCTATAGCGCCCCCTTTTGGCCAATTGATGTAATATTGCTTCATTTGTATCCTCCTATGACCCTCTACTACTGTGCCAAATTTCACATGGATTGACCAAGTCAGTGAGGAGAAAAACATGGAACAGACACACAGACACACCCACCCACACCCAGAGTTTTCGTCATTACATAGTAAGATCAACTACATTTTTGCTTCTGGACTGGGACCCAGAGCTGAGTAAAGTACAGTCCTAAAGGTTTTTAGGGAAGATGGTCTAAAAGGGCTTGGGCTGAATTCAGGTTGGGGGAAATGCAAACAACAAGGAAATAGGCTTCAACATTACCCTGGCCCCAGCACTACCCTGGACTCAGAATAAACATGAAGGAATATCTATATCTGAACCACTACAGTTGTCTGTCAAAATGTTACTTGCTTAAAAAATACTTCACCCACAAAATGACAATTTGCATATCAGATACTCACTGCCTTACCTTAAAATCATGAAGGAAACATGGTTTTTCTTGCATGTCTCCACGGTGAGCAAAGAATCCAAAAAAAGGCGAACGAACATTGTTTATGAATTGAAGTATTCAGGGTCCACATTTAACAGCAGCAAAACTATATCAAAACATCCTTTTACAAACACTTGTCAAGTGTAATTTCAGTCTCAATCAAGTTGTATGCTCAGCACTTTCCAAACACATCCATTTTCACTAAAATGTTACTATTCAAAACACTTCCACCTGCAAGAAGCATGCCCTTAGCATTCGTGTGTATATGAGCTCCATTTGAGCAGAGTATGTATACACTCAGGAAAGTTACGTTTGGATAAATGAGTCTTGGATTGTACTGCATGAGTTGTGTAAGAATTTGTAAACAGATGTTTTGATATAGTTTTGCTGTTGTTATACGTGGTCCCTGTTTACTACAATTCATAAAGACTGTTCACCTTTTTGGATTCTCCGTTTACTCTGGGGCATGCCAGAAAAACAAAGATTTCTTTACAAATTCAGCATAACTTGTTAAGTAACTGATATACAAATGGTCAAGTGGTGAATGGGGTATTCCTTTAATTTACCTACCAAACAACACATTTAAACAACACAGATGGTCCCACTGTTGCCACTGTACCAAAGCTTCTCAAAGTTCAGGTTTTGCATTGGAAAACGGATGTAACATTGCAGTGCATACTGTGAATGCTGTACATATGGTTGCCTCTGACAACCGAGAAATCAGGTATTCATGAATTGTAGGGATTTGGAGGGAGAAGCTAGCTGTAGCTTTCTCTTAATCTATTTGTGATTCCTGCCTCTCCCTTCCTTCCTGCTTCACTGGGGGTTCATTGTAGCTGGCAGCTGCCCAGTGCCACATGGCAGTGCCAGGCCCCATCCACAGCCTATAAACAGAGCCCCTCTCTTAGCCTCCCATTTACTAAGAGTCTGGCTCTCATGTAAACAAGATGCCTTCCCTAATAGCCTTTCCTTCATGCCACAATGAAGCGGTGTGTGTGTGCACGAAGAACAAGAGACACTGAATGAGAGTGATACAGGAATTGAAAATACTCTTGCATGTATTTGCAGACACCTATGTACTGCAATTAAGGCCCAGGGATACAGTGAGGATGGAATTACATGTAGGTCATTTATAAAATGACCTGAAATGGTATTAGACCCAATTCTACAGGCACTGGTTGCAGGCCCTAACCAGAGATCTTGTTACAGTTTTTGCAGCTCATCAATCCCTCTTCCACCGCAAAACTGATAGAGAACCAAATGTTGCTGCGTTATGTTCCAGCCGAACCGCGATTGCTCCACAAGCTTTATGACCCCATTCTGCTTTACACAGGACTGAAAAATATTTCATAATAAACAATACTTGACATATTACATACAGTTTTGACATACAGTTGGCTCAACCAGTTTGTTTTCTTACTATTTAAAAGTGTTACCGCTTCACGTGATCAGTGCGACAGATTGCAGTGTGAATTATGACACCGCAAAGAATAACAGATTTCTTCTTTTCTATTTTTTTGCTTTATGTTTTACTTAAGTGGGCTTCACAATTTTGGCCAGGGCTGCATAAAATGATAAAATGTCACCAGCACACATGGCTGCTGTATATGGTTGAAATTATTATTAAGATATCAATATGGACATTTTCAGATATTGCTACAGTATTAAGCGATGCACTGGCTGACTAAAATGGAGCGGAACCACTGTCGAACCTATTCATTTTGAAACACTTGACAATGGATGGCAGCTTCTACTGTAATCGATTGTGCTTAAAGAGCTAATGATATCATCTCATATCGATCTGAGGCCCCAGAATTGAATTGAGTCGAAATCGTATCGTGGCAGACTTTGTGATATAAGCAAATATTCTAACGTTGTCTAACGAAACAATAAAATATTGTATCATTATAAATCTAGCTTTTGACACCCCTGGTCCAGCTCAAAATATCTAAATTGTATATAGTCAGTAAGAAACATAATAACAGTACAGGTTAATGACACATAAATATTCTAAATTTACCATGTAACGGTTCTGCCAGAGGATGTAAGCACACAAGTAGTGTGTATGTGATACCATGCTGTGGCCATGCTCTCACAAAGATATCTTCCCAACATCATCACATTAATCTGCACCTAAGAACCACGCTATATTTAGGACACAATCCAGGACTCACTGTCCCCACAGAGGGGAAGGGGGGGGGGGGAGGTGTTTGCGTGCTTGACAGTTGCTTACCAGCTGAAGCAAAAAAAAAAAATATAGAAATATCTGAGTGGTCTTTCTTTTGACCAGCTACACTAGTACATGAGCAGTGAACATGTGCACCAATGTCTGCAGTTACAAGATGGTGGTATAGTGTTACACTCCTATCACATCTCACAGCTCAACACTTAGCCTCAGATGTCACTTGCCACTCTGTCTAAGTAAAGGATCATGTCAATCTGTCACATGACCTCTGAGCTTCAAAATTTATATTTAGTGTTGATATCAATTTTCATATTCATGTTCCCTTCATGCTGATGCTGAAAGACTGAGCTCAGCGTATAACATCAGTGACTTGTTTGTTGAATGCATGTTGAGTCACTTTAGGTGTTTAATCTGACCTTACCTGTTGCCTGATGTATGCTACGGTGTAAATCTGTTAATCTCATGGGAAGATCAATGTGGGACTACCTCACTGACACCATCGCTAACTGACTCACTGTCTCACTGCTTTGCATACTTACCTAACCTGGCAGATTAGTTACAATTCTGCAGCATCACTGACAATAAAATACTTTTAATGAACTAGTCATCCAACAATTTATTGGGGTGAAATAATACTTGTATAGTAAAATTTTTAATTGATTGGCATAAATATTAACTTTATCATGCTTGCCCATAAATAATTAAGGATTCCTTTAGTAAACATCTGAGTGGCATAATGTTAGAAAGACTGAGGAGTTGGGTCTCTTGGTTTCGACAATGTTTTACATCATAACACAGCAGGGCCAGATGAGAATAGTGTCCAGCTAATATGGGAATTTTAAACATATCGGTTTTAGAAGGGAAAAAGTCACTGACTACTGATATGGAGGCCGAAATAGTGAAGGTACTAAGAAGGCTGCTTTCTTAAAGAAATAACTATACACTGTCAACCAATTCAAGAAATGAGCAAATGACTAGATTCATTAGATCCATGGACATGTTTCTGGATCAGCACTGCAATCACCCAATCACAGTGCTCTGGCATCACTATTGTGCTGCTCCTGTACGTCTTTCAAATTCCTTGAACAAAAACCATCTAAGCTCCTGCAGGGTTAGAAAAATTACCTTGCTAGTTACGTTGGCTATGCTAATGCCAATAGGCTAGAATACTGTATATTGTACATTAACATTAAGAGTAAAGGTAATGTTACTTTGCAGTTGCAAAAACCTGCGTTGGACACATTTTCCCTCCTTTTCAATAGCCTATTCAAATCCATTTATTTTGCAAGATTGCAGTGCTCGTTAGGGCTGTCAAAATTGCTCAAAAATGACGTTTGAATATTCCTTCTAAAAATAACTCATAGGTTCGAACCATTCAATTTTTTTTTTTTTTTCACATTATGTCCACAAGAGGGCAAACTAATACAAGGAAACATACTTGTATATGTATTAATACAAGGAAACATAACTACTTGTAGGTATTTTTATTTCAACATAAACGTCTTTGAAAACATTTACATACCTACACATAAAACAATTATCTATAACATTACGTTTATAAAGGACCGCGGACCTCTCGCTTGCCCTCCGTCAGGCCACATCGCCCGCGGAAGCACTGCAAATAGCCTCGAAGTACCGAGCAGCAAGCCAGTTTCCTTTCGGCGCCCATGTTAACCGATTGTGTGATCCACACCGACTGCGCCGCGCAGCTCCGTGGCTGGCTCGATCGTTTCTGTGTCTGGCCCAGGCCAACGGCCACTCGCAAAAGAGGACAGTTGCGGTGGTGTTTTTTTTTCCCCTCCACAATCACATTCGAAGGTCCATTTTTTTCAAATTCAAATTTAAATTCAAATTTAGAATATTCGTTAACAGCCCTAGTGCTCGTGTTGATCCAGGACAACCACTGCCACGTTGACCCTGGATTATTTGCTTGTTGATCCAGAACCATCGTCATCATCTTTATCCTGCATAATTTGTTTAATCCAGGGACCTGATGGCCACGTTGACCCTGGATAACTTGTTTGTGTAGATATTGACCTTCATTGCCATGTTGATCCTGGGTAGAATCGCTGATGTTGATCCAGGACATCACTGCAGTGTCGACATGAACAAATTATCCAGATTCAGCATGATGATGATGATGATGATGATCCTGGATAAACCTAACCAAATCTGTCTAGGATCAACATAGAACAAAGGAAGGGAAATGAACTAACAGCAGGAATTCACAACCAAAAAAAACCCCGCTATTATCCTCACTCTTTGTTAGTGAACAATATTCTAGCCTATTGGCGAGTTTACTCATTAGCATAGCCAATCTAGTTAGCAAGCTAACTCTCTAACTCTGCAGGAATTCAAAAGGTTTTTGTTTAGTGTTACTGTGGTTTTTGTTTAATTGTACGAACTTGAATTTGGAAAACTGGCTTAGCTCTGAAGAAGCACAAAGGAATTTTGAATGAAGCACAGGACAGCAGCACACTGATGATGTCAGATGGCTGTGACTGGTTGATTGCAATGTTGGCCCTGGAACGTGATGTTGAATGTCGATCCAGGAGCACGTCCTACTTGGCAAAATCACGTCATGCTCTTTGCTACTGCAGAACAATATTTCCCACTGAAATGGTGGACAAGAAATATTAGAAAATAGAAATACTTAGATAAAGTAATGGTACCACCAAATTGTGCTTCAATGCAATGCTTGAATAAATGTGACTTAGTTACTTCCCATCACTGCTCTCTGCGAAAGCATTATGAGATCAATGCTACCTCACTTACCGTGAGGAGACCACTGGACTCCGTACCCACCGGCATCTGATCAGATACTCTGTGCTACCATTACAAGAGCAGGGGCTGCACAGCTTAAGAGCACTGTAAACAAGTCGCATGACAAACTATGCAATTACACCTTAATTAAATCACCCCAAGCTTTGTTTTCTGCAGTATATATTTTTTTAAAAATTGCTTACTAAAAATGAAAATGCTTTTGAATCGGCACATATCGGAAAATATATATGCCGATACATCTGGGATAGGTCAATATTGGCCAATAATGTTGGTTGGAGATCATGTATGCTGCCAGAGGTTTCTGATTTCCAAATGAGTCAGTTAGAGACTGAGTTTTCAGCCAACTAACAGAGTTGATAAGCTAGCTAGAGTTGATCAAATCTGCCAGCGAAATTTGTCCCCTCTTCTTTTGTTCACTGGTGGCCATGAAGGCAACGTCAACATTCAACCTGGTTAATTAGAAGCACATGAGGAGCCAGAACACTTAAAGTGCTCTGTGAGGCTTTGTTTCGCTGGATTTATGACACTATATGCCACAGACATACATGGAAACATCTGGATTTTTATGCAGAGTCAGGCCTGAGCTCCTACAGCTGCAAAAAAATTTTTATGATATCCTGCTGCAGGACAGCCAGATGCTCCATGATCTCCTTGAAATGAAGGCTTAATGAACAATACTTAGAATACATAAGTACTAACACAAACACATTTTAGCAAATGCTTCTATGGTCATTTGAATTTGTCAAGTTTTCCTTCTCATTTCAGTAACACCATGATACTAACTGAGAATGTCATAACAATAAGGAAGACATAAATGTCATGTAAAACTCTTTAGTGCATTTGCATTAATGTGAAACCATAACTCACCACATCAAACAGTCAACCTTGGTTCTGACTTTCAGCTGTGAAATAGCCCGAAAAAAGTATTTCTACCTAATGGGGGGTTGTGCGATTATGTGATCAATTGACATTTATGTTATAGTTTAAAGTAACCATTAGGGGCCAAAACAAACAGACAACAATGGCGTGTGTCAAAAAATATGCCTCTGTTATTTTCAATGTACAGCTCCACATCAGCGATGGCTAGACGAGCGTGAACGCTCCTGGAAGCGCACTGTCCTATTTCCAGCCTCACCACCCCTGGAACTGAATGCATTTTTCCCCAGCGTGCTCTCCACTTGGACATACTAGCTCCCGTAGCAGCTTTTTTTCTCTGCTGAGAACTGTAGCTATTGCTGTGTCTTGTGTGTGTGTGTCGAGAAATATCCTGAGCATAGTTCCACAACCCTGCCATTGTAAAGACAATGGCCAAAAAGATACTTCTTGGTGAGTCATAGCTCTGGAGATTAGCTCTTCAGGTGAGGAATCAAGCTTAATTAGTGAGTGTCCAAATAATCTGTGGTCCAGTGAATTCCACATGATGTTGGAATTCACTGGACCACAGATTATTTGTCATTTGTTAAGATCTAAACTGGACATGTGAAGGCTTTTCCTCTGGGTCTTGCCATCTGAAATTGTGGCTGAGACCCATGTTCTTTGCTCATCAAACAAAGGACAGCCATTTGGCACTCATCTCCACAGGATGCCTCATTTAGGGTTGGGCAATATGTTAAAAATTTCCAACCGGCCACCGTCAGCCCATCAACCGGTGGTTGCCAATATATTCGGCAGTTGTGTGTGTGTGGCGGAGAAAAAAAAGAGGGGGGATGGTGCATTCATGTAATGTTGGAAAGAATCGAAAAATGACTTTCAGAATGGGATAACTCATATTAACGCCACCTCATGTCAGAAAAACAACTCGGCAACTCGGATCTCCCGACACCACATGAGCCCACTCATGTCCAACATGGCACGGAAATATCTGTGCATACCGGCAACAAGCACGCCGTCAGAGAGAGTGTTTAGCACGGCTGGTAACATTGTTAACCATATGCGCATATGAGATCTCGTTACAGCCGGGTTTCACCGGCTGCACGTCAAGCGTCTTGTTTACCGTTTGCTGAGCCATGACAGTTAAAGCATTTTCCACCTAAGTTATTACATATATTTGAGTAATCTACAAGTTTACTGTACTGTTTGTCATCTACTCGCTTTCAAATGTCTGCCACGGACATTTACACAATGTCACGGATAAACATGGGTAAATGCATGAAAAAAATCATCACATATCTCCTCTGATAATGGTTTATTCATTTAAAAACACAGTGTGCTCGTTTAGCACACTATTTCATGTAGTTTTTATCTGCTGGAGGGTCGCGTAGGGAAGCATAGTGCGACAAAAATAGAAGAGCATCCTAAAATAGAGAGTTGTTGCGCTGCTCCTGTTGCCGGTGCAGCCGCTGTAATTGATAACAGGGGGGTGAGCTGCTAGAGGACTCGCGCTGCAGACGTGTCGCGCTGCTCCTGTTGCCAGTGGACCGCGGCCGTAACTTTCAGCTCCGCCATCACTGACGTGTTTTGTGAAAGACTCGTCGGAAATCAGTGTGAAGCTGCAGGTTCCAATGCGCACACACTTTGAATTGTGCTCTACATAGTAATTATGGACTATATGTACCGAGTTGAATTCTGTGGAGACAGACCATTAATTTAGCAAAATAAAATGACAAAAATCGCCCAAAAAAAAAAAAAAAACGCCAAAAATGAAACCAACCGTGATGGACTTGGCCGATGGGCGATTGGCAATATATTCGTCCAATCGCCCAAGCCTAGCCTCATTGTCACACCTACGTGGGACTCTGGCCCATAGGCACAGTTTTCAAACTTGATTGGGCACTACTGTTACAGTGACATGTGAACTGTGATGTCACCAAGCCAACTTAGGGAGATGCTTCTTTTCTTCATCCTGCTCCTTCCCCCAACCTCTTAAGAGGACTCTTCCTCTCTTCTCCTGAACTTCCATAGAGGTAGGACATAGACACAAGAACCTGCTACGCCGTTCCCCCATTCCCTCACCTCTACATGCCCACAGCAGGAGCTGTAGCGTCACTCTCAATGTGGCCTGCTTCCAGCAGACACAGAACCTGGAGACCAGACAAGTTAGTGTGCCAAGCACAAGATTTGCAACTAAGGCCCCGTTTATAAGACAAGGATTTCAACTGAAAAAAGTAAACTTTAGTTGTGTTTTGGCCGATCGTTTACATGACAGCGGTGTTTATGGGTGCCTGAATACGCAAACGTTTTGAAAACGGGTTCCAGAGTGCAATTTTTTTGGAAACGGCAGCGTCTCCGTTGTCATGTAAACTTGCAATATGCAGTTCCTCTGAAAACAGAGACTTTTCGCACATGCACGCTCCAGTCACGAGGCATGCCGACCGTCAACTCCACCTCATCGTCCATCCAGACAAAGTTATCTGTGCATGCTTTCCCCAGTGTGTCTTCTTTGTTTTAGTTTGTAATCACTGCGTTGTAGAGGAAGGTGCTTCAGCGCAGGCGCATGGCGTCATATCGTGGTGTTGCTTTGCAAATTTACACTGCCACCCATTGGCCTGGCGTGAATACTACAGCGTTTCCAGTAGATTTTGCGGCTCCGTGTGAACGGGGATCATTTCAATAATGTTGTCATATTAACGCAGAAGTTTTATAAAACGCAAAAGGACAGACCATTTTCAGAGAAACCATTGTCGTCTAAACAGGGCAATGTAAATGCATTACCGCCTTCCCGACCCGGAGTGTGGATATCACCATGGAGAGAGGTGCGCAACATCAGACTTAATTCAAACATAACCGTTTCCATCCCCCATTTTGCGAATCAACATTTTTTCGAATCAACCAAAACCCAGCTAAAGCCAGCGTATTTTAGTTTGTGCCAATCAGGGGATTTTAATTTGAATTTTGGCATTTCCATCAATTTTCAATTTCATTTCAAAATTTAACTCATGTCTTGTATCTTAAGGTCTAAGTCACCTACTCATAAGGGTGAACTCGTCTACTATTAGGCCTGTTTCCACTGAATAAGTTCCTGGTACTATTTGGGGGGCAGGAACTCGGCCCTCTCAACCGCCGTGTCTCCACTGAGAGCACGACCATTTTGACCGGAGTGACGTAGGGGCGTAGGGACGCCGTTAGCTGTTAGCCCTTAGCGATGTCTGTAATACTAAGTAACTCAATAAATGGTCCGTGAAATTTTTTTTTCCAGCGGATGTCTTAATTACAACATGATTGAGCTAACTGGAGTAGTTTCATGTCGTATCCGACAACAGGAGGCTTTTAACAGATGAAGTCCTGATGTTAGCTTTGCTGCTGTTGTGAGCTGTCCCTGTCGGATGCAACTACTGATGCTTTCTAGAAATCGTGATTTCCTAAAACTGAATAAATACCACACATAGCAACACAAAACTGCTTTGCTAGCTCAATCATGTTGCAACTAAAATATCCACAGGAAAATATATTTTTTTCATGGACCGTTTACTGAGTTACTGAAGCTATGAACGAGCTAACCCTCGTCTGCTGAGTTTTAAAAATGCCGGCTATTTTGCCGCTTCCTGTTGACATCACATCCCGTCTTGAGTATATCCAATCAGCACCAAACGAACGAATATTCATTTCTATGGGTAGGTATTCGTTATGAAAATTTAGTATTTGATATTTGTTTTTTTTATTTACTAATTTTATTTTTTTTTTATTAATTTTTTTTTTTTTTTAACATATTTTTTGTGCTAAATGTAGTCTTTTTGTTGTTAGTAAATGTAGGTTATCAATAAAAATCAAAACTTTAAAATTGCATGATTAAAAATGTGAAAATATAGTATCGCTTACCAACGGAGCTTGTGCGCACGGCACGCTTGAGCGCATCTGTCTGAGGCTGTAGATCAATGCCAAGTTTTACCACTTTATCACTATTCCCTCTAACTTGTAGCTGTTTTTCGTTCTTCTTCTTTTGAATTTAATATGAATTATGGAACCGTTTTTGTCAACGTTTGTTTCCCCCGTTTTGTACAATAAATTATTGTTTATAGTTTCAACAAGTTTCTTTTGGAGTGCGTGACATAAGTGTGTTTTGAAAACGATCGCGGACTGTCACCTGCTCAATGCATCAGTACCTCTGGATGCAGGACAGTAATAGCCAATAATGTCAAAATATCATTTACAGACTGATTTAACAGACAATCACGGCTGCCCGACCCACAGGTGCATTTGCGGGTCCCACGGGTTACGGGTCGATCCGCGCATCACTACTCAGCTTAGCTCAGCTTCTATAAAGGCTGCACACAACAGTAGACATTATATTCTATTCAGGCCGGCAGAACCAGCAGCGCATCGGCTCTACAGTGCACGGCACTGCTGATCAACCATTTTACTGCAGCACAGAGTGTCTGCCAGCAACCAATTACTTGCAGAAGCTTCCTACAACTTGTTTCAATGGTTCTGATTTAATCAGAAGACAAATTAAACAGGATGACTAGCCAATGTGAAAATCAAAAGAAATACAATTAGGTTCGGAAAAAAAAAACCCTTATTCTAATAAGGGAAAAAGTCACCTGACAACAACAACTCAAAAAAGCTTCGAAGCTTTGAATTGTTTTTTTCACAATCAAATCCCGTGCCATCGAACGAAGCTTCGAATGTTTTGGGTCAGCCCTATAAACTACTGATATCTAACAAATTAACATCATAAACTGCTGATATTTGACATAAGGCCAGGCCAGCACTGCGTGACTGAGAAGCCGAAGGAGAGGAGCAAGAGGCGCTTCGCTACTACCCCGGCACTACTGCAGCATAACAAAGTCCCACTCTTTGAGCATAATGCAGGATCATGCATATGCAGCATCACGGGAGATGGAATCCTCGTCACCAAGAAAGCGCAAAAGGGATCAAAAAGGCATCGTGACCGGCGAATTAAAAAAACGAGGGTCAACATCGTGGTAGCCTTTCCCAGGTGGAAATCTGCTGAAGGAGAAAGGTAATGCAATCACAAGCCAGCGATGATGCAAGGAGAGGATGAAGTGTGTGAGGTTGAGACGTGATTGGTTTGTTTTGATTTACACCCGCCCCAACAGCTCTACGATGTAAACACAGCCAGCATGGTGAGGAGGGGGTTTGTCAGCTCACGTCGCATGTGTCAGTGTAGGAGCCTGAATGAATATTCCATGAAGTATCGGATGACATGGTTTCACCAATGTTATCATAGCTTTTTGGTAGACAGCGGCTACCGTTGTTGCAATAGGCGTTTGAAACAGTGAGGCGCTAGAGTGCGCTATCCGTTTGAATGTAGTATATGATTTCAGCGTTAGATGGGAGAAATTCCTACACACTGTGGCTTTAAAGCCAGTATCTGCCAATACCATTGATGTGCTGATTTTATTGTGCATCCCTACTGTAAATGTAGCGTATACTAAAAACGGACTATTTGAGGCAGCGTTTGCGCAGCAGCATTTGATTTTACCTATGTGACACCAGGATTTTCTACCCAGACTTTATTGAAATAAACACTATGATTCCGTCTATCCTGGGAACATTGCTGTGGGTGCTCTCAGTCAGTGTTTACATACAGTTAAGTCCAGCTATGGTTGTTAGAATTGGACCTTTGGCTGTCAACCTATTATGTCACAGACCAAACAATCGACAAACAAGTTAGCTGTCGCCAGCTATCTTGTCCGTCCAATAGACGGTAGTTATTTGACTACCCAAAGGATTATCTGGAAGTGTTAGTCCAACTCTGAGAAATTTGATATAGTACGATTACAGTCAGACTAACACGCTTACATGTATTTTAAAAGTCTAGTTTTAGTCCTAACTGGTCCGGCCCTGGGGTCCAGATTTCTTCTTAGTCATTAGTTCAAGGTCCTCACAGTTTAATACATTCAGCGCAGTGGTGGCTGCTGGTCTTTCAAACAGGGGAAGCTCACTTTAAGTTTACATCACAAAATTTGTCATACTGTAGTGAGGCAGTAACTTATAAAAGGAACATTCAAATGAAGCCGTTTTTCAACCACACTCATGCCATAGAACCACAGTAAAGCACACCTCAAAGATTTTCAGATGGTTTTAAAAACCTGAACTGTGGTGAAAATGAGCTATATCCCTTATAAAGGATCGCCGGACGGCACTCTGTCAGAAGACTCCACTCGCAAATAACCACATGGGGATGAGGCTGAAATGCGACGATGCCGGTGTGTATTTCCAAAGCTCTGTCAATCACTATGGGGCCGTCTACCACTCCATTAGGTCCCAGGGAAGCTAAGCCTCCCTGGAAGTGACAATTTTGTAGCATTTATCCAATGACCGTCTCGCTTTGCTGCATGAAAAAAACCTGCTGAGCGCTGTCTCATAGGAATGCTTGGAGGCTCTGCGTCCACTGCGCTGACACGAGAATGTATGACAGGGAGGTCGCGTTTGAAAACTAGTGATAAACAGCTGACGTTTGAACATCATAGTCATGATGTTAAACGCATCCTAGCGCACGTTTAATTCAATGTAAATTCTTATTTTAATGTAAATTCAATAGTACATATTTGACCATTTCTTCTATGAAATTTTAGGGGAAGTTGTCTCAGAGCAATCGCATCTGATTCAGCGTCATACTTGCGTTTGTCTTTCAGCTAGTTTGCTGCCTCTGTTAAGCAGCTGTCTGATAGTCACTCACTCTACAAAAGGAAACTGCACTACAAAATAATATCTCTGTCGGAAATTCATTGCACCTAAAAATAAAGTGCGTGAGTCATCTGTGAGTCCATTCAGAATGAACCCTGCAACCCACTTTTGGACCACAACCCACCAGTTGGGAACCACTGATCTACAACATCTTTCCTAATTCATCATAAGTGGGGCAGCTCCAGACTTTAGACCTGATGACATTAAACTTGCGTTTTAGCACTTTTTTTGGATTTGGGATTGATTGATTTATATTACTAATATTTTCTGGACTCTCATACACCATAGAAATAGGGTGTATGAATTAGGAAAATGGCTGTAGTTTACCTTTAATGAGGGGAGAGTTTATTCAAAGGGACAGCTGGCAAAATAAGAAGTTGATTTTACCGTAATTTTTTGTACCTCGTTATTGGATATGAGCCGAATTAAAAAGTAGACCATACGGGGTCGTAAAATCTCCTAACCTGGGTTTCATAATGTACCTGTATGTGTCCATATGCGGGGCTAAATTAAAATATTATTTGTGACGTGTGGCATAACTTAACTGTGACACTAGCCTTAGTGGTCTGTGCATGTGCTTGTTATTGGGAACAGGTCGCTGCTAAATGGCTAACGGTGCTCCTCAGATATTAGCCAACTCACAACTGTCAAATGTTGCTCTCAATATCGGAATTAACGTTAGTAGTCAGACGGAAATATTACATTAAAGACTATAACGCCGAGTCTCTGCTACAAAAGCCACTGTTAGCAGCGACCTTTGTCAAACAAGGTTTAGCAGCGATGTGTTAGCTGTTGGAGCTAACTAATCACAAGCAGACACATAAGGTCCTCCGGACAGGGGATTGTCGTATAACATTACAAGGCCTCGGTCAGCATCCGACCCACATTAGCTCTGTCTAAATATGTTACCCAATTCTATACACCAACGTTACACTCATTTTCATTGTAACACATGCAGAACGTTACTAACGTTACTGGAAACGACACTTATCCATCGCCGTGTTGGTGTTTACAAAGACGAGTGGTAAACTAGGAGAAATATTCCCACCAAAGCCACTAACGCTAGTTAAAGCTGTGCATCGTTATAGTCAAACATTTTTGGCGTAACTTACGGACTGAGGTGCAAAAAGAGTCCAGCTGAACAGATTATATCCACAGAAACACAGCTGAGCAGCGGGACGGCGGCTTTCAGCATTGTAATGGGAAGCAGAAGGATACTGTCCCTCAGCTCAGCAGCAGATATGCCATTAAATTCAGCTGGCAACCGGATGTCATATCAGCCACAACACACTGAGAGCTTCAAAATAATACACATATGCGTATACTGTGGATGATGTGCAATATTAAAAATCAAGATTAAAAAAGAACACCGATCATAGATCTTTGTTCCCCACATGTGCATGATTATAACAATTATAAATGAATAAATACAATATGTTGATAATATGTAGACCACTTAAAGGGACAGTTCAGATTTTTTGAAGTAGGGTTGTATGGGGTATTTATCGATAGTAAGTGTTTTCTGCACACCCCCAACTCGGAGAAGCAGGCTGGAGTACTGCCACAGAAGCAAAGCAATAAACTGCTGTGGATGGGGGCCAGCAACAAAACTTATTTTAGCCACCTTTAAAAAGAAAAAAAATATCAGTTTAAGAGTACACAGTGCTGAGTGTATTTCCGCTGCTTTATCAATCTTTCCAACTAATCCCTTTAAACACCAAAGTCTCACAATAACACAAATGAAAAGAACTGTTCGGGGCAGTGGTAGACCAGCAGCTCCTGTGTTCAGTGATGTTAAATCATTGCTTTTCTCAATGGATTCTGGCTATATTCTCAATATAGCATACACTTAAACTGATAGTGACAGATTTTTTTAGGTAGGGCTTTCTTAGGTGGCTTTTAAAGTGACTACACCATAAAGATGCAGTTCACAAGCTCTAAAGAAGAATATCAATGAAAAAGTCATTGTAATGAGGGTAGTCAATATATATATGCAATATGAAGAGTAAAACAACATTTAAAAAGCCTACTGACGGTCACTGACTGAAAGAAAGTTGCATAAAAATATTGTGTTTTTATGCAACATACCAAATATTTCTTTTTTGCTTTGGTATAATATGATGCAAAATATGTTAAGGATATTTTCATTTGATGGAATACTATGTCAAAACATGGCACCCTATGGTTGAATATTAATTACAAAGCATTATATTAGAACAAGAAGACACTGTATGTGGTTATTTACTGTCACAAGTGTAGGAAAGTTATCTATCTAAATAAACTGTACATAAATCAAGATTTAAAGAGGTACAAAAAATATCCATTATATTCACTACATCACTGCTCCTTTAAGCACATTTTAAAGTTTATTTTGAAGGCCAGTTTCTTTTTGTATCCTATCTTTTTTCATACAGCTTCTGGGGCCTGGGGCCCTTTAAACACCACAGCAGATGAATGAACACTAGACAGAAAACAACACAGGTTTCCAATAAATGGCTACCTGGAAAAACTGAGATGGATTTCAGTGTGAAGCTGCTCCTACTGCAAGGTTAGACTTCTCCCATAATGCAGTTCAGCACAGCAACCCTGGCTTGTAATTCTCCATCATTAAAACTATGTCAGATGGGTGAAAACAGGTCATCTTAGGTAATTCAGTTAACTATTACCGATGATTCACTGTCAGTTATGGTCATTTTTTGACTTTGAGGAGGGTGTTATTATTGTTATTATTATTTTTATTGTTTTTGTTATTATTATTATTATTATTATTATTATTATTATCCATCCATTCATTTACGTAACAGCTTATCCTCTTGAGGGTCGCGGGAGGGTTGGAGCCTATCCCAGCTGACATCGGGCGAGAGGCAGGGTACACCCTGGACAGGTCGCCAGACTATCGCAGGGCTATACATAGAGACAGACAACCATTCATACTCACATTCACACCTACGGACAATTTACAGTCATCAATTAACCTAATCCCCAACCTGCATGTCTTTGGACTGTGGGAGGAAACTCCACACAGAGGGGCTCCCTCCCTCCTTTCCTTTCCTTCAAACCATTAAAAACACTGAATAAAGCAGTTTGACATGAGAAATCAGTCTTTCTCCATCACTGTTCGGCATGTCCAAGATAGGCCACTAGCCCAGCGCCTGCTCATGTATGCTCACCGTTTTTTGTTTGATAACTTAAGATCCAGATGTTCAGAAGGTTTTACAGGGAGGTGAATTATCCACAGAGGTCCTTTCCTCTGCAAAAGAGACCCAGTGATTTAAACCAGTTAAAACACTGAATAAAGTCGTTGCATGTTATATGTTTTTCTGTCACAGAGGAGCCTCTAACTATGGTAGCCAACGCGAAAAGACAAATTTCCCTGTCTAGATCCAGTGTTTCGTTTGTCCGCTCTGGGCTACATGGTGGTGCAACATGGCAATCTCCGTAGACAAGGACCCACTCCGTACGTAAACTTAGCACAAAAAGTAAGGAAATTTTTGTTTGGTAGATTATTTCTTTGTTGTAACAGTGCTTTTTGGCAATAAATCTTATACTGTTAGAAAGTCTGTTTATTTCCCTTTTAAAGAGTAACTAAACCTTAAAACCAGCTGATAATCATTGTTTCCGGTAGTGAAGTAGTGTTACTGACTGATCCTGCTCAAAATCTTGACAGTTTAGTGCAAACTGTTGAAAATCTACATTTTATTTTAAAAATGTGGTGTGGAGTGCCCTCTACAGCTTGAAACCTGGTTACTACATTTGAATTTACATTACATTACATTGGAGGCGAATGACGTCACTAACCGTCCACGCTAAAGCCTGCCCTCCTCCCTTTACGCCTCCCCTTACTATAAAACCATTCTGTCCGCAGTTATCAAACTGATAGTGAGTAGGCTGAATCAGAGCAGAGAGAGTAGTACAGCAGAGAGAATAGCTAGTAATTAATCAAATTGTATTGTTAGCATAGTGTGTTTTAGTGTATGTTTACAGTTAGTAGTGTCTTTATAGTATTGTGACGCCCCTCCCAATGTCTTTGAGAATCTTTCAGCCAGTTCATCAGGCAGCTGGCTGACATGGGAGGGTCGTTACCATGATTAGGCTCACCTGGACTTCCAAGCTATAAAAGCTGCCTAATCTGTTGACTTGGTCTCTCCCCTCCTTTCAGCTGATATCCACTGAGCATCTTTGGTTTTGGGTTGCACCTTCAACAGCTCCACAGAACACCTGACACTCACCCATGCATGGCTTTCATGACTGACTTTGCTGATCTACACACTCCATTGATTATTTAAGTTAATTTTAGTTTAATAAATTAGGCTTGTTTTAAGTAAATCTTTTGTGTGGATTCCTTCTTGTCACATACTCTAAGCCAGTTTGTGACAGTATTTAGGTTAGTTGGTCAAGGAGAGGCGCCGAGGCTCGGGAGTATATGTGCAGGGAGGGAGGGAGGGAGGAGTGGATGGATGTGGTGGGCTGCTGCATGGTGAGCCCAGGCTCCTAGAGAGGGAGAAATAGAACCAAGTAGGATAAAATAAGTCAAAGTGTGGAGAAGGGGACCGGCTGAGCTCCGGCCACCTTCCCTTCTGCCCGTGTGACACAGTTAGGGGCGGTTTTCCAAGCCACCATCGGCACAATGGATATAAGCTCCACTGTTGGCAGGGTGAAAAAACGTCTAAGTGTGGAGATGGGTGAACAGGGGGAAAGAGGCCGACCTCTGGGGAAGCCCTCTCCTCTCTCCCCGCAGTGAGGGACAATCTTCACTCTGCCCCCTTCCTCAACCCTGTACATTTTTGTGCTTCTAGGGAATACCTTACTTTTTGGGGACTGAACTGCTGATCTTCTGATTTGTAGATGACCTGCTCTACCTTCTGAGCCACAGCTGTCCCACATTTAAGACTTTTTTTTGATGCCACTCGGCAGGGGTGGGTGATATAGCTCTAAAATAATATCACAATATTTCGGGGTATTTTTGCAAAAATATTCTTGACGATATGATGGATATATTTAAAAATGCATATATTCTATTACTGATTGAAAAAAACAAAACAATATTGTAACAAAGTAATAAATAAGTGATCTAGTTTTACAGCAAATGATTGAGTTGGTTATTCTTCCACCTGGACCTTTATGCTCTGCCATTTCTCCTCTAATCATCACGCTGTAACCTGTGACAGGCTGTTATGCTAAAATAACTATCACACTGTCACACAGGTTTTTTTTGTGGAGCTGCAAGCAATACGTGGGTTTACATTACCAAAGGTTTAATAACTTGACGACACCGAGAGGAGAGAGAGGAGGAGAGACACTGTGCTGCTGCTGGAGGAGCCGCTGAATGAGTTCCCTCTGCAGGGAGGGTAACTCGTGGTAACTCACTTTTAAGAGTCTGAAAGATCCGGTGCTGTTCATAAAACATGCTCAGGCAAAATGACGCCACAGTGCATTCCACACTACTGGAGCTGCTCCTCTTTTTGGAACCACCGCAGAATCGCTAATAATTTCACTTTCAGCCATGTTTGTTGTTGCTGTGGGTAACAGTATGACATCAATATTACAAGTCGAAATCGTGACTATCATGATATGGCCAATTTGCATTGAATTTATACTTTCCCATGTTGTCCAGAGCACAGTGACAGTCAGCCAGCACACATAGATTCAAGACATTTTAATACCAGTTAAGGCCTTGTTTTTGAAAAAATAAATTCAATGCATTTTAAGACTTTAGAGCATCTGTGTTAACACTGTTCTTAGCTCCAGGAGAACATTTCCAGCACAATTTACTTATTTTCTAATTTTCCATGTGTTTTCCATGACTAGAAAATTGGTTATCTGCTTTTCAAGGACACGAGGGAGACCTGGTAGCCCCTGTTGTACAACTTTATCTGCAGCAGGAGCACTTATTTTGCACCATTGATCTATCATTTATAATCATTAACTGCTCTTATCAGATGTCCACTGACCAACAAAGCAATGTGACCAAGACCTCCCATAAATCCCCTCACCAATGAATGTGGGAAATTAAAGGACCATAAACACTTCCAATAACTTTTATTTTTTTCCCCTAATAGACCTGTACAATCAACAAATCAAACTTAACATGAGCCTAGCAAAACTGATCTGTACATGTCAAATGCTTTTGGGCACAAGAGCTTCACACCCATTTAAATAATCAAATGATGACTTGTCTAGCTATGCAAACACTGAAAAATCAGTCCCACAGCTTGAGAACATTGAGTGACTGAAACAGAGGCAGGATGAACCAGAACAAACCAAACCAAAAAAAATGTTCCCTTTATATCTCTTTCTCTCCAGTGTTATAGAAAAGTACAGTCAAATATCTTATTTACAGAGAAATGAACAAAACTAGTTTGATCAAACAGATGCTTGAAGGTGTGGTCGGGGGCTTCTGGTTTGTTGTCTTAGAGCAGGGGAGAATATAACTATCTGGATTTAAAAAAGGAAGGACAGACAGTTCATGTGAAACACAGAGGAATAATGCACACAAGCCAGCAACAGACAATATGGCTACTGCTCCAATTCCAGCACCAACTTGAGGACACCTTCTTCAAGAATTTCTACATCACATATGTAATTATTTGTCAAAATGCCTAATTTCCTATACATCTCATTTTTCTCTGTCAAGCACAATCATGCCCATTTCTTCCATCAGCTGCCCTCAGGCATGTTGATTCACTAATCAACCACCTAACTAACCATTCCTGAGATACATTATTAAAATGAAGTATTATTGAGGAGTTGTAGTGTTCTTTACATGTTGACAACAGTTATGCAGTTAGCTTTCCTTCTTCTTAGTTGTGTTAAATGTAACACTTTAAGGGATAGTTAGGATGTTTTAAAGCAGGATTGTATGAGGTACATATCCATAGTCAGTGTATCAAATACAGTAGATGGCGGCTGGCACGGCCCCAGTTGGGAGAAGCAGACTGGAGTCTGACACGGAAGCTAAGTAATGTACGGCTCTGGATGGCAACAAAACAGATTTTCGCCATCGAAAAAATTCAATACAAGTTTAAGTGTACGCTATATTCTGAGTATTTTCAGCACTTCGCCGTTCTGTCAGACAACCCATTCTGACGGGAAAGCAGTTAACAGCTTCAGTCTTCCATCTATGCTCTTATCAAAGCCACCAGACTACATTGACAAAAGCAGTAACTTTAGCAAGCTGAACACAGGAGGTGCTGGTGTACCACTGCCATGACCTATTAATTAGATAATTTGTGTTGTTGTGTAACTCTGATGAATCCCCACTCACCCTTTTCGATGCCAAAGTCACACAAAAAAACTGTTTGAGGCAGTGGTAGACCAGCAGCTCCTGTGTTCAGCAATACTAAATCAGTTTTTCTCAATGGAGTCTGGCTTTGAAAGGAGCGATATCATGGCTTTGTTTTCCCATTGGAAATCACTGTCTGATGTTAAAGTAAAGCAGTGAAAATACTCCCATCATAGAGTGCACTTAAACTGATACTTTTTAAAAGGTGGGACTTGGTTTAGATTGTTAAAACATTTTTTGTTGCTGACCCCTCCACAGCAGTACATTGCTTAGCTTCCACATCAGACTCCAGCCTGTTTATCCAAACAGGAAAAACTTGCCAACTGACATCTACTGCATGCAATACACTGTCTATGGATAAGTACCTCATACAATCCCACTTCAAAAACGAACTATGCCTTTAAAGCCCGACCATTACCCCATTCTGTCAGTTTAAAAATAAAGCTGCCTTATTGCTAGAATAACAGTGATTTCATTTCCATTGAAAAGACACTGAATTTAAAAATATGAAATACATGTTACTTAGATTACAGTCAGAGTGGAAATGAATGCCTTACAGGGTTCATTCAGCCCCCTCAGGCTGAATCAAACACTGAAGTGCAAACACAGGAAGGTCTGATTCCATATCACTGGATAAACATTGTGATTCAATGTCTGAAAAAATAAATCTATACCACAGTGACAAGACACATTCAGATGAAGATTTAACTGAAGAGAAACATGTAGTCAGCGGGACCTTATTCTCCAAATGTAGTTTTACTAATCCAGAGGGTGGTTTCAGAAAATATTAGCAGGATTACTAGAGTAAATCAGGCTATTTTTAGTTAGTAACAAAATAGGTTTAATAATTTCTAAGTTACTACAGAAACTCCAAAGGTCCTATACCAGTTCTCTCTTCACGTCTGTTTTCTTCACTGTGGATGGAGGTGATCTGTGCTTCACGTTTGTGTTCTTAAACCACGTTTCAATTAATCTGACCATGTTAGTCATGATTTGGGTTTAGGAGCATTCAGTCCTGGTTTGTTAAGATTACTGAAGCTTGGCCTTTTACAACAAACCCTTCTCTTATGATCCTTCTCTATGAAATCCTCCTCAGGCTACCCTGATGTTAGCCTGCTAAAATGATCTTGTCTTATCCAGCAGACTCCGTGTGTCAAACAGTGTTAAGGTTGAGTGACACTGTTCCCATCAGGGGCCTGTATCACACAGTGAGATTAGTGGCTTTCTTCAGGTTTTCTGGGATCACAAAACTGGCTCACTTTTAACCTCTGGATATTACCATGGTAACATATGCTGCACTGCTGTCAACTTCCTTTGCTGACCAATAAGATCTTTAGAAAATTTGAGTCATCATCCTGACATCAAAAATAGAATAACTGCCTTATGTTTGTATGCCTCCACGAACCCATTGAGTTTCTCTTAATTTACATCCATGTCTGTGAAAAATGGATCTTCACACACATCTTCTTTCCCCCCAACAGAAAAGCTATACAATCACACCAGTTTCAAGATTTTGTGTCACCAATTTAGTATCTGACCAAATCAAAATAAGTGAATGTATTCATGAGTTTAGGCTAAAAGCATGTTCTTTTGAGGACACATTGAGCTTGACCTTTGACCACTTACTTCTAATCAGTTCAATGAGTCCATGTGCCAAATTTTAGGAAATTCCCCCAAGGTGTTCTTTAGATAACTGCATTCCCGAGAATGACAGATGCAAGGTCACAATGACCTTTGACCACCAAAATCTATTCCGTTCATCAAGTCCAAGTGGACATTTTTGCCAAAATTACAAAAAATAAATAATTCCTAATGGTGTTCTTGAGATATCACGTTCACTAAAATAGGACATACAGACAACCTGAAAACAGCCATGGCTATCGCTGCTGCAGAGGCATAACAAGGTTACAGTGAAGTGACAACTGATCAGTAGAATCACTTTGTTGTATCCATTCTAGGTTTAAAACAGAGTTTTTGAAAGCTCATCGGTTATAGACTTCTTTTTCCCTCTCTGCCCAGGCAGCAGAACAGTCTTATTATTTTTAACGTTTCATGTAAATCACACTTATGAGTTTTGTTCATCTTTAGGAGAAAGCACAAGCATTTACTCTGTAGTACATTAAAAGCCACACACACAAAAAGACGTACCTATATGTATTTGTAGCCTCGACTTAATGTCATACATTTGAATTCAAGTTGTCGTCATAGTTACACATTTATTTTGCTGCCTCAATAACCAAATCCCCCCACTGATATTATTTCATCTCATGTCATATCAAGTATTCCATACTCATGGCTCTGATGATGTCTGTAATAAAGAAGTCAACAGAGTCAATTGATCAGGCTCAGTGAATCCAGGCTCTGTTTGCCAATACAGGTGCCTGAAACCCGAGTTATATCGACATTTCTCAGGTTTGAGAACCTTTTGCTATGACAACTCATCCACATCAACTTTAAGATAGCTTTGACAAAGTGGAAGATCCCGCGGTGTGTCGAATCACCTTATCCACATTTAAAGAACAAGGCCCTGCTGACAGGTTAACAGAGACCACTGAGGCAGAGCACAGAGCAGCTGCGCTTCTGGGCTGCTTTACCATACATACTAATGGCACACTGGATTCAAATCAACAGTTATTATCAGGCTGACACTGAAGAGCAGCTCTACAAATTAAATATTGTGTAGTGTTTCTTTCCCATGTCAGTGAGAGTTTGGTGGTTCCCTCATTGTGGGACAACAGCGGCACTCTGCCTTCCTAGTGAAACTCACAAATTACAGTGAAAATCCTCATTTCTTTGGAATTACTTAAACAGAGAACACCCATGAGACATTCAGTTATTTGACCAACATTAAATATTGGTAATGGTAAATCACTAGCAGCTTTGTTTCCCTTCAGATTTACATGTTTAACCAGTTTTCATATACCAGCTTTTTAAAAAATGTTCTTATCTTGAAAGCAAAAGAAATATATTGTGCTCAAATTATTGAAAAAACAAAAGAAAAAAAAAATCAGCTTTTGGGACTTTGGGGGCCCTAAATATAGGCATTTTGGGATGCTATCACAAAATTGGAGTGGATCTTTACAGCTATGTCAGTCTTTAAAAACAGATCGGATGTAATTTGAGGATTACAAACGGTCCCTATGTGATGATCTGCACTGTCAGTCTGATGTTGCCTCACTGACAGAAAAATGCATCTTGGAAATATGAAAGGAATCTTGCCCAACTTAGAGTTCCAATTTGAAAAGTTGTTCAGCTGCATTCTGTCTGGTAGGTTGAGATTCCTCTGTACTCAGTGCAAGTTGGTGGAGAAAGGTGGAGCAAAAGCAACCTGCTCGCTCCTCTGTTCTTGTTGGAGGTCCAGCTGCAGCTCTGGACGGAGACCCCAGAGAAGTCCGTGTCTCTTGAGACCGCAGTGCCGGGCAGACCAGCTGGGTGCTCCACCAGGGACCAGCCTCTGCTCTCTGCCACGTTAGTACCTGCCAGTCTCCGTAACCCTCTGCCCCCTACATTCTATCCATGCAAAACTCTGCTGAATGAACTCTGAAAGTAGTGACCTACAGACGACTGTTGCCGAGGTGTCAATGAAACTCTGACTGTTGAGATGTCTCCAGTCTGATGGAGGTGTTTGTTCTTCCACACAGCATGATGATCTAGTCAGTGAGCAAAGGCCCACAGCAAAAATTAAGGTAGGATGGGGAAGGAAAAAATATTGGTTCGACCTTTATTTAATTACAATATAGATTTTAAAAAATTATTATTATGTTTTTTTACAAGTACCTCTTTCTTTCCTTCTGCAAGTTATTTTTGTGTACAAGACCAAGAGGGGGGAGGCTGTCTTATTTCGAAGCAGTGCTGTTCTTGTAGATTATGCCTGCAAACAATTTTTAATTTCTTTTCAAAGGAATGGGGGGACAGAGGACAAAAAAAAGAAATGAAAGGAAAAACAATCTTCCTAGATCCAGTGGTGTGTCTGGTGGGGCCGGGAGCCCAGCATGACCTGGGTCCCAAACTGCTGATCGCAAGAGATTAAGAGGGAGGGGTTGGGTGGGGAGGGGGGGTTGTGATCAGAGCATGTTAGGAGTTCAAAATCCATCCACCCAAACACCCAGGCCCCTCTCTGCCAGCGTACGGTTAACAGAAATCACCTGAAACAAGAAGAGAAACATTCAGGTCATTTACATGATGGATAAATCAATAAAAGGGAAACTGTGGTATTTTTCATCCATTTTCTCCTGTTTTTGTGGCAAAGTGACTCATGGTGGGAAAATCATTTTTCTAATTGGTCCAGTATTGAGAGAGAGGGCTGCAGTTGGTAGCCATGAAAAAAGCTACAATGTAACCAGTCAGTCAGGGCAGGGCAGGTGCACACTGTTAATTTACCTTGTTTGTTTTTGCCACTGACAGGCTCAGATTGTTATTCTGTGTCAGACATTATGGAAAGAACACTGCAGAGAAATCAAACTTTTTTTCTGTACCTTTCACATTCTGTTTTGTGTCCCAACCTTGCTAAAGGAGAAGTCCCATTATAATCCTGCAGACTTCTTCAATGTCACTGCTGAATATTTAGCTGATTTCGACAATGTGATAATATCTTAGATAACACTGAGCTATACTTTCTTCTTCAACAAAGTTCTATCCTCCACTGCTCTCTCCAACTCCCACTAACTTTTTCACCATTTTCACCATTTCATCCAAACGGAGAGCCGGGGCTAGCCGGGAAGCTAGCAGAGGGTAACTGGCTGTGCCCCCCTCCGGTCATGCTGCGGCTAACACAACTAGCCTCACAGCTAGCTCCGGTTTGTTATTCAGGTTAAAGTGGGAAGAAGCAGCGGGTCTGTGGGCAGCTGAGTAAAGTGGAGCCTGAGGAGGAAGCACCGGTTAGCCCCGGTTACACTACAAGCAGATTGACTCGCTACAGGGGCGAGGGAATAAAGCCTAAACAGCCAATCAGAGTGATCTCTTTCACCGACTAGCTCCGCCGCCGATTCAAAATGCTCAATAGGCCGAAAAGCAGCCGATGCCTTAGGGCAGACGGCGCGGGACACACTGCAAAAACTAGGCCGACAGACGCTCGCCGACAGCCCGACTTTGGTCGACGGCTGACCATTGGCTTGGTGTGTCAGGGCCTTTAGTCTGTAGGGTCCTTTCTGTAATGTTGTAATACACTCCTAAAAACATTGCATGGTTTCTTTAGACACATCTTTCAACACATTTAGTTTATGATGTAGACTGAAGTCTCTAACACTGACAGAGTGACAGCTGCTGACTCATATAGCTGGGTGTGATGTGGGATAAATGCACACCGGCAGGTCTGCGTTATAGAAGTCTGGTGTATGAAATATCAGTAACATCTTTATCCCAGTGCATCCTGTCTCTGCCTCTTCCTCATCCACTTCTCTCCTCTCCATATACTCATACAACTGAAGTTACATCCAGTAACTACTGTTAGGCCACCATCAGAAGAACACTACTGGTGACAACACCGGGTGTTTTTTGCAAATTCAGTAACATCAGCTATCTCACATCCGACACACAGCTCTACATAAAGAACATTTAAATAAACATTACAAAAAAAGGGTGCGACCAACTAAGTAAGTTGGTGGCAGTGGCACCAGTGGAAAAGTTAGTCTGGAGGCCCGACTCAATACTGGACCAAACTGTTATTTCCACAAGTCACAAAAACACAGAAAAAAGGGTCCAGGGTTGAAAAATACACAAGTTACCCTGTAAGTCCAGCCAACAAAACTAAAAATCAATATTGAGGGAGGAGATAAGATATTACCTGCACTACAACAACTCGTATGACTAATTCCATCAGGACAACAGCACAGTCATGCGATACCAATCTATCTCTTACACTTTAAAAAAAATAAAATAAAAAAAATGGAAACACTGTTCTTATTGATTTATTTCAGTTGCCTCTACTTGTGTTTGTTTTCACATTAAACACATACCAGGAAAGGAAGACAGTATGTCCAGTGATGCATTTGAAGGCTTTAAATGTGAAACATCTACGCAGGAAGTGTTGAGTGTCATTTAGTACGTTTACATGACATTAGAGAAATTCATTTTACTATGTTAGTCCAACTAAAACTGGACTTTTAAAATACATGTAAACATGTTAGTCCGACAGACACTGTACTAAATCAAACTTTTAAAGTCAGACTAAGACACCCAAGTAATACGATTGAGAGTCAATTAACTCTTGTATGTACACAGTCAGTCAAACTGGCCTGTGTAGCATGTGCCAAGTTTCCGCCACGGGTGTTGACCTGGAAGTCAAATAGCATTAAATAGGATAATGTGCATCTCAGGCAAAGCTGTAATATCAGCTAAACACGACTGTATTAAATGTTTGCCAGAAAGTTGAAATATCTCAGAGAGTGGTCATTTCAAAGCTATTCAATGTGGCTACTGACAACCTCAACCCTACAAAACTAACAAGTGTACATCACATACATTATAGAGCATTGTACTATGAAGGTCATTTGCAAACCAGCGCAGTACAGACTAAAGATTCACGACGAGACAAGTTGAAACGGGCAACTTCTTGCAATGCGCTGTTCAGCAGCATTCTAAAAAACTGCCAGTTCACACCAATGCAACTAGATAAGACGATGTATCATCTCTATGCAACAACTCTCTGGACTTTTGTTCTGATTTCCAGCTTTTCAGACTTATTTTGTGGCTGAATATAATCTGTAGCTTCAGATAGACTGTATTCATAATAAACACAACACAATAATGTAAATAACGAAATAATCAGTCAATGAAAATGTGTTTGTGTGTGTGTGTACGTGTGTGTGTGTGTGTGTGTGTGTACACACACGTACCTCCTCTCCAACCATATTCCACAGGTGGACCAGCGGCAGGCCTGTGTTGTTATCGTAGTTTGAGACCTTTACACAGAGGGACATGCAAATGGACAGTTAGTTACAGTTGAGTGACACTCTGGAGTTTAGCTTAGTAAGAGAGGTGATCTGACCTGTGCGAGCAGTGCCACTCCCCTGGTCATCTCCTCCAACGCTGATGTGGCTTCTGGTGAAAAGCGATCCTCAACTGATAAGACATTTTAAACATCATGTCACAACAACATAAGAGGAACAACAGTTCCAGTCACACAATAGCTGTAGCTTTCACACAGCGTTTAAGCCCAAATTTGAAGCAAAAACTAAACTAAGGCATTTCATATGAAACCTAACCAAACCAAACCCCAAACTTGATAATGCAATTCCTTGTGAATGCTCCATGCTGAATAGCCAACGCTACACTGCAGTGCTGGCTTGAGATGTTGAATAATACCATGCATCTATGGAATATTTGAAGGTGAAAATCTAATGCTACACTGCAATGCTGGCTTTAATGTGTGTGAATGTCATGAAACAGTTGAATAATAGCAATCCTGTGGAATATTTCGGGGTTACTGAAAAGCTTACGATACACTGCAATGCTGTCTTAAGTGTGTAAGAATAGGATGAAGTAGTAGGAATAGTTGGAAAAGTGTGAAAAGTTTTAATTAGTATGGATGATATTGAAAAGTTGAATGATACCAATACTGTGGAATATTTCAAGGTTCTTGAAAGGCCGTGCTACACCGTAATGCTGGCTTATGTGTGTAAAAATGAGGTGAAGTAACAGGAATAGTTGAAAAAGTGGAAACATAACTTGTCTTGCTATCTTGCTATTGTGAGAGAGAGGACACCCTGATAAAAACTGTGTGTGTTGTGTCAACAATGTGATCAAGGCTGCAGGTTGACTGGTTCTGTTTGTAAAATGTAGTCAGCCCTGTGTGTGTGTGTGTGTGTGTGTGTGTGTGTGTGTGTGTGTGTGTGTGTGTGTGTGTGTGTGTGTGTGTGTGTGTGTTTGCCTGCCCAGTGACTGCAGGGTCAGACAGTTACTTTCATGAAGATGTAGTTTAAGTACTCTTCTCAAACTGCTGGCATTTAAGCAGTATATAATATATATATATATATTGCTGCTATACTGCTATAATATATAGCAGTGTGAAATTCTGTATGTAATGTCTGTAGTGTCAAAAATGTGAGCATGATCACAGGGAAGAAAACTGTCACAATCTACTGTCCTCCAAAGATTTCAGGTCTCATTTAACATGGAGTTCAATGCATCAGTTAGTGGAGTTTCTCACTTTCAGGCTGATTGCTTCCAAAGTAACATTAATTCAAAGAGCACAAGTTTTACTCAATTTTTTACCAAAAATGATGTATGCAGAGTGAAAATTGTAGGTGTGACAGCGAGTTAAAGAGAAATGTTTAAGAGGCTCTCTGCACTGACAGTTGATTCCCTGTGCTGTGAACATTCCGTCCCATAGAAACTCAAAATCTGAGAAGGGCATTTTTACCATGCTCAATTCAAGTCTGAATATTTCAAAAAGTTTGAATGATATTTTAAACTTGAATAAAAGCAAGAATGTACGAAAGATGGAGAACATTTTAAAGTTTGAATGAAATTTCTGCGTGAATGTATGACTGAAAAGGCTTTGTCAACGCATGAAAAAGCAGGAATTTATGTGAAGTTTGAAGATTGGTTGCAATCATTTGAAAGGGGAAAAAATGCTCGAAAAAAATTTAATATTTTGTAAAGTATGTATGAAAAATCTGAACAGAAGCACATATGCCTAATTGAGCTGAACATTTTGTTGATGTTTGACTTAAGTTTCTATGTTGAAAAATGTGGAAAGGAGTTAGATGACAAAAATGTGGTGGAATAATATTAAAGATCTAGAACAACATAGCTTTTGAGTTAACACCCAATTAACTGAATTCACGTTAAAACCCAAAGTGTTCAACGGACTGAAATACAAGCATTGGTGCTGTCAAACTGGTGTTGCAGCTCCAAGTGTTTAAAATCATGTGTAAACAAAAACAATGCTGACCTGGAAGTGGGGCAATGTTGTCGAGCAGTACTTCAGCACCTTGAAATGGTAGCGTTACAAAATCAGACCTGAAAAATACAATGAAGCAATTCGTTAAAGACCATGTTTAGAAATATGACTCATGCAATATGGAAATCAGGTTAGAATAGGAACAACATGGTTAGATATTTTTAAGTCTGTGATAAAAATTAGCATCCATGTGTAGATAGGATAGAGGCACGGGAATTAAAAAGCACCAGGAAAAAGTTGGTGTTTTTCAGATTTCAAAGGGTGTAGCTTCCAGTTTCTGTAGGACTCCCAGTGCAATAATGAGTTGAATACAAAAATTCAGGAGGAAACCAGGAGGTTGTGGTATAGACTTAGTAGAAACCAAAAAAACCCAGGGTGTCAATCTTATCTCTTTAAATGATATTCTCTTTTTATTTACTTTTTGCATCTGTTGAGAATTCTGCTTGTACCGTTAAAAATATTGTAATATTTAGTGCCTGAACACATATATTACAATATTTTCATTGATGGAAAATTAAAATGAGAAATGCACTTCTATGATTATAC
This sequence comes from Epinephelus awoara, assembly GCA_035609425.1. NCBI lineage: Eukaryota > Metazoa > Chordata > Actinopteri > Perciformes > Serranidae > Epinephelus > Epinephelus awoara. Next base: position 6,082,252 of record CM069297.1, read on the forward strand.
ATACAGTAGAACTGGTTACCCACAAAGGGATTGGAAGGAAACTCTATTCAGAGGAGCACTTCCATTATGCTTGTTAGGAAGTGCTGATGTATTGTTATGTCTCATTAATGCTCAATATTAGATATGGAGACGGACAGAGCCTTCTGTCCATACTCTGTGTTCATTATGGCCATAATTGTGCATGCTTCTTTAAAGCTTATGGATACAGACACAATGGAGCAGTACCACTAGAGATCACAGAGGCAGTCTAACTTAGTTCAAAAGAGATTTTTTAAAAAGGCCAAACAGAACAAAACAATAACAGGCTTGTTCAAGATGCCAGGGTTGACCCTTTTCACCGATCCGGTTTGTTATTTTCATAGACAGGATCTCAAGGCGCAGCTGGAGGGAGGAAGGGGTCCGGTTTGGCAACCTCAGAATTGCATCTCTGCTTTTCACACGACGTGGTTCTGTTTGCTTCATCACACAGTGACCTCCAGCATGCACTGTGGCAGTTTGCCGCCGAGTGTGAAGCGGTCGAGATGTCGTCAGCAGCTTTCAAATCTGAGGCCATGGTTCTCTGCCGGAAACCAGTGGATTCCCCTCTCCAGGTAGGGAGAGGGTTACTGCCTCAATCGAGGGAGTTTAAGTTTCTTCGGGTCTTGTTCAAGAGTGAGGGTAGAATGGAGTGTGTAATGGATTGGTGGTTTGGTGTGGCTTCTGCAGTGATGTAGGCTCTGCTGGTTGGTCGTGGTGAAAATTAACTGGTCCATTTATATCTCAACCCTCAACTATGGTCATGAGCTCTGGGTAGTGACCAAAAGAATGAGATCACAGATACAAGCAACTGAAATGAGTTTCCTCCGTGGGGTGGCTGGGCTCAGCCTTAGAGATAGGGTGAGGGGCTCAGACATCCGGAGGGAGCTCTGAGTAGAGTTGCTGCTCAGTTGAGGTGGTTCGGGCATCTGATCAAGATACCGTCTGGGCGCCTCCCGCTGGAAGTGTTTCAAGCACACCCCACTGGAAGGAGGCCCCGGGGCAGACCCAGAACATGTAGGAGGGATTACATATCTCATCTGGCCTGGGAATGTCTTACAGTCCCCCAGTAGGAGCTGGAAAGTGTTGCTGGGGTAGCTATGTTTGTGGCGTTTTTCTTAGTCTGCTGCCCCTATAAACTAGGGGTGAGTCAAACAGTTATGAAAAATTAGTACACGAACAACTTTTTTTTTTTTTTTTAGGCGGGAGGGGGGGTGATACTAATGGCTGACTAACTGTGATAGACTGAATAGGACAAGAAATGGTGTGAGACCGGGTTTGGCAACAGGTCATTAACCCGCGTGCTTCGTTCTATTAAAATGGCGTGTTTGTTAAGGGGGTTATTTGCCAGTGGGCTACAATGAGTACCGGGCCATCAAACAGTGGCGTGGCCTGGCCTGGGCATCCGGGGCTTTAGCCCCGAACGTTTTTTCTTAAGCCCCGGACAATTCAACTTCAGAAGAAATAATGATAACTGTACATTAACGAGCCACTAAAGAAGTTGTAGTTTTCCATTTTCAGTGAATGCAACACAGGATGACGTCGAGACTGGTTAATCAGAGAGAGGGGTTGCGTGAAGCGTCCGTGTTTTATTGGCTGATAGCCTCGCGTCACCAGGCTCTTCTGGTATCTAAACCATTGGCGCGCTGGAGGGAGACGTTTTAGCAACAACACGAGAGATCATGGATATAAGACGTTTTTTCAAAAACAAGGAGGCTGACTCGGCTGAGGCTCACGTCTCCGGGGAGCTGTTACCAGAAACAGGTAAATGAATAATTTAAATTCTGTTTATTCCTTCAAAATTATGTAAAACGTGTAGTGTCAGGGGGGCGTGCTGGCGGAGCTGCGGGACAGTCCTCCCCGGTGACAGACGCTCTTAGGCGGGCTGAAAATCCCTGAAGGCTCGGTACGGCTGGCGACTTTTCCCACACATAAATTCAGTGATATTTTTCTCATATAAGTTACCAAAGATACCGCACACAACTATGTAACTGTTGTTATGTCCTTATAACGTTGCTGTGTGGGTTGAAGTTTTGGCCTTTTTCTTAAAACTCCCAAGGACTTCCGAAGGACTGACAAGCACCTCTATCTCATTTTGCCTGCATGTATACAGTTATTCATGTAGATATTTGTCAATGTTGTTATTGATTAGGCTACTCATATATTGTTGCAACATTTAAACTCTTTACTACCATTTCTTGTATTTCATAATTAAAACAACATAATTGAGCCCAGTGAGTGCCACTTTAGCAAGGAAGGAAAAAGACAAGTAAATGCTAATCCTGTTGCAAGGGCCAGTTCCCTTATGATTGCTTTTTGATAACGTCTGTTATGATAAAATGAATCTGATGTTATATTCTGTTTACAGATGACAGTACAGAGAAGTAAGATAAAAGGAAGGAGGGAAAGAAGCAAGTGAAAGGAGACAAGCAAGTGAAAGAGGGAAAGGAGACAAGCAAGTGAAAGAGGGAAACAAGCAAGTCAATGGAGAGCAGCAAGTGATGGAGGGAAAGAGAGAAGAGAATCAGATGGAGAGTTAAAACCTACAGCATGGTGAGTCAGCCTCATCAGAAAATGGTGTGTGCCTGAAATCAGTTTGTTTCTCTTTTCTTTTTGTTTTGTTTTGTTTTTTCAGAAGATGTGTGACAGAGAGAAACATGAGTCATGGAGGGAAATGACAGCAGTCTGGAAAAGTTAAAGGTACAGTAACACTCAATGACATTTATCTGAAAATTGTCCAAGTGAAAAAAGAAATGTTTTTAAAATATTTCATTTAATATGTTCTGTTGTCATTCAGTATACATTTCTTTGTTTTTCTGGCAGCAGTTGCAAAGGATGGAAGGAATGAGCAGATGGAGAAAAAAAGAGCAGCAGAGACAGAGGTGCAACACAACACAGTAGGGGTGGAAGGAAAAATAAAATGCCAAAAATTAAACTGACTCATGTAATGTGCATTTTTTGGGGAAAATATGGCTCCTGATATAGTCTGTAGGCATCATCACTCAACTTTTTCACATGGTCTGGTGTTAAAAAAAAAGAGCAAACTAAAAATCGCAAATCATGTAAACTCTAACATTTTTTAAAAATTGAGGGGGAATATGACTTGGCTTCAGTCAAAATATTTACAAAATATTTATTTTTTTGGCTTTAATTCCTGTGTTATCTATAAGTGCCCCCGTTTCCCTTACCCTTCACTTGCTCTGGGCTGTGACGTCATCTCGCGAGAGCTTTGCTTGTTGCCGGAAGAAAACAGAGGAGCCATGGTGAGCACCGCTCCGCACAGCCGTACAGCTGAGAGTTTTACTGCATCGATTGAAAACAATGGTTCGTGTTTGTGCTTATCCAAATCGCAATAACAGGATGTCGCGCAACACGGTGTACAGCTTTCATAGGCTGCCTTTGTCGGACGGCGAGATGCTGAAGTTGCGGCTAGTTGTGCTACAAATGGATGCTAACACTCCTGTCCAGACACTGCGCCTTGCAGACCATCGGGTCTGCGGTGCTGACTTCTCCCAAGATGACTATTGCCAGCCGAAGAAGAGAAGACATCCAATCCCGAAACACCTCTTCCTAAAGAAAACGGCTGCCCCACGAGTAGAGAGAGCTACAGACACAGTGGAGCAAAGCTCTCGTGAGATGACGTCACACACAGCCCAGAGGTAAGGGAAACGTTACTGTGCTATTCACAGAGATAACACTGGCGATCTGAACCAGTCAGTGGCGAAAAAAGCACTTTTAATGCGCAAACTTATACGCGACGCATTTGCCCCCTGCATCCGGCTCCCTCAATACTGAACCAATTTTAGAACTAGTGGTACCTATGAATCATACGCACACATACACATGGGGAAATAGGGCCCAGGTTGAAAAATACCGAAGTTGTCCTTTAAGGATGCATGGATAGGAAGTATGAGGGCAGTTTCAAACAGACATATCTATTTTCGTACATAAAGGGAGTATAAATGAGCCCTGAGTTGCACTGTTCTTTTAGATGATACAGTTTGAATACAGTGAGACCTCTGACACTCACCTTATTTGCCGTAGTGAGTCGATCTTAACTCTGTCATAGCCTCCATAATCCACATATCTGATCTCCACTTCATTGGTTTCCTTGTAGAAGGTGATGACCTGAGCTCTCCACCAGGCTCCATCCACTGCTGGAGCTGCACAGATCACACCAACTGCACCACACATAGACAAAAATATAATTAAAACTGCATGTAGCAGTACAACAATCCTGCCCTTTAGTCATGGCAAGGAAAATATTGCTGCCTTAAATTCATGTACAACACTTTAAAATGATGAAACAATGATGAAATTCAAAGTGTGATCTCTAATTTGTTTCTTTCTGAGTTTTTTGATACTTTTGTTTTGGTAAATAGTTATAATATTTACACTGAAGACAAATGATCCTGTGTTGTTTGATTTGTACTTCAGTGTCTAGGCTTTTTCTGCGCTCTGGGCATATGTTATAGTCACATGTACGACATGGCTGTGGAAACCGGCCTTATTGCCATCTTCCACTCTGTCTCCAGTTGGTGCTGCCACCAGAGGACATTGTCATGAGCCTTTTCCCACTAATACTGCACAAACATTTATCAGTTTGCAATGACTTTAATCCCACTGTGTGACCAAGGTTACCTTCAGCGGGCGAAGGCAGGGTGGGAGTGCCTGGCTGGGAGTAGCAGAGGAACATCTGCTGGTCGAGGCTTCGCAGGGCGTGGTAGGTGGGATGGGTGTGCTGCTGGACAAAGACATGACCAGCTGACACGATGTTCACCACTATCACTTCAACGGTCACTCCGCTGGGGAGCAGAAGCTGAGGGGACAGATAACATGAGCAGAACAGTTACTCTTCTGTGATCCAGACTGCATTCCTTATGGCTAAAACCACACTCATACAACAGTTAGTTCCGACCAAGCATTTTGATTGGACAGGAGGCATTCCATGAGTGTAACAGCAACGGGACTTTTAACTATGCATGTATCACTCCGCTTTGCAGGTGTTCTGAGCTGTTTATTTTATTAACCATTACTTAGCCAACATAAGTGTCGTCGTAACAAACCACACCACAAGGAGGACCACAATTCCACAAATAGCATTTGAGTTAAATAATGAATGGTTGTCAGAAAAGAACAAAGGGCAGGAAAGAAGCCTGGATTCACTGTAACTCTCCAGGTACGATCATGTGACATCAGATAGTAGCGCAATGCTGTCACTGTCTTCAGCACCTGGCCTTCAGCCTTGTGCCTACAAACCAAACCGTGGAAGGAAGGTAGAAGGGCCAAAAAGTTGGTCAAGATTTGTCACAGTAAAATGCAACATCCCACAATGTAAAGAATTGACTGACTAGAAGGGCACTCGCAGAACGCAGACCTCTGCCAAGGCCAATAGTTCAGTCATCTATCATATGCAAATCTGTATCTTCTATTTATGTCTGAATAATTAGAATTATCAATCATCATGGCAATCATTAAGTCATCATATTTCAAAAACCATCTGTGTTTTGTCAGTATTGAACTTTACTACCCTCTACTGGATTTTAAGATGTATGGCATTTATTCTGCCAAGGTCAAATGGCCTATCTTGTAATGTTAATGAAAGGGAAATATTATTTGTGTATGTGCCCAGTAATTCAGACCTGCTCCAAAAATTAATGGGGGCTTTACTGGCCCATGCTACACACAGTCCACCAAGTTGCAAGGAAATAGGGCTAGTAGTTTTTCTGTAAACGTGCTGACAAACAAACCCATTCAAAAACATGACCTCCTTGGTTAAGGTAATAAAAAAAAAAAAACCAAAAAAAAAAAAACACCAGGAGGAACACCATTTGGCTGTAGCTTGTATTATAGGAATTTTACTATTTACCTTGCAAGCACAGATGTACAGCAAAGTGACAGCTGTTGTATTCACCTTCCAGTGTTTTACACTCCTGCTTAAATGAGAATAAACCCATGTGCAGTCTTTGTGTCTAATGAACCTTCTAACTGGACTTTTTGGATTGTATTGCTTCTTCTCACCCGGACCCTGCAGCAGGCTCATGTGTGTTTTGCCATATTTTGACTGTGACAAGGGATGGAGTTTGGTAGCATTTTATAAAGACGTCCACTTGTAAAAGGCTAAGTTCGGTTTTTTGACACCTGGGCCTTATTTTTAGGAATAAATACGCTCATAGACTCACCCAGACAATTTTGGTGGAGCTCGGAGCCGTTTTCGAGCAATTTAGATCCATCCGACGGCGTTTTCTCTCATGCCATAGAAGCAGACGGGGCCAGACATCGAAGCCCCTAAATTAGACATTATTTGCTGCGAAACTCGCTCATTTCACCTACATTTTATAAATGAATGGCCAGTGTTATCATCATGTCAGCTCAACTTCCTTGTTATGGTCATCCGGGGCTTTACAAGGATGGGTAACTTTTGATGACGTCATAGACGTGCGCCGCAGTAGCGCAGCTGAGTCCAGCCGGCGCTAGGCTAGGCTATACAGCTACACAGCTATTCTTGTGCAACGTGACGGAATATTTATCCGATGTAGAAGTGTCTGATGACGACTTTGAGTATGATGGATGCCCGTATCATTTTGAGCCAGAATACACCGACGAGGAGCTATTTGAAAGGAGGATGCAGAGGGAAAGAGCCCAACAGCTGGCCAGAGAACAAGCGACCACTGCACGTCCACGAATGGGGGCTAACTGGTGGTGTTGTTGTTGTGGACACGCCACAGACAACAGAAGAGGAGAGCCTTTGCTGCTCAGAGTGGGACTTGAGACCAGAGGAAACACGTATTGATGCCCCCCAAAATACGTGTCTCACTACACTGGAAGATTTTTCTGCCATGACAAACCGGGCTGTGGTAGAGACTTTTTTTCATGTCCCGAGAGTCAACTGGCAGACGCAGCCGAAGCCAGCAGGACCGAAAGGACAACTTTCGATAGAGTAAGTAGCCCATACAAATGCAAAAAGGGTATATTTTCTATGAGTGTTTGCTTTATAAATAAATAACTTGGGTATGATGTCTTTACTTTGTAGTTATGTGTGATCTGGAATGCAGACAGCAGACTCAGGCTATTACACAGAAAAGATAATGTAGAAACACGGTTGACAGTTTCATAGATATGAGTTTGGCATTTAGGAAATTCAGTTCAGTGTGGTTTCTGGAGCGAAGTGAGCGCTGCAGACCCGGTGACTGACCCTCCTCAGTTCTTCCATAGGAATATTCGGGTCCATTTTCAGGACAACAAGTCAGAGCTTTAGTAACTCCGGGTTTTACAAAGGAAGTCTGTGGAATGTGAACTTTGTCCAACTAGTCATTTTGTTTGGACAAAGTGGAAAAACCTATTGACGATCCATGTTTGTACCCGTGTAGCTCCTAGCCTAGCGCCGGCTGGACTGTGCTACTGCGGCGCACGTCTTTGGCGTCATCAAAAGTTACCCATCCTTGTAAAGCCCCGGATGACCATAACAAGGAAGTTGAGCTGACATGATGATAACACTGGCCATTCATTTATAAAATGTAGGTGAAATGAGCGAGTTTCGCAGCAGATAATGTCTAATTTAGGGGCTTCGATGTCTGGCCCCGTCCGCTTCTATGGCATGAGAGAAAACGCCGTCGGATGGATCTAAATTGCTCGAAAACGGCTCCGAGCTCCACCAAAATTGTCTGGGTGAGTCTACGAGCGTATTTATTCCTAAAAATTAGGCCCAGGTGTCAAAAAAACGAACTTAGCCTT